>OY728152.1:39195000-40445000 GCA_963277665.1 Viscum album
CATTGAAAGGAGATATAGGTCAAACCCTTCCTCATAAAAAATTCCCATGAACTATGACATAATCACACAACCAGAATAATTGTATAAAAACATTTCTTTTGAATTTTCTAAAATATATATTTAAATGAGGATTTAAGAAAAATACCTTAATAATATCATACAATTTATGTTAGAATTAATTATATATATATAATATATATAAACTGTAAATACATGTAATTAAACACCGTATAAAAAATTCATCTTAAAAACAATTTTATTTCCACATAAATAATGATGTATAAGGTTAAACCAAAAAATGGTAATTTGGTTACCAATTCCCTTACCTCTGGTGTTTCTTCCTTCAAACATGTTTAAAACTCCTGTATAATGGTTAAAAAGTGTGTTATTAGTATTTTAAAAAATCATTTTCATGTTTATAACAGCATATATGATAATTTCAAAACATCACTTCACCCATTAATTATTAGTATTTCTTCCTTTCATTTTTTAGGTGCATTCTTTACATGATTTCCATTTCCATTTTTTATTTGTTTGTCATGTCATATGGAAAATAAATTCATGGAGAGGAATGAAATGGTATTGTTATGTTTCCTGAATTTAGAATGATTCCATAAATCCTTTTTTATCATATATTACAATGAATCAGTAGATTAAACATTAATGCTATTTGATTAGACTATTTTTGGTGGTTCCTTGATTTTCATGTATTTGTTTCATTATATAATTTTATGCCTTGAATATAATTTCATTGTAGAACATAAAATTGGTTAAAAAATAAAATTTAAATTATATTTCAACCATTAAAAGGCTTTTAGGATCATCTTTTAATTTAGTAATGAAATTTGAAAGCACATTGTCCAAAATTTTGGTAAACTACACATCACAAATAGTGTTTTTTTTCTTTCTAGAATAAGCGGAAGATGAGAGGATGGAAGATGATGAATTTTTTAGACGAACATGATAAAATAATGATTATATAAGAATGTAGATATTTTATACCTCCTGGTAAGGGAAGGGGAAGAGAGTATAAGAAAATAAATGAATTGAAAATATAGCGAATGAATGTGAAAGAGGATTCATACCTCTTGATATCTTCTCTATGAGGTCCTCCTAATGGTCTTTGGTTTGGGAATTTAATTGGGAAAAAAGTTCTTGGACATTAGAAAATACATTGTGGGGGAGATTTGGTAGAACATAGAAAATTCTCATGGTTGAGAGGTGTGAGCGGAAGAGGGGAATACGGGTGGTATTTATAGTGGAAGAGATGAGGGATTTTACATTATTTTAATATTTTGGTCCTCAAATATGTATATTATTCATTATTTTGGTCAAAATAGTAAATAGAGAATGTGAGTTCAAAATAAGTATGATTAAATCACTCGTGATTTAAAAAATAGTGTGTTTAGGTGATTATTTGTATATATGTTATTTTACCATATTTCACTATTCATCATAAATTCAATAATTTCAAGAAAATACCAACAAATCACCCAAACCATTTTTCGACAAGTAAAATTCGAAAATGAACTCCAAATTTTGAAAATAATTTCATAAATTTGATTAATTTAATTTTTAAATAAAATTAATCTTTTTCAAAAATAACCAAATTGAAAAGAATAGCTCAATTTATATCACCTTGAAAATTTAATCATGATTTCATTACATTAATTCCATAATTAAATAAAATAATAATACAACTTACTATTCATTATGGTCATATTAATACTCATAATTGTATGTTACAATTCAGAAAAATTATGTTGGTTTCGTCAGTTTAAGATCCTCGATATTATTTTCAGGTATAGATCTTATTTTCAAATGTTTTAAGGAAAGAAGGGACGAATTTGTAAATTTTATATGAACACATCATGTAATTAGGTGTACATGTTGTGTACCAGGTTTACGTGGGTAGATGTGTACATGCGGTATAACGGCCAAGTACATGTCTGTGTGGGGTGACCTGGAGACCTCCTAAAGCGGGGTCCTGTTGAGGCATGAACACGGCATGTACAGTAAATGAACACAATATGTAATTTTTTAATTTGATTAATCAGATAGGGGTCGCATCTAATCTCCAAATTCATCTTTGTCAATCCTTGGTTCATTTAGGAGCAACTGAGAGGAACAAATATTCTATGATCCACCATTCCATCATCTATGTTCTAATCCGAACTCCAGATGGTGCGTTGGAATCCCACTGGTGAGTTCTTCTGTCTCCTAGAGCCTCTTCTCCTGATTTCATCTATCTCCTGAGTTATTCAATATTGAATGTTGTAGAAATTTTTGTAGATCTATGATGTTCTAGGTTTATTCAAAGGTCGAGGTTCAACTATATTGATCGTACAATGTCGAAGTAGGTGGTTTGTTGCCTTCGTTGATTGTCTTTGAGTTTTATATGCCGAAGTTTCAATAATCCATGTTTTGGGTACTTATGGTTATGGAAATTGAACCCTATTTTAAATACCTTATATTGATTGTTGAATTAATGGTTTTGGATATGATATTATGTGAAATATAATGCTTATGGAACACCCCATGATTGTGTTTCCTTGTTTTAATGTTTGGGTATGTTTGGTCCAGGTTTCCTATTAGGCATACCATTTCTCCTTTCCGTGCATGATAGGATGGAACTGTTTGACTTTTTATTCTTGTTTAATGCTTGTGATATGGATTGGAAATTTTTATCCATGTAGTAGTTGAGATTAATTTGGGTTGTTTAATATAGTTACACATGATTCAATTGCACAATTTTGTGAGTACATATTGTAGTTACACCACCTTGGGAATTGATATTGAGTGTCTCCTTAGAGTGTCTGTTATATTTCACGATATGACACCACATGGGTGGATTGACGGTGAGTGATCCCTTAGAGTTTCTATAGTTTACATTATGGGGACATAGGGGGAATATAAATTGAGTGCTTCCTCAGAGATTCTATAGTTATTCTGGAAAGTCCATAGGGGGAATTGAAGGTGAGTGCTTCCTCAGTGTGTCTTGACTTTTTATTGCATTTCATGGCCATAAGGGTTAGACTATGTGAGCTACCCAAATAGCTAATGTAAATATTGAATTTTTTTGATGAATCAACCAAGCCAAAGCACAATCTTGGATTCCATGCTATTAGGTAGTTTTCTGATATACCTTTTGACACTTGATTAAATGATGAACATTAAATTCTAATGAATATAAATGGAAACTGCAAGATTTGGTTACTTTTGTGTACTCCTAGTTTCTTTGTTGCATTTCCATTATTACCTACTATATATACTCACTGATTGTTAGGCAATGATATTGTGGTGTTTTCCCAGTAGGATTCGTCTCACTCTCTATTTGGGTCATGATTTTTGACCCAAAAATATTATATTGTTGCAGATGTAGATAAGGGAAAGAAACCTTCATCATCAGGTACTAGATTGCTATGGTGCTAGAGAGCGTGTGACCAAGATGAGGCTTTCAAGTTACTGGAGTTTATATGATATATTTTTTAATTTGGTTTAGTACTATATTTCTATTATATTGACCTATTTGGATTCCTCTCTAGATATATGTGACATGCATAATTTATATATGTGGCACAGTTGTTTATTTACTTAAGTCTTCAGCTATTTTCTTTTTGTTTGGTATTACTGAATCCACTACTCTTGTATATTGTTGTTATTCCGCTGTGTTACTCTGCCAATGAAGGCATAGTTTCCCAACTATCACAGCCAAGGCCCTCGCTGCTAGCCAGCAGCCTCTGCTATTCGGTGAAATGCGCTGGAGGCAATGTGACCAACCAGATATGGGGAACTGTTGTAGGGCACCTTGAACAGGGTCGTTACAAAATGGTATAACATGATGTTGTTATCTGATTTCTCTAACTGTTTGGAGCCTCTAGACATGGATATGATGGATATAGCAGTTGGTAATAAGTTGTGCCCAGTAGAAGCTATCCCATGTACACAGAAAAGCCAATTTTCCTCAACTATTGAAATTTTTATGGTTTTTCAATTACTACAGTAGATTTTAATTCACTGTTGGGTGATTCACATGATTTTTGATGTTTTCATTGATATTATTTATGTTCAATTTCTGTTTCCTGCTGATTAGATAGGGGTATTCCATCTCATGCATTATATATGCACTTGATAAGGATCACATGTCATGCATTTTTGTCATGCCATTTAGGGTGCATAACTTATTTCATGCTATTGTGAAAGATGTTTTGCTAGATATTAATGTTGTTGTGATAGATGTCATGTAGAATAACTACTATTTTGATAGGGTATTGGAAACAATTTAATGTTTTATATTCAAAGACACCAATAATTGGTCCTTAAGGTGTTATGGGCCCCTTAGATAAAAATGTGGTTGAAAATATTGATCTTTAACTAAATTATGTTATGATATGACAGGAATATGATTCCAATCATTGATTCGCAGGGAGTATAGGCCCCCACAGGTCATAATTTTTCACTTTAATGCTTGTTTCAGTGTTTTATGGGGTTCTAGAGTATTTTTTGAGGCTTACTGTCTAAAAAACCCAGAATACATGATGTGTGAGGATGAATACACACCCTGTATCCTTTTGTTTAGGATGAAAATGTTTTTCTTGTTACATGTTGTGTACTTGTTATAAAACTCGTGTAGTCGTTTATCGTGTGACTAACTGTGTGACCAGAGACACAAGGTTAAGAAATATATGGTGGAACACGCCGTGTACAGGGAGTACATTCCGAGTTGTAGAGACAATGTATCCAGACACGTTACTAATGACATGCGTGGATGAGATTCGGGCAGTACATGTCGTGTCTAGCATGAACACGCAGTGTGGAAGTCGACCATGTCTCTAGCCATGTGACCAAAGACATGGGTCAATAAAATCCTTCTAGTAAACGTCATGTATAACTTAAACATGCAATGTTGTTTTTTTATAAGGGAACCGTGTAGTTCTAGAAATGTAAAACATGGGAAGGAGTGAAAAATCATGTACATGTTGTGTTACAGGATGCACACACCATGTGTAGGGGTGTTAAATGACTAGTTTTGGTAGAAGTACGTGCCAATGATGAAACCTAAGGGAACACACTATTTGAAGGTTATACATGTCATGTAACCCTCTTTTGTGAAACATGAATGTTTTATTCTAATGTTCATTTTATGAAATTCTAAGTTACAATACTTGATAATATTTAACTGTGGTGTATGCTTGACCATACAGAGTCATTCCCCTGATACATCCTCTAGTTTAATGCTAGGTACAAGGCAACGAGCAGACACCAGAAATGTTAGACCAGGGAAATCCAGTAGATCCTCCCGTCATTCATGTCTTGGCACCAGCTGTTATACCTGACACTGGAGTTGAGGCATTGTTTTGTGAAGGAATTATAAGGATGATGCGGACCTTCATGGGAACAATGCATCCTACCCTATTTATGGAAGAGTTGACACAAGTTTCTCAATTGAATTATCCTCCCACTTTTTTAGTGGATGGAGGACCTCAGAATGCAGAGTCATGTATGGAAGCATTCTTGTCTATCTTCGAGCATCTCGAGTCACCTTGAAAGATGATGTTGAATCTTTCAACTTACATGATTTGTGATTCTGCCAATAGATGGTGGGGTTTGATATCACAAGCAATAATCCAGCGAGTCATGGATTTGTAGTTGTAGTTATATTCTCTCATTCGGGGAGTATTATTCTCGCTTCATAGAGTTGTAGTTATATTCTCCCATTTTGGGGGGTGGTGAGTTATTTCTTGAGAGGAAGTTTGAGGATGGTCTCCGACCTGACTTCTGATCCTCGGTGCACATGAATAGGTTGACATCTATATCTACTATCATCAACCAGGCGCTGATTACTGAGCTCAACCCGAGGGATTCTATAGTTGTGGGCCTAGGTGGTTCAGCATCTGAATATGGTACTCTTTTGACTGATAGTAGGAAGAACCATAGGGAGTGTACATGTGGAGATCCATATATGTGGTATTTTCCTTCTGGTAGTCTGGTGGTGTGCTACCAGTTCTGGAAGGGTTGACATAAGATTCCTCGGTGCCCGAGAGACCTAGTTGAGTGCCGATCATGCATCATGATAGTACATATTCAGTGTTTCTACAACTCCCTCCATCCAGCAGCTAGTGAGGGAGGATCTATTTCATCTTCCCATACTAGAGAAGGACCACTAGTCTATTATCAGAATGGGGGATGGATTCTTCATGAAATTTAGGCCGAGGTGGTGGTAATGGCCGTAGTGGTAAAACATAGGGAATTCGACAGCTGTAGGGAGGATCAGCTTAGGGATCACAAATAGATTCACATGGCCACTATAGAGGTCTGGAATTTACACTGGAGAAGACCTCGCAGGAGGAGGATCCAGAATCCTCAATGGTTATAGGTACTATTTGGTTTCTAAATTTTTATCTTCTTCTCATTTTGATACATGGGCTTCCCATAGTTTTGTATTTGTTCTTGTTGTGGAGATCCTTGGTCTCTATATCATTACCTCTGCTAATATATTGTCATTGGACACTCAGTTGGGGAAAATAATGGCTAGTTTACGTTATTTAAAGGAGTTCCCTCAAGATTTTGGTGGTTTTCCCATTTTATCGTACTTTTATATATTAGAGATGAAATGCTATAAATTCATTTTTAGAATGAACAAGTTAGTTCCCCTCCAGGCTGTTGTCGATTTCGATCATCGTTGGTTGACTTTCACATCCCCATAGGGAAAATTGTTTCTAAATAAGGGAGAATGGGATGTCCAGCTGAACAGTGCTGGACTTGAGCATCATGGGTTGAGTGGTGTTACATCCCAAATTTCTAGTTTATATCTGGATTACTAGGGGACAACATAGATGTAATTTTCTCATGTGGTGGATGGTTCTGATATGTCTTCCCATATGACTTTTTTGGATTTAATCTAGAGAAAGAGGTATAATTATCTACTGAGATTGTTTCGGGATAGGAAGTAATGCCCATTTATCCTTATATAATGGAAACACCAGAGTTACATGATATAAAGAAGCAGATGGAGGAGTTATAGGAAAAGGGTATCATCTGACCTAGTACTTCTCCTTGGGGTTCGCTTATCCTGTTTGCGAATAAGGAAGATATTTCCCTCAGAAATTAAATGGATTATCATAATCTGAACCAGTTGATGGTCAAGAACCTATATACCTCGCTTAGGATTGATGATCTATTTGATTATCTTCAAGAATCCCGGGTGATCTCAAATATTGAATTGAGATTCAATTGTCATCAGTTGCACGTTATACAATCAGATATACCTCTTACAGATGTTCGACACATTTATGGTCTATACAAGTATGTGGTTATGCCATTCAGTCTCACGAACATGCCCATTGTTTTCATGGCACTTTTGAACCGAGTGTTCCATCCTTAATTGGACTCTATTGCTGTTTTTTGGTGCATGATATCTTTCTGTACTCTCACACTCGACACGACCATGCAACACATATTGAGAACATTTTGAGTACACTAAGAGAGCATCATTTATATGTAAAGATCTCAAAATAACAATTTTTGATAGACTAGATTCACTTCTTGGGTTATGTTATCTCAGAGATTGGAGTATCAGTTGAGAAAATGTAATTGAGAGTAGTAGGTTCCGAGGAGTATCTAAATAACATCTTTGAGGTACAGAGTTTTCTAGGGATGGAATGTTACTACATGCATTTTATACTAGATTTTTTACACTTTTTAGTGCTACTGACGGGCCTGACTAAGAAGGGGTGAAGTACTTGTGGACAAAATTCTATGATTCAGCCTTTCGGGAGCAGAAAGGAATGATGAATTCCACCCAGATACTGGTTTTTCAGAGCTGGGAAAGAACTAAAATGTGTAATGTGACGCATTAGGTATCAATATGGGAGAAATTCTTATGTAAGGGGAAGGGGATATTGCATACGGGTCACAATAGTTAAGGCCACATTAGTGGAATTAACAGACACACGATCTCGAGTTAGCTGCAGTTTTTCACACTTTACACTATTGGAGACATTATGTTTTGGGAGATCATTTTGTGGTTTTTAATGACAAACAAATTCTCATATATATCATTACTTAACATGATGTGAATTTGAGATAGAGAAGGTGGTTTGAGTGCCTTCAGTCTTTTGACACTGAGATTTTCTACATGCGTGGTAATGGAAATGTAGTGACTAATGCATTGAGTAGGAGGACATAGATAAAATCTGTTTGGGAGACCAGTAGTGAGTGATAGATTATGGCTATGATCTCTTATATGAATTTGGTGGTGCATGATAGACATGGGAAACCATTTCTTTCTTTGGTTGATTTTTCCTCTACTCTACTTGATTGAGTGCATGTGAGGATGCAATTAGATTCTGATGTTTTAGTCATGTGGGAAATATTGTAAAGAGAGGACCCTATATAAGGCCACAGCCGTAAACCTTACTTAAAATTGAATTAAATGAATAATTCACATTGAGGATCTTTTCAGGTTTAGAGTTTTAGAGAATTAGGACATAACTATTACATCTCAGAAGATTACAAAGTAGTCTCTTCTACTAAATTTCCATAAAATAAAAACTCTTAAAAAGAAACATGTCTAGTTTCATGTTTTAGGTAGCATGACTTTCCCTTGATCCCATCCTTGACCCTATTCCACGCTAAGTCCTGTGAAAAGCATTTCAAAAACTTGGGATGAGCATAAAAACTCAGTAAGGGATACACAAAAACGGTTAGTTTATCATAACAAAAAGTAAATCATGTATACTTTATCAAGGTAATACTTTTCACCTTTATGAAGTAGTAAAAACTCTTCACTGAATAAAATATCATTACTTACCTTTTTGTAACCAAAGGATTACCATGAAACCCATATAAAGAACACATAACATATATAAAGGTAACTTGGGACATAAACATACTTAAGTGGAATAACCATACGGTCGACTCCCACACATATTACTTAATGGAATAGCCATACGGCCAATTTCCATACATACTAAATGGAATAGCCATACGGCCGACTTCCATACCCAATGCATTGGAGGTTATAACATAACCACCCATCCTGGTATTCACGGCACCACCCATCATATGGTTTATAACGTAACCACCTGTTAAAATGTCCAATTACCAATATAAAATCATAAAACATAAAACCAATATAAAGGAAAGATAACATTTCCAAATTTCAATCACAATATGTCATAAATATATTGACATAATAGAATCCTTTATCCATACCATTTTCAATACCAAAATACATAAAAGAGTATATGATATTTATTTTATTTTAAAAACATTACGGCTTGTTGAGGAAGCCAAAGACCAAATAATACTTGCGGCGGCGGAAAAGGTCGTTGTCACCGCGTACGTTAAAAAACATTCCTTTTTGTCGTTTAGTAAAATGCTTCGTAGAAACAGATTCCTTTTGTATAAAAGTAAAAGTCAAAGGGGTTTATACACCGTATAAAATAAAGTTGTGTATAAAATGAAATATGCATCAATGAAAGGATATTGAGACGAAGTCCCTTACAAAGACGGTATCCTTGGTTTAAGGATAAATCAATTGCATAATTATGTGTGACAAATGAATACACCAAATATAAGTGGATATTAAGTGTAAAACAATCAGAGGTTATTCACACATATTCATAGAACGACATATTCAAGGAGTACAAGTTTATCCCAAAGAATCAAATTTGGGCTAAGAAGTTCCCTTTCAAAAATTTGACAGCCTAACGGCGTCACTTCAAAAATTCAGAAAATGAGTTGATGAGAGATAAAAAGGGAATCTCATCACTTGGACATAAAATTTACATCAATCATGATATAGAAGAACATATCCCAACATAATAGTATGTGAATTAAAAGACATAACAAACGAAGTCTTTTAAAAAGAGGAGGGTGAAAGGTTCCCCTACCGACATGGGTATCTTTCGAAACATACGCCCCGTGAAGGAAGGAAAATACAAAATTGGTGTAAATACTCATAAATGAAAGAATATTACACAATGAGTAAAATAATGGTCAGTACATACACCACTCAAAGGAAATTGTGGCAAATGTAGCATAAATCTCACGGGAATAAAAGTGAGATGAAAAATATCTTACGAAAACTCGGCAGCCTAACGGCGCCACTTAAAACTTCCAAAATGGATTGATGAGAGGAAATAGGGTCTCTCATAACATGAACATAAAAATTACAGTATGATTAATATAAAATAACATCCCAATAACAATAAATATGAGCTTTAAAAGGAATGACATAAAAGAGTGTACTTAAAAAAGAAAGAGAGGAGTAGGATCCCTTACCTCGGGTCCGACTTGACTCGATCATTCTTCAATCTCCTGAATAATAAACTTGAGTTAATTTATAATTCCTTAAGAACCTTTTTCAAGTTCATTATTCCTTTTATATCACTTATTACCATGTCATAAACATTATGTAATCATTTATGTTAATAATATTTGTTTTGTCGATATTTGGTTCTTAAGTCGAAAGTGGAATTCTTACAATTACATGTTCTTCGTGTGGAAAAATGTTTATTATATCCAGAATTGTATTCATGTTGTAGATATTATATATGTCATATATATCCAGTACATGCATGCATTTATAACATTACATAATCATTTAGAGGTAAGAAATGAAATGCACCGTTCATGGAGACGGTAAGCCGTACGTACGCATGAACGCTACTTTCATTTCTATTTCGTATTTTATAGAATGGAATAATAATGATATAAAGGTATATTATAATTACAGTATAATATCATATATAATATCATATTTCCATCCTTTATACGTCCCACATATGGTATTTTACGAATCAAATCACATTGAGGGGGCGGTAGTCCGCACTTCCTTAAATGAAGATATCACGTTTACCCATAATGGAAACCATAAAGGTATCCCCAAAATGAAAAAAACAGAAGCTTAAGGAAAACATAAACATATTATATATCATATATAAAGATAGTGACATCATAATGGCCACCTTTGAAGGTGTTAAATGAGTATTGAACAATCATCGTTTCGGGAGGCAGAATTTCTCCATCCACGGAAACCGTATGTTCTTTAACCATTTGATGTAGTTGTGTGAGAGTGTAGCTCGAATATATATTATAACAACATCCTAGTATATTGAATATCCTAGTTCTGTTACAAAAGAAGTAAATAAAAAGAGTTTAGGGGGTTGGAGAAGCAAAATAAAACAAATGAACATGAGAGAAAGAATTACCATTAAAAGTGTAACTCCTTTTTATTTGAGCCTAAAGGCTTCTTTTGAAAGGATTCTGCCCAAAGGGAATACTCTAGGATGAGGAGATGGATGTGGAGAGAGTAAATGGTCAGGGTTTGGCCGAGCCAAAGGCTTGAGGAGTGTGTGAAATGAGGTAGAGGTGGGGGCCTTTTATAAGAGGAGAGGAGGGGCACTTTTGGAAAGTAAGAAATATTACTTTATTTGAAAAATTTGTTCCGGTTTTAAAAGGTCTGACATTGATATAATTCGTGGATAAGATGATAAGGGTTCGAAATCCACCCATCCAATATGTTTTGGACATGTGTAGTTCATAGATTTTACATTATCTTTCCATTTTATTTAAATCGTCAAATAATGATGTCATCGCTGCATCATTATTATGTCATCAATAATTTAATTTATTTAGTTTCTAAAAATTATAAAAAAACTACTATGATGTAGGAAATGTTTTTAGCTTTCCAATTACTATTTATAATCAAAAATCTGATTTTTATAACCCCATGTAAAAATTGTTTTTGTAAAATAACTCAAGTTTGTGTCATTTTTACTTTAACATTAAATAAAAAGTTATTTATGTCATTTCCCAACCAATGTGGATCCATGGGGTCCCCAAGTTGACCCATGGCTTGTCTTGGTCGGCCATGACACAAACAATGAGGGTAGGACATGTGTCAATCTCATCTTATTTTATTAAAGCATTATTTTTTACCTTAAACTACACTAATTACCACTAATCGCGATTAAAAACTTAATAAGTTACTATTCACCAAAAAATTATTATTATCCCATTGAACCACATTTTACTTCTTAATTACAACCATGTATGTCGGATTTTTGAAATTCAAAACACAAAGACGGAAAAATTTCATTTAAACAGAAAATTCAGTTTTTATAAGTACCACTTAGTGGTTTCACTATTCATCAAAAATTGAAGTTTTTCAGAAAAATCCCAAAAATTTACCATAAGCTATATTTGATATTCCGAATTCAAAAATGAACTCTATTTTACAAAATTCAAAACATATAAGTCAGATTAATTAATTTAATAATTAATTCCTGCTGTCAAAGCAAATAGCGTGTTTTTATAAAACAATAAGTATCAAAAGATTGACACCAGTTTAAGTCTAATTTCAAAGTGAAATTTATTCCAATGACCACCATTGGATTAAATGGTAAAAATATATTCTGATTTCACATTAAAAACAATTCAAAAGATAATCTAATCATATAAATAAATTATATGAAAAAGTGGTTTTGAATTAAAAACAACAGTTTATACTATTCATTAAAAAAATGAACTTTATCGGAAAAATACCAAAAATTTACAGAAAGTAAAATTTGATATCATGATTCTAAAGAAGAGTTTAATTTGGTCCAAAATAATGTATAAGAGTGATCAAAACTATTTTTAATGACAGTTCGCTATCAAAAGGCGATAAGTGAACCTTTATTGAAAATTAGGGTATAAAAGCCTAAAATTGAATTCTTTCCATATTTTAAGCCTTTGGATAAATGTAAAAACATTTAAAAAACATATATAATCATATTTTAGTTATTTATATCCATTCCCTCCAATACAACGTCTACATGTTAACTACCATTTATAATAATATTATTTTATTATTAGAGTGCAACGTAAGATTCCCAAGAAACTCGTTGTTGCGTATTGGGTACGCCATCGAGCATAGCATCCCCTTTAAAGTAATATTAATATTTGATTCACAAATGTGGATAAATATAAAGTTGTTATATTCTTTATTTACCCAGGGTGTTACATCCTTCCCCCCTTTTGGTAATTGCGTCCTCGCAATTTTAAAATTGGGCTTGGAAACATCTTTGAAAGTCCCACATCAGAACAAGAGTCGGTAAAACAATCACTTTAAAATAAGGACAGATAAGTACAAAGGTCACCCGAGTTAACCCATAATAAGATTCCGTGTAGGAAAACATGGACATGGAAGAAAAAGCAAAGGGTCATGTTCTGATGGAGAGTGATAGAAAACATGTTTAAGAGAAAGTTAACCACGAGAAAATCACAAACTTGTGATGGGTTAAACGGTATTCGATTCCCCAGTAGGAAATGTTAATAAAAAAAATTTTGTTTTAAGTTAGTTTTTATTGAGGAATTTATTCTTAAGAAAACATAATCACTTATCATGTTGACATTCAGATTTTACTAGATTCCTTAATCAAACTCATATTTTTTCCAAAAGACGAGTATTTAGGGAGACTTGTTCGCATTAAGAGTACTATAATCAACTTCTAGAGAATCACCTAATCCACACAAGAGAACTATATACTTCCCATGTCTTTAGACTTTAACCAAAACCAAAACCCAAAAGGTTAGTACAAGATCAGATAATCCAGAAAAGGATAACACTTTATAAAAAGAAAATCTATTCTTAATCTCCAAAATTTGTCCAACAAAACCCAAAGTTCAACGAGGACCATTTGTCCATAAAATTCTTCAATGTAAACCAATATAAGATTGAAACCCAGACATTTGAAGGATTTATTCACATAGTCTTCCTAGTTAAATCATAACATTTATCTCCCAACAACATCAGTTGCTCCTAAAGTCTCGTATTGAAAAGTAATTAACCTAATCACATATCCTCTATGATAGGTTAATAATTTTCATAAATAACCCAAAATCAACTTACTCTTAATTCATAAAATCATATAACTAAAAAGAATCAGTCAAACTAACCAGGGACTTCACGTAGTCCAGTGGTAGGCGATAAATACCAGTCGCACTTTGGTTGTGGGTTCGATTCTCGTGGCTTTGTCCGATGCGACGGGTTGTCACACGGTCTGCGTGTTGTCCTTTTTCCAAAACTATATAATTCTTAAAACATTCCCCAAAATGAGATAAAATCTTCAAGAATAATCATAACATATTTTAACCTCAAGTTTATCTCATTCCTTTCATTTTCCATCATATAATAGAGTAACCCATAATTACCTAAAAATTAAGGATCATATATACCCTAATGGTTACCTTAATAATTATTACCTGAATTTCCACATCGAGTTGGCCATCTCGTACATGATGCATTAGAGAACTCACCAAGGTTCAAGCGGTTTATCATGACTCCTTGATAGTTGGTTTAGAACAACCATGAGTTTCCTCATTGAATCCCCCATTTTATCTAGTATCTTAATCAGAGAACCGCCACAGTTTCCTTCAAACTTGTTGTCTCTTTGGTGCCCACTAGATCCATCCATTCACTAAAAATAGAAATGTCAGTGTAAGTATATCAACAAAACCATCATGTACTAAGGAGGAAGGTAAACACTAAGATATACTTACTCAATCACTTTATCTAAAACTATGACTCTTTCTGAAATCCTAACCATTATGGTAATGTCACTTATGCGTAAAGAATACCCTAACCTCTAAAGTTATCTAAACCTACCTTTGATACCAACTATAAGGCCCCAACCTTAAACCTTACTTAAAATTGAATTAAATGAATAATTCACATTGAGGATCTTTTCAGGTTTAGAGTTTTAGAGAATTAGGACATAACTATTACATCTCAAAAGATTACAAAGTAGTCTCTTCTACTAAATTTCCACAAAATAAAAACTCTTAAAAAGAAACATGTCTAGTTTCATGTTTTAGGTAGCATGACTTTCCCTTGATCCCATCCTTGACCCTATTCCACGCTAATTCCTGTGAAAAGCATTTCAAAAACTTGGGATGAGCATAAAAACTCAGTAAGGGATACACAAAAAACTTTTAGTTTATCAAAACAAAAAGTAAACCATGTATACTTTATCAAGGTAATACTTTTCACCTTTATGAAGTAGTAAAAACTCTTCACTGAATAAAATATCATTACTTACCTTTTTGTAACCAATGGATTACCATAAAACCCATATAAAAACACATAACATATATAAAGGTAACTTGGGACATAAACATACTTAAGTGGAATAACCATACGGTCGACTCCCACACTTATCACTTAATGGAATAGCCATACGGCCAATTTCCATACATACTAAATGGAATAGCCATACGGCTGACTTCCATACCCAATGCATTGGAGGTTATAACGTAACCACCCATCCTGGTATTCACGGCACCACCTGTCATATGGTTTATAACGTAACCACCCGTTAAAATGTCCAAGTACCAATATAAAATCATAAAACATATTACCAATATAAAGGAAAGATAACATCTCCACATTTCAATCACAATATATCATAAATATATTGACATAATAGAATCCTTTATCAAAACCATTTTCAATACCAAAATACATAAAAGAGTATATGGTATTTATTTTATTTTAAAAACATTACGGCTTGTTGAGGAAGCCAAAGACCAAATAATACTCGCGGCGGTGGAAAAGGTCGTTGTCACCGCGTACGTTAAAAAACATTCCTTTTTGTTGTTTAGTAAAACGATTCGTAGAAACAGATTCCTTTTGTATAAAAGTAAAAGTCAAAGGGGTTTATACACCTCATAAAAGAAAGTTGTGTATAAAACGAAATATGCCTCAATGAAAGGAGATTGAGACGAAGTCCCTTACAAAGACGGTATCCTTGGTTTAAGGATAAATCAATTGCATAATTATGTGTGACAAATGAATACACCAAATATAAGTGGATATTAAGTGTCAAAAAATCAGAGGTTATTCACACATATTCATAGAACGACATATTCACGGAGTACAAGTTTATCCCAAAGAATCAAATTTGGGCTAAGAAGTTCCCTTGAAAAAATTTGACAGCCTAACGGCGTCACTTCAAAAATTCAGAAAATGAGTTGATGAGAGATAAAAAGGGAATCTCATCACTTGGACATAAAATTTACATCAATCAGGATATAGAATAAAATATCCCAACATAATAGTATGTGAATTAAAAGACATAACAAACGAAGTCTTTTAAAAAGATGAGGGTGAAAGGTTCCCTTACTGACATGGGTATCTTTCGAAACATACGCTCCGTGAAAGAAGGACAATACAACATTGGTGTAAATACTCATAAATGAAAGAATATTTAACAATGAGTAAAATAATGGTCAGTACAAACACCACTCAAAGGAAATTGTGGCAAATGTAGCATAAATCTCATGGGAATAAAAGTGAGATGAAAAATCTCTTATGAAAACTCGGCAGCCTAACGGCGCCAGTTAAAACTTCCAAAATGGATTGATGAGAGGAAATAGGGTCTCTCATCACATGAACATAAAAATTACAGTAAGATTAATATAAAATAACATCCCAATAACAATAAATATGATCTTTAAAAGGAATGACATAAAAGAGTGTACTTAAAAAGAAAGAGAGGAGTAGGATCCCTTACCTCGGGTCCGACTTGAATCGATCGTTCTTTAATCACCTGAATAATAAACTTGAGTTAATTTATACTTCCTTAAGAACCTTTTTAAAGTTCATTATTCCTTTTATATCACTTATTACCATGTCATAAACATTATGTAATCATTTAAGTTAATAATATTTGTTTTGCCGATATTCGGTTCTTAAGTCGAAAGTGGACTTCTTACAATTACATGTTGTTCGTGTGGAAAAATGGTTATTATATCCAGAATTGTATTCATGATGTAGATATTATATATTTCATATATATCCAGTAAATTCATGCATTTATAACATTACATAATCATTTAGAGGTAAGAAATGAAATGCACCGTTCATGGAGACGGTAAGCCGTACGTACGCATGAACGCTACTTTCATTTCTATTTCGTATTTTATAGAATGGAATAATAATGATATAAAGGTATATTATAATTACAGTATAATATCATATATAATATCATAGTTTCATCCTTTATACGTCCCACATATGGTATTTAACGAATCAAATCACTTTGAGGGGGCGGTAGTCCGCACTTCCTTAAATGAAGATATCGCGTTTACCCATAATGGAAACCATAAAGGAATGCCCAAAATGAAAAAAAAACAGAATCTTAAGGAAAAAATAAACATATTATATATCATATATAAAAATATTGACATCATAATGGCCACCTTTGAAGGTGTTAAATGAGTATTGAACAATCATCGTTTCGGGGGGCAGAATTTCTCCATCCACGGAAACCGTATGTTCTTTAACCATTTGATGTAGTTGTGTGAGAGTGTAGCTCGAATAAATCTTATAACAACATCCTAGTATATTGAAGATACTGGTCTTGTTACAAAATAAGTTAATAAAAAGAGTTTAGGGGGTTGGAGAAGCAAAATAAAACAAATGAACATGAGAGAAAGAATTACCTTTAAAAGTGTAACTCCTTTTGATTTAAACCTAAAGGCTTACTTTGAAAGGATTCTGACCAAAGGGAATCCTCTAGGATGAGGAGAGGGATGTGGAGAGATTAAATGGTCAGGTTTTGGCCTAGCCAAAGGCTTGAGGAGTGTGTGAAATGAGGTAGAGGCGGGGGCCTTTTATAAGAGGAGAGGAGGGGCACTTTTGGAATGTAAGAAATATTACTTTATTTGAAAAATGTGTTTCGGTTTTAAAAGGTCCCACATTGATATAATTCGTGTATAAGGTGATAAGGGTTCGAAATCCAACCATACAATAAGTTTTGGACATGTGTATCTCATAGATTTTACATTATCTTTCCATTTTATTTAAATCGTAAAATAATGATGTCATCGCTGCATCATTATTATGTCATCAATAATATAATTTATTTAGTGTCTAAAAATTATAAAAAAACTACTATGATGTAGGAAATCTTTTTATCTTTCCAATGAATATTTATAATCAAAAATATGATCTTTATAACCCCATGTAATTTTTTTTTCGTAAACTAACTCAAGTTTGTGTCATTTTTTACTTTAACATTAAATAAAAAGTTATTTATGTCATTTCCCAACCAAAGTGGATCCATGGGGTCCCCAAGTTGACCCATGGCTTTTCTTGGTCGGCCATGACACAACCAATGAGTGTAGGACATGTGTCATTCTCGTCTTATTTTATTAAAGCATTATTTTTTACCTTAAACTACACTAATTACCACTAATCGCGATTAAAAACTTAATAAGTTACTATTCACCAAAAAATTATTTTTATCCCATTGAACCACATTTTACTTCTTAATGACAACCACGTATGTCGGATTTTTTAAATTCAAAACACAAAGATGGAAAAATTTCATTTAAACGGAAAATTCAGTTTTTATAAGTACCACTTAGTGGTTTCACTATTCATCAAAAATTGATGTTTTTCAGAAAAATCCCAGAAATTCACCATAAGATATATTTGATATTCCGAATTCAAAAAATGAAGTCTATTTTACAAAATTCAAAACATATAAGTCAGATTAATTAATTTAATAATTAATTCCCGCTGTCAAAGAAAATAGCGTGTTTTTATAAAACAATAAGTATCAAAAGATTGACACCAGTTTAAGTCTAATTTCAAAGTGAAATTTATTCCAATGACCACCATTGGATTAAATGGTAAAAATATATTCTAATTTCACTTTAAAACCAATTCAAAAGATAATCTAATCATATAAATAAATTAGATTAAAAAGTGGTTTTGAATTAAAAACAACATTTTACACTATTAATTAAAAAAATGAACTTTATCGAAAAAATACCAAAAATTTACACAAAGTAAAATTTGATGTCCTGATTCTAAAGAAGAGTTTTATTTGGTCCAAAAGAATGTATAAGAGTGATAAAAACTATTTTTAATGACAGTTTTCCATCACAAGGCGATTAGTGAACCTTTAGTGAAAATTAGGGTATAAAAGCCTAAAATTGAATTCTTTCCGTATTTTAAGCCTTTGGATAAATGTAAAAACATTTAAAAAACATATATAATCATTTTTTAGTTTTTTCTATCCATTCTCTCCAATACAACGTCTACATGTTAACTACCATTTATAATAATATTATTTTATTATTAGAGTGCAATGTAAGATTCCCAAGAAACTCGTTGTTGCGTATTGGGTACGCCATCGAGCATAGCATCCCCTTTAAAGTTATATTAATATTTGATTCACAAATGTGGATAAATATAAAGATTTCATATTCTTTATTTACCCGACGTGTTACATCCTTCCGCCCTTTTGGGAATTGCGTCCTCGCAATTTTAAAATTGGGCTTGGAAACATCCTTGAAAGTCCCACATCAGAACAAGAGTCGGTAAAACAATCACATTAAAATAAAGAAATATAAGTACAAAGCTCTCCCGAGTTAACCCATAATAGGATTCCGTGTAGGAAAACATGGACATGGAAGAAAAATCAAAGGGTCAGGTTCTGATGGAGAGTGATAGAAAACATGTTTAGGAGAAAGTTAACCACGAGAAAATCACAAACTTGTGATGGGTTAAATGGTATTCGATTCCCCAGTAGGAAATGTTAATAGAAAAAATTTTTGTTTTAAGTTACTTTTTATTGTGGAATTTATTCATAAGAAAACATAATCACTTATCATGTTGAATTTCAACTTTTACTAGATTCCTTAATCAAACTCATATTTTTTTTCAAAAGACGAGTATTTAGGGAGACTTGTTCGCATTAAGAGTACTATAATCAACTTCTAGAGAATCACCTAATCCACACAAGAGAACTATATACTTCCCATGTCTTTAGACTTTAACCAAAACCAAAACCCAAAAGGTTAGTACAAGATCAGATAATCCTGAAAAGGTTAACACTTTATAAAAAGAAAATCTATTCTTAATCTCCAAAATTTGTCCAACAAAACCCAAAGTTCAACGAGGATCATTTGTCCATAAAATTCTTCAAAGTAAACCAATATAAGATTGAAAACCAAACATTTGAAGGATTTAGTCACATGTTCTTCCAAGTTAAATCGTAACATTTATCTCCAAACAACATCAGTTGCTCCTAAAGTCTCGTATTGAAAAGTAATTAACCTAATCACATATCCTCCATGATAGGTTAATCATTTTCATAAATAACCCAAAATCAACTTACTATTAATTCATAAAATCATATAACTAAAAATAATCAGTCAAACTAACCAGGGACTTCATGTAGTCCTGTGGTAGGCGATAAATACCAGTCGCACTTTGGTTGTGGGTTCGATTCCCGCGGCTTTGTCCGACGCGACGGGTTGTCACACGGTCTGCGTGTTGTCCTTTTTCCAAAACTATATAATTCTTAAAACATTCCCCAAAATGAGATAAAATCTTCAATAATAATAATAACATATTTAAACCTCAAGTTTATCTCATTCCTTTCATTTTCCATCATATCATAGGGTAACCCATAATTACCTAAAAATTAAGGATCATATAAACCCTAATGGTTACCTTAATAATTATTACCTGAATTTCCACATCGAGTTGGCCATCTCGTACATGATGAATTAGAGAACTCACAAAGGTTCAAGTGGTTTATCATGACACCTTGATAGTTGGTTTAGAAAAACCATGAGTTTCCACATTGAATCCCCCATTTTATCTAGTATCTTAATCAGAGAACCACCACAGTTTCCTTCAAACTTGTTGTCTCTTTGGTGCCTGCTAGATCCATCCATTCACTAAAAACAGAAATGTCAGTGTAAGTATATCAACAAAACCATCATGTACTAATGTGGAAGGTAAACACTAAGATATACTTACTCAATCACTTTATCTAAAACTAGGACTCTTTCTGAAATCCTAACCATTATGATAATGTCACTTATGTTTAAAGAATACCCTAACCTCTAAAGTTATCTAAACCGACCTTTGATACCAACTGTAAGGCCCCAGCCTTAAACCGTACTTAAAATTGAATTAAATGAATAATTCACATTGAGGATCTTTTCAGGTTTAGTGTTTTAGAGAATTAGGACATAACTATTACATCTCAAAAGATTACAAAGTAGTCTCTTCTACTAAATTTCCGTAAAATAAAAACTCTTAAAAAGAAACATGTCTAGTTTCACGTTTTAGGTAGCATGACTTTCCCTTGATCCCATCCTTGACCCTATTCCACGCTAAGTCCTGTGAAAAGCATTTCAAAAACTTGGGATGAGCATAAAAACTCAGTAAGGGATACACAAAAAACTGTTAGTTTATCAAAACAAAAAGTAAACCATGTATAATTTATCAAGGTAATACTTTTCACCTTTATGAAGTAGTAAAAACTCTTCACTGAATAAAATATCATTACATACCTTTTTGTAACCAAAGGATTACCATAAAACCTATATAAAGAACACATAAAATATATAAAGGTAACTTGGGACATAAACATACTTAAGTGGAATAACCATACGGTCGACTCCCACACATATCACTTAATGGAATATCCATACGGCCAATTTCCATACATACTAAATGGAATAGCCATACGGCCGACTTCCATACCCAATGCATTGGAGGTTATAACGTAACCACCCATCCTGGTATTCACGGCACCACCTGTCATATGGTTTATAACGTAACCACCCGTTAAAATTTCCATGTACCAATATAAAATCATAAAACATAAAACCAATATAAAGGAAAGATAACATTTCCACATTTCAATCACAATATATCATAAATATATTGACATAATAGAATCCTTTATCAAAACCATTTTCAATACCAAAATACATAAAAGAGTATATGGTATTTATTTTATTTTAAAAACATTACGGCTTGTTGAGGAAACCAAAGACCGAATAATACTCACGGTGGCGGAAAAGGTCGTTGTCACCGCATACGTTAAAGAACAATCCTTTTTGTCGTTTAGTAAAACGATTCGTAGAAACAGATTCCTTTTGTATAAAATTAAAAGTCAAAGGGTTTTATACACCGTATAAAAGAAAGTTGTGTATAAAACAAAATATGCCTCAATGAAAGGAGATTGGGACGAAGTCCCTTACAAAGACGGTATCCTTGGTTTAAGGATAAATCAATTGCATAATTATGTGTGAAAAATGAATACACCAAATATAAGTGGATATTATGTGTAAAACAATCAGAGGTTATTCACACATATTCATAGAACGACATATTCAAGGAGTACAAGTTTATCCCAAATAATCAAATTTGGGCTAAGAAGTTCCCTTGAAAAAATTTGATAGCCTAACGGCGTCACTTCAAAAATTCAGAAAATGAGTTGATGAGAGATAAAAAGAGAATCTCATCACTTGGACATAAAATTTACATCAATCAGGATATAGAAGAACATATCCCAACATAATAGTATGCGAATTAAAAGACATAACAAACGAAGTCTTTTAAAAAGAGGAGGGTGAAAGGTTCCCTTACCGACATGGGTATCTTTCGAAACATACGCCCCGTGAAAGAAGGATAATACATCATTGGTGTAAATACTCATAAATTGATGAATATTACACAATGAGTAAAATAATGGTCAGTACATACACCACTCGAAGGAAATTGTGGCCAATGTAGCATAAATCTCACGGGAATAAAAGTGAGATGAAAAATCTCTTACGAAAACTCGGCAGCCTAACGGCGCCACTTAAAACTTCCAAAATGGATTGATGAGAGGAAATAGGGTCTATCATCACATGAACATAAAAATTACAGTATGATTAATATAAAAGAACATCCCAATAACAATAAAGATGAGCTTTAAAAGGAATGACATAAAAGAGTGTACTTAAAAAGAAAGAGAGGAGTAGGATCCCTTACCTCGGGTCCGACTGGACTCGATCGTTCTTTAATCTCCTGAATAATAAACTTGAGTTAATTTCTAATTCCTTAAGAACCTTTTTAAAGTTCATTATTCCTTTTATATCACTTATTACCATGTCATAAACATTATGTAATCATTTAGGTTAATAATATTTGTTTTGCCAATATTTGGTTCTTAAGTCGAAAGTGGACTTCTTACAATTACATGTTGTTCGTGTGGGCAAATGTTTATTATATCCAGAATTGTATTCATGATGTAGATATTATATATGTCATATATATCTATTAAATGCATGAATTTATATCATTACATAATCATTTAGAGGTAATAAATGAAATACACCGTTCATGGAGACGGTAAGCCGTAAGTACGCATGAACGCTACTTTCATTTCTATTTCGTATATTATAGAATGGAATAATAATGATATAAAGGTATATTATAATTACAGTATAATATCATATATAATATCATAGTTCCATCCTTTATACGTCCCACATATGGTATTTAACGAATCAAATCACTTTGAGGGGACGGTAGTCTGCACTTCCTTAAATGAAGATATCACGTTTACCCATAATGGAAACCATAAATTTATTCCCAAAATGAAAAAAAAAACATAAGCTTAAGGAAAACATAAACATATTATATATCATATATAAAAATAGTGACATCATAATGGCCACCTTTGAAGGTGTTAAATGAGTATTCAACAATCATCATTTCGGGAGGCAGAATTTCTCCATCCACGGAAACCGTATGTTCTTTAACCATTTGATGTAGTTGTGTGAGAGTGTAGCACGAATAAATCTTATAACAACATCCTAGTATATTGAATATACTGTTTTTGTTACAAAAGAAGTAAATAAATAGATTTTAGGGGTTTGGAGAAGAAAAATAAAACAAATGAACATGAGAGAAAGAATTACCTTTAAAAGTATAACTTCTTTTGATTTGAGCCTAAAGGCTTCCTTTGAAAGGATTCTGCCCAAAGGGAATACTCTAGGATGACTAGAGGGATGTGGAGAGAGTAAATGGTCAGGGGTTGGCCGATCCAAAGGCTTGAGGAGTGTGTGAAATGAGGTAGAGGTGGGGGCCTTTTATAAGAGGAGAGGAGGGGCACTTTTGGAAAGTAAGAAATATTACTTTATTTGAAAAATGTGTTTCGGTTTTAAAAGGTCCCACATTGATATTATTCGTGGATAAGGTGATACGGGTTCGAAATCCACCCATCCAATAAGTTTTGGACATGTGTAGTTCATAGATTTTACATTATCTTTCCATTTTATTTAAATCGTCAAATAATGATGTCATCGCTGCATCATTATTATGTCATCAATAATTTAATTTATTTAGTGTCTAAAAATTATAAAAAAAATACTATGATATATGAAATCTTTTTAGCTTTACAATGACAATTTATAATCAAAAATAAGATCTTTATAACCCCATTTAAAAATTGGTTTCGTAAAATAACTCAAGTTTGTGTCATTTTTACTTTAACATTAAATAAAAAGTTATTTATGTCATTTCCCAACCAAATTGGATCCATGGGGTCCCCAAGTTGACCCATGGCTTGTCTTGGTCGTCCATGACACAACAAATGAGGGTAGGACATATGTCAAGCTCATCTTATTTTATTAAAGCATTATTTTTTACCTTAAACTACACTAATTACCACTAATCGCGATTAAAAACTTAATAAGTTACTATTCACCAAAAAATTATTTTTATCCCATTGAACCACATTTTACTTCTTAATGACAACCATGTATGTCAGATTTTTGAAATTCAAAACACAATGATGGAAAAATTTCATTTAAACGGAAAATTCGGTTTTTATAAGTACCACTTAGTGGTTTCACTATTCATCAAAAATTGAAGTTTTTCAGAAAAATCCCAAAAATTCACCATAAGCTATATTTGATATTCCGAATTCAAAAATGAAGTCCATTTTACAAAATTCAAAACATATAAGTCAGATTAATTAATTTAATAACTAATTCCCGCTGTCAAAGCAAATAGCGTGTTTTTATAAAACAATAAGTTACAAAAGATTGACACCAGTTTAAGTCTAATTTCAAAGTGAAATTTATTCCAATGACCACCATTGGATTAAATGGTAAAAATATATTCTAATTTAACTTTAAAACAAATTCAAAATATAATCTAATCATATAAATAAATTAGATTAAAAAGATTTTTTGAATTAAAAACAACATTTTACACTATTCATTAAAAAAATGAACTTTATCTGAAAAATACCAAAAATTTACACAAAGTAAAATTTGATGTCCCGATTCTAAAGAAGAGTTTTATTTGGTTCAAAATAATGTATAAGAGTGGTCAAAACTATTTTTAATGAATGTTCGCCATCAAAAGGCGATAAGTGAACCTTTAGTGAAAATTAGGGTATAAAAGCATAAAATTGAATTCTTTCCGTATTTTAAGCCTTTGGATAAATGTAAAAACATTTAAAAAACATATATAATCATATTTTAGTTATTTATATCCATTCCCTCCAATACAACGTCTACATGTTAACTACCATTTATAATGATATTTTTTTATTATTAGAGTGCAACGTAAGATTCCCAAGAAAATCATTGTTGCGTATTGGGTAGGCCATCGAGCATAGCATCCCCTTTAAAGTAATATTAATATTTGATTCACAAATGTGGATAAATATAAAGATGTTATATTATTTATTTACACGGGGTGTTACACCCTACTACTATATTGACTGTATACAAGCATGAGTTATTTCATTTTAAGGAGCGCATATGGGTGTCTGTAGACATACGTTAGAAGATGATGCAATATTTTTATTTCTTAGTTTGGGTAGTTCATCATAGTGTTAACAATATTTATTGAGATCTACACCGTCAATATTGGTGGACAAGTATGAAGAGGGATGTTGGTGGTTTTGTGGTGAGGTGTTCCACCTATCACCAGGTGAAGGTGATGCATTGACGACCAGTAGGGATTTTAAAGCTGTTACCCATTCTGGAGTGGAAGTGTAATGATGATGTGATGGATTTCATGATAGGTTTACTGAGTTCTCCTTGATGGAATGATGTAATTTATGTTGTCATTGAAAGACTCACAAATGTTTCTCACTTCTTTTCAATCAAGGAGTCCTTCATTGTGGATGATTATGGAAGTATGTACATCTAATATATTGTACATTTGCATGGTGTTCCACACTCTATCATTTTAGACAGGGACACCCACTTTACTTCATGTTTATTGAAAGGGATAGAGAAGGCTTTGGGTATACAAGTTCTTTTTAGTACATCATATCACCCCCAAATATATGGACATTCCGAGCGCATGATTCAGGTGCTAGAGAACATGATTCGAGCATGAGTATTGGATTTTGGAGGTTCTTGGGAGAAGGGCATACCTCTTGTAGAGTTTTCCTACAATATTATTTTTAAGGAAACTATTCAGATTGCGTCGTTTGAGGCTTTGTATGGTAGGCCATGCTGATCACCCATATGTTTGCTGAAGGGAGGAGAGATAGCTATGCTAGGACCTAATCTTGTCTAGGAGACCACAGATCTGGTGGGGTTAATTAGGAAGATGATCTCTACTGCACAGTCTCTCCTAAAATCATATGTTGATCGACAGAGGCGACCTCCGGATTCGAGGCTGTATATTAGGTTTTTCTACGTGTCACACAGAGGTTGGGAAATAAGAGTATTAGAAGATAGGGAAATATTTCATTGAGATATGTTGGGTCATTTGATGTTATGGAGGGAGTCAGGATGGTTTCCTATCGGTTTCAGTTACATCAGAGGTAATGGTCATTGTACGACATATTCCATGTTTCTCAGCTACGATGTTACATCACAAACTCGACTAATGTTTTTCAACCTAACAAGATTGATTTGGAGGTGGATGAAACATTTTAAGAGCATCCTATCTAGATTATTGATTGATGTGAGAAGATTCTCAGTGGCTGGCATGTTCCTCTGGTATGGGTGTTATGCTAACACATGTGATTACAGGACGAGACTTGGGAGAGGGAGGATGATGTGTGATCGCAGTGGCCAGATCTATTCGAGGATTTTTTCTTCGCCACCTTATTCAGGAAATTCGGGAGTGAATATCTTTATGGGGTGATTTTTTTAAGAACCTGGATCTTATTTTATGGTAGAGATCTTGTTTTCGGTTGTTTTGAGGAAAAAATGGAGAAATTTGAAATTTTATAAGTACACATCGTGTACTTAGGAGTACATGCTGTCTACCAGGTTTCCGCGGTCAACCATGTACTCGTCATGTAACGGATGAGTACATGGCCATGTGGGGTGACCTAGAGAGCTCTTAATGTGTGGGCCAATTGATTCAAGTACACAGAGTTTACTTTTAACGAACATGCAGTGTACTTTTCATTTTATTTGATTAATCGGACCGCAGTAACATCTAATCTCTAGAATACTCTTCTTCTGGACTTGGTATGTCTAGGTGAAACCAAGAGTGATGAATATTCTCTAATCCACCATTCCTCCATCCATGGTCGAATTAACACTCTAGAAGATGCATTGTAATCCCACCGGTGAGTTCTCCCCTTTTCTATAGCCTCTCCTGATGATTTCTTCTCTCTCTCAATTTATTCACAGTTGAATGTTTTTGATTTTATTGTAGATCTATGACTCTCTAGGTTTATTCAAAGGATGAGGTTTAACTATATCAATTATACAACATTACGGTATGTATTTTGTTTAATATTGTTGTTTTCTTTGGGTTTTATATGCCAATGTAATGATTAACCATTTTTTAGGTATTTCTGGTTAAGTAATTTTAACCTTATTTTATCCGCCTTAGATTGATTATTGGAATAATGGTTTAATGATATGAAATTATTTCTAATTAAATTTTTAAAGAACACCCCATGAGTGTGTTTCCTTTTTTGAATGTTTAGGTCCATTTGGTCTAGGTTTCCCCTGAGGCATACCCTGTTTCCATGCCTTGGTTGATAGGATGGAACTGTTTGACATTTTCTTCTTGTTAAATCTATGTGATATGCATTGTAATTGTTTTTCCATGTAGTATTTGAGATAAAATTGGGCTAGTAAATTTCGTTAATTTATTATTGAATTCCATTGGTCTTTGAGAACCTGGTGTAATTAGACCACAAGTGGAATTGACGTTGACTACTTCATTAGAGTGTCTGTTTTATTTCACGCCATGAGACCACATGGGGATTGACAGTGAGTGCTCCCTTAAAGTGTCTATAGTTTACGTTTCGAGACCACTTGGGGAATTGACGTTTAGTGCTTCCCCATAGAGTCTGTAGTTATTCTAGAATGACCATTGTTGGAATTGACCATGAATTCTTTCTTAGAGTGTCTCCATGTTATTTCATTACATGGTGAGAGGGGTTAGATTAAGCGACCTAATTAGATGGTTAATATAAATATTGACTGTTTGTGATGCATCTACCAAGGAAAATAAAATTCTTATATTGGATCTAGTTAGGTAGTATTTTGAGATACCTTTTGATACTTAATTAAATGATGAACATTAAATGCTAAAGAATGTAAATTTAAACTATATAATTTGGATAAATTTTAGTACTCATAGTTTCTTTGCTGAATTTCCATTATTACCTTCTATATATACTAACTAATAGTTAGGCAGAGATCTTGTGGTGGTTTCCTACTGGGATTTTTCTCACACCCTGTTTGTGTGATTATTTTTGACCCAAATAGATTATATAGTTGCAGGTGTAGATAATGGAAAGATCCCATCGTTGTCAGGTACTTGATTTCTACAGAGATGTAGAGCATGGGAACAAGCTGAGGCTTGTGATGTCGCTAGATTTTATTTGTTTTATTTTTTATTTTTTCTTAGTATTTTATTTCATGCGTTGTGGCTTGTTTGGATGCTTCCATACACATATCTGACATGAATCATTTATATATGTGCTCCAGTTGTTTATTTACTTCATTGTTCTACTATTTTCTTGTTTTTCTTGTATTACTGCTTCTGCTACTATTGTATATTCTTGTTATTAGTCTATGTTACTCTAAAAATGAGAGCATAATTTCCCCACTATAAAAAAGCCCTCGTCTCTAGTCGGAAGCCTCTGGAATTTGGGGAAATGAACCTGAGTCCATGTGACCAACTGGGCATGGGGGACCTTTGGGCGGCATCTTGAATCGGGTCCTTACAATCATACTCCAAATAACATATAGATCACAATTATTGATGGCATTTATTTAAATTAAAAATATATAAGTGAAAAAGTATTTTTTTAACATATACTTTATAACTATCTCTTTAAAAAAATTGATGCATTGATTCTTATTATTTCATGCATTTCATTTATTTGTAAAACCTTGGGGTGTTACACTAAGGGAGTCGGAAAAATTGATCAAAACATGAATCACAAATTAAATAAGAGTCATAACATTAGTATGAAATGTAAATGTGAAATATGCACCAATTATATGAATATAAAATTTAATATCAAATTGAGGATCACTTCAAATACCACAATCTGATAGTCGATAAGAATTTATTATAACACAGTAGACTAAGATGACATTACCTACCCTATAACATAACCTACCATGAAATATAATGCATTAATAAAATTTATTGAAGGTATATATAATTTAATGAAAACCCATCACATAATGATTAACCATATATAAGTGGGATTCCTAAACATGAAAAAATTATTAATTCAATTATATCATAATTATCCTATGAGTATGAAAAATGTTTTATAACAATCATCAAAATAAATGAATATCAATAATATAGTGAAATAAAGTGTATGAATCTGTTACAAAAAATATCTCACTGAAACACAAGATAAAATAAGGGATATTGATATAGGGTAAAACACTTAGTATTCAATAAAAAAATAGAAATCAACACCAAATATCCATTACGTTTTAGTGATGTTTTTTAATAAAAATAATTTGACACACCTATGATTTTTATCTATGTTTCTTTTAAAAAATACTACATTTAATATCTTGAAACACAAAAAACATTAAACTAAAATTATTCATGATATATTATCATAAACCATTACTAAATAGAAATATAGTAAGACATTATGATACATTTTTTCACTAATTAAATTTAATCATTTTAAAACAAATATTTAATATCATATAGTTAAAATCATTCCATTTTTAGTAGTATTATTTTATAAAATATATATTTTAATGTGTCATATATTCTAATTAATTAATCTTGTTTATAAGATATCAATTTATGATCTAATATATTAAAACCCCAATAAAAATTTATTTAAATAATATTAAGAAGATAGAAAGATCAAAAAGGTAAATTTTTCTACAATATTTTTTCCATTATAATTAATATCTTCATGGATAATTGAAATTCCTAATTTTAATAAAAAAAATTCAAGAAATCAAATCAAATTTTATGTCACCATTTAATATTTCTCAGAGGGTGTAATTTTGAGTTTTTTCTAAAAAGGATTATTTTTAGAAAATTAGTGAGAGTTCAGATTTTACAAAAGAAGAAACTGTTATGATAAAATTATGATATAAGATTGAATTTAAAATATATTGGTCCTTTATATCAACTATATATTTGTCAAATTTCAGGACTCGCCTTCTCCTAGATGAGATAAGGAACAAAAAACTTCCAGAACCTTCCTTTTTCAAGATGAAGGAGAGATAATGACCCCAAATTCCCACCTTCAATAGGCCTCAAAGTGGAGATTAGAACTAAGGGTATGGAATCTAACACAAAAATGGAAGTAATTACCATTTTTATAGAACATGATCCGGAGATAAGATGGAAAATCCCAAACAACTCAAAATATCAAATGTAAAAGTGAATAAAAATCCATTCCCACATGAATATTCAAAAGTAATGTCCTTAAAAGGTAAAATGAAAACCTCCATGTAATGTACCAGAATAAATAAGTTTAATTATAAATAACAACTAATCCTGACGCACGAGCTGGTAATGTTCATCACGGTTCTGAATGTGCTCATAGAAACTTGAAAAATATTTTATATATGTATGGTAAGTACAAACGTATACCCCATAGGAAAACCAAATCCACTCGTGCACAGGGGGGAACATACTAAGGTCCCTGGGAGAAAATTGTAGATCCTCAATACACTTACCAATGAATAGTATCCATTCTAGCCTCACCAAGGAACACTCTCCAAATAACTCAATCCATGTAAAGTAATAGTTTATGTGGATCAATATTTTGGTACCCCAAACCTCTTACCCACTTGTTAGATACACATACCTAATGGTTAACATCCTGAAACTACCACTCTTCCCATATTCATTCCCACTACCATAACATGCATGCACACACCTGAGCCTCATCCACACAAAATCTTATCCATAGACACCTAGGACACAACAACAAAACCTCTCACCCGAAGAAAGTTGGGACTCATCCCGATGACACATGAGAAAACAATACTCACCTACAAACACCTAATAAACTCATATACAACAAACCCTTTCCCAAAGAATCGTGAAATTTGGTATGGCTCAAGCCATTACCACCTCTCAGATATGCTCGAGTAGTAAGAACCTGAAATAGGGTGTGATGAATAATGTTAGTAACTATCCATCCATCCTCCCACTGGGATGTGGGGAAAGACACCCTCCCCCATGAATTGGAGATTTTTATCTCATATTCTCAATAAGGGTGGGGTTCATAAAGAAGTCACAAGAAATTACAATATATATTGGTTAAAAAAATAATTAGCCTTGCCTATGGATTTCCTAAAAGAAACTATCCCACACAAACCACCTTTGTTTCCACACCTATATGCACTACCACACGAATTTCTACAATAAAACACAAGCCTAATCCTTTTCAATTGACCACTTACCATTTATTAACTAAGGGGTTCACCTGAATTTGTTTCAGAAATACTCGAGGAAACTAGAAAGAACAACTTCTGTAACTGTTCTCAGAAGGATGAAGGCCACAAAACACTAACAAGGAAAAACCCAACTACAATCCCACTACACGACAAAAAAACCTAGGTTTATGTAGTCCCACTACTCACTCAAGTTCAAACAAATCCCACAAAAATTCTTTAAAATTATACCGCTCCATCTTTCTCTCACAACCCAACCCCAGAACCCCACTTCCCAAATAATTTTCCAATGCAGTCCCACTGCACAGAAAGTCCATGTCCACACATCAGTCCCACTTCCCAATGTTGATCCGTGAATGCAACAAAACAAATTAAGTTTAGCTGCCTACATGTTCATCCATTCCACAATCAATCAATATCATAGATGGAGAATCCAAATCACCACATGTACTACCCCATGCATAATTACCACAGTAACTACAATTAACCCAAGCCCCACTACACAATCATACCACACCCTTCTCACATAACCCACTATTATTCCCAACCATGTACCCACCACCGTGCTCCCCACACCATCACCACCTAACTCAACAATGTTATAAAACTACATAGAACACAGAACTCAGCCACACCAATCAATAGGATGTATATAAATTTATATTTAACCAGCATGGGTTCTTTAAATCCACATAAATATTATTGGGTTGGTCACACAATAGGCTTGATCCTTGGACATTCATTTATTTAACCAATTATACATGATTAAATTGATTTCATGTTACATTCATTTATTCAAGTGTCTCAATAGAAAAGATCATTATAAGTGTGAATGAAAACACAACCAGTGACCATTATTTTCAGAAGGCATGTCGCCATGAGATTCATAACAGAATCTAAGACAAAAAATCAAAAAATCAATCTACATCAATCCACTCAGCACATTATTTAATTACCCAATAATATATTTTTCATATTATTTTGTCTTTATCACTCATATGAAGAATAATATTCAGCTGTTTCTCATGATGAATCATTAGTACACTAACCCTACATGATTCACAATAAAGGAGAGATAGAATAAATCCATACTAGATGATTAACGAATCAAAGTTACCCATTATTCCAAAAACATGGGATCATGTGAGCAGCAGGAACATCCACAAAAGCTGAGCCGGAGAGCTCTAGAACAGGTGCATGACTCATATAGCGAGGAAGGCTCTAATCACACCATGGAGAACTGGGAAACCTATATAGAAGGGAAGATTGTGGCTTTGAAGATCTAGATACTATTTTAAAGGATGAACATATTCGAGAATTCATTAATCATTGGATTGTGGTCACGATTAAAGATATTGGGTATATAGAAGTCCTTAGAAAATTAGGAAATTAAAGGTACACTTAATATCCATAAAACATTCCTTAAAACACCCATATAAGTCTTTAAACTCATTTTACATCAAATAAGACATATGAGGGGAGAAAATGGAAAACTGGGAAAAACTGTCAAAAACTCAAATTGAGTCACCGATGGTTGATTGACCGACCCAGAGCCACCGATGTGTGAGCTACCATTATGACCTACCAAAAATGATCCAATGAAAAAAACCCACTAATACAACAAAATTTAGATGCTAAAACATATCAACTCCCTGACCTACTGATTCCCTGACCCACAGAAGCCATAATCTACCAATGCCATGACCTACCAACACTCTAACATACCAATGCCTTGACCAACCAATTCTAATTATCTTAACTCACCGATAATGAAACACTGCTAAGAAGAATCTTGGACATGCCAATTCACTGACATGATGATGTAATAAGATGCAGAATTACTGAGAAGCTGATTCCCTGACATGTTGATGCACTAATACAATGACACACTAACATTCTAATAGAAAAACATGAAATTCGTAAGACACCTGAAGTAATCCACCAACCGCTCCCATAACATCTCAAACACTGAATTTTGAAAAAGGAAGTCCCTATGGAAATTTGAGTTATTAACTAAAATACCACTCAAACTATTATTTTCCTAAAAAATTTCAAAACTATCAGGATGAAAAGAGGTTCAAGAAACCATCCCTTAAGATACATCTAAATCGTAAACCACTAATCGGTTTTCTAATTCTAGAGTTAAATTCTAGACATCCTAGAGAACCTCATTATAATATATCTTCTAAAAAACAATAGAAATACTACCAATTCACTTACTCAATTAACAACAGAAACACTAAATGTCACACCGTCCAGACACATATAATTGGGATCTCCTACCTCAATTTCAAGATACTATATGCTTTGGGCGGCACTGTCTTGTCCACATGGGTTTAATCGCATCTTCATTAATGCATCATGATTAGGGATTAGATTCTCCCATCCCCATAGTCAGGAATTTTCACATAAATCATAGGATATAGAAAAACATTGACATAGAACAATGAAGGTAAAACATTTCATCCTACGACTGGTAAAAAAACACAAGAGAACCTAAAAACATATCAAGTTATTGGGTATACATCTGTTCCACCCTATCCCAAGTACTCTCCACAAGGCCAACATGCCTCCATAAAGCACAAACCAAGAGAATGTTCAATCCATCCAGCACCTTCTCTTCTTGATCCTTGATTCTTACAGGTCACTCCATGAATGTCACGTCGCCCTAAATATCCAACTCTCCCCAGTCAAGGATGTGGGGGTCCTCATGTATATAATGATAGGGATGAGAGACATGGAAGATGTGGTGGATCCTTTCCAACCATGGTGGAAATACTAGCTGATATGCCACCTCGCCAACTCATCCCAACACCTCGAATGGTCCGATGAATTTGGGGTAAAGCTTTCTTCCTCATCCAAGCCTCAACTATCCACACTGAGGAGAGACCTTGAGGAAAATGTGGTCCCCAACCTCAAACACCAAAGGCCTACTCCTATTATTGGCATAGGACTTCTATCGGTCCTGATCATCCTTCATCATGTCATGCACAAGATGAACATTATCTGTTGTGCTCTCCACTACATCTGGTCCAATGTGGGATGCTTCCTCAACCTCTGTCCAACACATGGGTGAATGAAACGGTCATTCATACAAGAATTTTAATTGTTCCATGCAAATGGTAGTGTGATATCTATTATTATAAGAAAACTATACCATGTTCAAGTTTTGTACCCAAGATCCTATGAAGTCTAGAACACATTCTCACAACATATCCTCCAATGTATGGATGGTCCTCTCTGTCTGCCCATCCGTCTGATGGTGGAAAACGGTTCACAGGTGTAACTAGGTGCCAGAAGAATTCCGAAATCCCCTCCAGACACACTACATACAAAATGTATCCTAGTCACGTATGATGGATCTTGGAAACCCATGTATCAAAACCACCTCATCCGCATACCTCTTTGGCAAGGAATCTATGGCGCTCGAATTATTGATCACCAAGAAGTGAGCCAACTTCGTTTAGCAGTCTAATACTACCCAAAGAGAATCACATCCTACACAAGTATTGTTTAGTCCTATGATTATTTCCATGGATATGGAATCCCTCTTCTACTCAAGAACATATAAGGGCATGAACAACTGTTTAGAATACAGTGCTCGACCTTCACATGCTGACACAGTAGCCATCATTCCACAAACTCTTCCGCTGCTGGCTTCACCCTGGGCCACCAAAACAGTTCCCTCCATCCTTGGTACATAATAGATACATCTGGATGAACCTCCAGGGGTGACTTATTGATCTCATGGATAACTCTCTCATTAATTTCAAATGGGAAAAATATCTTCCCATATAATGACTTCTAATTCTGGAAATCCTCCAACATCCCTCAGAAGAAGCACCCTTAACAACGTGACGACGCAAAAATTCATCCTCTATGTCTCCCCATTGAGACTCCTATTCCTTATACACCAATGATGAATAATCATTCATTTGAAACAAATATTTTCTTCCACTATCCTCCCTGGTGTCCATGCACAAATCATCTAACTCTTCTATTGTCGTCCATGAATTCATGGATTCCCGAACTGCCTTCTTCTGTGACATCCTACTCAAGGTATTCGCCACCATGTTCCCCTTCCATGGGTTGTAAGAGATTTTGATGTCATAATACTAGAGTAACACCATCCACATTCACTTTCTCAGGATCATGTCTCATTGGGAAAAGAGATACCTCAATATCTTGTGATCTCTGAATTTCACAAAGTGCTCACTGATGAGGTAATTCCAAATCAGCATTTGCATGAACACAACCACTGCAGGCTCTAGATCATGGGAGGCATAATTATGTTCATGAGGATTTAATTTCCTAGACCCATACGAGATTATTTTTTACTACTACATCAGTACACATCCCAATCCTATATGGGAAATGTCACGAAAAACCTCAAACATTACCCATTCATATGTAAATCTATCTATTGGGTCACAAACCATATTCTACTTCATATACCTAAAAGATGCCTAACACTGCTCACTCTACATGAAGCCCTGGTCATTTATATAAAAGCTATCAATGGAGCTACAACTCAAGAGAAGTTGGGTATGAACCTTCGGTAAAAGCCTGCCAGAGCTAGGAAACTACGTACCTATGCCACATTTTTGGGTTCTGTTCAATAAAGAACTTATTTAGTCATTTATAGGTCCACATATCTCTCATTATAAGAAATCACATGTCTGAGGGAGTGCACCTATCTTGTCCATAACATCCACATGGACAACATTCTGTAGAGATGGTGGGTTCAGAAGACCTCCAAGACAGTCATCTGATGCTCGGTGTACTCCTCTTCTAACCATGAGTAGATCAGGTTATCGTAAATGAACATAAAGATGAGTCGGTCTATGTACTAAGGGATAACAGATTTGATGATCCCAATAAACATGGATGGTGAATTTGTATAACCAAAGGTCACAATAATATACTCTAAGAGCCCATACCAGAAACTGAAATCAGTCTTCAGGACGTCACCCTCCTCTACCAATAACTGATGATATAAAGTCCACATTTCAATCTCAAAAAAACCAACCTTCCCCCTTCAACGAGTTGAAAAGTCCATCGATCCTTGTAAGGGGGGGACTGTTTTTGAAAATCAAATAATTCAGTCAATAGTAGTCTATTCGAAGTATGAGACCACCATCCAACTTCTTCACGAACAAGACTAGTGCAGCCCATTGAAACAAAATTGGATGGATAAAACCCTTCTTCATCAGGTCATCATCCTGAATCCATAACTCCCCCTACTCATATGGAACCATCTAATTGGGAGTCATATAAATTGGAAGGGAACCAATTTTCATGTTTATCCCTTAATCAACATCATGTTTATGGGGTAGAGTAAAAACATCTTTGGAAAATACATCCAGGAACTCACTAACAACCCCCTAAAATGTCCATCATCTATGTATATGTGGATGCCACTGATATCTCATCTAAAAAGGAATGATGAGTCTGCATATGATGGATTATCTCATGGAATCTCTACTCGCCAACAAAAGATACGTGCTGGCTTCCCACATATGAGAACATGACTCTTCTTTGAATGGTTTTTGTAATAGAGTTCACATAAAACAACTATTATATTTCTAGGATGACATTGTATTCCTTCATCTCTAGTATAGTAAATTCCCAAATGGATTTGTGTGACTCCATCATCATTCAATATCCTCAACAAACATCAAATAGACTTTTCTGACCTCCAATGAGCATTCTCAACATGAGGGGCATAGGAAGTATCTCTATATATAGAAAGAAAGACTAAGCTAGAAAGTTTCTCATGAAGTAATACGAAGCTCCTGAATCAAAAAAATCCCATTCTAGGGTTCTAAATAGAATTTTTATACCTAGAACAACCTCCTACTCTATGGGAACTAATACCACTATGGTGTGCAACTGACCACACCCAGATCCTTTTCCCCTCTACTATCCTCTGCCTCCCAGACCATGCCCCATTTGAGGTCCTTAAATATCACCATAAGGTCAGCTTCTGTCGAATCGTATACCCTTAGTGGAGTGGGATATCACAACCCTTTCTACAGGAATGGCTAAAACAAAAAACTGTTGGTGAGTTGGGTGTTGAACCTTCCCACCCACACTATACAACTCTTAAACTAGGAATTGGTTTAGAATATTTCCACACCCTCCAAATATAATGAACCTCAGTCCCGATCCCATAAGGAATGGGTGAGGACTAAGAGATCAGAACTAGAACTGATAAGACCACCTCCCCTCTGGCCGAAACATGGAAGGCCCTAATGTTGGAGACCTACTACTGATGGCTTCCCATTTAACGAACTCTACTAGCTCCCCTCTTCTGGAAGACCACCCACTGAGTGCATCATTTGCACTACCTCATACCTATTTTGAAACTCTATTAATTTTGGTAGAGTGAATGTAATAACAACATACTATATGGAAGGTTAGAGGTCATTCTCTAAGAATCTCTCTCGAGAATCCTCATACGGATAGTGAATTGGTGAAAAGTATAGGAGATATTTCAACATGATACAATCTTCCATTACTAACATACATACCTAATGGAGGGATAGTAGATCCTTCCTTTTCTCATCCTTCATCATGGCAGAATTGAATTCCGCCTGGAAAACCCTCTCAAAGTCATCCCACCAAACCTCGGATTCCTTCCTCTTTTAGAGGTAATGCATGCACTGCTGATGCACTTCTACTTATATCTAGATCACTGCAAGATGAATCCAGTACACTATAGTAGAATGGATCATGCTGGAATTGATCAATAGATCATCGATCCAACTCTCAGTCTCCATGTCTGATACACTGCCCACGTACTTTACCCGAGTCTTTCGCTAGATGGCATTATGCGTCTTTTACCACTGGTCATATTCCTTTTCTTGATTTGGCCACTGCTAATCACCTGGTTCACCCTATCTAGTCTGAACTTCTCATACCACATGGGGGTGAGTTCAGGTTTCATAGCTGAAATGGTAAACAAATATCTCATAAGCCTGAGTAGTGTGGAAAATTTCTATTGAGTTTTTTCTAACACTTAATTTATTTAAAATTCACAAAAAACAAAAGACACACAAGAACACATGTCATTATGGTGCATGTACCTTTTTCAGGGTCTCAATACTAAAATTGGTGAAGCCTCAATTTTTATTTTTGAAGGCTCGAAGTACTTGCATCTAATCATGTGGGTCCCTAAAATCCCAGGTCCTAGCTGGTCATCCCTGTCTTATTTCAAATTCAATGATTTCCTAACACCAATTCCCTACCATACCTTGCAATATTTACTTTTCGTAACTCCAAACACCATATTATCTATAAACGCTTGTAAACATTTCCCTCAGATTTCATTTTGTCATGACACACCATCTCCATGGTGAGGGAATGAACAAAAACTTTCCTAACCCTTCCTTCTTGAAGATGAAGGAGAGATAATGACCCCCCCCCCGAGTCCCGCCATCAATTGGCCAAGAAGTGGTGACTATGAACAAGGGTATAGAATTTAACATGGAAATTTAACTCACTATACTTTTTGTAGAACAATATCATGAGATAAGATGTTAAATCCCAATAAACTCCAAATAAAAAATGTAAAATTAAAGCAAAAATCCATTCCCACATGAATGTTTCAATGTAAATCTAATACAAGGTACAATGACAATTTCCAATTAATGTACTAGAAGAAAAGAGTCTAAGAGGAAACATCAACTATTCTGGATGCTTGATCCAGTAACATCCAGAATGGTCCTCAATGTCCTCATGGAAACCACAAAATAGTTTTATATACATAGGGTGAGTATACAAGTATACCCAGTATGAAAACTAAATACACACTTGCACTAGTGGATGAGAATATTAATGTAACTATTTGAAAATAGTAGAAAGTCAATGAATATTCCATGTAATACTAACCAGCTCGGCCTCACCAAGGCACACTCATCAAATAACGCAATTTAATTAAAGTAATAATATATTCACATTGATATTTGGGTACCCTGCACCATATTCACACTGGTTTACTTCTCATCCCTAATAACTATTGTTTTGATGCTATGAATCTTCCCATTTGTATTCCCAGTTCCTATAGTTGTTTGAACACACCTGGGCCTCAACCACCCACAATCCCACCCACAGACACCTGGCCACAACAACCGCACCTCTCACTTGAACACACTTGGGCCTCATCCTGAAGATAGTTGGGAAAACAATCGTGGACCAAAAACACCTAGGCCTCTAATCCACAACAAACCCTCAGCCAAAGAATCATTTAATATGGTAATCCCCAAGACATTACAAAATGCCAAGATATATTTGAGTGGTATGAAACTAGAACAAGATGCATGGAATAATGTTAGTAACCATCCTTCTATCCCCTCATCGGGATGTATGGAAGGACACCCCCCCCCCATGAATTTTAGGTGTTCGAAAAATAGTCCTCAACAAAGGTGGGGTGAGTATAGAAATCATAAGAACTACAATATATATATATATATTGATAAGAAAACACTCATCCCATACTAAGAGTTTCCAACCAGAAACCAGCCCACACAAACTGCCTTTACTACCACCCATATATAAACAACCACATGAACAACCATAATAAAACACACTCTTAGCCCCTTTTCATTTAACCACTTTCCATTTATTAATTAAGGGGTTTATCGTAATTTGATCTAACACTACCTGAGGAAACTAATGAACACCACATCTCCAACTATCCATAGAAGGTTGAAGGACACCAAACACTGTCATGGAAAAACCCATATGTAGTCCCACTACAGGACAACAAAAATACTGATTTTTTTAGTCCCACTGTACTCTCCCGTTCATCCAATGGCCACTATCATTCATCAAAATTATACTATAAAATCCCACTCTCAAAACCTATTCCCATATCCTTACAAATTCTCATTGTATTCCCACTGTAGAAAAACTCCATATCCACATAGTTTTCCCACATCCAAACGCGCTCCACGACCACAAAACAATAAATTTAGTTTATCTACATAAATGTACATCCATTTCAGAATCAATAAATCTATCAGAATGAAATGACAAATCACCACCTATACCACCCTTGTAGAGACCCGAAGCATGATGTAAATGGGCATCACATTACTTTAGCGGAATACTTAATACATAACAAAAACAGATACACAAGGATCATAATAGTTTAGTGTCTTTGGAAACTCAGAATATAATCTTCTAATCGTGGTGAAATATCTTCATCATCTCCCATAAGATCTTCCCCTTTTTGTTTCCTTACCTAAAACCTTTCTTTTAATCCTAGGGGAAAATAAAACATAAAAAGGGTGAGCAAAAATGCTCAGTAAGGGTAATCATGTATTGAATATAACATACCATATATATTTGAACTTAAAAACATGAACATAATGTTTAGACATCATAATATTGAGAAATGACATAAATCATGGAAGTACGTAAGGCATAGATCATAGAGAAACATTAATCATGATAAAATATCATGTGAATTAAACATGTAATTGTGGAAAACCATTAATCATGTGATATGATTTCCATAGTAGCCAAGGCATTGCTACCAAGACCATCTTAGTGGACAAAGTCCCATTCTGAATTGAGTTCACTCCTCGTTCCAGTCCTATATTACTGAACCGGTTTAACTTGCCGTTCCATCCATGTCTATCTCATGAGATATAAATCTTTACCCAATGCATTTGAGGGAGATATAGGTCCCACCCATCTCAAAATGAAATCATTCTTACTTTTGCCACAAAATAAATATACATCATTCATAATAACCCAATAAATAAAATGGGTTTCATAAACATCATCCCATCATTACATAATCCATATAAAATAAATGGATATCATGTCATAATAAGGAAAGTGAAACCATGTAAATCATAGATACATTATACTTGAAACATACACATATGAAATAATTACATCTTAGATGAAAAATGGTTTTGATAAAACACTTGAAATGAATTCTTGAGGAAAATATCCTTTCTTCTTCAAAATAATTTTCTTTTCATAAAATGTCATGAAATTTTAAAAGAAAATTATTTTTTTTGAAAATAGCCATGAAATATTTTGGATGAAGCTTCATGAAAATAAGTCTTTATAAAACCGTAAAAATCCTTTCATGTCGTATACGTTAAAAAACATTCTTCTCGTAATTTTTCTGAAAAAGTGAAAAAGTACCTCATAATGTAAACAAAAGAAAGATTCCTTACATACCATGTAGTAAAAGTCAAAAATGGGTAAAAAGTACTTTAAACATACATGAAACCATTTTTAGAAAACATGTTCTTGGATGATAATGATAACCCCTGTAAATACTAACGAATAAACAATCTCGGATAAAAATGAGATTGATAAATTATCCCTTACCTTAGCTCCGATATGATTCGTACGTATCCAAAACTCATGTATAATGATTTAAATAATGTCATTTACTTATTACAGATTCATATTCATTTTTATTATATCATATATGGTTCACTTATGACTTTATATTACCCGTTCTTTTGTAAATTCATGTTAAAGTAGCGTTTTGGGTAAAATCGTTTCATTTGTTGTTCGTGTTTTAACTTGTAATTATTCATATGATTACTTAGATCATGATTACTTACATCTAGAATGTAAAACATGATTTATATATAATATATATTCATAATATACATATATATAATGGATCGGTAAATGGAAATAAATACACCGTTCATGGAGACGGTAGGCCGTACGTACGCATGAACGCTATTTTCATTTCCTTATTGAATTGAATGGAATTAATTAGATGAAATAAATATATATAAACATAAATAAAGTAGCATTATTATGTCATATATTTAATTATTACTTATTATATATACTTTATAATCATTCTTTAATGGTTATCATGGAAAGTGAATCTCATCGCGTCGTGGAGACGGTATTCCGTACGTACGCACGAGCGATTATATCATTCCCATGATTGTGTAATTGTATTAAAGTGTATGTATAATATTAAAGAATCAATATCACTTTAAAATAATCATATATATTCATTACTTTCACCATTATACCGATCCAATTAATGTGGTGGTGGAAAATAGATTACACCACGACGTGGAGACGGTATTCCGTACGTACGCACGCACGGTGATTTCGTTATCCATAGGATGGATAGATGGGGAAATATGGTTGTTTCATACTTGTAATAACATATCAGTATATTATTGATACTGATGTTATTAATTGATAATGAAACAATTATAGAAGAAGAAGTGGAAGAAGAAATAAAGTTGAAAGAATCGGTAACGGACATTACCTCTTCTTTGAAGCACCTCTTTGAGACCTCCTCTTAGGGCACTAAAATTGGTCTTTTAAGAATACCAGGACCTCTAGGATGTTTCTATGGAAGTCGAGAAGATAATATTTCAGGGGTTGGACGAGATTGAAGTCTCAAAGTGGTGTGAGGAAGAGAGGGAGGAGGTTCCCTTTTATAAGGGGGGAGAGGGGCACCTTTGGAATAACTAAAAATATTATTTTGTTATAAAGTCGTATTCGGTTTTTAATAGCTCAAAATTGAGTTATGTTGAAGCTAAGGTGGGTATGGGTCGAAATCCTCTCATCTAATATAATTTATACTAGTTTAGGTTCATTTTTTAACCTTATAATTTATATTTAACTGTAAGTTAAATAATTTTACTTTTACCGCATCTTCTTGTTTTCTTACACTATAAGGTTAATAAACTTACTATAACAAGACAAACGAACCCCAAATGGTTCATTATTAATATATATATCCTTATCTTAGTCATTTTGCCTAACCTTATATTTTTAGTATTAAAATATCAATTAATAATATAATATTTGTTTTAAAAACTATTTTATGTCAATTTTGACACTATTTGGTACTTGATTTTTGTGAAAATCATAACAGCATGATAAGTTCAAAAAAAGTTACTTAAATCAATATTAACATGTCATATTAACCTATAAAATTATTTTAATTCATAAAAAGTCTCAAATTACATTTATTTGGGTATTTATAACATCAATTATGTCAATATTTTATTAATAAGATAATTACTGCATCATCTTTGTGTCATAAATAAATAAAATTATTTAATATCTAAAAAATATAAATAAAATACCATTATGTATTAAATATTTTTATCTTTATATTTAATATTTATAGTATAATTTATCTTATGTATAACCCTTTAATAAAAATGATTTAGTTATTAAACTTTGATTTTAACTATTTTAACACTTCTTTAAATAAATTAATAATAAATGTCCTAATCTAATCCAAGTGGGCCTAAATGGTCATATGTTATTTATAAGGCTGTTTTTGGTCTAATTTCACTTATAAAATAGAATTAGAACATGTTTTAGGGTAATAATAATATCATTTTTACCCTTAATTATCCTATTTACTTTTAACCGTGATAAATAAAAGTAAAAAGTTACTATTCACCAAAAACTATTTTCATCTCATTGAACCACATTCTAGTCCTTGATATTAACCGTCTCTCTCAGATTTTCGAAATTAAATTCACAAAGGTGGTAAAATTTAATTTAAATTAAAAAAAGTTCAATTTTTTGACTACCACTAAGTGGTTTCACTATTCATCGAAAATTGATGTTTTTCAGAAAAATACCAAAAATTCAGCCTAAGTATTATTTGATATTACAAATCCAAAATTAATATCTATTTTTAAAAATTCATAATATATAAGTGGAATTAATTATTTTGTAAATTTAATTCCCGTTATCAAAACAAATAGAATGTTTTTAAGAAACAAAAACAATTAAAAGATTGATACTTGTTTATATCCAATTTAAAAGCGAAATTAATTCCAATGAACAAAATTGGATTAAATTGTAAAAATATATTATAATTACACTTTAAACCCAATTAAAAAGTTAATCTAACAATATAAATTTTTGCAATGAAAAAAATTATTTTTAATTAAAATATAGCGTGTTTTTACTATTTATTAAAATATGAAAATTATTAGAATAATATGAAAAATTTATCCAAAGTAAATTTTAATATCCTGATTCCAAATAAGAATTTTATTTTGTCAAATTGAACTTATAGAAAAGTCAAAAAAAAATATTTAAAGTGGGTGTGCCATCAAAAGGTGGAAAAACTACATTTTTTTAAAATTACTTATTTTACTCGAAATATTGATTTTTTTTCTCATACCATGTTCTAGAAAATGTGTAATATGAATAATAATGTTATAAAATTAAAAATGTAGTTGATACTATTCATAACGGGTAGTTCATATAACATATCGTTGTTTAGCAAAACTCAGTATTGCGTACAACACACACTATCTTGGAAGGTCGTGATTGCGTGTAATGCAAGCCAAGTCAGGGATGCGTGTTGTGCAAGCTCCTTTTGGTGTAGCGTACAACACAAGACATTAATGAAATTAAAAGGAATATTTTTCATAAAATCTCAGGGTGTTACATTCTACCCCCCTTAAAATGAATTTCACCCTCGAAATTTGTCGGGGGTTATAAATGGTTTACTACTCGAAAGTTTATTTAATAAAAACCCACATCGTAAAAAGGAATACCAAAACTTGGCTTTAAAAACTAAAGTATGAAATGTAACGGTTACCCAAATTAACTCATCACTGGGTTTCCACGTATGAGAACATAGGTGAAAATATGGATATGGAAGAAAAATATAACCATCAAGTTCTGATGGAGAGTGGTAGAGAACATGGCTATGAAAAATCCATCAATCACAAAGACATAGATTTGTGATGATATAAGGTACCATCTGATTCATCGGATATAAAAGCACTAGGACAACATTTTTGGTTTTCAAGATCATTTCCCTAAAGTTGATGAAATTGGAATTAGAAGAAATACTTTCGTGATTTTGGTACAGTCTCACCATTGGTCATTCTTTGGACAATTTCCACTTCATCTCTTAAAGAAATGAAGATGAATTTTTCATTCGTGAAGTGTTAGCAGATCATGTGATAGAATGATGGGTCATTCCATATGTCTCGAACAAAAGGTTATAAAAGTTATTAAAAATACATAAGTCTATCTATAGTGAGATTAATCATATATGGTTCCTAAAATGGACTTATACTTCATATATCATACTGCATAATATAATAAAACTAGTTTCTACTAAACAGGGAATTCCTATGGACCAGTGGTAGGCGATAAAGGCCAGTCACACTTCGGTTGTGGGTTCGATTCCCACAGCCTTGTCCGACGCGATGAGATGTCACTCGTCCTATAGGTTTTCCTTTTTCTAAAACTACATTTCTATAACATCCCATCAATAATATCGAAAAAAGTTCTTTCCTTAAACAATACTAACTTATGTCAAACATAATCCATTCCAATCTTTAGGCTTATCTAAAATACTTCGGTCCAATCTCATAGTATAAAGAAAACGATTACATGAAATGTCATCAACCAAGCATGTGAATACCATCATTTATCCCCCATATATCATGTTGGTCACATTCCAATCATGTGAATACCTTAATCATGTATTCTCTGGAAAAATGAATACCCATTAAACATTAGTGAAAACATGAATGCTGTCAAAATTTAACTCTTTCCACATACCAAAATCCAAAAAATTTGTATACTCAAACCATGATATAACCTTCTCCTTATATCAGTCATGAGATCAGGAATACTATCAAAAATTTAATTTTCTCCTTATCCCTTCATTATGTGCATATCATCTACTTTCCAAAAATATCTGAATAACATTTCATGGTTACTAGTACTATTAATCATACAGTTTCAAAACTTAAGGAAAGACAACAGTGTAACAATCCTTAGATGTCTCATTATTCCATAGTACCATGAGATTACTTATAAAACATTACACTTGATAAACATGTAATCATTCCACTACCTCCTTAAACCATTGAACGAGCTTCAACAATTCTTTCATCTCACGTATCATTTGTAGTCTCTTCATCATCATCAACATAAATACTACCCATACGACCGTACTTATTCTCTTCATGAGACTTTTCCTTAGGGAATTGGTTTGCATAATGCCTGTACATTCCACATTTAAAACATTTAACCATTGATGATGTCGTAGCAATACCATTATCCTCATCCATGGTGTTAACGGAACCTTTTCCTTTGCACTTACTGGCTTTGTGTCCTTCTTTTCCACACCCAAATCATCTTCCAGTTCCTTTGAAACAATCTCCCTGATGCCTCTTCCCACATGATTTACATGAGGGAATTTGAACTTTCTTTCCTCTATGATAATCATGAAACTCCATCTTTCTATTATTATCTGAGTCGGGAAACTTACTAAAGTTGAGATTATTGATCATATTATGAGATTTCGGATTAGGCATAATAATGATGTTTGGACTTCCAAATCCTATTTCATTTGGTTTCTCATGAAGAATATCATTCCATTGTCCGTCATATCCTCCATTATCATGAATCTTCCTGTTTCCAGCCATTTTCTAAAACCCAAAAAGAATAATGTGAGAGGAAAAAATCATGCTAGGGAAAACAACATAGTAAAGGGGGAGCACCCTCAATATTTAACATCTTAGGTTAAATTCTAAGATCGTTACCGTAGTTCTAGGACTATATCTTATACGTATACTTATCCTTAGGGACATCCCTAGACATACCTTAGAAATATCTCTAGGGATCTCACTAAGGTTTTTGCATCCTAGTTTCCAAAGGTTGACTAAACCTTTCCTCTGATACCAAATATAGAGACCCGAAGCATTATGTATATGGAAATTACATTACTTTAGTGGAATACTTAATACATAACAAAAACAGACACACCAGTATCGTAATAGTTTAGTGTCTTTGGAAACTCGGAATATAATCTTCTAATCGTGGTGAAAGATCTTCAACATCTTCCATAAGATCTTCCCCTTTTTGTTTCCTTACCTAAAACCTTTATTTTAATCCTGGGGGAAAATAAAACATAAAAATGGTGAGCTCAAATGCTCAGTAAGGGTATGCATGGATAAAATAAAACATACCATATACATTTGAACTTAAAAACATGAACATAGTGTTTAAACATCAGAATCTTGAGCAATGACATAAATCATGGAAGTATGTAATGAAATGATCATAGAGAAACATTAATCATGATAAAATATCATGGGAATTAAACATTTAATTGTGGAAAACCATTAAGCACATGAAATGATTTCCATAGTAGCCAAGGCATTGCTGCCAAGACCATCTTAGTGGACAAAGTCCCTTTCTGAATAGAGTTCACTCCTCGTTCCAGTCCTGTATTACTGAACCGGTTTAACTTTACGTTCCAGACATATCTATCTCATGAGATAAAAATCTTTACCCAATTCATTGGAGGGAGACATAGGTCCCACCCATCTCATAATGAAATCATTCTTACTTGTGCCACAAAATAAACAGACATCATTCATAATAACCCAATAAATAAAATGGGTTTCATAAACATCATCCCAGCATTACATAATCCATATAAAAGAAATGGATATCATTTCATAATAAGGAAAGTGAAACCATGTAAATCATAGAGACATTATACTTGAAATATACACATATGAAATAATTTCATCTTATATGAAAAATGGTTTTGATAAAACACTTGAAATGAATTCTTGAGGAAAATATCCTTTCTTCTTCAAAATAATTTTCTTTTCACAAAATTTCATGCAATATTGAAAGAAAAATATTTTTTTGAAAATAGTCATGAAATATTTTGGAGGAAGCTTCATGAAAATAAGGCTTTATAAAATCGTAAAAATCTTTTCATGCCGTATATGTTAAAAAAACATTCTTCTCGTACTTTTGCCAGAAAAGTCAAAAAGTACCTCGTAACATAAACAAAAGAAAGATTCCTTACATACCATGTAGTAAAAGTCAAAAATGGGTCAAAATGACTTTAAACATACATGAAACCATTTTTATAAAACATGGTCTTGATTGATAAAGATAACCCCAGTAAATACTTACGAATAAACAATCTTGGATAAAAATGAGATTGATAAATTATCCCTTACCTTAGGTGTGATATGCTTCGTACGTATCCAAACCTCCTGTATAATGATTTAAATAATGTCATTTACTTATTACAAAATCATATTCATTGTTATCATATCATATATGGTTCTCTTATGACTTTATATTACCCGTTCTTTTGTAAATTCATGTTAAATTAGCATTTTGGGTAAAATCGTTTCAATTGTCGTTCGTGTTTTAACTTGTAATTATTCATATGATTACTCAGATCATGATTACTTACATCCATAATGTAAAACATGATTTATATATAATATATATTCAGAATATACATATATATAATGGATCGGTAAATGGAAATAAATACACCGTTCATGGAGACGGTAGGTCGTACGTACGCATGAACGCAGTTTTCGTTTCCTTATTGAATTGAATGGAATTCAGTAGATGACATAAATATATATATACATAAATCCAGTATCATTATTATTTCATATATTTCATGATTCCTTATTATATATACTTTATAATCATTCTTGAATGGTTATCATGGAAAGTGAATCTCATCGCATCGTGGAGACGGTATTCCGTACGTACGCACGAGCGATGATATCAATCCCATGATCGTGGAATTGTATTAAAGTGTATGTATAATATTACAGAATCAATATAACTTAAAAATAATCATATATATTCATTACTTTCACCATTATACACATCCAAGTAAGGTGGTGGTGGAAATAGATTACACCACAGCGTGGAGACGGTATTCCATACGTACGCACACGCGGTGATTTCTTTTTCCATAGGATGGATAGATGGTGAAATATGGTTGTTTCATAATTATAATAATATATCAGTATATTATTGATACTTATTTTATTACTTGATAATGAAACAACTAAAGAATAAGAAGTGGAAGAAGAAATAAAGTTGAAATAATCGATAACGGAAATTACCTCTTCTTTGAAGCGCCTCTTTGAGACCTCCTCTTAGGGAACTAAAATTGGTCTTTGAAGAATACCAGGACCTCTAGGATGTTTCTAGAGAAGTGGATAAGAGGATTTGGTAGGGTTTGGCCGAGCTTGAAGGCTCAAAGTGGTGTGAGGAAGAGAGGGAGGAGGTTCCCTTTTATAAGGGAGGAGAGGGGCACCTTTGGAATAACTAAAAATATTATATTATTATAAAGTCATATTCGGTTTTTAATAGCTCAAAAATGAGTTATTTTGAAGCTAAGGTGGGGATGGGTCTGAATCCTCTCATACAATAGAATTTAGACAATTTTAGGTTCCTATTTTAACCTTATCATTTAGATTTAACTTTAAGTTAAATAATTTTAGTTTTACAGCGTCTTCTTGTTTTCTTACACTATAAGGTTAATAAACTTACTATAACAAGCCAAAATATCCCCAAGTGGTTCATTATTAATATATATATCTTTATCTAAGTCATTTTTCCTAACCATAGTTTTTTAGGAATAAAATAACAATTAATAATATAATATTTGTTTTAAAAACTACTTTATGTCACTTTTGACACTATTTGGTACTTGATTTTTGTGAAAATCATAACAGCATGATTAGTTCGAAAACAGTTACCTACAACAATACTAACGTGTCATATTAACCTATAAAATTAGTGTAATTCCTAAAAAGTCTCAAATTACATTTATTTGGGTATTTATAACATCAATTATGTCAATATTTTATTAATGACATAATTACTACATCATCTTTGTGTCATAAATAATTAAATTATTTAATGTCCACAAAATTTAAATAAAATACGATTATTTAGGAAAGATTTTTATCTTTCTAATGAATATTTATAGTCGAATTTATCTTATGTATAACCCTATATTAAAAAAAATTAGTTATTAATCTTTGATTTTAACTATTTTAACCCTTCTTTAAATAAATTAATAATAAATGTCCTAATCTAATAAAAGTGGGCCTAAATGGTCATATTTTATTCCTAAGGTTTTTTTTGGTCTAATTTCACTTATACAATAGAATTTGGACATGTTTTAGGGTAATAATAATATCATTTTTACACTTAATTATCCTATTTACTTTTAACCTTTGTAAATAACAGTAAAAAGTTTCTATTGACCAAAAAATATTTTCATCTCATTGAACCACATTTTAGTCCTTGATATTAACTGTGTCTCTAGGATTTTTGAAATTAAATTCACAGAGGTGGTAAAATTTAATTTAAATTAAAAAAAGGCAGTTTTTTAACTACCACTAAGTGGTTTCACCATTCACTGAAAATTGATGTTTTTCAAAAAAATACCAAAAAGTTAGCCTAAGAATTATTTGATATTAAAAATTCGAAATTGATTTCTATTTTTTCAAATTCATAACATATAAGTGGAATTAATTAATTTTAAATTTAATTCCAGTTATCAAAATAAATAGTGTGTTTTTAAGAAACAAAAACAATCATAAGATTGATACTTGTTTATATCCAATTTCAAAGTGAAATTAATTCTAATTAAAAACATTTGATTAAATGGTAAAAATATATTCTAATTAAACATTAAACCCAATTAAAAATATAACCTAACAATATAAATTATTGTGATGAAAAAAGTTGTTTTTAATTAAAATATAGTGTGTTTTTACTATTCATTAAAATATGAAAGTTATTAGAATAATATGAAAATTTTATCCAAAGTAAATTTTTATTTCATAATTCCAAATAAGAATTTTATTATGTCAAATTGAACTTATAGACAAGTCAAAAACAATATTTAAAGTGGGTGCGCCATCAAAAGGCGGCAAAACTACATTTTTTGAAAATTACTTATTTTACTCAAAAAATTGATTTTGTTCTCATACCATGTTCTAGAAAATGTGTAAGATGAATAATAATGTTTTAAAATTAAAAATGTAGTTGATACTATTCATAACGGGTAGTTCATATAACATATCGTTGTTTAGCGAAACTCATTATTGCGTACAACACACGCTATCGTGGAGGGTCGTGATTGCGTGTAATGCAAGCCAGGTGAGGGATGCATGTTGTGCAAGCTCCTTTTGGTGTAGCATACAACACAAGACATTAATGAAATTAAAAAGAATATTTTTCATAAAATCTCAGGGTGTTACAACCCCACACACAAATACTAAAGTAACAACAACTAACCTCGACCTAGCTTCACTGTCATACCACACCATTCTGACAGAGCCCACTCCTATGCCCAACCTTGTACGAACAACCGTGCTATGAACATCATTACCACACAACTCTCAAGGGTCTAAAAAACTCCACAAGACATATCACTCATCAACATCTATCAATATGGTGTGTTTATATTTAGATTTATCCTACATAGGTTCTTTAATTCCACTAAATAATAACCCGGGTAGTCACACTATAGTCTTGATCATGGGGAATTCATTTACTTCATAAACTATATGGGATTAAGTAGACTTCGAGTTACATTATTTTATTCAAGTATCTCAGTAGAATAGAACATTATTAGTGTTCCAGTAAAGACCAACATTGAACATGATTTTTAGAAGGCATATCGCCACAACAACCATAATAGAATAAAAGATAACAAATAAAATAGGCAATCAACATCAATCCACTCATCCTGTTATTTCATTTTCCATTTATTTTTTGATCATGTTTATTTATTGTTTATATATCATGTTTAGAAAATTATTCATCCATTCCTCCTAAGGATGCATTACTACATCCACCCCACATGATGCACAATAAAAGAGATATAGACGAAATACAAATAAGATGATCAAAGGATCAATGATCCACCTTGCGCCATGAATAGGGGATCACACGAGTAGTGGGGAACTCCATGAAAGCTGAGCCAGAGAGAACTATCACAGACACATGACTAATCTAGAGAAGAAGACTCTATGTGCACTATGGGGAAATGAAAAACACACAAGGAATGGAAGATGTCGATTTCGAAGAGCCAGATCATATTTTAAAGGATAAGGATTTACAAAAGTCATTAATCATGGGATCATGGTCCAGATTACACGGATTCTATATCTCAAAGTATTAGGAATATTAGTACATTAGTGTAACACATTATATCCTTCAAAATATTATTCAAAAAAACAAAAAGGCTTTAAACTCAGATTTTGTATAATAAAACTTAAAAGGGTAGAAATAAGAAAAATGGAAAAAACTGGGATAACTACAAATGAGTCGATGATGGGTGAGTCACCAACACAGAGTCACTAATGGGTGAGGTACCATCTTGAGCTACAAGCACTGAGCCACTGAAAAAAATCACCAAACAAAATTAAATACCAATGCCACAACCTACCGACACCCAGACCCACTAATGCCATGACTTACTAATGTCACAACCTACTGATGCCATGACCCACGGATGCCTCAACCTACCGATATTGATGCTCCTGACTCATTGATTTTGATGCACTTGACTCACCGATGTCGATGTACGGACATGGAAACACACTACGGTCATGATGAACTGACATGTTGATGCATTGAGAGGACAACATACTGATATACTGATGGACTGACATGCTAAGACACTAACACACCAACACATTGACTTACAGACGAAGAAATCAGAATATTTTTTAAAACACTTGAAGTAAGCCATCAATAGCTCTGATAACACCTCAAACAATAGATTTTATGAATGTAAGGGCTAAGGGAAATATGGGATAATATATAATATGAGTAAAATAAATAATTTCATACTATTATTTTCAACTTGTACACTCAGGCTTTAATTTTTTTTAAATAATGTTTGAGTTTATTCTTATAAAAAATTATTTTAGAATATTTCACTTTAAATAATTATTTAGAATGATCCATTAGGTTTTTTATTCTCTATAAGTCTAGGAATTCTTATATTTTTGTACACAATTAAATAACATTCGTGGAGGTAATTGTTTAATATGATTTTGGGTAATATGTTATTTTAGGTATAAATAGTAACTTTTTTAAAAACAAATATTTGGGATTTACATATATATATTAATTTTTTTTGAGATATTAAATAAATTTAATATTTTTAAATTTATTATATCCTGCACATCATAATATTCAATTTATATATCCTGGTCAAATTCAATTTTTTCATAATTAATAATTCACATGGAAAAAACATTAACATCAGTATAATGGTTAGAAAGGCCTAACGAGGAAACTAAACTAATTGATAAGGAATTAAATGAATCTAAAACATGTATACAATTGATTATATGAGTGTTTTTTCACTCTCCATTTTGATTTCATAGTAAAATGGACATTTTTAAAAACTACTATTGGTTATGACATTTCCATTATGTTTAAATATTAATAATAACAGTAGTGTCACTACCATCACATAATACATTCTCATTTTAATTATAGGGATAAAAATGAATCATGAATTTGTATAGATTATAATATTTATGTTTTATAATTAACATTTTTGTTGGTACAATATTTTCAACATTAAATTATAGCCTAATCATCTTAAATTCTCACATAATGCTGATACAACACATATAAATGATGTATTAAATCATTTAAATGTATTTCAAAATAATAAAATTCCTAATTTATGAATGAAAAAAAAATTAATTTGAATTTTATAGATTCTTTTTTTAGATAAGTGATTATTTATTTGTTTATATTTGAACACCATTGAATGAAAACGTATCTGAATAGACAGAAAAATTAATACAATGATATTCAATGTTAAATATATTTTATTAATTGATTTATAAATCCTAAAAATATTCTAATAGTACAATTAGGATTTTTAATAATATAAAATTTCATTCTTTTTCCATTTTTAATCCAACTAGAATTTGTAAAATTAACTTCAGTATGCTTGAAGACTATATATTTTTTACTAACCATTTGGTTTTTACAAATATTAGGGGACTTAAAATAACATATAAAAATAAAAATATGAGTTCCTTTTTCTCTCATAATTATCCCTAAATAACACTCTTTAAATAACAAGTAATGATTCTAATCCCCATGTGTGAAAATAGAACAATATTATAAATGACTTATGTTCAATATAATGGTTGATATCAATGTTTGAGGAATTGGTGTTATCCAGATACTTTCAAGTTTCTTTCATATTCCAAATACATTTATCCTATTCGAAAAATAAAAATATTATTATGTTTCTATATATAAAATACAAAAATATTATTATGCTTATTCTATAACCTTTTTCAATATCCCATCTATATTTTGGAAAATAAAAAAAATTCATTTGTGTGTATGTGTGTGCTACCAACTGCAAAAGTGAAACATTTGAATTTTAATTACCACCTTACATAAATGGTAACATTGATGTATTTAATGAATGAATATTTTATTTGATACATAATTTTTTTATAATGATAAAACATGTTTTACAATATTTTTATTTCATCATTTGGAAAATTAAAACCCCACTCATTTTTGTGTAGACAACCACCACTATGAACGGTGTATATTTTTCATAAAATCCATAATTGTAGATTATATAAGCATGTAAATATGATATATATATATATATGGAATTAATAAAATTACAAATGTTATTAATAAATGAAATGGTTCATGTATAAAAACCATCAAATCAAAAAAAAAAATGAGAAACACAACAATTAGCACATAAATAATAGATATTAACAATGAATTACAATGAAATGGATAAAATGAAGTTATAAATAAAAGATATCAGTTAATATATACTATAATATTGTTATTATATATATGGATTATATATATGAATATTATCAAATAAAACTGACTATGGAGGAATCTGAGGTACGATTTTATCATTAATAATTTCTTTCTTAGGGACATGTTTCAATATCTAAAATAATATTCATTTATAGGGTGTATATACTAACCATTTTCAATATTATATCATGAATACCTTTATACAGAAATTATTTTATTCTACTTGTCAATTTCATTAATTCATCATGATTTTGATTTTAAAAGTAGTAAGGGATATCTTTCATCAATTATCCTTCTATAAGTGTTTTGAAATTCCAACAACTATTTTATTTCATGTGGTGTATAAAATTTCATATGGATTTATTTCATAATTAAATTATTGATATCTATGTGGTTTAATTTTTTCTATTTTGTCACAATAAATTTTATACTGATACAAATCTAATCAAAGTTATATGATCTTTTTCTCTAACACATTATTTTTATGTTTTCCATTAAAATTCATTCTCTTAGATATTCATGTTGTATTAAATGATTACTTCTTTTCATTTTATATACTGAAATTATTTTTTAAATCCATTTTCACATATATATATATATATATATATATATTTGATTTTATTTTAATTTTAAAAAAATCATTACAATATTTTCCAAATGGATTATAGTAATCTTTTTACAAAAGTATGAAAAGAATGTTTTTTAATATTTAACGTATTGAATATATTTTCCACTAAAATTTTTTTTAATGATTATAAATGTACCATTACATTATTATATTATTTTCAGTGAAATTTCTTTTCTCATTATGATAAAAATTTAGTTTTTTCAAAAATAGGTTCATTGGGAAATAATATTTATTTTTTTCTTTATAAGAGAATTTATATTGTCTTGGAAAATAAATATTTCATATATTACAATATAAACTAATGAATTATATAACTCATTATGTATATGATCTAATTATCTAATACATATTAATTATTATGATGTATTATCATCATTATATTTTATTTAAGGTGAAGTCTATTATTTCAAATATATCACTAAATAGGGATAATTATTGATAGATAACATATATTTTTTAGGGTTTTTATTTGTTATAATGAAATATGATGAATTAGGTAGACTTGTATATGTGAAGGTAAGGTCCTTTTTGACCTACTCTTTTCATCATTCAGTCTCATGAGTCAAAATATATTTGGTATTTTGTGTACTTATTAATTATTTCTTTTTTATCTCTTGGTTGAGAGCAGTTGATGATATGAAAATTGAATTTGTTGAGAGAACATGATGGTAATATTAATATGTATATCATTACGTATTCCAAATTTATGAAATCCATTATTTTCTCCATGAGATTGTGATGTTTTTTCCTAGGTTAACATTCATAATCCAATTATTAGGTAAATAAAAATAATTGATTTACAATACCATGGATATTATGCCTTATAAATTCATGATATATTTTGATATAAAATTTCCTGTAATTATAATCCAAGAATAACCTATATTTTATTTTCCCTTCCAAGGGTTCCTATAATATATTTTTAAAATATTTATATGTTGAAAAAAATGTATTCGAGAAATTTATATAATTTATTATTGATTCCAATATAAAAAAATTCAATAATTTATATACATTTTCATTCTCATGTGATTAAAAATCATATATCATTTATAGATATAATCGTTAAAATAGTTGGTCCTGTTACTAAAGTCAAAGATATTATAGTTGGTATGATAGAAATTTATTTATTTAAAAGCCATTGTACATGACCAGCTAGATTCAATGATAAAAAATTAATTGATTATATATTGGATTTGATACCAATAAATATGTCCCAATTATTTTACCATTAGTGAATAAAAAATGTATATTTGTTCAATAATATCTATATGACCTTTTCAATTTATTTTTTAGCGAATTTCGATAAAATATTCATAATAAAGGCAATGTCATTAACTTGGTATTTTTTCTTCATGCCAAAATTTATTATTCATTTAAAATTATCAATAATCTCTCATAAAAGTTTCCACTCATAACTTACTTTATATCAATATTCATAATATAGTAAATTTTAATATATGAATTTGTGATATCTAATTTCAATAAGTGTAAACATGTTAAATAATATTTAACAATCATAATTGATCATAATAATTAAATTATGGTATGGGATGATGATAGGAATTTCCTGAAAACATACCAAAATATTCATAGATCATAATATTGAATGATTGAATAAAGAATTGGAAGTTCACATGAGGTGAATCACAAAGTATTTGAAGAACCAAAACCATGAGGATATAACATTGGAATAAGAACATGTCATAAATGTGTGGCCTAATTTTTGGAATAATCATAATCATAGAAATAATTTTTCAATGATTTTTATAAATACATTAATTATATGTTTTAATTGTTCCTACCAACCGTGTACCATATTTGTTCTTCGAATAACCTATTATAAACCCTCTTTTGGTCTTTGGATGTCCACCTATGATCCTTTTGAGATCCCAAAGTAATAATAATTACACAATTAATTATAAGGATAAAAAATACACATTATTCATATAAAAATTATCCATTCATATGTATTCTCCATGATATCAAAATCGTTTTAATTATTTCATATCTTATAGCATGGAAATGAAAATGGGTTTCATAAAATTTAATAATAATAATAATAACCATCAGATGAAGAATATTGAATTTATAATTAGATTATATATGTAAGAAAAATATAAGTAAGGTCAATATATGATTTCAAAAGTTAAAATACATTCAATAAATCACTAGAACATTTCACTGGGAATGTAACCATTTAATATGAAAATAATATTGAAAATATAAAAATTATATAGTGTTAGGGAAAAAAATTCTTTGAATGTATCAATGTAATAAATAAAATATAAATACAATAAAAATATATTTTTAGTTTTTGGAAAAGTCATTCAATAGGTAATGGAGGAAATAATGATTATGTTCACACCTTCTATAAAAACAACATTTGGAAAATAATAAGAAAGATGTTTTTAAACTATTATATAGAATAATAAATTTGGATAAAAATAAAATTGATAAATAATTATTGAATAGTAAAATCATTTTTTAATTTTATTTATAAAACTTGGATACGTAAGAGAAAATATTTCAATCTGATGTGAGAACTAAAGTCGGTTTCCATAAAATCATTCTTTTTCTCCCAGGATTACAAAGACATGTCAAAATAGATAGAAAAAATATAATATATATAAACTACCAAATTATAAGAAAATAAATTACATTGATTTTATATAGATTAAATAATTTTATTATAAAAGATTTATTAATGAATAATCTCATGAAATAGAAATATTGTAACAATAAACTGTTACTAAATTAGTATATTTTTAATGATAAAAAAATGAAAGAATTGACATAAAATTATAAAAATAATATAAACGTAAATTGATTAATGATATATAATATTAGATTTTTAGTATATACAACACCTGAAAAAATTTGGGGAATATTGTATACAACTCAGAGAAACAAAAGTGAGGAAAGAAAACATTACCTAAATTATAACATTATATGAATTCCTTTTGAACCACATGAATTAAAATATTAATTAATTATAATTATATAATAGTACTATATTAAAAAAATTATATCTTCCAATTATAACAATTCATCTATATTTTTTAATATTCTTTTTAAGAATCATCATTTCTGGGGGTTAACTATTACATTTCTCATGTCAGTTTTTTATATCAATTTGATTAATAAATCATTATTATGGTTATATAATCCAAATATCTTTAATAAGCATATATAATCCATATATATTAATTATATATAACAATTTATAATCTTTAATAAAATTTAGTGATAGAAATATGATTTAATTATTTATGGAGACAGTATTCCATTGGTACCTGTATATTTTTTTCATATTTTAAAGAAAATATGGATTGAATGATATATAATATTTTATATTTAAAAATTAATAATTTAGCATAAATATAATATATATTTAATAAATTCATAATTATATATATTAATCGGAGGTACTGATGGAAATGGAATCATATCTTTATGTTTAGGTAATAATCGCGACGTTTTCACATGCATTATATTCACATCACATCTTAAGGAAAGCTGGTTGAAAATAGTTTTACAAGAATGATAATTGAATCATAAAATATTTTTGATAATAGATTAATTATTTTACTATGAATATTGTATATTTAGAGTATGTGGATGTATAAATATACATTTAAATTTTTGGGAAAGGTAATTACATCTTCTTTGAGTGTCCTCACTTGAATTACACCTTAATCCTTTGTATGATGGTCATATTGTATGTCCAGGAGATATACCATGAATTTTAAAAAGTATGAATGTTTTTGGAGATATTGTTTGATGATATAGAGTGCCCATTATTTATTATTAATGGTGTAGTTGTGGTTCCCATTAATATGAGTTGGGAGGAAAACTCATAGAATTACATAAAATACTTAAATAATATAAATTATTTTTCCTCTATTAGTGGAAATAAATGGAATATAAATTTAATATAAGGAAATATATGGTCGAAATATCATTATCCAAAAATATTTCTAAATATTTACGCGTATTTTTTTCCTATATGTATTAGTTTAATCCCTTTATTAACCATTTTTATAATAGATACTCTAACAACTTCTTCAATCATTTAGTGTTAGAATTATACATTAAAGGTTTAAAATAAGTAAAAAATGGTCCATGGGTGATATTATTTAACTTTTACCACACCAACTTTCAATATTAATTTTTCTAGTGAGTATTATAACAATAAAAAAAAATTGAAGATAAAATATCTTTAATGTCATTTTTTACTCTTCAGAAAATATAAATTTATTTACATCAAAATAATAATTATTTTAAATAAAAAATGTACTTAAAAATCATACATTATATTGAATTGAAAAATTTATTTAATTCCATAATTATTCCAAATATATGAATTTCTATTTTTTATATTCATTTAGATTGACATTTATCATACTCAAAAAATGTTGTGTCTACATTTAAAAAGTTGTTAAGGTAATTATTTAGTCATTTAAAAATATAGTTAAATTTTAGAATAAAAAAAACTTATTTATTTTAAAAATAATAACCAAAATTCACTGAAATAATTGTATTATACTATTCATAAATTATATTTCAATTTAAAACAGGGATAGTGACATTTTTTGAATTTATCATTTACAAAAAATAATGTATTAGTTTTAATCAGAAGAAGATGGTCATAAATTCACAAATATAAGAATCATGGATGGTAATGGTTGAACAATTTCAACCAATAAAATAGATAAAATAATTATATATATCTCAATGCCTTATCTCATAATTTTGACCGTATTTTACAAGATTTCCATTTACTTGGGCGACAAAATTTATGAAAAATGTTTATAGTCATCATTAACAAATATAAAAGGGGAATATTTCCCAAATTTCTACATCCTAATTCCAAAAATGAAATATAATATTCAAAATTTACTTTTAATTATATAAATAATAAATTTACATAAAAAATAGTTAACTGTAATAGAATATATATTTATAGAAAAATATTTATAAGAATATAAATGTGCTTATATGAAAATGAAATATGATATCAATTATGTTGTAAATATTTAAATTATGTGTAATTAGATGATAAATATGTCACAATAAGACAAAATCCATTCTTTTCGATGCATTTAAATAAAATGATTCAATGGAAAGATGTAAAATCATTGTTAGAAGTTATTATCTTTTTTTGAGGATTTAGTCTTTGGGTTCAGAGGGAATATTATATATTTTTTGAATTTCAATAGAATAATGTTTTGGAGAAGACTTAATGGAAATTTGTTTTCATAATTTTCTACTTTATAATACAAATATGTTATTTGGAAGAATCTATAATAATTATATTATGGTGTAAAATCATTTCATGATGTAATACCCCTTTTAAATCATAAATAGTTTTCTCAAGATAAATTAACCCAAGGTGACATTTTTTTAGCTTACAAAAATTTATTAGATATTAAGTTCATAAAATAGTGGTTTATGATATAAATACGCCATGTATAGTGTTTTTTTCACTGATTATGTAACTCCATATCTATTAATTATAAATATATATCTTTATAGCTCTAATGTCCAACCATGTATATATGGGGTTTTCATCCCCTTCATATAACTCTATTTGAAACGACTGATATCTAGAATCATTAGTTTTCTCAATTGAGGTAAGTTATTCCATCACAATTCTTAGTTTCCCTTGGATGTATCATTAGGGTTGTTCTATATCTATTGTATCATTTGGTCATAATTTGATGATTTTTATCCCTTATAGATCCATTGTGTAGTCATATTCTAGGGGCTGCCAATTATGTTTGTTTTTTGTAGAATTAATGTTCCATGAAGTATTAATTGATCTATCTTCTATATGTATTGTTTTTCTCATGTAATTATATTTTGGGATGTTAGAATCTATTTTAGGGCCTCTTTTTGCGTTTCTACATTAATCCTAGTCTGTGAGTCATGTCCTACATAGTGTGAATCAATGATTAATGTTGGTTGTTACATATATATCGATCATTATCTGAACTATAATTTCTCATTATTTTATAAAATATTTTAAAAAAATTAGTATGATTTATTTGTGTGTGTAAAAAGTTATTTGATACTTAATGGTTGTTCCCTTGTTATGGTAATAGAAAATGTGTTTTCGATGCATTGTGAAAACGATTGTGAAATTTGTTTTCAAAGAATGTTTGTGATTGAATAAAGGGATGTCTAGAATGATTTATAAAATTTGAATCAATTTCAATGTGATTAGGTAATTGAGACACATATGAATTCATAATAATTTGAAACACAAATAAATTATGTCTTATATTTTTTTCCATTTTTGAAAACATTTATAAACTTAATAATATATAGACCCATACCAATATTTCACCCATGGTTATGTCTATAATGGGTGGTATTTTCTTATGATTGACAAAATATTTTGGAAATTCACAGAAACATGGGATTGATAATTAATAATATTTAATACAAATTAAAAATAAGAATTATATATATTAGATTAATGGTATTGTTTTGGTGGTGACATATCACAGTGACGTGGATTTGGCATTCCAAATAGATATTTACCTGAATATTATATCTTTTACGGGTGAATGTAATTTTTGGATGGTCAATCGGCCATGAATAATGAATATAATTTTTAATATTATGATTGTAATAATTTTTTCGATTTTATTTTTGGGTTTTAGGTACATAATTCTCCACTTTATAATTCCAAAATCTCCATTTCACTCAAATTGAAAATGATATCCATCTAATTCAATTTATATTTATGGATTATAAATAAGGGGAATTTCATCTATCCTTTAATTCACACAATGAAATCATTTCTTCCCATTTTTTGTGGTGATAATTTTAACGATGAATTAATACTAAAGAATTATCAATTGGAAATGGATAAATAATTAATGAGGAAGGAAATTATCATTGGATATTTCCTTTCAATTTATTTATAATATATTACTATATAGAATAAAATATTCTTGAATTTTTCAGGTATCATAGAAACTTTTAAGAAAATATTATAACATAATTTCATAACAATTTTACCTCAATAGTTATATTTAATATTTGATATACAATTCTTCCTATAATATTCATTGAGATTCCATACGTCAATTATGACCACTCGATATTAATTTTTTTTATATGAATAATCATTTTAAAAATATCATTAAGGCTATCATTAAATGTTTATTAGAAATTTGATTCCGAATAATTCATTACCATAGTATAGTTATAAATTTTTTTCATTACTTATAACATTAATGTTTTAATTATATAAATATTTTATCAGGATTATCCTTTCATGAGATTATATTTTTTTAAATACTATACAGGAATATATATATATATTAATCATTTTGTTATATGTTATTATAATAAATGAGTATGTTCATGTTGCGAATGATTATTCTTTTCATTGATTATGAAAACCCCTACGTTGGAAATATTTTCAAAGTATCTATTTACATAATTTATAATTTACCTTCATAATCTATGTTATTCTTCCTTCTCTCATGTGTCCCTTTTACAAACCTTTGTGTGATCCCTTACATGGGTGTTACGATATTCCACCATCCACCACTCCCTAAATTATCAACCTCAAATTTTTACATTCTTTATTTTATCATGATGCTACAAAAATAAAATAGATCACAATTCTAGAAACTCAGGTCTAGCAGTATAGGTGCAGTGACATGATGTATTTTAGGTGGAGTTTTATGAATGGATATAAGAAAATAAATGGATAATTAAGGATATCAAAAATTAATCTAAGTGAGGTTAAATTATGATATTGTGTTCAATGGATTATATGATCGTTGGAGATAAAATAAAAGGCATAGTTGGAAGCGAAGTATGAATTGGCAAGAGGATGGTTTATATGTCCTCAGTATTTTCAAAATATATAATGTATAGTATCCAGTCATAAAACATGTATGATTAAGTCATAATATTACACATTTTTATAAATTTTTCATCGAATCTAAAAATAATTAAATCTCATACATTGATTTTGATTCAATGGTTACAAGGTTGCACCTCTTTAACAAAATCACATTCCATGTGTCTCTAGGTCATACACTATGTATTGTGGTAAAGTATGATTGAAAAGTACATATTCTACACAACTAGAATCCATGTAAGAATCCTCTTCCATATAGTTTTTTAATTCCATTGTTCTATGAGTAAATTTCATGTAACATGTTTCATGATAAGGAATCTATATACAATACATACATAAATTTAAAAAAGGCTAACATATATTTTATTAATTAATACATACCATGTAATACTTCATTACATATGGTGGGAGAATATAATAAATTAACATCCATCATGAATTATTATACACAATATATAACCTTCTCGGACATTCTATGTATACAGTAGGATACAAAAATATTTATATCATTCCCCTAGGGTGCCAATATTGGATTGAATGTATTCAATTTGGAGTTACATTTTTATAGAATATGATAGGGATTACATATGAGTCACATATGAAATATATATGAATTGTTATAGGATAAATATTTTTTAACATCATAATGAAAATGATGGGGTTGTTATAGTATAAAATCATATATGATGTCGGTAACCCACTTGGATAAATATCCTCAATAAGGAATTGGTAGTCCTTATACATAGTTTTTTATGTTTCCCACAAATATTGATGGGTTTTTGGTTTCCCCATTCATAGACTTTGTAACCCCCATTGATGATGTACATTAAACAAAAAACAACATGTAAAATCTATATAGTTCAGTTCCCTGTAACTCCCTAGAATCTTGTTATATGATTAAGAAAAGATAATATATTTTCTTTGACATCTTGATCGACAAGAAACACGTAACTTAACTAAGACCCTAAATAAATTTAGATAATTATTTGATTACAAAATATAGCCATTAATAATTCTCGACATTCAATTATCAAATGTGAATATGATTGACTGTATTAATATATATGGGTATAATTAAATTAATTTTAACATTTTTACTTTTGAAACTCAATTTGTATAAATAAAAGAACTGCAAAATAATTTTTCTCAAAAAAATAATTTCCCAGAATATTTTTTATTACAAGAAATTATGTAGGTTATGAATAAATTAATAAAAAATATATTCATAATTTCAATAATCAATTTTTAATAAATTAATTATTAATTCATATGAAATAATGGAACATAATATTTAGATTTCCAAAAAATCCTTTTGTTTCAATATGAATAGTTTTCAACAATATTATTATAATACTTTAATATATTGTACCCTAAAATTTTAAAAAAATTATTTGATTATTTTAAAATTATTTCTGTGTTAGTAATTATAATTTATGCAAAAATATGAATTTTTTGGATTTTTTTAAAGTAATTTATTATTTGGATTAATATTGAAATGTACAATTTTTAAATGATGTCATCTCTTTTATGAAATCACATGAAAATAACATAATAATAAACCATATGAAAACATTTTGTTATCCAAATATATTTTTCATACTTAAAAATATATATTTTAAAATATTATTTTTGATTTACAAACCTATATTTTATATTTTATAGAATAAGTAATTTTTTCTAAAAACTCATCAGTACATTATAAATTTAAATAATAAATTCTGTTTTTACACATTTATAAATTTATTAATATTAAATATATTTATAATTTATAATAAATGAATCTAGATGATCAAATATTGATTAAATTGTTATTAGATATAAATGTTATGTAACCTTATATAAAAACAAATAATTACAATAAAATCATAAATGGAAGATGAAATAATTCAACGGATAAAGGTATATAAAAATGATACAAACTTTTTTTAAATGATTTTTTAGATTTTATAGAACTTCTATCAACCTAAAATAAATTATTTTATATTTTTGGAGCCACATAACAAGATAAACTGGTCCTCCATCTATATTATGTAATACAATTTAAAAAATTATATTCTCACCATGTTTAAATGCGGAATATCATAAGCCATTAAATAAAACTATACATATTATGTTTACATGAGAAAATAAACTATTTTGACTAATAATTTTATTTAACTATCATAATATTTTGGTCATATTTTATAAGCCTAGTCAATTGCTTTCTAAGGAATACTCCAACAGAAACCCAAATTTCTAAGGGTATTTTAAATATTTATCTAGAATATTTTCATTTTATAATATTATATAATTTTATAACAATTTTGTAGGAAAATTTCTGTATTTAAAATACAATAAATATTTTTATATTTTTTGAATAACAGAGACCACATATCCCCATCCTGATAAGAAAAACTAAACGGTTATTTATGTGCCTTGAATACTACTGCCCCCATGATAAAACATGTTTCTTTTCCCTTAAACACAATTCAAGGATGATGTAAAAAATGAATTTCAAAAAAAATATAATATTTTAATTATTTTTTATTATTCTTAAATTTTATAGCATATTTTGTATTATAATTATTCTATAAACAGAAAATCATCAACCATGCATATCTGAAAACTACTACCTTTGTCAAATATTGTAAATGGTTTTCCCTTACCTATATTTATGGATAGATCGTAGGGTGAAATTAAATAAAAATATATTATGTAAATTAAAAAATTATTTATATTTTATAAATAATATAATAACTTAATAATGATATGTTCAAAAAATTATAAACATTAATCTTATCATTTAATATAAGTGTACTAAGAAGAAAATAATGATTTATGTCTATGTAATGACTTTATATAAATTATATCCCCTTTATTATATTTAAAATTATAATATATCACACTATCAATAACTAATTAATATCATTATTAGATTGGTATATTGATATTACTAATAAACCACAACATTTTCATCTATTAATCATTGAAGGTTTATTTTTATATCTGTTGAACCATCTAATTAAACAGTAAAATGCATTTAAATCATATTTTTCTAGTATAACATGTTTAATTTCATAATAAGTTATATAAAATCAAATAATTTTTCTTTTTTTTTACAATATGGTTATATTAGCAATATCACATTAATTTATAAATCACCCTCTTTTAATTATAAATCTTTGAAACATGCTAATTATTGATTTCAACCACATTGATCATATGAAAAAATACATGAAATGAAATTATATATTTATAAACACTATTAGATAATATATTTAAAAACCATATATGAATTAACAATGATTTAATCGATGATGATAATAGTTACCGACACAACATTAACTAAACTAGTTCAAAGAAATAATGATTTCTAACATCCGATTTTGAAAACATTTCAAAATAGGGTAATATATATATTCATATATATATATATATATTATAAATTAATATTATAAATTGGTATAAATATTATTTTTTTAATTATTTTTATATTAAATTTATATGTTTTATTTATCGAGTACATTGTTTCAATGGTAGAATGGATCACACCTGAGGTATTCGTTTTTATCCCAAATTCCTCGCTTTGAGACTTATTTCATATTAATAAATTAATTTATTTTATTTGGTTTATATAATAAATATTTTAGATTTAATATCATGATTTATAATATAATAATATTGTATTAATTTTAATTACAAACCCACTCTTTCATGGGATTTTCATTAAAATTGTTCTCAAGTCACATGGGTTCATTGCCTCAACAATTAATTCTTGGAGAAATGTTAATGTTTTCAAAAAATTTATTCCTTTGAATGTTTTATTATATTACTACTTAATTATCTTTAACATATTTTTTTCATGGTAAATACATATATAATTTCTGCAGTTTCAAAAAATGGATTTTGACTCTATTGTGAACCATGTTGTAATAATTTTTTCTATCTTAATTTCAATTCAATGAGTTTTAATCATTTCTATTAATTTTATTTCATATAATTTATGTAAATTACACACTTTAATATATTATGTGGTATACTTTATACACATATAAACATCAAGAAACAACATTTAAATATATTTCTTTCATCAATTATTATGTTTCTCATAATTGATATTCATAACTCATACATTCAATCCTTGGAATATATTATTTAATAATTATATTCATTATTTGATGATTTGAATATATCACAATAATATTTTATATTATATTAATTTATATACCTCTCAGAGTAAATATTTTATTTTGATAAAAATAAATGGTTAATTACTCTACTGGCAATATGATTTTTTAACAATTGTATTTTGAAAATAGAAATAAGTATTTTCCATTCACTTTCATATTTTTTGAATCCCCATCCTTATATCTAAATAAATAATTTCATCAAGGTGGAGTTATAGTATATTATTTCTCTATATAATGGTTTTCAATATCTTCCATGACAACTTATTAAATGTTTCCATAAAAATAGATATTTAATTTTATTTATTTTTTTCAATGATAAAAATGATTTCCACAAGATATTTTATATTGTTACATCAATTTCCCATTAAATTTTAAAAAATATTTCACTTTATTGGGTTTGAGATTCATGATTTATCTAATAATATATATATATATATATCCATTGGGTGGTTGAACTCAGAGAATCGAATAATTTTATTCTTGATCCTTTAATTATGTGATACCGTTCAATGAATTTTCTATATTAATTTTTTATCATTGGTTTTATTATTTGGTAAAAATAAATTTTATTCCACTATATGTATTGAAATCATGTTATTCAACTATTGAATTAAATTCTTAATCATTTCCCTCTACAGTGTGAGCATCTCATTTGAAAAAATTTATATTTGAGAATGTTCACATAGAGAAAGAATTTATTTCTATGATTTGGATGCAAAATCATTCATTATGATTATTGGATTATACATTAGGTTGATTATATATTCAAATTCCATATTTTCATCATTATATAGAAAAAAATGTTTACATGCAGCCATATTTTCCTTACAAAAAGGAATAAAATTTATTTTTTACTCATTTAGTGAATGAATTGGACATAAATAAGTGACGATGGGGAACTACATTATAAATCCCCTCAATGAATCGAACATTATCATGAGAAAAAAATAACTTTTCTAGTTTATATGATTCCATACAGTAATATATTTCTTTTATACTTGTCCTTTGCATAATGTTTCTGAAATCTTTAATTTGGTATTCCATCAGTACGAGATTAGTAAACTTTATACGAATTTTTTCATTTATGGTAATAGATATAGAATAATCTAGTTTTAATTTTAATAGGTAATTAATATAATTATATATTCTTGAAATATTAAATATTCTATTTTATTTCTTGACATGTAAAGTTATTAATTTCCCTTATTGAGCACTTGAGAAAAAACATTTATTTTGTTACATTCCACATTCTATTAAAAAATAAATTCAAATTATATTTGATGAAGGATATCACGTGTGGACTAATTTTTTGTTATTTAATAAATTTATTAGTTTATTATATATTGTAATATATATTTATTATTTGAGAAATTCAAATGTCTATTTTAGTTAATTTCATTACAAATTATATAATTTATAAATCCCAAATGTTTTTGGGACTTTCTTTAATGAAATATTTTCTTTTAGTCCTTCCATATAAAAAATATTGGGTTTGTTAATATAATTTGGTATCAATGATAATATTTTATGTATGAATTGAATTCCCAATATATATGTGAGTGGGTTTGGGGCACACCATTCCCCATTTAACATCATTTAAAATTTATCTATGAATGTGTCCCCCATTACTAAATTTAATAAGTGTCTATGAGGAAGTGAAAACTTTGATATTGGTTGAGTTATTTTATTTCTGATGTTCCATATTTATTTCATGTTTCTATCCATTCATGTGCTTCATTAGAGATATATTTTGAAAATAAAATGATATTTTGAACTTGGTTAAATGTTAAATTAAATGAATATCATAGTTTATTCGATTGGGCAAACAATAATTCCAACTTTCACATAATTATTTCATGTTATATTCTAGAGATAGAATTCTCTGGGGGTGATCTATTGAAATTGATAACTCTCATGGTCTTTGATACTTGTTATGTAAAATGTGTATTTGGTTTTAATCTATGGAGATGAAATTCTTGAATACAATCATCTTACTATTTTAGGGTCTCATACTAAGTATACTTATACTAACTAATAAATGGGATTCATACCTTGAATTTTTGTGTCTATATATATTAAAAATTGTTTGATGGTGGAATTTGGGGACATAATTCTCATTTTTTTGAAAGTGTTGGTGCATAGTATATCTTGGTCGTGATAGTTTCCCACATTTTCTTATATCAATGTTTTCGTAATAGGGAGTATGTCTTTTCATTTTTAATGGATTATTTTAAAGTGGATATTGTTCTTGTTTTCATAGCCTCATTTTTTGGTTTTTATATCAATTTTCGGATATCCTTTATGGTCCCACACATTATATACTTCAATTTATTTATTTATATATGGGTTTTAATTTCTTGATATTCTGTTATGATGTTATGTTGATGTTATAGGTTCATTATATAATGCGTCCCATATGGCAGATGAATTTTTTAAATTTCCCATATACCTTATATTATTATAGGTGGCCTTGAGTAAACAATATAAATTGACTTACATCCTATGAGGGATCTCATGGGTTAAGTCATGAAATAATATTAGACTGATTTTATGTTTTAAATTTGGATCACTCCAAGTTAAAGGATATTGATGATAAAAATTTGGATTTAGTGCATCATGTTTCGGTGTCTCAAAATAGTATCATCTACATATTAAAATAATATATTTATGTGATATCAATGGTGAAAAATTAAAATATTATATTTTTACCTGAAAATATGATTTCAATGATCTCAAAAAGGGAAAAATTAGAATCACTCAATAATAGATATATTAGAATGGGAAAGCCTATGATATAATAAAGAATATAGAATATACCTAAGATCAAATTCATTCATACATAAATGGAACATAAATAATTTAATGGATAATTTTAAATTATCCAAGTATAATCGAATAAATAATATGAAATAAAATTTTCAAAACTATTATGGATTTCCATCCTGAACAGTCGAGGTAAATTCATTAGGTGGATAAAAATATATAACTAATTCAAAACATTCTACATTCGAAGGGAGATTCAGTGATGATAGGAATAGTTTATAAACTAAATCATTAGTGAAAATAATAACTTATGTAAATAATAATAATTTTTAATAACATAAATAATTGAAATCAAGGTGAATCACATGTTCCATTAAATAAAAAAAGAATCAGGATATTGTATAATGTTCTTATTAAAATTTCATACATTGAGAATTGTCCAGAATAATTTTTTTCATTGAAAAATAAGTATATCATCATACTAAGGAGACAATATATACTAATTTGGTGAGAAATGATATATTAAGATATTTCTATAACGCTAAAAAATATATATTTTAAAGACATAAAAATATTCATTTAAATAGATACCATAAATTTTATTATAATTCATTGATTTCAATCACTTTTAAATTATCAATTAAAATATTTTCTAATTGGAATCATATTTTTAAATACCCAATATAGATGTGAATCTAAAATTCACAGAGTTAGATTCTATAAGACCTTTTAAACATCAATGAATATTAATAATATGATAGTACTTAATGGTATAAAAGTTATAAGTCACCAAGATGCTTTGAATGGGATAGTCAATTATAGTTTATATCATGAGATGAAATGTACAGAATAAGTGGGGAATAAATTATGAATCAAAATGTGAGGCGATATCATTAATTTATATAAGATCCCAATATTTTTTGGTGATTTTTTGAGCTCGTTTATAGGTACTAATTATCCTTATTTTTAGTATATCTTTTTAGAGTTTTACATTTCAGATTTGTGGGTGAAATTGGTGAATTTTGGACATAAGTGGGGTTGTACACATTTGGAACATTGTTTGAAAAAACTAAGAACCTAGCCTAGCCAACCTAGAAAACCTAAATAGATGGAATTTTCATGGCTATCACACGATTAGTTAAAATTTTCTACCTATTAGTAGTAATTTTATGACAAACCAAGGTGAGGTTCATGGTTATGGTGCATGGTTAGGGGAGACCTAATACCCCATGCTGGAAACTGTGTGTACAATACATTAACCCCCAGAAAATTATATAAAATGATTTTAAACCCTAGTTTTATTTCCTTAAACCCCCCAAATATACCATAATTCGGTTTTTCCCTTTTTTAGACTCTTGGTATGACTCATAGGGATCTCAAATTCCATTTATGATTGTTATAAGCCTATATTGAAGATTTACACCAGTCCAACTAAGAGAATCAAACCCCATATTGTTTCCTCATACTCTCCCATATTACTCTCATCCATTAAAGGTATTTTTTTATCTATTCTTTTGGATATATATCAAGGTTTTCATAGATATGATATATTTTATCTTGGATCTAGGATTATGATAAATATATTATTCATTGATGTGTTTTTATCATTCCAGTTAAATTTGAGGATTTTCCCTATGCGATCATGCATCTTCAATTTTGAGGTGGATGTGTCGAAGCCCCTAGTAGACTGGTTTTGGATTGAGTTTGGAAAAAAAATTAGAAGGAAGAAGGCTGTGGTGTTTGAGTCCAAGTTGAGATAATGCTCAATTTTTCATCGTTCGGGGCATCTGGTGTAACAGTGCAATGGTGAAGGGAGGAGTAGGTTTTTTGAGCCAAAGGTGAGGACAAGTGAGGGGAAAAGTCAGTTGCCCAGTGTGTCCAGTGGAAGGGTTGTTGTTTCTGGGAAGCGAGTCACATTGGTAGTGGGAACAAAGGCAGTGGCCTCTCCCAATCTGCTGGTCAATGTTGTCTTTGATCGGCTCAAAAATGATCTGAGTATGGAGGAAGTTGTGAAGCAGGATGTTGATAGGGTTAATGGTAAGTATGTTCCTTGTTCTAAAGCTCGGTGGATTGGTATCAATAAGGGTGTTGTTCAGGCTGAAGAACAGAGGTGTGGAGGAGTGGGGTTCTTGAAGTCTGCTAGTTGTGAGCAGCGGATGTCTGTTGGGATTTCAGAAGAATGTGTTGTTGGAATTCAGGGAAGGTCTGAGGGGAAGGATAGTGTAATATTCAATGTCCCCATGAGAAATCAGTTTCAAGGGGTATTGCAGGAGGTTTTGGAGGAGGTTGTGATGGATAGTGCCAATTTTCAGACAAAGGTAACTCTGCAGGAGGATGTGGCAGTGAATGAGGGTAGTGAAAATGGGATCTGTGAAGGCATTGAATTGCAGTAAAATCCACAATGCCTAGCCGTGATTGACACAAATTTCCAGCTTCATCACACCAAGATTGATCCTTATCAGAATATGCAGATTCTCAACAATTGGGGGGATGTATGTGACAGTGACAAAGAAAATGAGAGTGGCAAGATCCAACCCTCATATAGTGATGTTGTTCAGTGAGGGAAGAAGATGTTGATTGGGAACCAAGGGGATGTTCTTGCATCACCGTGAAGACGGCTGAGGAAGGACTACTCTAACCTGTCAAAGCCGCTACCCACCAGATCATTTAATAAAGGTATGCAAACTAATAATGAATTCCTATCTTTGGAACAGTTGAATATCAGGTGGATGTATATCAAGGTCCTCAAGCAATATGACAGCTCGGAATGGGAATCAGCAACTGTGGATGATGCTTTTGGTCATAGAGGTAGTGTTGGGTTAGATTTTTATGGTATGTAGTTTCTGTTTTGGTTCTGTGGCTCTTGTTTTATGGAATTTTCTTTTATTTTAATAAATAGTTAGGGGTTTCTCCCTTGACTAAGATTTATGGTATTTTAGTGATTATGAAAATAGAGTAATGGGATTAATTAAGTGGTTAATTTAATAGTGGAACTTTGGGTTTATGAAATGGTTTAGTTGGATTAATTAATTGGTGAATTAGTTAAGGAAATGTTGTGATTGTGGAATTTATTGATTGGTTGAATGTTGACATTATTAATTAATGGGATATTTTTGTAATTAGTCAATTAATGTGATTATGAATTAATTGAATGCAAGAAATATGTGATGATTTTATTATACTTAATGGGTTAAATGGATATATGATTTTATTTTTATAAATGGACTAATTATGTTTTTTCATATTATTTATATTTTATTAATGTATTGATAGTGGTTTGATTGATAATTGAAATGGAATATCTTGATGCTAAATGTGATGAGAGGGTCAATGTAGATTAGACTTGATTGTTGTGATAATGTGAAATGTTGATAATGTGAATTAGTGATAAATTTGATTTCATGATATATATGTGTGGGACATGGAGTAGTGTATCAAAAGCACATCGTGAAAAATGGGTGGGGGACATGTTTTGGTGCATCAATATTATATAGCGGTAAATGAGTGTGTGGAATGGAATACTAAATCAAAATATAACATTTTTAATTGTTTTATAAATGTGTTTTTGGTCATGGATTGCTACTAAAAATGCACACAGAGTGGTTGACAGGGAGATCTAGACCCCACATTATTGGTATTAGATCATGATTCCACTTATCCATAATGAGAATTTAAATAAAATGGAAAATAAAATCCAATTTGTTATAATTAATTGTGAATTTAATTGGGAAATGGTAAAGTCTCTAACCTAGGTCCAGGCATGTATTTATGATTTAGTTGTCCTTAGGATCCTAGGGGGTTTATGTGGATGATTAATGAATATTGAAAACGTGATATCTATTTACATAGGAATTAAACCTCATTAATTATACAACCACTAACGTAGTTATTTTCAGGATATTGTTTTATAATCCATTGGTAGTCGCCTATTGTGTTATACTCATAGACTACTCAGGAAGTCTGATTGGTACCTGAATAGAGTTCATGAATTCATCATATTTTAATGAAAAACATCCCATGCTATATGGAAATGTTGGGATATATCAAAGATGAGGGAACATGATTTCATTAAATACCAACATGGAAATTTTTAGTGTATTTATTTATATTGGTGTTTTCATATTATTAAATGACACATATATGGCATGGAATATTTCATGTTTTGGGTTGGGATATTGAATTTCTGGTTTTATTCCATAAGGGAAACTATTTTATCTAGTTATTAGTTATATAATTTGTTTGATTATTATTCATTTTCCATGGAACATCTACATTTATTAAGAGGGTATAGTATCTTCAGGATCTATATTAGAAAATCATTACAAGTCATCAACCAATAGTATATCTATAGAAGGTCCATAACACATGTAATCATCTATCCTGGGGAACTAGTGTGTGTCATACCTATTGATATTTTAAAAATTAGCATTAGATGTGGTTTCTTTTCTTTTATTTTTATTACTATTTGAGAAGGTAAATTGGAAAATTGGATGAGACGATCATTGGTTAAGAGTATTTTCATGGGAGTATCTAATCCATTGTATGAGGGAAAATAAAAGTACCCTCAATAGGTTTTTGTTATTGATATGTGTTGTTACAGTTGATTTTATTTCATATTGACTGATAAACTTTTTGTGGGATATCGTTTTTGTTTTTTATATATTTTTAGGTTTGACACATGGAATATAATGGAATGATAGTTGAGTATGAATGAACCACCCTATGAAATTATGATTGATATGTGAAAATAATAATTATTAGTTATTCCTGGGAAATCATGTTTTTGTATGTTTTTGAACATTAAATGTTTTTTATAATTTTTTAAATTGAACTAAAAATGGAACCTAATATGAAGTTTAATGTTGAAAAATTTTACATGTTGTGAATAAATGGGGATCTAATGAGAAAATTGAATAATGTTAGTGGGTTTTACATTTATTAACCACATCCTAGATGTATGATGGTTTGGGGTAGTTAGAGCGCCTTGTTTTTGAACTATGTGGTGGGAAAATAAAGGGGGAATAACTTTATAAAGATTTTGTGAAATACCTTTGGTGAAATATAATTGTTTTAATGATTCCTAATATGTTTGTTTGGAATTTTGGATATATGCCTCCATGATGACTCCTCTTGAAAGGATAAAAGGAGCATATGGATGGAAATGATCGTCCATTATTGTAACACGAGGAACCTTTAGTGATGAGTGAGGAAGTTAGATATCTGTTTTTGAGAGAAAACTTCTCACATCATACTGTTTATGGAAATATACCTATGGAAGGATTTGAAAAGAATCTTTTATCTGAAAAGGAGATTAATTTGGAACACCATATGACATTTATCAAAGGGGGGTATACATGAGGTAGCTATGATCGGGATTGATTTTATACAGACTATAATTGAAAATCTAGATACTCTTACTGATTAGAGACACAAATTGAATACTTACATGTTATGTAGTCAAGGAATATCTTGGTGGGACGTCCAGATATGGGATGAATAGCTAGAGATAATGGAGTGGAAGAACATTAAGGGAAAGTTATTATAAAACAATTACATGATTAAACTAATATAGGCGAGAGAAGGTGGCTTCAAGTTGTTTACTTAGGAGAGAATGTCAATGATAATCTATGGTAGTCACTTTATGTATTTTTTGTTCATTGTTCCATCAATGGATGAAGTTGAAGAATATATGGAAAAGCGGTTATATGATGTCTTTAAATGTAAAATTAAGTATCGGTTGAATATATTCATGATGATGACGTATTCATAAGTGATAAATCACGCTCTCATATTAAAGGGGAACCTAATGGAGGATTCTATAGGAAGAGAGGTGGTGACGGACGACTAGGATGTATGAATTCTGAGAAAAAGATGTTTCATTATGAGAATATTAGTTGGATCACAGGAAAGAGTAGTGGAAAGAATTTGGGATTAGTTACACATGACCTAAAAATATTGATCAATCACGAGTGTGGTAGGTTAGAAAACATTCAAATAAATTTTCCATAAACACTATTAGAGGGACAAATTTATGGCCTAATGAGTCATCTATTGAGGTTCTGTAGGAACATTGGATAAATGGTTGGTGATGGAGTATCTAACAACCACCAGCATGACAACCCTGCTTTTTATTACACATTTAAACCTAATTTATTACATAAACTTCATTTGATACAACATAGATAATCGAGAGGTCTAGTGTCTTTGGGGCTTAGAATCATTACATAACAACTTAAAACATGAAATACAACTTCTTTATTTAAAATTTCATTTACATGACCACTATATTCCCTCGTAATTGGCATGGAATGGGATAACCTGAGGACATGCATAAGAAAAAGGTGATCTATAAAGCCCAGTAAGGAAATAATCATGGAATAACAAGAGGAATCCAATACATGTTAGAAAGTAGGAATACAAATAGATTATAAGAGAAGAATAAACATAAAGTAATGATAAATTATGATAATCATAACATGGAAATGTGGAAACAACACTTAACATGGAATTATCTTGAGCCAAGGCTCCTTGCACATGGAGCATGAGTAAACCCTCATTTCACATGAAGCATGAGTAAACCCACGTTGTACTTGAATTAGCATGAGTTAACCCCCATTGCACAAGACGTATCATGATACTATACTTTACCCAACGTATTTGAGTTCTATAAGGGTACACCCTTCTTAAACATTTTATTTCATGCATAAGTGTGCCACATGGATCATAAATCATTGAAACACTCAACATAATCTTTTATTCTACAATAAACGAATGTGGAATACATACATGAAACTATTTAAACAATAAATAAATGTGCATAAAGGTGAATTCCCTTGATAGAGAAATGGGCATGGTATTCACTACACAATGACTTTTGCTTGGAAAAGTGCGGTGCAATTGCGACCGCATAACGACGTGACATAATAATTCATAAAAATTGTTTATGAGAGAGAAATGGGTGTATCATCATTTTTACATGACACGGATAGTAAGGGTGTCATATAGATACATGTCCCAACGAATTTAATGGAATTTTGATTCATGGTCGCAAAGAATTTCTTGAAGGAAAATGAGGAGAGAGAAATTACTTTCGGGATTTCGGCATAGTAACGGGTGTGCATGGGAGGAATTTAACGAGAGAGAAAGGGGTATCCCATCATTAAAAAATAAAGATGGAAATATGGTGGAGGTAAGAAACCATACAAAAACATTTATAATTGAAATTAAAAGGGAATAACAATTTAATGAATATATTTGACAAAAAATGAGAAAGGAAGAAAAACCCTTACATGGAAGTGTGCTTCCAAAGGCCTGATAGAGGCTTGAGAGAGGCTTCTTGTGAGCATGGGGAACCTTGGGAGGATTCAAGAGAGAGGAGGTCAGAGGATTTATGAACTCCATAGTCTTTGAGTGTGGATGAAGTCGGATCTTGGGTGGGTTTATATAGGAAAGGTGAGGGAATTCTTAATTATTTAGGTTTGGGACACCTAACATTAAACTAATCCAAAACACAAACTAGCCCATCGTTATTGCCCATTGTTATTGGATATGGGAATTGGAAAACAATATTTCAGAAGTCCAAAGTCTGAACTTATTATAATAATGGGGTTACCTATGTGGAGGTCAGTCTCACTCCCAAGGAAAACAATTTAAAAAGAAAAAATGTTTAATATGTCTTGATGGGTCCACTAAAGCATTGTAAAATAAATCAAACAAACCAAAAATCAAATTATTTTAATTTTAAAACATATATTTTCAGAACATGAAGTTTATATTGTTTTATTACATCATTTATGGGTCATTATGATGTCATAAAACACATTATATATTTAAAATGTATTAAATTTTTACCCAAAATTATGACTGTCTCAAAAAATTATGAAAGATTAACCGTAGGATAATTTCGACGTCCTAATTCCAGAAATAATATTCATTTTATTTAAATAATTTTTTAAATATATTAATTTTTCACTTTTAAAATAAAAACCAACATTTATCTAAAATTCATGGGTTTTGAAAAAAATGGCTTTCAAACCGTAATAAAAATTACAATTGCATTCATAAAATTATAATATCATTTATATTTAATAAAAATTAATTTAATCATAATAATAATATTTTATTAAAATATTATTTAATTCAAAAATCCATTAATTCATCAAAAAATATTTCTTAGTTGAACTTTATCTAAAAATACTATTTGATCATTAAAAAATATTTACAAGGTAACAATAATAAAAAGAAAATATATTCATTATTATATACAAAAATAATGTACATAACCAAAGTGCTATGTTCATGTCACATAACCTCTTATAACACCCGCATAAAAATGAAGAGTAAGGTGTGTGATGGTGACATACTCTTGGGGTGTCTTAGATAACATTGCTCGGGTGGTAATCTCTATCAACATCCACTTCTCTCGTATGCATTCCCACTCGAGCTTTACATATTCAAGATTGTCTTAGGCTTGGTCAGGAGAGAAACCCAATGATGCCACCTCCTTTCTGAGCTCTGACAAACGGTCTTCGTATAGGGCACGTCTACTGCATGAGGCCAACTCTTCCGTTGGCTGTGTAAATTGGATTTTTTAAAGCCTTATATTTATACTAATCATGTGATCACTGTTCAACGGCTATATTAGAAATGGTCACAATTCCAATCATAAAACCAAAGGAGCTGACATATTATATATACATTTTACATATAGAGACATTTAATTAGATCAAGATGGATTTCTATTAATGAATTTTTGGGTCATTACAATCTTCCCCCCTTAAGAAATTTTACCCTAGAAATTTCCTTTTTCCCACACTAAAATAGATGTGGGTAACTCTGCTTCATCATTTCCTCTAATTCCCACATCGCTTCATTAAACTTGTGGTTTTTCCATAACACCTTGACGAGGGGCATTGTCTAAATTCATAGAACATTTTCTCTATGATATTAGATCTTCACTGGTTTCTCCTCATAATAAATATCATCCTCTATCTTTACCACCTCTAAAGAGAGTACATGTGAAGGGTCCGGTATGTACTTACTTAATAGGGATACATTAAAGACATCATGTACTTTGGATATGGTAGGTGTAAGTGATAGTCAATAGGCCATAGCCCCAACACAATCAAGAACCTTGAAGGGGACAATGTACCTTGGACTTAACTTCCCTTTCTTTAAAAACCTTATGACCTTATTCCACGGAGATATGCATTGAAATATCATGTCTCTAACTTTAAACTCAAGGCCTCATCGATGGTAATCTGCATAACTCTTCTATCGACTCGTGGCCTCCATGATATACTGCTGAATGGTTTTCACCTTCTCCACAATTTCATTGACCATTTATGGTCCAATCAGCTTACTCTCACTAACCTTATCCCAACACGCTGGTGTTATGCAACTTTTCCCATGAAGGGCTTCATATAGTGCCATTTGGATGCTCGAGTGGAAATTGTTAATATAAGAGAACTCAACCAGAGAAACATATTGATCCCATCCTCTTTTAAAGTCCATTGGGCACGCTCTCAACATGTCCCCATGTTTTTGGATAGTCTACTCGGATTGGCCATCAGTTTGAGGATGATAGGCCTTACGAACGTTCAGTTCAATATTTAGAGAATGTTGTAGACTCTTCCAAAACATAGAGGTGAATTTTGGATCTCAATCGGAAACAATAGATTTTGGTACTCAATGTAGCATTACCACTTCCCTGATATATATCCATGCGAGTTAATCCAATGAGAAATCCTCCCAAATTTCAATGATGTGTGTAGCCTTTGTAAGACGATCCACAACAACCCAGATTGCATTGTTGCCTTTGAATGTCTTCAGAAGTCTGGTGACAAATTCCATGGTGATGTTCTCCCATTTTTAATCTGTTATAGGCAATGGTTGCATCATCCTCTTAGACTTCTACCACTCTACCTTCACTTACAGACACATGAGTAACTATGAGGTATATTCAACGATCTCCTTCTTCATATTATCCCACCAATAATAATCTCGGAGATCTCGATACATCATTGTGTTTCCTGGGTGAATAGAGAAATTTAAACTATGTGCATCATCCAAAAGATCCTTCTTCAGCTCCGGGCATTATGGAACACATAGTCCTTTCCCAAATCCCACAATTTCTTCTCCATTATCATTAAAATCCAAGGATTTCCCATTCTGATAGCTTCCTCTTTTTCTAGAATTCCCACATCATCTTTTGAGAATATTTTAACCTTTCCAAAAGTGACGATTGAGAAATCATTTGTGAAAGGATTGATAATATTCCCTTCTTTATGATTCCCATGTCCATATTCATCAAATCCTGGATGATTGGATCCTTTTCAATTCTCATCAACAATAGAATCGCTGGGTCCTTTCTACTTAGGGAATCTTCCACCTTGTATGCATTCCCAGGGTGGTAATGGATTGAGCAGTCATAGTCTTTGATTAGCTCTAACCATCTTCATTAGCACATGTTCATCTCTTTCTGTGTCAATATATACTTGGGGATTTTGTGGTCTGTATATATTTCACTCTTCTCCCCAAAAATATAATACCACCAAATTTTCAAAGTGAATATTACTATAGCCAACTCGAGGTCATTTGTTGGATAGTTCTATTCATGAAAATTTAATTATATTGAAGCATAGGCATTGAATTTGTGATTTTGAATCAACACACATCCCAGGACCTTCTTTGAATCATCACTGAATACAACAAAAAGTTCTCCACTTTGGGTAAAGTGAGAACGAGCACAGTGATAATCCTCCTTTTTAACTCCTTGAAGATTTCTTCACATTCATCTCTCCAAGAAAACATTACTCCCTTCCAAGTTAGCTTGGTAATAGGGTTGTACAACTGTGATAAATTTCTCACAAATCTTCGATAATATCCAGCTAACCCAAAGAAGCTACGGATATCTGTTACCGAAGTGGGCCTCATCCATCCCCCAATTGCATTTGTTTTAAGGGAATCCACAAATATCCTATTTCTTGTGATGATATGGCCCATTAATAAGACCTCCATCAACCAGAACTCACACTTTCTGTACTTTTCATAGAGCTTCTCCTTCCGCAGGGTCTCTAGTACATTTCTTAGATGCACCTCATAATCCTCCTTGGTTTTGGAGTATATCAGAATATCATCTATAAAGACTACCACAAATTTGTCGAGGTAATCTCTAAAGACTCTATTCATAATGTCCATGAATATTTCTGGAGAATTAGTGAGTCTGAAAGGAATTAATATGAATTCATTGTGCCTGTTTCTTGTATGAAAAGATGGCTTTGGGATATTTTCCTTCTTCACCCTTTCTTAATAATATCCTGACTATAAATCCACCTTGGAAAAGTAATATGCTCCACACATCTGATCGAACAAGTCATCAATTCTTGGGAGAGGATAGTTATTATTTATCGTGATTTTTATGAGCTCACGATAATCGATGCAAATGAGCATTGACCCATCATTCTTCGTGACGAAGAGGACTGGTGAACCCCATAGTGAAGCACCTGGGAGTATAAATCCTTTATCCAGATTCTCCTATAGTTTTTTCTTCATCTCCTCAAACTCCTCAAAATCCATTATATAAGAAGTATTAGATATTGGGATTGCTCCAGGTATAAGATCAATTGAGAATTCAACTTCCCTTATAGGAGGCAGACCAAGAAATTCCTCAAGAAACACTTCAGCAAATTCCATCACAATAGGAATGTCTTCAAGGATGGTTGCCCCCTTAGTCTCAGTCATTAGATCCAGATATGTGTGCTCATAGGGCATTAGTATCCACACTTGCGATTATAGAGCTAAAGAATATTCAACCTCTTCTTTGCACTTGTATAGAATCAGGGGTTGATTCTCCCCATAGAGAGTGATTTATCTTTCCTGACAATTTATGTTGGCTCTATATAAGGAAAGCCAATCCTTGCTAAGAATTGCATCAAATTTTACCAGAGGGATTATAATGAGGTTTTCTTGGAAGTTCAATCCATAGATTATGACAGGGGATGAGTTATATTCATGGGATGAAATTATTGCCCCATTTTTTGTAATCACCGACATCTTCACTTCCATGATTTGTGGTGGTGATGGGATTGTTCTACTAAACTTTCGAGATATAAAATAATGCATAGAACCTAAATCAAAAAGTATGTTCACTATTATTGAATGAATAACTAGTGTACCCATCACCATTTCATTTTCAGGGTTCACTTAGGCATTAGGGATTGAAAAATCTCACCCATGATGCCTTGGAAGTTTTTGGTTTCCTCTTAAAACGCTTTGTTTATGGAACTGAATTGCAAGAATCTCTAGTTCTTTGCAGTTGTAGCAATGAACCATGCGGTGAGGTTCGAACATAGATTTCCTCTCCTACATCACAGTAGCGGTTCTCTCATACTGACAGTTAATAACCAGGTTCCCTTCTCTTCCCCACCTAAATCATTTCCTCGTCCCCTTCAAGAAATTTTCTGGGTGCTTCTTTCTGCACCTTTGGTAAGTGGGGTGTTGGATCATCTTAGCACCATTGGATTTATCCATTGGACCACCAGAATTGAAGTGAACATTATGCTTTATATCCCCATGATACCACTGAGATTCTCTGATCTCCATTTCGACCTTGAGGGCTCATCGGACAATTTCCTTATAGCTGTCGAAGTCAAAGATTTCCAGCACTTTCCGTAGGCTAGGTTTCAGCCCACCAAAAAAGAAATCAACCATGTATTCGGGATAATGAAAAAGCCGGAAGATTATCGTGCAAGACTTTTCAAGTTTTCCTCGTACGCTCCAACAGATTTGTCGACTATTTTCTTGAGGGAAAGGAAGTCTCTTTCCATCTTATTCTGGAGGGTGCACGGAAAATATTTATCAAAATTTTTTTTCAGAAATTATTCCATACTAACACCTCGATCTTCTCCTCAGACATCATATTTTTTGTCAATGTCCACCATTGATCAGCTTCACCCTCTATATGATAAGCGTCTAGGATAACCTTCTCTTCTTTAAAACATTGAAGGATGGAGAGGATCTTTTCAATGGAGATGATCCATTATTCAGTGATTAAGCGATCAGATGATCCATTAAATGTATGAGGCCTTTGTCTCATGAAGCTCTTGATAGTGACATGTTATTTTTTAGTGGGGGGGGGGGGTTAACATTCCTATTGACCCATGTTTATATTCAAATATTGAGTTATATGTGGGAGAAACGTGAAAACATTCGCGATTCACACTCCCATTGGATTTTTCATCTCATTAGTAAAGTGATCACATTGATCTTCACATCGGTCGTTAGCCTAATTCCTCCTATTATCGGCCATTGGCTGGATTAAAAGTAATGTTCAGGGTAACACATAAAGGGTAATACAAGGGCAAAACAAATGACTTATACATTACTTTTATTTCCTTAACATATGAATCTATTGGCTTCAGTCTATGTTAACCATGATATGATTTCTGACATATATTCTTAGGAAATTTTTTAGTCCCTTAATAATGGTTCATACTATTCTTGTGAAATTACCAAATCATATCTCCCTGGGGTGTAGTAACCAATAGTGCAGCAAGGCCCATTTTCATGCACCAGTTCCCGTTCAAGTCTAGATCAAAGTCGTGTTTTCAGGTTTTACCCCAAGGATACATTTGTGGCAAAGCCGCCTCTACCTGCTCGTATCCAGATAGGGATATATTTTCTTGATAAACCACTTACTAAATACTCTCCAAAACATATGTATTGTTTTCATACTTATTCTTTTTTCTATTTCTACACTATAGTTTTCTAATTCTAATCCCAAAAATAACTAAACCTATCCTCTGATACCAACTATGACAACCCTGCTTTTTATTACACATATAAACCTGATTTATTACATAAACTTCATTTTATACCACATAGAAGATCGAGAGGACTAGTGTATTTGGGGATTAGTATCATTACATAACAATTAAAAACATTAAATACAACATCTTTATAGAAAAAATCCTTTACATGACCACTATATTCCCTTTTACTTAGCATTGCATTGGATAACCAGAGGATATGCATAAGAAAAGGGTGAGCTATAAAGCCCAGTAAGGAAATAATCATGGAATAACATGAGGAATACAGTAAATTTTATACAATAGAAATATCAATAGTTCACAAGAGAAGAATAAACATAAAGGTATGATAAATCGTGATAATCATAACATGGAATTGTGGCAACCACACTTAACATGGAATTACCATGAGCCAAGGCTCATTGCACATAGAGAATGAGTAAACCCTCATTGCACATGAAGCATGAGTAAACCATAATTTCACTTGAATTAGGATGATTAAAAACCCATTTCACATGATGTATCATGATTCTATACTTTACCCAATGCATTGGAGGGCTATAATGGAGTACCCACTTAAACATTTCATTTCATGCATAAGTGTGACACATGGATCATAAAATATTGAATCATCCAAAATAATATTTTCTTCCACGATAAATTAATGATGAATAAATACATGAAACTCTTTATATAATATTTAAATGTTCATAAAGGTTAATACCCTAGATAGAGAAATGGGTATGGTATTCACTACACAATTACTTTGGCTTGGAAAAGCGCGGTGGAATTTCAGATGCATAACAGCATGACATAAGAACTCATAAAAATGGTTGATGAGAGAGAAAGGGGTGTATCATCATATTTAAATTACATAGACAGTAAGGGGTCGTATAGATACAATTCCCATCAAATGTATTGGAATTTTGATTCATGATAAAAAAGAATTGCTTGAATGTAAATGAGGAGGGAGAAATCCCTTTCGGAATATCGGCATAGTAACGAGTGTACACGGGAGGCAATTAATGATAGAGAAAGGGGTTCCCATAATTCAAACATATAGAGTTCATTATGGGGGATGTGTGAAAACACAATCCAACATTTATAATTGAAATTAAAATTTCCTAAAAATTTAAAGTATATTGGAGAAAATAATGAGAAAGGTAGAAAAACCCTAACTTGGAAGTGTGCTTCCAAATGCTTGAGATATGCTTGAGAGAGGCTTCTTGGGAGCTTGGGGCACCTCGAGAGGATTCTAGAGAGAGTAGGGTAGAGGTTGGACGAACTAAAAAGGCTTTGAGTGAGGAGTAAGTGGGAGCATGGGTGGGTTTATATAGGAAATGTGAGGGCATTCTTTATTTTTTAGGTTTGGGACACCTCACATTAAACTAATTCAAACCACAAACTAGCCCATGGATTTTTCCCATGGTATTTGGAAATGGGAAGTGGAAAAAAATATTTTATAAGGCCAAATACCTAACTTGTTAAAATAATGGGGTTTCTTATGTGGAGGTGAGTGACACTCCCAAGGAAAACAGTTTTAAAAGAAAAAATGTTTTGATAAGTCTTGAAGGGTCCACTAAAGCATTGTTAAATAACTAAAACAAATCCTAAATAATCTTATTTTAATGGTAAAATATATATTTGCCGAAAAAACGTTTATAGTATTTTATTAACTCACAATTGGGTCATTATGATGTCATAAAACAAATTATATATTTAAACATTATTAAATTTTTACCTAAAAATTTGACTGTATCAGAAAATAATGAAAATTCACCATTGGATAATTTCAACATCCTGATTATAGAAATAATATTCATTTTATCTAAATAATATTCTAAATATGTTAATTTTTAATTTTAAAATAAAAACCGACATTTATAAAAAAATTCATCGGTTTTGACAAGGATGGCTTTCAAACATTGATAAAAAGTACAATTAGATTCATAACATTTTAAGATCAATTATATTTAATAGAAATTAATTTAATAATAATAATAATAATTTATTAAAATATTTTATAATTTAAAAATCCATTAATTCATTAAAATGCATTGCATAGTAGAACTTTAACTAAAAATAAAATTTGAGCTTAAAAAACTATTTACAAGGTAACAATAATAAAATTAAAGTATATTCATTATTATATACAAAAATAATGTACATAACCATAGGGATAAGGTCATTTCACATAATCCCTTATAACACTCGCATAATACCGAAGATTAAGGTGTGTGATGGTGACAAACTTTTGGGGTGGCTTAGGGAACATTGCCTGGGTGGTAATCTCTATAAACTTCCACTTCTCTCGTAGGTGGTTCCACTCGAGCTTAAAATATTCAAGATCGACATGGGATTTGTCAAGAGTGAAGCCCAATGATGCCACCTCTATTATGAGCAATAAAAAAATGGGCTTTGTACGGGTCACGTCTACTGGATGAGGCCATCACGTCCTTTGGATGAGTAAATTGGATTTTTTAAAACCTTATATTTATATTAATCATGTGATCACTGTTCAACAGTTATATTAGAAACCGTCAAAATTCGTAACATATAACCAAATAAGTTGACATTTTATATAAAAATTTTACATACAGAGACATTTAATTAGATCAAGTGGGATTTCCATTAAGGAATGTTTGGGTCATGACAACCTGAGTATGGGAAGGGGATCATATTCACCATATCATTATAAAAATTATTATTCTAATAGCCATGGTGGTGGAGGCAGTGGATAAAATTATTTTGGGAAAGAGTTTCCATGTCAATATATTGGTGGAACTCATAGGATATAGATTGAATCATGGGAAGAAGGGAAGGGGAGTTTCATTTCATTCATCCTATAGTGGTGGATATCAAGGCAAGACCGTCTATGGTGAGAGGTACTATTCATGTGGATTTTACAATATATAGTGACTTATTTGATAATGGTTCCTCTCATTATTCTATATCATCAAAACTTGTGAATGGTTTGATCATAGACGTGGATTTCATGAGTAGAGTGATGATGATAGATACAACGTCAGGAGTCCAATCAAGGGAAATCTATTTCTACAAGGGTTGTTCTATTCAATTTGTGGAGTATAATTTTCAATGGGATCACTAATTCCTTGTCATTTTAGGATTTGAAATAATTTTGTGTATGGAATTGGTTGTATAATACTGAACCCCCATATATTATTGTCAATAAAGAGTGGATTTTAAAAATCATACGTATGAAAATTATATTCACCATGGAGAGTATGATATCTAGGCGGACCGTACAGGGCCAATTCATCAAAAATTGGTGGAGCTCACCAACCATGATTCTATTATTTTTCTGGATGACATAGGTGTAAATGGGGATGTGTTCCCGCCAATATTTTACAGGTACCAAGACATGATTATTGAGGAATACATAGGGATTTCACCTGCGGGAGGTTTGGATCATACAATTGATCTCATGCTTGTGGACGAGACCATATCCATTCCACCATATAGAATGGAACCATTACATCATCAAAATCATATGAGTCGTCTTGAATTACTGAAGGAAAATGGATTTATAAATCCTAGTACATAGACTTGTGGTTCCCTTCATTCATTTGAAAAGAATATTTACTTGATCTTGTGCATATGTGTTGATGAACAAAAGTTGATCCAGATGATTTTGAAGAATTTATATCCTCTTCTACTTATCGATGACACTTTTTACTAGTTGAGTGGATATTTTTTATCTCTGCGATCGAATTGAGATCATGGTGACATCACAAATGATTTAGTACTTCTGATATATTGAGGACTGCTTTCAGTATATGGTATGTCCTTTATTAGTATTTTATTTCCTTCAGGTTAATGAATTCAAAATTAGTGTTTATAGGATTCATTAATAGAAGATTGCACCCATACCAAGATCTTATTGTGGTAGTTTTTGTGTCTGAAATCTTTTGATACACTATGTCTCACAACAATCATGCCCAATATCATGAAATATTCTTGGGTACACAGAGGAAACGTTCGATATATTCCAAGAAATTTATGTGTTAATTTTGGATTGATCATGGACACTTCTTAGGTCACATAATCATAAATAAATATTTGTAAATATAACCATAGAATGTTTAATAACATGTGTCATAGGATAATGCAATGAAAATATAGATGTTTTTAGATTTATAGGGATAGATGGATAGTACTGGAGATTCATTGAGGAATTTTTCCCTTTGGAACCACCACTTTCAGCCTTGAACAAGAAGGTGATCAAGATAGAATGGAGAGAATCATGTGATAATTACATCTAGGAGTTGATGAATTTAAATACCTCGATACTAATTTTAATTTAACCTATGTCTGGTGAGGATTATATATTTTTTTCTATGATTTTGATATCTGTCTTGGATCCATGTTGATGCATGGAGATCGAGTAGCGGTCTATGGGTTAAAACATTTGAAACCATAAAAATGAAATTGACCTACACATGACCTTGAAATAGTTGTAGTGATTTATGCTATGATTTTTTTTGGAATTATCTTTTTATATAGAATCATTCTATGAATACTGATCAAAAGATCATAATGTATATATTTTTACAATGATATTTTATTCTCGGGTAATATGGGTAGGTTAAATATATGTTGTCATTTGTTTTCTGAGCTAGAATATTTTCCAAGAAATTGAAAATGTTTTGATGAATCATTAAGAATGAAAACACATAATTTGGGGTTTTATGAGTCTATAGACAATTGATAGATGATAAATTACTAGAAGGGATGCATGTTGTTTTTCAGGATGGTCAAATGTTGATTACCCTAATTTCAGTTTATGAAGATTCTACACATTTTGTGAGGAATAATGAAAGGGTGTATGGGGATCTGGAATGCTTGATCGTGAGGGAATTCCTTTAAAGTGGGGAGTCACCTTCTAATTGGAGTATATATGAGGATGACATAATTTGTGAAAAAAATCATGTTATTGGTCCTACGAGTATGTCATAAGAGATGATGTGTGAATTTCATTCATCATAGTCAGTGGTTAATCATGGTGTTACAAAAACGTAACATGTCCTACCATTTTTTTAGAGGAATGAATTAGGATATATCATGGTTTGTGATATGATACTTCACCAATCAAAAGGTGATGTGTGAGTAACAATTACCCGGTTCTTTATTACATACATTTACCATTAAAGAATGGATGTGGGATAATGTTTCCATGGACATTATAGAGGGTCTCTTTAGGACTCCATGGCATTATGAGTCTATTTGGTTAATTGTAGAAAATTTGACTATGTTATCTGATTTCTTGCCTATATGAGAGATTTTATTAGTTGACCAGTTGGGGGGTTTTTGTACATTCAAAAGATAGTACATCTGTATGAGGTTCCATGTAGTATTATATCAGATATTGACTCATTCTTTACTTCATTATTCTAGAAGGAAATGTAGAATGTTCTTGGTATAGATGATTTGATATGTATGTCATTCCACCCATATATAATATGGAAGTTCTAAAATAATATTTGGGTTTTTGAGGATATGAATCGTACATGTTTCATATACATAAACGGATCTTGGGATAAGAACAATTCATTAGAAGAGTTATCACATATAAATAATTAGTAGAAAAATATAAAAATGGAACAATATAAGTTTTTTATGGTAGGTTGTGTAGATCTCCTCTATTATGGAAGGTGGTAGGTGAGTTATAGTTCTTTCCAACATGTTTTGTGCTAAAGACACCATAGAGGGTTCAACTAATTCAGAAATGTATGGCTTTGTATCAAATTATACAGAAGTCATATGATGATAGAATTCAATGAACCCTTGATTTTATAGAGGTGATGATGTTTTCCTTTGGGTTTTTCCAATATTTGGTCACTATATGATTAAGAGACAAGTAATTCTAGTTCCCAAGTGTGATGGACCATTTCAGGATGTAGAGAGAATCATGTCGTTGAAATACCATTTGGCTCTTCCAGAGATGTTTGATTCAATACATGAATTTTTTCATGTACCACATCATCGATGGTGTCACCCTAACACATCTCAAGTGATCTATATAGACGACGTTGAACTTGGTATTTTTTTTCTCCTTTGAGTAGAGTCGGATACGTATGTTGGATCGTATTGTGAAAGTGTTGTAGGGAATGAAATTTCTAATAGTTTTTTTACTGTGGAAACATACCCCTGTGAAGGGGGAATCATGGTAGAGAAATTCCCATATGGGAGATTAGTGTCCTAATATTTTTGACATTTAATCTTTGAGGTTATTGGGAATACATCTCAAGGATGAGCTATTACAAAATTGGGAGATTTTAAGATACCAAAAATTTCTAGATATGTATTGAACTCATTTACCGGTACTCTTTCTCCTTGTTTCATGTAAGTAATTTTTAGGTTTTTCCATGGTGAGTTGTTTGGTGAAATTGGAGAATTTTATAAGGAGGATGGGTTTTGCACCATTGGGGCGCAATTTGACCTAAATGTGAAGCCATCCCAATAAACAGTGAAAACCCAAATAGAGGGGATTCAAAAACATAGAAAATGGTTGGTTAAATAAATAACCCTCTTAAGATAAATAGTGATACACCCCTAGGTAAGGCACATGGTTATGGATTATTAATATGGGAAATTGTGCACCATGGATAGGTAACCATACACACAATATTTTAATCCACTAAAACGTGTTGAACAAATTATTGATCCCCCGTTTTATATCTTAGGACCCAAACCTAACCATAATTTTTTTATCATTTTGGAGGCTCTCCGAAGGATTCATAAGGATACCTACCACTATTAATGATGATTAAATGCCTAGATTTAAGATATAAATCTATCTTGATAATAGAATTTCATTCTATATGGTTTCATCCCTCTCTCCCATATTTTAATCATTCACTGATGGGATTTTTTACTCTATTTTTATGGATATATATCTACATTTTAAATAATCTAATTTTTTATCTTGTATATATGATTCGGTTATTGATCTTGTTCTTTGATATGTTCATTATCATTTTTCAAAAAATTAGGGATTTTCTAATGGTGAGTATTCATCGTCAATCTTGAGATATGATGTTTAAATTAAAATCCCATAGTATTGAATTTAAATTTTTTGTATGTGTTTATAAATTTCCATAGGAATGATTGGTAATTGAATATTGAATTAATTATATTATTTGATTATTTAATTTATGGATTCATTGAATTGATTATATTTAATTTTCATATAATTGTCAATTTTGTGAAATTATGGACAATTGGAATTGGTTGAATTGGATTAACTAATTCAGGAGATAATTAAAATAGATTGTATTGATTATAAAATTTGATTGATATTATTAGTAATTTGTAAAATTAATTAATGGAATGTTGCGATTATGAAGTGAATTAATTGGATAAATTTATTGGTGAAATAATTAATGAAATGATAGGATTTTATATTGGATGATTAGATAAATATTGATTTTGATAATTTATAATTTTGTGTAATTAGTCAAATCTGTGATTATGAATTAATTAACTATGTGAATTAAGGGATGATTGGATTAACATTAATGGGTTCAAAGGATATAATATTATACATTAATAAATAGAATAATGGTGATTATGTTATATTATTTTAATGTGATTAATGTATTGTCCATGATTTTTTTGTGATAATTTAAATGAAATATAATGAAGTGAAATGTGATGAGAGGATTAATGTTTAATAACATTGATTTAATTGATACATGTGATATTTTGATGCATGTGAAATTATGATAAATGTGTTTGTCAGGTATACATGCATGTGACATGGACAACTACATCAGATGCCTATTGTGATAAATGAGTCTAACATAGGTGTGCTACATCAAAAGTGAATAGTGATAATTGATTGTGGGACATTGAATAAATCTTCAAAATCACACTTTTTTGGTCATTTTATAAATGATATGTGGTTCTCCAAGTACTCTATCTAATACCGACATTGTGCTAGACTTGGTGGTCTAGACCCAAAAATTGTTCACATAGGACAATTGTTTCAATTAGCCGTAATGTGAATTGAAATAAAATGGATAATTGATGGTTGTCTGTTATAATTATTTGGGAATAAAATATGTGCCATGGTTCAGAATCCTACATGGGACAAATTAGGTATAGATGGTTTTAGTTTCCATTGGAAAACAAGGGATTATGAGATTAATTATATAATATTGATCTATCTGACCATTTTATAAATATTAATTGAAATTTATTCATTATAAATTTGAATAAACTTTTGTTGAGTTGATATTTTTTAGATTTCGTTGGTGGTTGCCTCCAGAGTTTTTCTAAAACACTACATGGGATGCATAATAGGTAACCAAATAGAATTCATGTTTTTTGGACAGGATTAGTGAAAGAGTCCAATTCTAGATGGATGATTTAAGATGGACCATGGATGAGGGAACTACAGATGACTTAGGAAATTATAGAGTTTTTAGTGTCCTTATTTATTTTATTGTTTTTCAAATTGATACATGACATGTACACGGAATGACACAATTTCTATGATTTTTTTTGGATATCGTACTTCCTATTTTAATCATAATTCTATATTGGGTTTTCTGTTTTTTTCTATATCATTTGGTTGTTGGTTATTAATTTTCCATTATTGTGATAATTTTATAGAGGGAATAGTCTCAAAATGATTGTTATTAAACCCTCACTACTAGCTAGTTGCATGTAACATACAGGAAGGTATGCCTGAGGTCTTGTAAGAGACCAGTTGAGGGGATTTGGGGTGCGGAACCTAGGTCGAGATGTTACAATTGATGAATATATAAAATGTTTCTAATTTCATCAAAAAATAAATATATGATTAATTGATCCAAATTTTTTATATGATCCATAATTATTTTTTTTATATTTTATTGATATTCTCAAATGATAATATAATGTAAACAATGAGGAATTTAACAGGGTATTTTAAAATTATTGTATCAAAATCATGTTATCATTATTTATCATAAGTGTGTGTACAATATATTTTAATAAAATATATTTATACATCATGAGAATTTGTGATTTTTAATTACATATGGATTACATTGGACTCTTGAATTATTACCTTTTTTACAATGAGTATTCTCTTATAGGGTCAGAGTGATTATTAATTACACATATTATAAGAAATATTGTGAAAACATTCTTTTATATGTTCATAAATATTATCCTATATAGAAATTAGCTGAAATGAAGTCATTAGTTAGACTTACCCATTTAATGTATTCTAAAATAAAACATTATTTCCTATTATTTTTCCTTTTTTCATATTGAGATGTGGGGTGAAATTTTTAAAAGTGGTGTCAAAAATTTAACAAGGGGAATGAAATGATAATATCAAGCACATAATATTTATTTATTCCTTTAGATTATGTTTTCTAATGGATATAATTATTACATAAATAAACTACTGATACAAATGAATTCAAATCGATTTTATTATGTGAATTTGATGAAAAATGATACTAGAGTAATTTTTGTTACTAATTTCATGTATATTGTATTAATATTCGTGATATAGTACATATGGATCTATGATGATCACAAATTTCTAATAAATCCATAGGGGGTGTTTAATTTCTCCGGGTAAATGTTAAGAGCATATTGATTGAGATTTATAGGATGATTTTTTTTCATGAACGATTAATTTTTGGATTTTTTTCTCAATATTTTGAAATTTATTTCACCATCATATAAAATATTTTAGATAATAATAAAGGATTGAGGTGAATTTTAATGATTTATATCATAATATTAAAAGATATTGATTATCCTATGACATGATTTTGAGATGATAGTGTATAATGTATAAGAATATAAGTATGTGTTGTGGCTTTTGATTTATGCATTCAATGTGGTAATAATGATAGTTTTGGTTATGACATGATGACTTGTTGATGATGGATGGGGGAGCTCGCGAAATGATCCTCAACGAGCGAAGCAAAACCTAACTCTCACTGCTGATCTCCCCAGAATCTTCATTGATGGCTGGTTTCGATCCGGCATGGGAACTCCTTTCTCTTACTCCTGCTACTCTGGTCTCTAATCCATCAAAAATTGAAGTGGGGAATCTCAAAGTACCCCTTCGGCTTATTCTGGTCTCCTTTCGCGATGCGCTTCAAGGAGCTGATCTTGGATGCATGAAGGATGAAAAACAACAGTGCTATAAAAAGCTCGATGATGGGAGTTTCATTGTTGATGCGGATCTGGTGGCCCTGCAACAGCGGGAACAACTTTGAAAATACTCGATTCTCGGACGTGTCTCCTACAGCACAGGCGACCGGCCATGGCCCTTATTCGAATTAAAGACCCGGATTGCTAATTGCTGGGGCTTATACAAATGGAAGATGGTTCCCATCAGTAAAGGCTATTATCACATTGTTTTCAACTCGCAAGGTGAGTTAGACCAGGTATGGAAAATCGAAAATCTCCAACTTAAGCCTGGCTTTCTTAGAATCTTTGATTGGGATGCTACTTTTAATCCATTCACACACAAAAATCAGATGGCACAGGTTTGGGTCCGGATTCATGGCCTAAATTGGTATTATTGGCACCCAAAAATTCTTAATGACATTGCCTCCTGCATAGGGTCCCCCATTAAAATTGATCATAGGACATTGAATGGAGTCCTTGGCCTATATGCTAGAATAATGGTTGAAGTTAATTTGGCCACTGATCTTCCATCCTGTATTGGATTCAATGCTCCTGACTATAAAACTGATCTTAGAATAGAATATGAAAAGAAACCACCCTTTTGTGAGGTGTGCAAACTAGTTGGACATAATCTCTCTAATTGTAGAGTGGCTAGAAAACAAATGGAGCCCCCAATCTCTAATGACTGGAAGGAAGTCAAATATGGTAAAAAAGGACAATTCAATTTGGACAAATCTGATCTACCTAAAAAGACACAAAGTACTTGGATAAAAAAATCCTATGTTTCTTCATCTCTAGAGGGTAAAACTTGGGGGGAACTAGTTGATGAAGAAGAGTTGCTACAAAAAACTGAAAACATTGACACTGGAAAAGGGGTTTTAGTTTCTGAAGGTATATGTAATTCTAATGACTCTACCTCTGGTTCAGCACCTCTGAATTTACAGGTTTGTAAGGTCTTAGAGAGACCTGCTTCAGATCCTTTGGAACTGAATGATCTCCCTGTTGCTGCAATGGTTCCACATGGTGCTATGGATAAGGCACCAGAAACAGGTTTTTCTACTCAAATTGATTCTCCATTATCATTGAAAGTGCCTACTATTTCTCCTTCTTCTGCTACTAAAAAACTCATATCCATGATTGTTGATACTACTGCTCATGCTATAAATGCTTCGGTTTCTATCACTCATAGTATTTCATGCATTTCTCCTATTCCACAAACTGATTCTGTCCAGCCCCTTGCTACTGCTAGCAAAGGAGTCCCCAATTCTGTTTTGGACATACAGAATTCTGCTATATCTCTTCTGATTCCTGCTACTTTTTATTCTAACAATGCTGAAATAGACCCTGCTATTTCGTCTGGAATTGCTGCAAGTGCTGCCCCCATTGGCACTCCTAGTGACATAGCCTCTTTATTTTCAACCTCCGCGCCTACTGCTCTCACATTAGGTCATGAACAACATTCACCAAGATCAGAGAACCCGGCCAGGACCCTGCCCTTAGTCCAGCCTCCTATTCTTGTTACTGATCAGGTTCATTCTCTGGAAAACACTCCTTTAGATGCTCCAGTCTCTAACCACACTACCAAACAAAAACCTCCTACCACCCCTATGGTCACACGAGCCCAATGGAAGAAAGGCTCTAGAAAATCAAAAAAAAGAAGGGTGCTAACCCAAAACATAAATAGCTATGAATTTTCTCTTCTGGAATTGCCATGGTTTGGAAAATAATGATACTTCTACAACTCTTAAGAGGTTCTTAAACACCCATAAGCCTCATCTCTTTGCTACTGCTGAACCTAAAGTCAAATATAAGATGAACTCCATGGGATTTGGTTCCCCTAACAATAATTTTATAAGCTCCTGTAAAATTGGTTCGCAAACTGACTCAATGTGGATCTTTTATCACAATTATCTTCAAAATATCAACATATTTAAAAATACTGATCAACAACTCACCTGCGACTTCTTATGGAATGGTCGTCATACCTATTGCACCATGGTTTATGCCAATAATAGGTATCAGGAAAGAAGAACTCTATGGCATGATCTTCTTGATATGGGCACCTCCATTCATGATCCTAGGGTTGTGATGGGAGACTTTAATGCCATTCTTAATTCGGGTGAAAAAATTGGTCCCTCCCACCTTTCTATATCCTCTAGGGAATTCAGATCTACGATTGAAGACTGTGAACTCTTCGAAGTCAATCTTACTGTTGCCAAATATACTTGGTACAGAAAAAATTATAATAAAACTATTGCGAGTAAGCTAGAACGAGATTTTGTCAACATGAAGTCTCTTGATACTTGGGATTGCATCTCCAGTATTACTCTGCCTAGACTCAACTCTGATCGTCATCCTATTTTCCTCAGCTTCATTATGAATAGCTGTAAGCTTTCCCTTCCTTTTAAATTTAATAATGCTTGGTCTTCAACCCCTGATTGTGTCTCTTTTATCCATAACACATGGAACTCCATGAATCATCACAAGGATTCCTTTTCTTGTATGTACAAATTGAAAATCTTAAAGCAGTCCCTTAAAGGTTGGTGTAAAACTGCAAACTCCCAAATTGACCTTGATATTTCCTCCCTTGAAGGGGATCTTAGCCGGGTCCAAACTCAAAATACCTCATCTGATTTTAATATGGACCCTCAATTAGAAGTTAATCTCTCTCTCAAACTTAATGATTTTCTCACACTTAAAGATAATATTCGCAAACAAATGTTTAAGACTAAATGGCTCACTGATGGCGATCGTAATACTAAATTTTATAACTCCCTTCAAAGAGTCAGAAAGGCTAACCGCCCTCTTTCTAAACTTACTCATCTAGACTTGATCCTTGACTCTGAAGAGGCTATAGCAGATCATGTTGTCTCGTACTTTTATAATATATTTAATGGTATGAAGACCAATGCTGATATCAGATCTGACATTATTCCTTCATTGGTGGATGAAAGTGACAATGAATCTCTTCTAAGCATTCCTTTTGATCACGAAATTAAAGATACTATTTTTGTTCTTAACCCAGACAGTGCACCCGGACCGTATGGGTTCAATAATGGTTTTTTTCAAAAACATTGGGATATTGTTCACAACGATGTTTGCAACCTTGTTAAGACCTTCTTTATACATGGATCTCTTCCATATGGCATAAATGCTCAATTCCTAACCTTAATTCCCATGGTCGAAAATGCCTCTGAGATCCATCAATTCAGTCCTATTTCCCTGATTAATACTCTCTATAAAATCATCACCAAACTTATTGCAAACAGACTTATGCCTATTTGCAATAAAATTGTCTCTTGGAATCAGTTCGGTTTCATTAAAGGTAGGCCCATCCAAGATTGTATTTTTCTTGCCTCCGAGTGCACCAATTGTCTTAATAAAAGCTGTAGAGGGGGATGTGTGGCCATTAAACTTGATATCAGGAAGGCCTTTGACACCATTGATTGGAACTTCATCTTCAATGTTCTAATGTCTTTTGGCTTTCATGATTCTTTCATTAGAAAACTTAAAACTTTATTTAGCTTGGCTTTTATTTCAGTTTTGATCAATGGTACCCCTAGAGATTTTTTCAGTTGTACTAAGGGTGTCAAACAGGGTGACCCTCTCTCTTCCATCCTTTTTGTTATCGCTGAAGACTACTTAAGTAGACTCCTCATTTACCTGGTTGATCAGGGCAAGCTCAAACCTATTCAAGCTGCCAGAAATCTAAATACCCCTACTCATCTTTTCTATGCTGATGATATCATCCTATTTCTCAAAGGTGATCAAAAAAATATACATGCCCTAAAACAAGCCCTTAATTATTATGAAGAGGTCTATGGACAAGTGATTTCCTGGGATAAATCTTATATTTTCTTTGGCAAAGGTTTCCCTGTTAGAAAGAAATCTAGTATCATCGCTTCTCTTGGTATCAAAGAAGGCCTCCTTCCTTTCAATTATTTGGGTGTCCCTCTTTTCTGGGGTCATCCTAAAGCAAACTATTTCACCAATATTATTGATCAAATTATTAACCAACTCTCCACCTGGAAGGGAAAACTGCTCTCCATGGCTGGTAGGATATGTCTGGTCAAATCAACCATTATTTCCAAAATGGTCTACTCTCTCATGATCTACAGTTGGCCTACCGGCATTTTCAAAAAGATTAACACCTATATAAAAAACTTCATTTGGACGGGGAGAATTTTTGAAAGGAAGCTCGTCACTATCCCTTGGAATTCTTGTTGTAAACCTCTTGATAATGGTGGCATGGGTATATAAAATCTAAAGCTTTTCAACAATGATCTCCAAGCCTGCCTTACTTGGCATATCATTAATGGTTCCTCTAAATCCTCTGAGTTCTTAAAGCATAGATTCCTTACTAAACTCATGAATGGGAATTTTAGTTACATCAACTCTTCGATCTGGCTTTCTATCAGAGACTCGTTTCACATAATCATGGAGAATTCTAGATGGATGGTTAGTGTGGATTCTTCTATTAATTTTTTGTGTGGAAATTGGTGTGGTAACCCCTTGATTTCTTTGCTACCTACAAATACCTCTCATGGGGATACTAGTCTTTCTATAAAAGAGGTCTTGCGGTCCCATCGACATACCCTCCCCGATAATATTACTCAGATCATTGATAATTATCCTTTCTCTCCCCATGGTGACTTCATGGTGTGGGAACCAGCTTCAAATGGAATCCTTGATTCTAGATCCTTCTATAATCATTGCTTCTCTAGAGAGGATTCTAATTATCAATGGGTGAGTCATTTTAATAATCCTTGGATAAAACCTTCTAGGATCACCCTTGTTTGGCGTATTGCTCACAATAGAACACCCACTGATACTTGTCTTCAATCCTTTGGCATTCAAATATGCTCTAAATGTTGCATGTGTAATCAACATAGGGAGGATGCTAACCATCTTTTTCTGTCCTGCGCGACAGCCTCTTCTTTATGGATATACGTTCTGAATCTTTTTAATTGCAGATGGCCAGCTATTGATTCTATTTGCTCGTTTCTTAAAAATTGCATTAGATATGATGCTTCTATACAGATCAAGAATATCTTCCTCGCAGCAGTGGCGGAGCTTCGGCATGTGATCTGGTATGCTCGTAATGATTTTATTCATAATAACCACTCATTTAGTCTCAATGCAGGTAAATCTAGGATTCTTATTGCTATTCATGAAGTCGCTACAGTCCAAAAAGATTCTTGCAACAACTTGGTTGATGACTTTGTGATCCTTCGGCATCTCTGTATTCCTGGCATATATCCAAAGCCCAAACGCTTCTTTGAAGTTTTCTGGCAAGCCCCGATGCCAGGATAGATTAAAGTGAACGTCGATGGAGCTTCCAATGGAAATCCTGGCCCTGCAAGTTGTGGTGCCATCTTCAGAGACTCATCTGGTCAATGTCAGGGCTGTTTTAATGTTGGTTGTGGTATTTCTTCATCGCTTGAGGCTAAGATGCTGGGTGTTATCCATGCGGTTGATTTAGCGCATCAAATAGGCTGGAGAAAGCTCTGTATTGAATGTGATTCCACCACTATCGTCCAGGCCATTTGGAACGACATCACTCAACTTGCCTGGCCGCTTACCACTCTTTGGATGAAGTGTCTGAACTTGCTTCACGGGATTGATTATATTTCTACTCATGCATACCGTGAAGCAAATGCTATTGCTGACACCCTCGCCAACAAAGGTATTCAACAAAACATGACTTGGATCGACACTCTTCCAGCTGACTTATTACCTCTCTTTGAGAGAGATTGTAAAAAAATCCCATCTTTCCGATCTTTGTAATCCTTTTTCTCTCTAATATATCGTGCTTTGGTCATTGACTGAAGCATTACCTTTTAAAAAAAAGTATGTGTTGTGGAAAAACTACATAAGGAAGTACAACATATGCCAATCCAACATAGGGGGAAGAATAAATTATGTTAAAATTTTATGTATTTAAATAGAATTTTTAATATTTGGTTAGATATTATCCATCTCTTTAATGATGAAAGGTGTTTCACTATATACATGATTTATTTCCCACCAAAACATTTATATTACTAAAGAAAATTTTGAATCATGTAGGAGTTGTTTTATAATAATCTGATTTGATGATTGATATGTAATTTAAATTTGGATGTTTCTATTAAAAACTAATATTTCTCATATACATATATAATATGGTTGTGTATTTTAATTACACTTGAATACATTTTATAATATGTTCATATGATTTTTACTACATATGCTACATGTTCAACATAGAAAATTTAGATGTTGATGTTAGGAATGAGGATGAAAGAAAATTTGATAATGATTTTATCCAAATTCTTCATGGTGAATATTGAAAAAATTTATGGGCCATGGAGAAGGGATAATAAGTTATATTGACTTGAACATTAGAGATTATTTTTTGAATACAATGTTTTATAAAAACATTGAATGACATATTTTTTACACATCATAGCTATTCAATGAGGAAATGGATTATGAATATTATATTTTAAATTTACAAAAATAACTGACTTTTATCATAGGATATAAAGTACATCATCCCTAATGATATGGTTCTGATGGATGAATACCAGGTTTATTGGAAATTTATTGGATATAAAAAAATTTAATCAGAGTTATTATTTCCCAACCTCAAATCAAAACCACATAATTATTTTATAAAAGATATAGTGGTTATTAAATAAATATAATGATTTAAACATATTTTTCATTGGAGAAATTGAAAAATATATTAGAATTGAGAACCATGTAAAAAAAATCATAGTTTTTCAACACTAATCATAGTGACATTATTGGAAAAATAAAGTAAATTAAATGAAGATTTAGGTTAACCATATGGTGATTGACATTTTCTAATTCCATATCAGGGTTTCTTGGGAAGATAATAGAAAGTTCATATATTCATAAATATAAATGTAATAATTTTTTAATTTCTGTTTATTTTTATATATAGAGTATCGATTTTTGGTTTGAAAAAAATATAATATATATGTTTGTTTGAAATTATTTTTATTCAAAAACATATCATTGTAAGTATATATTCTAAATGTATTTCTAGAATCCCTTCGTTTTTATTTTTTTTAATCCCTCGTCTAAGGAAAATATAAATTATTTATCTGAGATATTATCCAGTATATATGGATATCATAAATAAGGAATTTCAGGTATTTCACATAGATATATTTGTTACTATTTGAAAAAAATATGTTATCTAGATCCCCTGTATTGTCTAAAGGGATCCTATATAAATAATATTAAACTAAAGATTACTACAACCAAGTGTAAGAAATTTTATATTCATAATACATTCTATTATACTTTTTATCATTTAATTGAGTTTATAGTATACTCTGGGGATTGATATGTTTATTAAAAAGAGATTATTATTCATTCACATATCATATGGATACCAATGGAGATAGGATTCTGTTTGCTTCCATATAATGATATCTTTAAACCACATGTGAAGGCAGGGTGAGATATGATCATAACACTGAGGTGTATTTTAAAAATAATTATCATTGAATTCAAATTTATCATGCATTAGAATATAAATGGATTTTGGTGTTATTTCATCATTCAATGAACGGTTTTAATTACCTTAGAAACCAAAAAATAATATTTGTTTTAATTTTATGAAAATGTTTTTTTAATTGATAATTTAATAAATAATAAAGATTGTGGGTTTTTTATTAATATATAGTGATATAATTATCAATGTCATTTACAATACAAAAAAATCACTATATAGTGGTTGTTTGTTTTGAATATGGAGGTGGTTTAAACTGCAGTAATATGCTGCCGTGGTGGTTTTTTTGAAACCACCACTAAATTGTGTATTGGCATACAATTTGTTGAAGTTTATTCTATATAGAGTTTTTTAATTGGAATTTTCGTAGTGAAGACATTTCATGGCGGTTTTGTATGTTTTTAGTAGCGGTTCTCCCAACAGAAAATGAATTGTTTCACTACGGTTTACACAGCCTCTAAAAAATAATTTCATTTTCTCCATGACAACTGCCCGTAAAACCAAGATATCCATCGTTAAATGATAAAGAAAGATGAAAATTATGTATCATTGGTTCTAACCACCACTAAATAATTGTATTTAGTGGTAGTTTTAACCACCACTGATAGTAAAATACCAAATTATAGAGGTGGTTTTAACCACTGATAAATATGATCCTTTTATTTAGGGGTGGTTTAAATTGTTGCTAAAGATATATTTACACAATAAAACAACTAATTCTATAGCCCCAGTACGAGTGAAATGAAGAAAACCCAATCCACTTTCACATATAAAACACCCTACATCCAAAATAATACAAGGAATCCAAAAATTTCATAAGATAAAAGCACTTTCAAATCCACACACACTTGTTTGAATATCACTCATTTCATGGTGTAATAATCTTGCCACTGATCCCATCCATTTGTCCCCTTTGGGAACTAGTGTTACTCATATGAAGCTAAGTAACCCGAATAGTGTGATCTTCCATGATATAACATGTATCACCCCTATCATAAAAAGTATCAAAAACATATCTTCCCATCATTAGCATTCCAGAAAAAGGAAATCGGGTTTCTTTCAAGATATGACTAATACATTTATTTTTATTAAGTAAGAAATACAAATTATTCCTTTTGTAGAGCCATGCCATCTTATAAATGAAGAGGATTTAATGAGGTTCACACACATAATCCATTTCAATTATAAAGTCATAAGGGACATGTAGTAATAATGCCATAACTCATACCATTTCATTTAATTAATTTGGTAATCCTTTCCATAATTAAGGGTTTATGAGAATTGAATAAAATTAATAGGTCTATGTATACTTCCCATGGTAGTTAACACTCTAGATGAAATGGTATTTGGTAGGCCATGACAACATGATTTCAATATGAGAACATCTAGTTCCCTCAAAAAGACTTAGGACCTAACCACCTAAAATAAGGTTCGGTCACTAAGTATACAAAGGGGTTGTCACTTCCTCCCACAATTCATTTGATCATATCATTGATTGATTCGAGAATAATACACATAAAACGTGGTTTTATTAGAGAAAAACTAATTATATTAAGACATTCATGGAATACAAGGTTATGTGCGGTTCAAATTTGATGTCCATGGTCCTTAACATGGACAATTTAATAAACAATTGATACTAATACTAATAAACTATGTTCAAATAATTAAACAAAAAATTCACACGGTTCCCAGTTAAAGTATTAGCAGAAATCATAGTGACACAATTTGTAATACATAATTACTATAAGGTAAATTCTATAGACCACTTACCAAATACTATGGATGACCAACATGGCCAATATCACGACATGTTTCTATCCATATAGAGTGAAATTTTGGAAATAGATGAATGCCCTAATAATATGATGAGTTTAACTACACCAAAATAATGAATCTATAGAGGAGGTTATTGTATAAAGAATGCAAGAAGTTTCCTAGACTAATTGACTAATATAAAACTTCGTTGATAGAGGTTGAATTCAACACTAGATAATGGGGATCAATCCAACCCTTTGAAATTAGAGGATAGGGGGATTATTATTATATGATTCATAAATATAAATATCCATTAATTCCACATATGGATTGTAAATTCTTAGTGTATTTGGAAGAATATGTTCATAATATATAAAATGAATCATATGGAATCAAGAAATTGTTAGGTCTTGAAAATTGTTGGTGGAAAATATGTGCACCACATGATACATATACAAACCTACTGTTACTATATTTGACCAACATATCAACAAAACAACTAATCATTATCTGATGATGAACACAAATCTTCACCATCTCCACCTCCATATCAACTTAATGCTACAACCTGTAAGAACATTATATTGATAATTAAATAATGTTGTACTTTTATATTTAAACATAAAACCAATAAATGTTGAAATACTAAGTGATTTTGATTTCATGTGAATTACCTGCCCACCACCAGTCGATGTAATACTACCTCAGGCTGATCCTGTCATCTTCTGATATAAATCAATCAATACATTCTTCAAAGCAGATATATGCCTCCAATAATCATATGAAATAGGAATGGAAACTGTCTTCGTGGCTAACTGGCCTATAATCTAGAAAAACAATCTTGTGGCATCATCCGTAGTGACCCGATATGAATTAAATGGGACAAAAATCTTCTCTAAGGTCACATTCCATACAGTATAATGCTTCCTCCATGGCATTAATTTCATTTATTAAATAAAATCATGTTCAAAACATATATTTTAAAAAAATTATGTAGAAAAAAAAAAGATAACATATGCACAGTACTTCCAAAAAAAATACCTAAAAATGATAATAAATGACTGCACAAACGAAATAAGTGGTAGCTAAATTAATGTAGAACAGTACATTCAATAATTTTCCCCTTCAATCATGTCTGTTTCTTAATCCATCACATCATTACTTCATCCATACTTGATAGACTAATATTTTTAAAATCACGATTGAAAAATTAGTCTGCCTCTTGAATTTGATGAGATTCAATGTCAGAGGTTAAATCATCCACTTCTTCACGCATAACATACAAATATATTTGATTTACATGAGAAACTAAAATCCACACTTCATCCACCAAATAATTCCCATAAAATTTCATTTTCTCTAGCGATGATAAGATATAAAGATCATGAAGTTCACGATCACCAACATCCATCAAGCGATAGAACTTCACAGAAGTAAAATTCCATGAATACCTTTTAACCCCTCTGTTAATATCAACCCAATTTTATTTGTATAAATCAACTAATAAATGCTCATGGTATTTTAATTGAATACTATAAGTCAGCTTTCTATAGTATCCCACTTCATTAAATTTAAATATTCCACGATTCTGTGTTTTCAAACGCTCTTCTCAATCGTCTGTACGAAATCTAATTCCATTCACTTTGTAAGCATCAAACATTCTAACTTGTTTTAGAGTACCTCAAGAAAGAAACATCAAATCTTATGACAACTCTATTTGAGTATCAGTATTAATTATTTTAAAAAATATACATTATTAGATTTACAAAATTAATTTTTTTAACTAATAACCATTTTTATTAAATTATTTATGAACTTACACGTCGTGTAATCCATTCTACATGATCTTTATTAAGATATTTCATTATATATTTCTCATTTTGTGTTCAGCCTATCTTTCGTCTCTATGTTTGTATCCTAAAATATTCAATAAATGGATATGTAATTTCACTATTTATAAGGACATATCTATGTGACTGTAATAATTCAATTTCTATCAGTGCAACAGTGGTGGTCCTCCCAATTGATCAGCCAATAGCAAGGAATATTTTTGATTTCCTATGTACTTGAGACCGATTCAATGTGTCTTCAACACATCTATCTCGATTAAATATTTTTTCAATATCATCCAAGTATCTAGAAAAAATGGTAAGACACTCCTCTTCCAAATAATCATTAGCAATAGAGTCTTCTGGTTGAGCTTTATTTCTCACATATGATTTCAAATTCCCATGGTATCTTTGAAATAAAATAAAAAACATAAATATGAATTTATTTAAGTGCCATGAATTTTTTATGTAACTGAAAAACATACAAATAATGTACATATCAATTGGATACTTCCATCGATAATGCACGAGCCCTCCTAATTTAGCCTTCTCAACCAAATTAATAGTTAAATGCATCATGACAGTAAAAAAAGATGGAGGAAAGATCATCTCCATTGCACAAAGTTTCAATAAAAAACTCTCATGAAGGTTCTAAAGCTCAAATAGATGTAGGGATTTCTCAAATAGTTGTCTGAAAAATGTGGATAATTGGATTACAGCAACATTAGCTTTTTCAAGTAATAATATACCCAATGCCAATGGTAGTAACTACTGTAACCAAAATATGTGAATCATGACTTTTCAATTCTTATAACCTATGGTTATTTAAGTAAACAGACAATGATATGTTACTTAAATACCTATAAAATAACATGACATGTTTAAAAATTTGATTTAATGTATCATTATTCATTTTTTTCATTGAAAAATTTTCTGGAACATACTTTTCATTATCATTTGGACAGAGATCATGTTTTTTGTTCATTAATTGTAAGACTCTCTGATAATAGAGATGATCCTTAGACATTCCATGATCTTTAAACAATATTATAATCAAATTGAAAAAATAATTCTTTTCAATATGCATCACATCAAGATTATTTCAAAACAAATTAAATTCTGAAAATGAAATATAGAAGAGTATACTTTTTTCTTCCATTATTGCATTGCGATTTCACTTGAAGATGCACTTGGAACTAGATTACCATTATCATTCAAATTATTAACCTTCTCAAATTATGTATCAATATTTCCATGTTTTATCCATATATCTAAACATGTTTACATCTTTTGTGGTCCTCTACGATCAATGAAACCGTCAAATTTTGATCTATTCGGCCCAAATCTATGAGATGCATTGAGAAATCATTTATGGCATAGGAAGAACCATTTTTTACTGTGGGGTAGCTATTTGGGCTCAAAATCAATGTTACAAATAGGAAATGCCAAACCCTTGTATGTGTTCCAACCAGATAAATTACCAATTCTAGGGAAGTCAATAATGGTCCACATTAAAGAAACATACATTTTCAACATTTTTTAGAAGAAGCATCATACGTCTCAACACTGTTTCTCCATAACTCATGTAATTTATCTATTAAAGGATTAAAGTATATATCAATATCATTTCCAGACATTATTTTTCCATGAATAATCTTAGAAATGATAAAAGGCATTTGTTTCATACACATCGACTGAGGAATATTTTTAGGGATCCAATCACCTACCCAAATGATATAACTGGTAATCAAAGTCCCAAATGGGTTGAATCCATCGACAGCCATTCCCAATAGATCATTCCTAGGATTAGATAAGTAATCTAGATGAAATGAATCAAATGTCTTCAAAAAATGTAAATCTTGTGGATGTCATATTACTCCATCATTGTTATTATCTATAGAATGCCACTTAATGTGTTTGGCTATTTTCAATGACATGAATAATCTTTGAAATTGAGGCTTTAAAGGAATGTAATGAAAAACAATTTCATGTTTGTTCATTTTCATCTTCTTTATGGTATTATATAGATATTAGACATCCAAAATCACCCATTTACATCCATTTAGAAGAAGAAATATTTTCGAAATCCTGTCTACATGAATCATCTCGCCAATAAGGCATACAATCACTGGGAAAGCATTTAATTTTCTATAATTTATACCAAGTCTGTTAACAACTTTTTTCATATCTTAAAATACATGGGAACATTTTATTTATGAAATCCATCACATAACAATTCCAATATCATGTAAATTTATTTATTTGTAATTACACATCGGTATTTGATAAGGTACAACTTCAGCAGAAAGGAATGTCTTGAATATTTGAATCATCCACTATACCACTCCTGATTTTCATCGTCAACTAAACCATGAAATTTATTTTCCTTGGTGATTTTTTCACATACATTAGTCTCTATAGAATCAAGGTGCGGATCCAATGATATGTTACTACCTTGATCTCGTTTTCCTACTATCTCAAAAATATCACTTCTCATGTTGTTATTTTCACCACCCTCATCTGGTTGTTCTGATATGTTTTTTTGTTTATGGTGGGATCATAAAATAATAAATGTATCATTTATAAGGTTTTCCATTTCATTTTCCATTTTTGGTGATCATGGGATCTAATTTAGTGGATTGACATTGTTTCTCAACCTTTCTGTAATGTTCAATTCTTTTTTCCAAATCCAACACAAATATTTTGTAGGGAATTTCTTCAATATTAAATATTCATAAACATAATATCTCATCAACTATATTTTAAATGTACAGTTAGGAAAAATATATTTTTATCTCCCTTAAACAGAATGATTGGAAATTGAAAAATCTAAAAATCTCCTCTAAATCATTAACATACTGAGGCGTGTTATTTAGTAATGTGATCTATATTTTATCCATTTATATAAAAATGTGCCTCCATAATATTAAAAAAATTAAAATAAATAACATTTACTAAATATCGGAAGAGATCCATATATATTAGTTGTAAAAAAATATAAATATGTAAATTAATGTTTTCTTATATAAATAAATATGGTAAATAATGAACCCACCCACTATAAAACCAAAGCATGAAAATTAAAAAGTCCCATAAAAGAATAGAGAGATAATAAAAAAACCATGTTATAACAAATGAACAATATATTACATGTTAGGAAATGAATACATCAGTAGCTGATCATATACAATACAACCCATAATTCCAAAAGAAAAAAACTAGGAAAAACCTTGAAGATGGTCTCATTTCTAATCCTCGTCCCAAACTCCTGTGATTTTTCCTAGTAATCCAATCATAAATCATTGAGACTTTCCCAAACCCATGCCTACAATCTAGTAGCTTCAACTTGGCTAGCATGTTTCACGGTATACTGATGAAGGTGTGACTATAGTAAAATAATCCATCACCAATGATATATCTAAATATGACAGTAATATAATAGTAAACATGTTGAAGTGGAAAAAATAAAAAAAATAATAATTTAATTAAAAGGAAGTAAATAAAAACCAATTCTTGGGCTCTGCCATGACACCTGAGAGGCTGATGAAACAGATATCACATATGAATCAAAATTTAATTAATATGTGGATGAAATACATTTCACTGAAGATAATAATATTGCATGCATTATCAATCACATTAATTATAAAAAAATACATAGAAGAAACCAATGACATTGTTGAAACCAAGAGTATATATCAGGAAAATGACACTAAAAACATTGATGCATTGGATGACATCAATGAAACAAATTGCACCATTTAAATGGATGACATGGATTACATGCCTATGAAAAAAACAATAACAATGTTAATGATTCTAGAACCACAATAATTACAATTATTGTGGCGATGTATTAAAAACCATTGATGATGATGACCCTAATTTACTAAATAACCAAGGAAAAATGATTTTGATGAAAAAACTAATAACCACAAAAAAACTAAATACATAGATCATACCAACGAAATTGATCACATGGACCATACCAATGAAAATTATGATATAAATAATTTTAATGATACCAATGAAATTGAATACATATATAATAAAAACAACATCAGTGACACTAATGAGATGAACCATAATGAATAAACTCATGAAACAAATAAAACCTATGAAACCAATGACTCTAAAAAAATTGAGGACACATATTACAGTGATGACACTTTTTACCATAAGCACATCAAAACCAACAAATATGATAATGAATGTGACAACACTAATGACATCAATGATGTTGATGAATATAATGAAACCATAAATTATATAAAAACTAATTAACCAAATGAGACTAGAGACATTGATGGTATTGATGAGATATAAGAGTGAAATTACATCTCCATCACTTAGGAAACCAATAAAAATGATGGAATGGGTGACATTTAGGACACTGAGTACATTGATGATATAACGGATAACAACCAAGATAAAAATATAGTTTTACATAAGGAAACATAATGTGTAAAGGACTTGGGTGACACTAATAATCCTAATAAATCATATAAAATCAATGAATATGATAATGTTGATAGGTTAAATTACATTAACAATACTAATGATACTAATGATATAGATGACTAAAACTAATGATATTGTTTTAACCTATCGAGGGAATCAAGGGGTTGTCGGTTTTATGGGGGTTTCCAGGGTCACAGCCTCCTAGGGCTTCAGGGGGTCGAGGGGTCGCGATGGAAGATGAAGAGCGATGTGGGGCGGCGAGGTGTGATGAGGGCTTCAGGGGGGGTCTCCGGGGTCTCTGGGTCACGCGGGTCACCAGGGTCTTGGTTTTTAGGGGGTCGCGGGGGTTGGGATGGGCAGAGAGGCATGGTGAGGGGCGGAAAGGAATGGTGAGGGCTTTGGGGTTGGGTCTGGAGTTGCTGGGGTTGTGATGGTTGCTCGGGTCTAGGGTTTCAGGGGGTCATGGAGGTTGTGGGTGTCGGGAGAGTCAGGGGAGTCAGGGAGAGAAGTGTCATCGTTGAAAACAACACCATGTTTCGTAGTGTTTTATTAATAAATGCCGATAATTTATTTTAAAAAATTCATTGACAGTTTATTAAGACACCACTAAAAACCCATCGCTAAATGCTAATAATGTTTTTTTGTTAGATGGTTTGAATGGTAAAATCATACCCATTAGTAGATATATCACTGATAATATTACAATACAATGTTATGTATAAAGTATAATTTATCATTCCTACATCCAAAAGACCATGGATTGAGTCTTGGAAATCCCCCCAAGTATTGGGTGTCCCTCTACCCTGGTAGAAATTGGTTTTTTCTTTCATTATAAAATGAGGCTTTGACCACAACACTTTTAAAAATAAAAAAACAAAACACTTCTATATCTCAAAATTTGGTATCTTATTTCATTATAATTATAATTATTTTATTTTATTCACTATAGATAAAATAATATTTTTAATATTTATTGAATTTTACTATAAATATAATGTTACCCACATCTGTAACACCAAAAAAAAATTGAAACATCTTTTTTGGTGTGTCTCACTGGATAATTTTATGTGATAAAAGTGTCAAAATAGTTCTGTTGCAAATTTATATCAATAATGTGAGAAACACATAGTATGTAATCATCTATGAAATAGAAGAAATAATTAATTTAATTAATTTAATTTAATGAATGTTTTATTAATTTTTAATATATATAATATAAATTTATAAATTTAAGATATTAAAAAATATAAAATAATTGAATTTAAATTTATTATTCAATTATAATATAATAATAATATATTTAAATATTATTAAACAAATTGTAATTGTGTATGTCTATTCATTATTTTAAATGACCTTCATTTGTGGAGTTCCATAAAGCCCACACCAATTAGGAATAAAATATTGGAGAACAAAAAATATAGAAAATGAAACTATTGTTTTTTAGAAATGGATTGTGAAATAGGATAAAATATCACTATCAGTGGTCTAATTAAATATTATAAAATATTCAATTTGAACTCAATATGGGAAACCAAAACTATAAAAATACACCGCTAAAAATTATTAAAACTGATTTGAAAAGACACTGAACATTAAATCATTTTATCTCCAACTTTTTCTATAAGATTCATGGAAAAATATATTCCTCCCATCTATCATCAAATATAGGAGGAAACCCTACTAAAATATTATATACAAAGCAATGAAATTTCTTGAAGGTTATGTTATCTATCATATTCAAACTGGAAAAAACATTAGCTAAAAATAATCATCATAGTAATGATTATAACATAAATAGATGGTTAGATATCTTACATTTCAAAAAAACAATTCCCCTATAAGAAATCCAAATGAACGGGAAAGAAAAAAAATGAAATAAAAAAATAAATCATCATTCTCCTTTGACATCATAATCGACAATAAAACCAAAAATATTTCCAAAAATATCATCATATATAACAATAACAATTTCCCATGAAATATCATTTGGATTTGTAATTGTTTTATCATATAAAAATTTATAAAAATTAAAAAACACTTCCATATAACCATTAAAAATTATTGAAATCAATTCAATATTAATGAAATAAATTAACAAAGATTCAATTAGTTTTAAAATACCATGTAAAATGAATTTCAGATAATTATATAAATGGTTTATTAACATTTTTCAATAAAATTTACTAATTATTAAATCCATTAAAAATATAAATGTTTTTAACTAAATTAACTATTGTAAAAAACATAGAAATCATATACTATTGAAGGGGGAAACCATTTATAGACTATATAGAAATAGTCTTCTAAAATGAATAGTAATTATTTCAATGGTTTGATTTAATATATATATCCATGATGAAACAATCATCATTAAAAATATTTTCTTTACAATTTTTCAATTTAAATATTCTTAATTTTTTATCCTCAACCAATATCAAAAAATTAAAATGGTTCATATCAATCAAAGTACTATATTCATTTAAATGATTCAAATTTTCTCCCTGTAACTATAGTTCTAATTTAAATCAAAATTGACTATCAAGATTTTTCTAAAGTCCTTTTAAAAGATTATTTTGATGGTCAGTTTCATTCCATTTATTTCTAATATATAATTTACCTATTATTAATTAATTAAATTGTGTTTTATTATGTTTGGAAATTTTTTTAAAACTCCAATTAATTATATCTCTTTGAGGATGGTAACTGATAGATACCTATTTCCCATGAATTGAGGATAGAACACAAGTCCAATTGATTTATTTTCCAAGAACCCAAATAGAATCTAGGATGTAACAATATCCTTCCCTGAATAAAACACATTTATCTACTAAATGTTTTTATTTACAAATTAATAAAAATTTTAACATCATTAATTTTCGTTCCCTAACACCTACATTTTATATAATAATAATCATGATTTATTACCTTACTATTGGATATATAATAAACCATGGTCTTAGATAAATTTCATATTTATTGGATATTCTCATAAATATTCTCCTAAACAAATCCTTATTATTTATTCCTTATAAAAATTTAAGGAGTAGTTTCTATAATATCCACTTCAGAAAAAAAAAATTTATCAAATGACGTTCTCATTCTAAGAACGGATTTATAATCAATAATAATCATCCTACATAAAATTATCCTTAAATACCTAAGAGTATATCTATAAAAAAATTAATGGTAACATAAAAATGGAAACTGTAGGTGACATGGTTTAATATTTTAAATATTTAGTCCATTTTAGCACATTAATTGAACAATAACGACAATCATATAATTTATATATATATAAAAAAAAAATAAATCTTTATGAATCAAAATATAATTGAACATTATAAGAGACAGTGAACATAATAAAAACCCATAAAAATAAAACCAAAACCCTATTTTTTTATTATTATAAAAAACATATATTTATTTTTTAATTTTACTATCAATGTAATCCAATACCAATAATTATTAATATTGACTTGAAATTCCTAATGGAAATGGATATAAAAATATAATGTTTTCAATGTAATTTTTTCAAATGAAAAAACAAGTTGGTCTAATATGAATCAACTAATCAGATGGATTCATCATCACATTCATGAATATACTTACAAATTATGATACATTAATCATATTCAATATTATACCCAATTACATTTTCCTAAATCATCCATAGATTCACCATTATATACTTAATCATAGGATCATGATTAATTTCCACATAAGATCTTTCTATATAGTGGTTTAACAAATTTAATAAAAAACTATAATTTTATATTCAATTTGTGTAATTAATGTTAAATATTTAACTATTTTGAAATTTTTATATTAATATTTTTTTGAGAAATATTTACTTTAATAAATATAATTATTTCAAACATGCCATATAACTATTGGATATTAATAGTTAATATTTTTTATATAAATTTAATGTATATATATATATTATTGAATATCCATAAAATTATTTCTATTGGATTAATTGTTTCTAACATTATTAATATATTAAGAGTTCATTAATGTATATATACATTGTTATAATTTAATTTTTTTCAAATATTTATTTTTTCCATGTTAATTCAATATTCAGAAATATAAAGTGTATATATAATATTTTTTTGTATTAGTTAGCTTAAATTGTATAACTTTCATCTCATAAAATGTAATTCCATGCATATAAGAGTTATATACTAGGTAAAACATAATTTTTAGTGTCATAAATCCAACAATATTATTTTATTATTTTTTAACATAATATTAAATTATGATCTTTATGTGTCATAATTATACTTAAATTGAGATACATCATGAGAACATATCTTTACATAGTGTGGAATTCGGTTAGTCTTAACATTTATGTGGATTAAATTTCTATTAGAATTGTTATTAGTTGGTAAACAATTGAAATATTCTTTCTATTGAGAAATATTTTCATTTGAGGTGATTCTATAACATTGGAAAAAGTGTTTCTTGTATCTTATTTATGATATAAAGTAGATATGTTTAATTTTAAATAATATATTTTTTTTTAGTAATATAAATCAGTAGTAGAATAATATAATGTGTATTAATATTTTTAAAATATTCTAATTCAGAATATGCTACAATATACCAAATTAAATTATTATATTCATTAATATATGTAATAAATACAATACATGTTAATGTGAAAACAATATAATAACTCAAAAAATACTAAATGAATGATTTATTCAAAATAAAAAATCATTTCAATAAAATTTTCATCCATATTAGAAAATCATTACCAAAATGGTTTCCCTAGAATGTATTCTATAAGTTATATGTCATAATCAAACCCCTATGAAATATAATAATGAAGATGTTAAAATCAAACTAATAACCCTTAAATTAAATTAGTAATATTTCAATAACATTATCACCTATATGGGATCTTCATTACAAGGATGGGTTCAACGGATTATCATGTATAAGGTATAATTCATACGGTGACCCTAATTGCACTAAATATCCATATTCAACTATAATATTTGGGTTTCTCTTTTTTGGGTGGACCTTATAGTATTAGTTTCTTAGTATAAGTGTTTTGGGTAATTTATATTAATAATTGTCCAGTGATTAATCTATATAATTATTTAAGAGTCATATATGTTATGATTAAAAAGATTGTCTACCTATTTAGTTTAGTTATTATGAATAATAATAATAAATATCAATTATTGAGTGAAATATGTATCTTCGGATATTAATATATATGATGTAAATTTTTATCATTTTTGTTTGAGTATATTTTATATAGAATTTATGAAATTAATGTAACTCTTCTTATAAAATCTTATGTTTTAGATAATATAATTTCACCATAAAACATGAAATTGACAATATACATTGAATTTTTTTGATTTTTTAAATAAAAATACACATACTAGAATAGAAATTATTGATCATTTATAATGATATAAAAAAATATCAATTGGGTGGAATATATTCCTAAAAATCACAAAAACATAGTTTTTCGATATTTTAATATTGAATAATACACTATTATGAGATTTGTTTTTTGGTTTAGGAAGCAACATAAGAATATGGTTTTGTAAAAATGATAGATATCATTGATTTGATCAATCATAATCTATAATTCACAAGATATATTAAGTTTAAATGGAATTATTTATATGGAAAATAGTTTATCAAACATTATTCTACACATTAGTGATCAATATAACATTTGACATGAATTATTTAATGGGGAAAGGGTCACATACTATAGAAAACATTGATACGTATTTCATTTTATAATTTTTTTTCTAAATTATTGTTAATATATTTAGAAAAATAAAATGAATTTCTTCAAGAAATATTTTTTCAATATCATTTATAGGGTGGGGGAAGTTAAATTAGAATTCAGAAGACATAAATAAAATGTCGTGACGATAGTGAAAAAGGATATATGTAAGCATCAATAGTACCAGATATCTTTTAAATGGTCAAATAATAATATGAATATTGTAAAATGTTAGGGAGGAGTTAAGAAGAATGGATAATGTTTCCCCTATTGATATATTATACATCATAGAAATATTTTTCTAGAATATGTAAATTAGTATAAGAAAATAAATGGATCATTTAAGATTGGTTTTAAGATTTTAGAAATAAAAAAATTAAATTTTGAATGCTATTTTATACAATATGTAAATTATATAATTTTTAGGTATATATAATGGAATTTAAAATTATGGAAAGGATTGTAGAAGAGGTTTGAAGAAAATTTTAGGGATAGTGTATTGGATTATGCTTCACAGTAAGAGATAATGATTTCTATTTTTGGATAATGTTTTATGGACTTGTGTTATTTTTATTTCATTAAACATTATATGAAAAATGAGTGCCTTTAATGAATTAAATTTTAATTAATGAAATATATTTTATATATAAAATGATGATTTATTTTAATTCTCTTTATTACATGTTACCATGAAAACATAAGTTAATTCATGAATTTAAAATGATATTTAATTAACATATATTATACAAGTTACAAAATTATTTAAATTTATAACTTATTATTTTTTTCGCAGAAAAATAATTATATGTGTTGGATTAATGAGATATGATAAATTATTTTAATTTTCTTAGAACAAAAAAATAAATAATATGTGATAATATTTTTAATTCACTAATTAATTGTGTGTCCCAAAAAAATATTTTTTTAGAAATATATTATATAATATTATAGTGGGAGTTAAAAATTATATCTCAAATTTTAGTTCTTTATAAATATTAAATATTATAGAAATTTTAATTTTTGAGATAAAAATTTAATAAAATGTACATTTAATTGAAGAAAATATTCTGAAAACATAAATAAGTATTTGTAATGTGATTAGAAATAAAAAGAGTTTGATGCCAGAATTTATATTGTTACATATTAAAAATCATTTGAATGAGTATTTATTTTCATAAAATTTATCTTCAATAACACCATTTTTAATAGAAAAATGTTAAATACAAGTAAATGTTTTAATATAGTGAAATATGATTATTTGGATATATATATATATATTACTTGAAAAAAAGGCATTGTTAATCAAAATTACATCATTATTTAAATATTCATTCTTAAGAGATTTTATATCAACAAAATTTTGTGGCATAATTATTTAGGTAGAAGTATTGTGATGTATTATATGGTATATAGTGATGGAATAGGTATTAAATGTATTTCAAATGTGTTTCAAAAATTAAATAAAATAAATTCCTTATGATCTATATATATAATAATGTAATGTGACTAATGTTTATATATTTGGTTGAAAAAGTATTGTCATGAAATTTATTTCTTATAATACAAATATATCTTTTTATCGATTTTAATTTCCACTGTACCATTCACCATTTGAGTTTTATATATCATGAGAGGAAAATTGTAATTAACTTATTCGAGTTAAATCTCACATTTATCTATAGTCAATGATCATCATAAAAAATATAGGATTTGGAATATATGTTTGGATCAATGTCCTTAGGATCATGTATAAAGATAAAATCATTACTCATGTGACATAAAAAGTATTTTTCAAAATTTATTTATCTAATAGGTATAACAGATAAAATTACATACATTGTTTCATATTGATTTTATGGTTTTAAAGTTAATACTAAGTTCCATTACATGTGGTAAACATTTTATATCACTTGTGAATAATCATAAAATGATACCATTCTTTTAAAAATCACGAGGTTAGGAACATCAAAGGAATTGAATATATGTTTCCAATCATGTGATAAGTTTTTCATAATAATGATGAGGTATGTCCTATTATATAAGTGTGAATTGTTTCCCTTAATTCAGAATTATTGATATGGTGTATTTCTATACTTAGATAAATGACCTTAGATGTACTTATTTAAAAGGGTGAGTAACATGTGATTTACCCTTATATATTTGTGAATAACATGATAAATACTATTTTTTCATATTCTTTATTTACATTGATAATATATAATGTATTAGTTTCTATATAAGATATACAAAATATTCACGTATTTGGGTCAAACTCGACTTATTGGGTAGATATTATTGGTATATTAATAATGTCTGAGATATATAAGATAGACATAGATATTAAGATACATGTGTATTGTCACAACCCATCCCCCGGGGCCCGTGCCGTGACAACCCCAAGCCTGTCGTCCATAGGTCTGGGGCTAGCGACTAGCACCGGAAAGGCATATTCCTCTTACGGGAAGGAATTTATTTTAAACATGTACAAAATCACAAATCAAGAACACAACAAGAAGCAACCACGAAGTAAACTATTGTAGTAAAAAGCATATTCAATGTAAAGGGGATGAAATAAAAAACCCAACTAAAAATTAAAATTATAACTGAAAAGATAAAACATCTCCTGGATCAACCACTGAGGATCCTAACTGAAGGGTAGTTATAACTCATGATCAGTGGTCACTGCAGAATGTCCCATCAAATAGTCCTCCTCTATGAACCTTCCAGTCCTGGCTTCCTTAGCCTCGATCACCGTTGTCTGTCGTATGCACAAGACACAGTATGGTGCGGGTGTAGCCGATGCCAGGGTGAGTTTTACAATACTCAATAGGGACCCCGAGAACCCCGAACGTCTTCCAGATTTCCATAAATGATAAACCCTAAAAAAAGACCTCAAAAACAAAGCATGATGTAGTCATCAACTAGACTAGTGCGCATGCCCATACAAATACCTATGTTATCAAGAGATACTCGTCTCATTCATGAGGAATCCTAAGGAACCGACATTTAATCCATCTTCAAAACGTATCCACAAAGGAAGAATACAGCAAAAGTAACACCAAGAAGGTATCAAAATGAAGCTAAAAGTACCAAAAAGGTAACACTAGAAATGTAATAGTGCCTTAAAGATAAAACCACGTAGGTAACACCATGAAGGTAAAAGTACCACAAAGGTAAACACCCAGCTCAAACCAGATATATAAATCAAGTACATATGTAGAAATGATTAATCATAAATCATGATCATCTGATTCTGTCGAGAGGTTATACTGCTGACCCATACAGGATCGATAGGTGCTTACCTAAATAGGATTTCTAGGCACTGACCCACACATGATCGATAGATTTTGACCCACACAGGATCAATGTTCATTCATCACGTTACAGCTAGCCGCGAGATTATTTCACTAAGCACACATGATTTGGGTAGGATCATATCCTTAAGCCATCATCCATACTTCAACTACCATGAACTACCATGAATAAGTAACACGAAGGACTGTTATGTTGTAAGGGATCAAACTTGATAGACAGCACATCAATCAGATGCTCAGTATATAACTTATAAACGTTTTAGTACTGAGGGCCTGGTTGGATTCAGGTTCGATACAACCTGTTCGTAATCCATCATTCTCTAAAACTCAGCTAGAGTATTACAAAAGGACCATCTTGCTCCAAGGATCCCAGCATCATAGACAGTTCATCAAATGGATTCCTGGTTCATAAGTAATGGATATTTTAGTGATATTGGGCCTAAAAGGGGTCTGATTCATGTCCGACCTGGTCAGACCGACCCGGCCCGACAGGTTTGGGCCTGACCCAACCAATTTTGGTTCGACCGGACCTGGTCCGAGCCTAACCCGACCACGGCTGTCTCGGTCCGCTGGGTCGTGGCCTGGCCTAGCCCGCTGGGCTGGCATGGCCTGGCCCACGGAGGATCGGGGTCCTATGGGATTTTGCAGCCAAGCCCACAAAGGGTGCGCCCCACTAGGATCGTTTGGGGAGGCCCATGAAGGGAACTTCCCACAAAGGGCACTGCCCACGAAGGGAATAGCCCACTGGGACCACGTGGCCTGACTCACAGAGGGGTGCGGCCCGCCCCAGCTGGCACAAGGGGTCATTTCCCCCAATCCATAAATCGGCGTGGTGGAGCCACGAGGCACCACTAGGTAGCCCACAGGACGAGCAGGAAGTGTGTCCCAGCCCTCCACTGCGGCTTCTGAGTTGTGGAAACCTTCAGCGGCACGTGACGGCACGCCGCTCGCCTCCATCGGCAGCCGGTCGGTGCTAGCTTCCAGTATCCCTTGTGGCTATATTATGTTCCCCCCCTTCTCCGGAGGTGCAAGATGGAACACCACCACGTCATTCATGGCTGGAAAATGCCAACTGTCGCCTTCACCCACTGGTGCTAGTTGTGAGTGTTGTCGTGTCGGTGCTGCACCAGTGGTCTTCTGTGGGTCATCGGTTGAGATCAAGTGGCCCATTTTCCACCTAAAGGTACCAACAGCCCTCTCAGGACACCCTTCTCACCGCTTGTCCCTCCACTCTGACAATCATCCAATGCGAACAAAATCCCATGAATAACACATTGGTAAAACATGTAGCAAAGGGTTAGAGCCTTGTTTTCTTGGCATACACCCTCCGTTTTAGATTGATATCATGAGGGAAGAATAATATTCAAAAATTATTTTAAAACTAAAACCAAATAAAAACCCTACTTCATGATCTTTGGTGAACATCCGTATTTGAGGAAGTTTCAGTGTTTGTTGGTTCGTGATTCGGTGGTGTTCAACAACGCCCACTAGATTCGGTCAAATCCTCAATGTGTTTGGCGTTGTGGTACTTTTCTAGAGAAGTGTCTCTTGGTGAAATCGTTTCAACACCCCTCCCCAAATTACTTATAAATTGAATAGGGGAGGGTGAGTAGAAAACATGGAATTAAAGGGGGTTAATTTAATTAAATAACATTCCTAATTTCAATGGTGAAATTACATGAATATTGGAGAGTCAAGCCATTTTAATGGCATGACATGTCATTGGTCCTAGGACTGCCACTTGTTTGTTGCAGGAAATCAATTTGAAGGAAATAAAATAACATTGTTATTTTATTATTCATTTAAAAATCCAAAATCTATCTTTCTCTCCTGAAATTCTACGGTCAAAGTGAATCCTCCCATAAATGAATCATGGCGATGCTGATTCCGCAGTGCCCTTGGATTTTTAATCCGAACACATGTTCAAAAGATACAAAATCTCTCCCACACTTTTACTGAACCTACCTTAAAAAACATCATAAATTCATTCCGGGCACAATGGGTCTCATAATCAGGCACTATCAATTTTTGAAGACACGTAATAATTCCATATAATTAATAAAATGGAAAATCAAAGTCTTCACATTCTCCCCCATTTTGTATTTTTGTCCCCGAAATCCACATCATAGACTAAGGACACAAATGGGGGTACTGAGCACAAATCTGAGCCTCACGCTCCCATATTCTCTCCTGGATATCCCCATTCTGCCAGCGAATGTGCACCAGAGGTATTGATCATCCACAGAGGACTTGCTCATGTTGATACTCAATCACCACTGGAAACTATGTAAATTTCACCCCATCATCAATTTCCTTCCCTCCCTAGTCAGTAACATACAATTGATCATGCATGTATTTCTTCAGTTGTGACACGTGGAAAACATCATGCACTCGATGCATTTTTGGGGGAAGACCAAGGCAATACACCACCTCTATAACTCTGTTTAGTACCTAAAAAGTACTGATGATCCTTGACTATATCTTGCGGCATTAGCCATATCTCTATAGAACCCATCAAGGGGAGACTCTCAAGAATACATGTTCCCCCTCTTGGAACTCCATAGGTCTCTTCTCCTCTCATCTTAAGACTTCTGTCAGCTCTGTGATGTCTTCATCCACTCCAAAATGATCTGCATCTTCTTAGTGGTAGTTCATACCATCTTTGGAACGATAAGTGTTGACTCCCCTGGGTATGTACAACATATAGGTGATATGCATGGTTGGCAATAAATGGCCTCAAATGGTTCCATACTAATTGTGGAGTGATATCTATTGTTATAAGAATACTCCACCAAGGGAAAGTGATCCTGCAAATTGTGACCAAAATCAAGGACGCAAGAAAAAAGTATGTCCTCAAGTGTCTATATGGTCCACTCTATCTAACCATCCATATGGGGATGAAATGTGGTTCTCAAATGTAGCTTAGTCCCAAACGCCTATGGTAATCCCTTACAAAACTGGGATGTAAAATTTATGTCACGGTCAGAGATGATCATCGATGGCACACCATGTAGTTGTTCAATCTTATGTTCGTAGAGGCTTCCCATGCCCTGTATTGATCCCTTTTCTCAGATGGGTAAAAATTGTGCAAACTTGTTGAGTTGTTCAATGATCAACCAGATGGAATCAGGTCCCCTAGATGTACGTGGAAGTATTTCCATAAAGTTCATGGAGATACAATCCCTCATCCACTCCAGCACCTCCAATGGTTGTGATTATCCTGGTGGAACCTGATGCTTGACCTTCAATTTTCTGACAAGTGAGGCATGGTGAAACAAACTCTGAAAATGCATTTTTCTTCCCTGGCTACTACTGCTAACGTCGGAGGTTATAGTACATCATCACCACACAAGGATGTACTACCAGAGGGGACATATGGAACTCCTTCAACACATACTCCCATAGCTCCACTGGTACCATGTTGTGTCCTCTAAAGAGAATGACATGCTCCCCACCATCAAAAAATTCATCACGTGCGTGCTTGAGGATATCAGAGCACGTTGAGCCTTGTAGTCCATGACCACTTGTTGTGCTTCCCGAACATGCTGATGAAGTGGGGGAGTGACAGTAACAGACTTGAGGTAATGTTTTCTATCTATATCCAAAAAGGGTATCTGCAACGTGGCTAGCTTCTCTATCACCTCACTCAGCAACTGTAGACCAGCCCTCTGATTGAGTGTGTCTGCTACTGCATTCTCCTTCCCAGGTGTGTAGAATATCTCAAATCCATTGTCTTGGAGGACCTCTAGCCATCTTCATGGTCTCAGGTTTTGGTCATTTTATGAGAATATATACCTGAGATTCTTGTTATCAGAGTTGACTGTAAAAAGTTAATCCATAAAGTAATGTCACCACATCTTCATGGAAAAAACCACTAATGCTTACTCCAGGACACTGGTAGGATAGTTCTTCTCTTAATTTCTCGGTTGTAGAGAACCATATGAAATCACTACCCATTCCCACATCAGGACACATCCTAGTCCTTTCCCTGATGCATTGCAGTATACTACATACCCAAAGCCCTCTTCTAGTAGCCTCATAATGAGGGCACCCGTTAGTCTCTACCTCAACTCCTAAAAACTATGTTGATATATCTCCATCCATACGAAGGGTTTTCTTTAATTTTTCAATGTTGAAAACTATGATGAAAATCTAGAAAAGTCAGGTATGAATCTATGGTAGTACCAAGCCAACCCCAAGAAGCTTCACACCTCAGTCGCACTCCTGGGTGGCTTCCAAGAAAGCACATCCTCAATCTTCGTCGGATCAACTGGAGCTCTATTCTCTAAGACAACGTTTCCCTAAATGTGGACCTCCTATATCCATAACTATTTGTTCAAGAGCTTACAATAATGTTGGTGCTCTCGGATTGTATCCATAACTATCAGCGGATGATAGACATGCTCCTCCTCAGACGCCGAGTATATAAAAATGTATTCGATAAATACCACCAAAAAGCGATTGAGGTATTCATGAAAGATATTGTTCATGAGTCCTATTAACACTCACGGGTGGTGGTCATTCCAAAAGGCATAACTATGAACACATAGAGGCCATACCGACATCTGAAGGTCATCTTCTGCACATCCCAATCTCGTCCCATGAGCTGATGATAGCCTGATCTGAGGTCTATCTTGGAAAACCATCGATCACCCTTCAACTAATCAAAAAGATCATAAATCCTCAGAATTAGATACTTTTTCTTTGCGTTCACCTCGTTCAGGTGCTGATAGTCCACACAGAGTCTCAAACTACCAGTTTACTTCTTGGCGAGCAAAATCGGGGCTGCCCATAGTGAAACACCGGGCCTTATGAACCCCATCCTATCAAAGTCTTATAGTTATACCTGTAACTCAAGAAACTCTAAGGGATCCTTCTGATATGCTGGTGTAGACATCAGTGTCGTCCCGACGTACAAGTCGATGTAAAATTCTACCTCTCTCTGTGGTGGTAGTCCCGGAATATCATCAGGAATGACATCAGCATACTGATACACCAATACAGGATAACTCAAACTCTCATCATCAACTGCTCTGAGGGTAAGTCTAGCCATCTGATGTGTGATTTGTTGCACCCTTCTTTAGGAAAGTCCTTCCTATGCTAAAAAGGTTCCATTCTCATAGATGAAGGAATACCCGGTCCAATCCTTGAGGACACACCACAATTTTCATCTCATACAGTCAATCTGAGCATAGACTGTGGATAACCAGTCCATACCTAAGATGATTTCACAAAGGCACGACGCCGCTACTAGAAGACCCTAGCCGAAGGTCTCTCTTCCAATAGTAAGCTCGCAATGCTAGAACTAGTGTGTAATTATCGAATACACTCCTGTAAAAGTATCTAGCCATAAGGTTCGAGCCAATAGCTCCATCAAAATCTACGTGCTATGAATGAGTGTCATGGCAATGAAAGAGCGATTGTCACATGTGTATTTAAGTACTGCAGCTAGAATTGATTAGACAAAGAACATACCTCTAATCATCACCAAAGAACCATGTTCGTAGGCCTCAACTGCTTGGAGCTGAGCTTGTCCATCTCCTCCTACATCTTGGGGTCGGGGTGGAGCACCTGGAGGTGGTGGTGGTAGAACCTCGAACCACCGCCCACTACCTGCTTCATGACCAGCTCCCCTGCCATGTCTTATTGTTGCCTTCAGACATCCTCGATCTATCCTCTGCCTCTGCCTTGATAGTCCCTCGACTATCAGTTGGTTGTCTGTATTGTGGGTCGGGTAGTCATGATCCATGTGACCCTGACCACTGTAAGAGTAGAGTGGCGTACTCCTCATCTATCCTCCTCTGTCCCATGATCCCCTCACCACCAAACATGTATCCTGAGGTCGTCCACATGAAGTTTTGGACCGCTTATGCCCCTACGTCATCTTTCTACTGCCTGCTGTGGATGAATCTGCTACCTGAAAACCAGTGGTGGCTCTCGTTGTCAGTACCTGTTCATCTTGGATTCTCTCCACTGAAAGTGCTCTCTCTAGCACCCCATCCTACGTCAGAATGCTGAGTGATATCATCGATAATTGGATATCCCTTCGGAGACCCAACTCAAAGGTATGGGACCAATGGAAAGGGTATCATACCTTGTCACTGGAGTAGCGGTAGAGATCAGTGAACCTCATCGAGTAGTATTCCATGGTCATGCTACTATTTTTTATGTGTAGAAGCTCCTATATACACACTCATCATATGGTCACTAGGAAGAAATCTTCCCTAAAAAGTCCATTGAATATGCCCAGGTGAGGGTGTCCTCATCATGTAACTAGAGTGTAAGACTCCACCATCTCCCAACTTCTCCTTGGAAGAGACTGGTAGCTTGGATTACCATCAGATCAGCTCGTGTCCCAACTAAGTGAAAATCTCTGGACATAGCCTCCATCCTGTCCTCAGCCACCTGCGGATCCATCTCGCCTAGGAACCTCAGAGGCCTCTACCACTGAAACTCATGCAACGCGCTCAATCGGTTTGCACCTTCTGCTGTTGGGGCTGGTGGAAACGTCTGACCAACAGGTAGTGGTGCTCTTGCTACAAAACACAAAGGTACTAACACCGTAAGAGGTCCCTACATCGAAAACACGTGTTCCACAGTAAATATTTATACCTAGTGAGGAGAATCAAAGATATCCAAAGATAATATTTTAAAAAACACATGCATTCAGTGTTTTTGTGCACTGAGTCAGAAATCATAATTCAGGGTCTTGGTGTATCGATACATCGGCCACCACACCAACACTGGATTCCCTAAATTTAATACCACACTGATAACCAAAAGCACTATTTCCACATTTAATAGATCATATTCCTAGTTCTTTGTTAGAAATTACTCCTTTGATATAACTTTGTCATGACCCATCCCTCGGGCCCCCTGTTGTGACTACCCCAAACCATCCATCCTTACCCTAGGGGCTGGAGACTAGCACTGGAAATGAGTATCTGTATAAGGGGATGGAATTTTCTTTAAACCTGTACAAACTCACAAATTGATGAGACAACAAGAAGAAAAGGCAAAATAAACTACTACAGTAAAAAAACATCCTGAATGTAAAGGGGATAGAATACAAGACGAATAGAAAATTAAAAGTACAACCTAAAAGAGAAAACATCACATGGATCGTCCACCGAGGATCCTACCAGAATGGTAGGTACCACTGATGATCAGTAGTCACTATAGAACGTCACATCCAATGGTCCACCTCGTAGCACCGTCCTACCCTCTCTCCCTCAGACTCGATCAATGTCGTCTGTCGACTGCACAAGACACATCAAGGTGTGGGTGTAGCCTGTGTACGGGTGAGTATAACAATACTCAGTAGGGACCTTGAGACCCCTAATGGTCTCCCATAGTTCCAAAAATTATTAACAAAAATGAATGACCTCAAACACAAAGCACGAAGAAGTCATTAAATATATATAGGTATATGCCCATACATATACCTATGTTATCAATAGATACTAGTCTCATTCATCTAGAAACCTAAGCCTCCAAATTTAAATCAATTTTCATATCAAGACCACGAAGGAAGAATACAACAAAGGTAACACCACGAAGGTAACACCGTGAAGGTAAAAGTAACACAAAGGTATCAACATAAAGTTAACACCGTGAAGGTAAAAGTACAAAAAAGGTAACACCACGAAGGTAACAATATGATGGTTAAAGTACCACTACAGTAAAGACTCAACTGACACCAGGTATATAACTCAAGTATATATGTACAGATGATTGGTCATAAATCTAGATCATCTTATTATGTTGAGAGGCTCTACTGCAGACCCATAAAGGATTGATAGATGTTGACCCCAACATGATCTCTATGTGCTGACCCACACAGTATTTATCAATTCAGACGCACACAGGATTGCTAAGCACTAACCCACACAGGATCGATAGATGATGACCCACACAGGATCAATGTTCTTTCTTCACGTTACAACCAACAACGAGATTCCAGCACTAAGCACGCTTGATTCCAGGAGTATCGACATCTCAATCCATCGGTCGTACCTCAACTATAATGATGTTCCACGAAGATGTATCCCAATGTACCTCCATATCGTAAGGTTTCCAACATGATAGACAGTGCGTCAATCAGACGACCGGTCTAAGACTTATAAGTGTTTTAGTACCGAGGGCCCGGTTGGATTCAGGTTCGATCCATCCTGGCCATACTCTATCATTCTTCAAAACTCAAGTGGAGTATACCAAAAGGACAATCTCACTACTAGGATCCCATCGCTGCAAATGGTTAGTTAAACAGATTCCTCTTTCACATGTTATGGATCTTTTAGCAAGAATGGGCCTGAATGGGTTATGGTCCGATCGGACTTGGCCCTACCCGAACTAGCCTAGGCCAGCCTGGATGGTCTGAGTTGTGGTGAGCTCATCCCACTGGGCCATGGACTGGGCCTGCATGCCTGGGCGATGTGGCTTACTGGGATGGTGTGGCCCGACCCACAGAGGGGCGCAGCCGACCGGGCTCGTGCAGCCTGGCCTATGAAGGGCATAGCCCGTTGGTCATTCATGTCCCGGTCCACGAAGGGCGCGACCCATTACGCTCATGCGGGCTGGCCTGCTAGAGAGGGACCCACCGTATCTGGCACAAGGGGGTCCCACCATTCAGAAATCGGAGCAGCGACGCCTCGGGGCATAACTAGGTTGCACACAGGACCCACAAGGAGCATGTCCTGACCCTCCACAGCAGCTTCCAAGCCGCGACCCCCTTCAGCGGCCCGGGCTGACGCACCATTCACCGTTATCCACGGATGGCCAATGTTGGCCACTACTGTATGTTGTGGCACCCCTTCTCCAGTAGAGTGCGACAGTGCACCCCCACCACCTTTGTGGCCAGCTGTTGATGTCGCTGCCTTCACCCGCCTATGTCGGTCACCGATGTTGTAGTGCCAGTGTTGCACCGGTGGTCTTCCGCGTGTCACACGGTGAACCCCAATGGCCTGTTTTTTCACTCAAAGGTACCAACAACCCTCTTGGGACACTCTCATTACCGCCTATCCCTCCATTCTGAAATCCATCCAAACCGAACAAAATCATGCAAAGAACACATTGGTAAAACATGTTGCGGAGGGTTCGAGCCTTGTTTGTTTGGCTCGTGCCCTATAGGATCAAAATAATAATTTAGATGTTGAATATACAAGAGGGTGGTGAATTTTATAATTTTATAAATTACTTTCTAACTTTTTAAGATGGTATAAAAGTTTATATTTTTTAACAATGTTAAATAAGTTACATTCACAGGACCTCTTAGTTCTATAATCTCGCATGATTCTCGAAATATGGTTCCAGAAATTAAACATACAAAAAGTTTTCAAGGGAAAAGATTATACCTTAATGAATATATAATATTACTAATCAGAGTATATAAGTATAAGAATGTATAAGATATTTATACATTCCTTGTTAATTAAAATGCAGCCGAAAATAAACTTCAAACAATACTAGTGATAAGTATATAATGTTTTAACCCAAAGAATAGGATATCCAACAACTTTGGATAAAGGTCTCTTGATTTATACTTTCATGAAATTTTTTCTTACCCACACCAGGGTAAGCCCTCGACAGGAATATCGATGTCTGTCTTGCTATCCCCGCAAGCCCTCAAACTTCAAGATAGTTAGCACCTCTATCTTACTTATCAAAGATGTCCTTGAACATTGAGGTAGTTGGCCCCTCTGTCTTCCTATCCCTAGAATCCCTCTATTGTACACAACTACAATCGGAGTCGCATGAAGAAATCTGAACAAGATGTTCAGTACACACAAAGCATGAGAGTCTATCTCTCTCTAGAAATCACTTCAGTATCATGTAATCTCTAAATTGATCAACGTGTATAGATCTCATTAAAATAAGGTTATATTTATAGGCATTTCCCCTACGGTATTCTCCCTTCCCCAACAGTCATATTTTTTCTTGAATTTCATAGGAACCTGTAGACGTGTCACTCAAACGACAGTTAGTTAAAAACAGAGTACATGGAATCATTTTATCACTATAACAAGAGTACGTAAATTACAGTGGATCAACCAAATATATTTTTCAGAGTCTTAGAGAATGAACATTCCAATTCTACAAGTATATTCATATTCTATTTTTCAAGGATTTCATAAACAAAATTCTATAGAAATCAAAGTCCAAATTCTAAGGAATTCAGAGTCTGAATTCTAAGGAATTCATAGTTTCAATTATAAGGAATTCATAGTCTGAATTCTATTGAATTCGGAGACTTATTTATAAATAATTTGGAGTCATAATTATATGGAATTCATGGTATGAATTCTAAATAATTCCAAGTCTGAATTCTTTGAAAATCAGATTCCAAATTATATGGAATTCAGAGTCTGAATTCTAAGAAATTCAGAGTCTGAATTCTAAGGAATTTAGTTTCTGAATTATAAAGAATTCAGATTCTGAATTGTATGGAATTTGGAGTTTTAATACTAAATATTTCAATGTCATAATTCTAAGGAATGTGGAGTCTAAATTCTGAAGAATTCGGAGTCTAAATTTCAGAGAATTCAGTGTCTGAATTTCATAGATTTTGGAACCTGAATTTTGAGGAATTCATAACCTTAATTACAGATAATTCGGAGTCTGAATTTCATATATTTTGGAACCTGAATTTTGAGGAATTAGTAACCTTAATTTCAGAGAATTTGGAGTCTGAATTTTATAAAATTTAGAGTATATATTTCAGAGTATTCGGAGTCTGGATTTCATAGAATTCAGAGTCTATATTTCAGAGAATTCAGATTCTAAATATCAAAGAATTCATAACCTGAATTCTGATCCTGAAAATAGAATACACTATATCTATGTATTTATATAATTCCAAGCATTTATATGTGAAACCAAGTTTTTTAAAGAGGAATAAAAAGAGTTAGATTTAGGGAAACTAAAATATTAACAATGAAAAACAAGTAAGGATGAATTTTTTTAGGGAAGGAAAATTTTCTTTAATAAGATAAATATTCTGGGAAATTAAATTTTCCTTCAGATAGAGTGTTTGTGATTTTCAAAACATAATGGAATGGAAATGTCATATTGAAAACTTATTGAGTCAACAATCTTCCACTTTTTGGAATTCACAAACATCCATACTAAAAAGAATATATGGACATTAAAAATTTTATGAATGTGAAAATAAAAACTTGTCTCCATTTACTTATGGATCATAATTAATACGACTAGCTCCCGCTTAGACTTTAGAATCACTAAGGATCTTATTCCTGATTTCCTAAATGTGATTTTACAATTTCTTACATAAGAAAATATTCATGATAAAAACATTCCCATAGATGAACTCCCCTTTACATAGGGAAATTTATTCCTTACTAAGTATTCTTTTTGACATTCCATTACCCCTATTTATGATTTTCATAAAAGAATAAAGGGAATGGAAAGGAAAATATGGTTCCTCAAATATTAGTACAAAATAACAGAAAATATGAAGTGCAACAAAAATTTCATCAAGATTGAATGAATTTGTACCACATGGAAATACAAAAAAAGATCTGATTTCAGAAATATTATCATTCTTTATCTTTTGGAAGTAGCTTGTTCACAATACTTTTCAGCTTCTTAAGTTCCTATTGATCATATTCCATGCACTTGAGTAGCTGATCCTGATATTCACTTATCTTTTCTAATGATTTAATTTTTTCTTCCTGAGCCTTAAGAATATCAGTCCGAGCCTTCGAGGCTTCTTCTTGTTTAACATGTTTTTCATCACGTTCAATTCTAAAATCTCTTTACCTCTTCTAACTCTGAGCAACTGAATACAATTTCTCATTCATATCTTTCACTTCTTGTTTCCTGGTAGTTTCTTCAAGAGATAGCTTTTCTTCAAAAGACGTTGTGAGATCTTTGAACTTACCCTCATCAGTTTCAATGTAATTCTAGACATTATATTGAAACTCATCAAGAATTCTCATATATTCAACAGTTTTATTTGACCTACTAGTAATCATCATGAAAGATATTTTCCAAGTTTCATAATTAATGAAAAAAAAATTGAAATAAACCTCATGTTTGACACACTTATCCATCACCATGGATACTGAATCTGTTTTCTGATTTATGGAATGTTGAAGCATATATAATCTTGAATCTATATGATTGGAAATAGAGAAATGTTTCCAACCAGCTTCTTCAAAGACTGAACAACAAAGACATGGCCAAGAGAAGATGATTCTGAATTCGAATTCTTTATGGATGAGGATTCCTCTTCAAGCACCTCAGTTATCCTCTTTGATGAAGAATCAACATCTTTCTTACTGACCAAATACTTGTTAAGAGTATCAACCATCACCTGCTTTCCCTTATCGGTTCATGAAATGATTTCTTCTTGTTTTGGGGATTCATGTTAACTATCTGATAGCTGAACAATCTTATCTTCATCAACTTCTTCCTTCTCAGCTCCTACCTCAAAACCCTTTGGCTGTATGAAATCATTATTGCTACATTATTCTTCAGACAATTTATATACATCATCCTCAGCCTTCACATATTTTCTTGGGGTAAATATATTTGAAGACTCGAATTCAGATGTTCATACTAATAACTTCTCATAAGGACAATCATTTTCATGTTAATATTCTAATTTCTTTATCATGTCATCAGTATCACCACTCCCTTCTTCTTATTCTTCCACTTCATCTTCTTGAACTATTTCTTCTTCTTGGTCTCGTTCTGAAAACACCAACTTTATTACTAGTTTATCTTGAAGTGATTTAATTAAAAAAAGTTTTTGGTACCAGAATTTTCTCAGAAGCCTTCTCAGCATCCTTAAGAAGATATTGTACAATCCTAGCATCATATATCTTCATATTTTTCTTCTTCTCCTTTTGTTGCATCTCAATATCTTCATCAACATTTTCATTTAACGCTTTTTCCACAAAAAGTTCCAAGACAATCTTAGGCTCCCCTTCCTTCCTGTTTTTCATATCTTATCTCTACTTAGCCACTCTTCCTTAGGAAAAACTTTTTCTTATTCAGCTTCGGAGGATTATACTGAGATTCCTTAGCCACTATGGTTTTTCCTTTTCCTTCCAGTTCCATTACTTTCCTCTTCCTTCCACCATTTTTGGAAGTCTCAGCCACTTCAATTTTCTTTGACATAAATTGTATTTCAGCTTCCGACAATTCATAAATTTCACCGGATACACTAGATAATCCGATTTTCATCCTCCTTAGTGTATCATCACTTATCAGCATCACTTTGAAATTTCTTGACTTCGACATGTAGTAGATTTTCATTGATTCTAAACAAGAATCAATGATTGTGGAAAGTATTTCCAGAAACATTATAATCTGAGACTTCAGATTCCCATTCTTGATATTCTGAATAGTAACCAAAATATACATAACCAGATTCAGCTTCCGGTGGTTCACTAATAATTTCAAAAAATATATATTTCTTTTCTATAGATTATCTATATCTCATTTTTTATGAATGATAATTTCTTGAAGCCAAAGTTCTAGAATCCACAAATTTGTAGAAATATGATGAATCTTTGGAGTCTTAACTCCATCCAAACCAAGGCACTCTATAGACATTTCCTTATCAAAACTTCCTATAATATCATGTAACTTATGTGAACAAAACTCAGCTTCTCCTTCGTAAGGTATTCCAATCAGACTGGCCGCCTTAGAATAAGAAAGAGAATAAGTTTTACCATAACCCTTGATAGAAAACCTTTCTTTGCATCCTTGATATAAAAAAGATACAGATTCATAAAACACCACTAGAAAATCCGGAATCACCGGATCCTCTGCCTTGGGTTTATATACAGCTATACTCTCCCAGTTATTCAGGTTGATGTTCTTTGAGATGATTGAATCATACTTATTAAAGAAGTCTGGTTCTACCAACCAATCATGATAAATGTTCAATTCATATATTTCTTTTACAGTTGACATTTCTTTCGAAGGATAGGCATCTTTAGACATTCGGAACTGAGGAAGACCTAAGAAATTCGGAACGGTCATAAGTAGGAAGGGAAGAGCTTCAGGATGCAAGAGATTGGTATTCTATGTGGGACAATCATCAGGGGGTTCTTTATATTGGCAATTGAAGTGACAATTCGGATTCCAAACATAATCCAACGGTTGAAAACCATATGATCACATCTGACGGTTAATATTATAGCCAAAGAAGGATTTTGATAGATTCTGATCTTTTGAGGTTTTTATGATAAAAATTTCAGATTTAAGGAAAAGTGAATCAGAAAAAATTAAAAACAAAAAGAAAATATCATCAAGTAAAAGATGATTATGAAGATTTAGAAATGAAAACATAACTTTCGGAATGTTAGGAAGATTATTCGTAATATGGAAAATTATTCTTCAAAAAAATTAAATTCCAAAATTTTAATTACAAAAAAATTTAGTTTACGAAATTTTTGACTCTGAAAAATTTTAGAATATGGAAAATTTTAGGTTACGAAAATTTTTAACAATGGAATAAAAATTTGACTACCAAAATTTTAGATTACGTAAAATTTTAGATTAGGGGAAATTTGACTACAAAACAATTTTGACTACTAAAAATTTTGACTACCAAGAAAATATACTCCCCCTTTGGAAAGGATTTTCTCACTCTAAGGAGATATGTTTCAACAAGAAGTTAATATAGAAGATTATGTTACAGTTATCATTCCTAAATTCTGTTTAATGTATTCAAATCTTTCGGATGGTAATAGTTTTTAGAAAATATCAACAAGTTGATCTTCTTTTCTGATAAATTGAATAATGATATCTCTTTTTTGTGTGTTATACCTAAGAATGTGATGCATAATATCTATGTGTTTCACACGAGATTGATGTTCATGATTTTTACTTAAGGAAATGGCAATAGTATTTTCACACAATTTTTTTGTTTAGGTAAAACTCATACCATAGTCTGTGAGTGTGTGTTGCATCCAAAACACTTGAGCACAGCCACTTCTAGATACTACATATTTTGTTTCAGTAGTGGAAAGTGGTATTAAGTGTTTCTTTTTACATGACTAATAAACTAATGAATCTCCTAAGAAATGAAAATTTCTGGATGTACTTTTCTTATCCATTCTACATCTAGAAAATTCAGCATCCAAAAATCATTTTAAAACAAAATCATTTCTGTAAGTATAAAAGAGTCATAAACCCATAAATCCCTTTATGTAGTGAAAAATAATTTTCACTGCCTTTAAATGAGATTCATTAGGATTGTATTGATATCTTGCAAAAAATCATACTGAATTCATTAAGTCTGGATGACTAGATGTCAAGTAATGTAGACATCCTATCATACCTCTAAAGGATGTTCGATCTACAAATTTCCCAGCTTCATCCAGATCAAGTGAATTTGAGGTACCAATGGGAGTACAAATACTATTAGTGTTGTCATATCGATACTTTTTAAGAATATATTTAATATACATATTTTTGGATATATAGATTGCTTCCGGTTTTTGAGAAATTTGGAAAAAAGGAAAAATGTAAACACGCCCATCATACTCATTTCAAACTCAAATTTCATTATATCCACAAAAGAATTATTTAATGATTTCTTAGTTGAACCAAATATAATGTAATCAACATAAATTTTAACAATAAAAACATCTTTCTTCTCATTTTTTTATAAAAAGGTTTGGATCAGTATTTCCCTTAACATAATTATTTTGAAGCAAAAACCATGTAAGTCTATCATACCATCCTCTAGGGGCTTGATTAAGTCCATATAAAGATTTGGTAATATTGAAAACATTTTCAGGATATTTTGTATCTTCAAAACAAGAAGTTTGTTCATCAAAAACTTCCTCTTGAAAATAACCATTAAGGAAAGAACATTTAACATCCATTTGAAATTTTTTGAAATTAATGAATGCTACAAAGGAAAGTCAAATACGAATAGATTCATGTCTGGATACTGGAGCATAGGATTATTCATAGTCTATTCCTTCTAATTGATTATAGCCTTTAACAACCAACCTAGATTTATCTCCTTCTATGATTCCATTTTAATCACACTTATTTATGAAGACATATTTAACTCCAATAACAGAGTTTCCTTAGGCCTTTCAACTGTGGTCCATACATTATTCCTTTTAAATCCATTTAGCTCATCTTGTATAGATTTTAACCAATCATCATCACATAAAGCATCGTCTGTGCTTTTTTGTTCTAATTAGTAAAGTAATTCAAGATGTTTTACTTCATTTCTTAAGGAACTTCTAGTCCTTACAGGTTTATTTAAGTCACCAATGATTCTATCACTAGGAATATTCTTAATAAATAACTTATTTGGGTTCGGTAATACATGTTCATCAACGCGTGGTCGGAATTCTTATGGGGAAAATGCTTCAAAATACTTTTCTTGAACATTTTCCTTATCAGAAGGATCTTCCATCAAGGGATGATAATCTGTTTTTGAAAACACATCTGAAGATGTAGGTTGAAAATGTTTAAAAACAAAAGGATCAGTTTCATCGAATTTAAAAAATACTGTTTCTTCAAAAGTACAAGTATTTTTATTAAAAACTCTATAAGATTCAGAATTTGTAAAGTAGCCTAAGAAAATTCCTTTATCGGATTTTAGGGGAAATTTGTGTAGATTATCTTTAGTATTCACAACGAATACCTTGCCACCAAAAACCTTCATGTACCAAAGTCTCGGTTTTCTACCATTCCATAACTCATAAGAAGTTTTATTAAGAAATGGTCAAATTAAAAGATGATTTATAGTATAACAAATAGTAGTTAAAACTTCAGCCCAAAATTTTTGGCTATAGAATATTCACTCAACATTGTACTTGTTATCTCTTGAAGAATTCAGATTCTTATTTCAACAACACCATTTGGATGAGGTGTTCTTGGTGCTGAGAAGTTATGAGTAATGCCATTTCTACTACAAAAGGTTTCAAAATATGAATTTTTCAAATCTCCTCCATGATCACTATAGATAGATATCAATGGAAGGTTTTTCTCATTTTTAACTTGGGCTGTAAATGTTTTGAAATAATAAAAAGCTACATATTTTATTTCTAGAATATAGACCAATGTAAATCTAGTGTAATAATCAACTAAGAAAAATAAATAATACTTGCCTCTAATGCTTCCAGTTTGTGTTGGACCAAAAAGATCTATATACACCCACTATAATGCTTCATTAGTAGAGACTTCACCTTTTGATTTAAAACTTGATTTATGTTGCTTTCCATATTGACATGGATCACAAACTTTTGATGAATCAAATTTATACTCTGGTAGATCTATAACTACTCTTTTCTTTGAGAGTTTGGATAGGTTCCTAAAGTTACAGTGTCCTAACCTTCTATGTCATAACCAAGAATGATCTTCCATTACACTATGGTAAGGTAGGTCTTGGAAACTAAGTTATTCTATGTTTTATGTGTAAACATTCTCTTTTCTATGGGTAGAAAGAATAAACTCTTCCTTGGAATTATGTACTAAACACTTTTCATTACTAAAATTCACAAGGAAAACTTCATCGCATAATTGAATTATGCTAATAAGGTTGTGATTAATAACCTTAACAAATAAATCATTTGAAATCAATGTTTTTCCAAGAAGAACAATGTTACCTATTCCAATAATTTCTCCCAATGAATTTTCTCAGGAAGTTACTTTTCCTTCATTCATTTTGATAATCTTTTCAAAGAAGTTTTTGTTACCAGTCATACGCTAGGAACATCCACTATCCATGTACCATGTATTCCTGTTGGTACTATCTTGATTATCTTAGAAATAAAAGAGTTAGACTTTCGGAGCCCAAAAATTCATGGATCCGGATACATCATAAAGCAAAATTTTAGGAATCAACATTTTCTTTGAAAATAAGAATTTTGAAAACCTAAAGACTGAGTTTTTTTAAGGAAATTTTTTTCCCCAATTCCCACCACATTGACCTTTTGTGTAGAAATAATAACTTTGGGGAACAAAATAATTGTTACTAAAAATCGGTTTTGATTAGTATTACCAAATCCAGAATTATTCCTTAGTGGTCGAATGTGTGAATACACCATATAAAAGTTTTCCCTACCTACGGTAAATTTTAAAAAACAATTCTTTAAGGAAAATATTTTTATCTTTAGCTTAATAACTATGTTTTTATCCGCAAAAAAATTAGTTATAGCACTAGAGTTAGTCTAAAAAACATTTTTCTTAGAAAATACTTTTTCTAGATCCTTAAAAAGTTGTTCCTTCTCAGAATTAACTTCCTCAAGGGTTTTTGAAATACGTTCCAAATCATCAGTATTATTTTAAAGATCTATAGAGAGATCTAATACTTCCTTAGTAAGAATATAAATCCTAGAATTTGACTTATTATGTTTTTTCTTGAATTTAGAATTTTCTTTCTCAGGGATCTTAGAAAACCTAGAAACTTCTTCAAAAGTAGGTAATGTATTATCTTCATCAGAAAAAGATTCTTCATTTGAAGATTCATAATATTTACTATCACTATAATTAGAATTCAAGGATACATTGGTTATAGATTCAGCATTGTGTACCTTGGCCATTAACCAATGATTTTCAATTGGTAATCTAGCTAGCAAAACAAGATTCTTCTGACTAGAAGATTCATACTCTGGGGATTCATTAGAAGAGTCTCCACCCCTAGCACTCCTCATGTTATTAGCTTTCAAAACGTTATTATCTTTATATTTGTATAAATTCCTTCTATTCCTCTCAAAATGCTTTTCCTTTCTATCCTTTCTGTTAAGAATAGGACAATATGGCCTTATATGCCCTGCTCATTTGCATTAAAAACAAGTGACTTTAGAGTCTTTATTGTCCTTTAATTATTTTTTCATATATCAAACCTAAAATTATTTCTTCATATCTATATTATTCATCCTTCATGCAAGATTAGCTAGTTCATTCTAAGAATGATCACTTTCACTTGATTCAGATAAAACAGTAACCTTCTTATATTTATATCTTGTAACTCTCTCAAGAGTCGTGGCTTTCATATGATTTGATTTTGTTGTAAAAGAAACACTTCCATTCCCATTCTCCTTTTTAATATTGTCAGCATCTCTCTTCATTATGGTTTCATATTGAAGATTGGTTCCAAACAGCTCATCAAGAGTAATTTGAGATACTTTCCTATTCTCATCTATAGTTGTCCTCTTGGATTCCCACTCATTAGGAATGATATGTATAATATTTTCCACAACTACCTCATCTTATAAACCTTTCTCACACATAGACTTTAAACTATTAACAATAGTCATAAACCATTATTGTACCTTACAAACTAGTTCTCCATAAGGAAATAGAAATCCATGACACTCAGCTCTTAGCATAGCCCTTCTATATTGGATAATATTGGAAGTTCAAACGTGAGTTACATCAAGCTTCTTCCAAATACAATTTTTATCTTTGCAAGAAGAAATCTAGAGATATATATTACTGGTCATGGAACACAACAATGTATTGTTTACCTTATAGTTAAGTTGATATTATGACATTTCTTGATTAGTAAAAGTTCTGACTTCCTTATTAAGAATCTTGTAATATTCAGTAAGAATGAAAAAGTTTTCCACTCCAGTATTAATAAAAAAAGTCTGCATACGATCTCTCTAATATTCATAATCATTCCCATCAAATATAGGTGGTCTAGTAGGATTATGATGTCCATCGAACCAATTTTCATTCATTCTATCTCAATGAAAATATCTTTCCACATAAACTTGTTATTAATAAATATTTGTAAATAAGGATAAAAATATCCTAAGCATGGAAAATATAGAACAATGAAAACGTGAGTAAGAAAACATATATGTGAATATAAGTATTTTAGATACCTCCTCTAATACCAATTGTATGATATAAATAATGATGTAGATGCTCAATATACAAGAGGGGGTGAATTGTATACTTTTAAAAATTCCTTTGGAACTTTTAATGATGGTATAAAACATTCGTTTGTTTAAAAATGTTAAACAAGGTGTATTCACAAGACCTCATAGTTCTACAATATTGCTAGATTATGGAAATATGGTTCCATAAATGAAACGTAAGAAAAGATTACAAGGACTATGATTCTACCATAAAGCATATAGAATCTTTATAATCAGAGTATACAAGTTTAAGAAAGTATAATATAGTTATACTTTCCTTATTAATAAAAGGAACCAGAAAATAAACTTGAAACAATACATGTAACATGTATTGAATCATTTAACCCAAAGAGTAGGGTATCCAACAACCTTGGATAAAGGTCCCTTGATTTATAAATTCAAGAATGTTTATCTTACCCACACCAGGGTAAGCCTTAGATAGGAATATCAGAGTCTGTTCTTGAATCCCCACAAGACCTCGAACAACATGGTAGTTGGAACCTCTATCTTCGTTATCAAAGAAGTCCACTAACATTAAGGTAGTCATCACCTCTATCTTCTTATCCCCGGAAGCCTACGATTTTATACCAAAAAAATTAGAGTCTCATGATGCAATATGAACAATATTTTCAGTATTCACAAAGCAAGAGAGTCTCTCTATCTAGAAATCACTTTAGTAGCATGTAATCTCAATATTTATCAACCTGTATAGAGCTCGTTCAAATGAGCTCATATTTTTACGCATTTTTCCAATGGTTGGATCCCTCCTCCAACAGTCATATTTTTCCTTGAAATTCATAGGGACCTGTACACATGTCACTCAAACAATGGTTAGATGGAAACAGAATACAAGACATTGTTTAATATCTATAACAAGAGTATGTAAAATATGGTTGCTCAACCAAATCTATTTTTCACAGTCAAAGATAATGAACATTAAGATTCTACAAGAATATTTGGATTTTGTTTTTCAATGATTTTGGAATCAAACATCTATAGACTTCGTAGTCTGAATTCTAAGGAATTCGGTGTCAGAATTCTAAGGAATTTGGAGTCTTAATTATAAAGAATTCGAAGTCTGAATTATAAGGAATTCAGAGTCTTAATTCTAAGGAATACAGATTATGAATTCAAAGGAATCCAGAGTCTGAATTCTAAGGAATTTTGAGTCTGAATTCTAAGGAATTCAGAGTCAAAATTTTAAGGAAGTTTGAGTTATTATTCTAAGATATTCAGAGTCTGAATTATAAGGAATCTAGGGTATGAATCTATGAGAATAAGGAGTATGAATTTTAGATATTTTGGAACCGGAATTCTACGGAATTCAGAATCTGAATTTTAGAGAATTCGGAGTTGGAATTCTAAGTAATTCAAAGTCTGAATTCTAAGGAAATCAGTGTTCGAATTTTAGTGAATCTGGACTCTGAATTTTACAGAATTTAGAGTCTGAATTTCATAGAAATTGGAACCTAAATTATGATCCTAAAACAGAATAGTCTATGTCTACGTATTTATAGAATTTTGAGGTTTTATATGTCAAACCATATTTGTTAATTAGGAATAAAAAGAGTTAGTTTTATAGAAACTAAAACATGATCAATGAAAAATAGGTAAGGATAAATTTCCATGGGGAAGGAAAATTTTACTTATTAACATAAATCTTCAGGGAAATAAAATTTTTCATGAGGTAGAGTGTTTATTATTTTCAAAACAAATAGGAATGGGAATGTCATAATGAAACCTTATTGAATCGACATGCCCTCCGGGTTAGCCTCATTTCAAGAGGGATGAATAAGATTCAACAATTATTTTAAAAAAAAACCCAAAAAAACCCCATCCACAAGATTGTTGGAGAACGTTCACATTTGAGGAAGAGTTTGTGTTCGTCGATTCGTGATTCAGTTTCATTCGTCCCCATCCACTAGAATCAATCCCATCCTCCAAATGGTTTGTGTCATGGTAATTTTCCAGGGCTTCGTTTCTTGGTGAATCTGTGCAATACCCCTCCCCAAACTCCATATAAATAAGAGGGGGGGGGGGAAGGTGGGTAACACATGTAGAATTAATGGGGTTAATTTAATTAAGGAACCTTTCTAATTATAACGGTGCAATTACAGGAATAATGGGGAGTCATGCAATATAATTTCTTGACATGTCGTTGGTCCTGCCACCACCACATGTTCGTGGGATGAAAATAAAAGAGAGAAATAAAATAACATTGTTATTTTATTAATCAATGAAAAGTCCAAAATATAACTTTTCTCCCGACAAAATGAGGTCGAAGTGAAGCATCCCTTAAGCGAATCTCGGCGCCATGGATTCAAATGTACCCTTGTTTTTTTAATCTAAGAACTAGTTCAAAAGATAACAAATTCCACCTGCACGTTTTCTAAACATACCTTAACAAAAGTTTAGAAATTCATTCTGGGGACACCAGGCCTCAGAATCATGCACCACCAATTTTCATAGAGTCATAATAATTCTTTATAATTAAGAAATACATGGAAATCCATGTCTTTACATGTATAGTACATATTATACTATCTCTCCATATTGAATGAGTAGTAGATAAGTTTTTAAAGATGTCTTAGGTTTCTTTTGGTTATGAATATGGAATTTTATTATCATTTTCAACACTATAATGGATTCTAGAGTCAGAACAAAAAAATTAGTGAATGAGGATTGGTTTTCTTAAAAATAATTGTTTTATAAATAGTGAATAACATTATCAGTTATCCAAAAGTATTTTTTGATGATTTTCAATAGATATTTTAATATGATGAAACATGTAGTTATATTTGTTGTTATATATGGTGAAAAAAACATATTGTTTAAGGGTTTTGTTGTAATTAGGATATTAAAATTTATTATGATCTAATGGTATATAACCCAACATGAATTATTATATTAATTCCAAATATGATATTGTATTTTATAGGTGAAGTGATTGATATATATCATTGTCTACATTATTCCTCCAATATATAGATATATTGTATTGTATCGTGATTATACAAATTTAAATTATATTATTCATTAGGATAATATTATATAATAATATTTTTTTGATTCAAAATATCATTACCTAACCCTTCTGAGTCCCTTCCCCAAGTTAATATAAAAATAAAGGGCGACACCCTTCATAGTCCATCAATAGGAAAATGGATGGAATTGGAAAACAACTATATAAATCACACACATGTGGTTGTAATTTCCATCATAATAAGGATAAAAATTAAATATAAAGAATAGTGAGTCAAATCTCAAATATAATTAAAACTATAAATTCAATTCATGTATTTGTATACATGAACATCATAATACCAAAAAATTAATGGAACAACTATCTGTGTAAAAATAAAATTGTAACCCTTATAAAATTGTGGGATCCGAAATTAACTCATTATACCTCAACAATAATTATAAAGACCCGTAAATTTCAAGGAAATTTTTTTCTTAATTTTCTTTGGAATTTTACGAGAATGCAGTTTTTGACGGAACTTGATTCAGAGGCCTGGTGTGCCTGGAATCATTTTCGGAAGTTTGGCTCGGGTACGTTCAGTGAACGAACGAGCGGGTTTTCTAACTTTTAAACCGGTGCTCGGAATCGAATTCTGAGGGCACCGATTGAATAGCAGCACCAATATTTGCCGGAGTTGCGTTTTCTCTGGTGTGGTTTTTAATTTTTGGGCTTAAAGTTAAGAAATAAAATAAAGTGGTGCGACAACTTTATTTTTATTTCACTTAAAGCCACTTAAAAGCCACTTAAAGCTGCTTAAACTGAGTTGAAGCGGATAGGGTGCAATCCAAAACATCCTACCCTCTTGGTAGGATATTTGTGAGGTGGGGCCCACATGAGACCCACCGTTTCCTTTCCGCTAAGTAACGCACCCGCGAAAACCCCATTTAAATAAAAGTCAACTGGGGCGTTTTCTTAAATAATTAAACGCTCCTATTAATTGGGAGGTTTTATTCATTGAATTAATTATATGAATTAATGGGTCGTTACTTAACTTATCTCTTTTCGTTTGTTGGCATGTTAATAAAATAAGACCAACATTTTTTTCTTCTTGTTTGTTGCTCGTTGAGAGGATTTGACATAACCTTAAGTCCTTCATCCTCCTTCGCGAAGAACGCGAAGAACGCGAAGAACGTCGGCCTTCGACGAAAGGCGATAAAGAACGCCGAACCCTCGGAGTTGGACGACGCGACAGCGTGTTCCGCGACGCTGACGATTCTTCTCCCGCGACGTTCTTCTGCGACGTTCCTTCATCCGCGACAAATCCTCGATCATCTGTTGAGGTAAGAGATTGTGGACCTTTTAATTCCTTTGTGGATTTTGTACTTGACATGGATTTAATTCGTGTAAATTAAATCCGTATTTTTTCTTTACCCTCAGAGATCGTCGACGCGACGCCCTTCCGCGACGACACGATTCCCTTCCGCGACGACATGACGCCCTTCAGCGATGACACGACGCCCTTTCGCGATGCGACGATCACCTCCAACTGCAATGGTCAATTCTACGAAGAACGCACGTACGACGAGGTAGGGGTTTGATTATTTAAATCTTTGTGATTAAATCCCCGGTCGTTTAAATATTATTGGGTGAATATCTTTAAGACCGCTAACGCGGTGGGTGCAGACTAACAAACAAGTCTGAACCCACCGCGCCTTTTCGTTCTTGGTGCGCGAAATGGAAGATGAAGACAAATGGGGTCGCAAGGGCGATTCGAGGGCCTAGTAGTGGAGATCGGGTTCCGGGAGGACCACTGGCGAAGACCGCACGCAAAACGGACCACCGGAGCGCGTCTGGTGGCCCGCAGAAGCTCCCGCCAGCGCGCCCCGCTAGCGGCCGGCCGCCAGGCGGCGGCGGTGCCCGGCACGCCGCCGGCAAAACCCGCTGCGGCTAAAGCCGCAGCCACGCAGAACCGGGAGGAGGGACGCGGCCCGGCCGCCGCGTCCGCTGGCGAGGCGGCCCCACCCAGGGCCGCGGTGTTTCTTCACGGGGGGGCAGAAAGCCCCCCGCGGCTTCCCCTCGCTCGGCCGCTTGGCCGAGCCGAGCCGGGCCAACTCGCCGGGCCGGGTCGGGGCAGACCTGGGGGGGTTGGGTCGGGTCGGTCCGGGCCCAGACCCCCCGTTTCCGGACCTTTTCAGTCTTTTGATCATAACTTGAGCTACGGGCCTCCAAACAATGCGCCGTCAGCAGAGATGCGATCCTCAGATCGAGACGGTGGTTTTGGTATATCACACTCAAGGGTTCGGATTACTTTGAGTTCGGCCGGGTTGGTTCGTACATGAAACCAACCGGGCCCTCAGAGAGGAAACAGTCATATCTTGATCTTCGGACGTCCGATTGACATGTCGTCGATTTTTTTGTTTTCCTCTAAGTGAGACGGATCTTTTGGCTTACTCTGCACGAGGCTTAGACACAGGTGGAGTATGGTCGGGTTGTATTTTCCTTAAAAACCAACAGGGCCCCTAGGACGAAAAAGCCTATAACTCTCATACCGGGCGTCCGATTGACGCGCCGTCTGCGACGTTGAGTTCCTATTGACGATACGGAACATTTGGATACATCAAATCTGGACTATGTTTCATTTGATGTATCAGCCTCTTGGCTCGTGGAGCGGACCCTCCCGAACGAGCTTGCTGTGTGCGGGAACCCTAGAGCTGACTGCGACTACTACTGTGACGATGACGACTATGCAGAGATCCTCAGTGGATTCGACGGCAACGACTACAGAACTCAGCGATCCTTTGTGGGTCAGTGCTACCGATCCTGTGTGGGTCCGATCCGATGTGGGTTAGCGCTCAGCGGTCCTGTGTGGGCCAGCGCCTACAGGTCCTGTGTGGGCCCGATCCTGTGTGGGTCTTTGCGGGGGTTAGTTACCTATCGATCCTTTGTGGGTTAGATCCTTTGTGGGTCATTGCGGGGGTTAGTACCTATCTATCCTTTGTGGGTTCAATGACTTAGATGGATCAGTGATCATCTCTATCGTAATTCGAAGAAGTATACCTGTGTGAGCTGAAACTCTGCTTTGCTTTCCTTTGTGGATTGTGTTGTGCTATCCTATGTGGATTTATGTTTTGCTTTCCTTTGTGGATTGTGTTGTGCTATCCTATGTGGATTTATTTTTTTCTTTCCTGTGTGGAATGGGTTGTACTTGAGCTCGGATGTTGGAGCTGAGCGAGAATTGATGACTTAGGTATATGTATGGGCATATACCTAAGCAGTGTCGGATGTTACTTCGTGATTGTATCTTTCCTTTGTGGTTTATCCTTTATGGATTCTGGGAGACCTTCGGGGGTCTCGGGGTCCCTAATAAGTAGCTTATACTCACCCCTGCACGGGCTATGCCTGCACTACATAGTGTTGGTTGCAGACGACGGACAGCGCTGATCATGGTGGTGGCTTGTGGAGCAGGACGGTACCTAGAGGTGGACCACTGGGTGGGACATACTCGGAGTGGTCGGCTGGACCCGAGGAGGAGTGGAGGCTTTCTGTACCCACCCTTCAGGTGGGACTTCCAGAGGACGGCTCGATGCTGCGGCTTTTCTTTCAGTTGCTGGTTTTCGCCTTTCAGTTGTACTTTACAGTTGGGCTTGTATTTCCGACCCCCTTTACTTTTCCGCATTTACTGTTGTACCAGTTTTTAATTAGTGTTTACTTCTTCCGCTTTCTTACTCTATGGTGATTATTTACTTTACAAAGGCAACGCCTTCCCTTTTTACCGGGATTTACGCCTTGGTGCTAGTCTCCAGCCCCTGGCCTATGGAAGGAGGGCTTGGGGTAGTCACGGCACGTGCCCCGAGGACGGGTCGTGAAAAATTGGTGTCAGAGGAGTTCAGTTCTACCGCAGACTCTAATCTTTCTTCTATGTGAAGCAATAGTGTTTAGCGTATTGGGTGTGGTTATCAGTCCAGGGAGCCCAGTGTTGGTGCGGCGGCCGACGTATCCGTACACCAGGAACCTGACTTCTGATTTCCGACATAATGCACGAAAACATTGATTGCATGTGTGTTTCAAGTTTCCTTTGTGATTACTTGTATCAGCTCCCTAGGTATATTGTTCTGACCGTGGTGCACCTGTTTCCTTTTCAGGATGGCCCCACGATGGTAGCCAGCTAGGGTTCCGAGAGTTGAGCATGACGACAGCCCGCCGAGCGACGAGGCCTCGGTGCAGGGCCCTTTAACAGCAGAGGCACCGGCAGTACCTCTACCCGCTGAGCCACCGATGCTTCCAGCCCCAGCCGCTGACGGTGCACGTCACCTTAGTGCACTGCATGAGTTCCAGCGCCAGCGACTGCCTAGGTTCCGTGGGGATATGGACCCCCAGGCAGCCGAGGACTGGCTGGAGGTAGTTGTACGAGTTTTCAGGCTAGTGAGGACACCAGCTGACCTCATGGTGATCCTCGCAGCGAGCCTACTGCACGCAGCAGCGGGCCGATGGTGGAGCTTGATGCTCCAGGTGCACGATGAGCCATCTCTTCTCTGGACAGACTTTGAGATCCTCTTCCGCTCAGAGTTCGTCCCAGCCACCCTCCGTGAGGTGCGCATCCAGGAGATTCTTCATCTGCGGCAGGGCAGCTAGACGATCGCCCAGTACTCGGTGAGATTTACTAATCTCTCACGCTACTCGACCGACATGGTATGGGACCCATTCTTCCGGTCCCGGACCTTTGAGTAGGGATTGAGACATGAGATCAGGGCATTGCTGATCTCCCTCAGCATTCCGACTCAGGCAGGAGTACTGGAGCGAGCCCTTTTGATCGAGAGCCTTCTTGTTGAGGCTTCTCCTGCGGCGAGACCTACCGCGGGGCAGCACGTAGCAGAGTCTTCTGCAGCAGGCAGTCGACGGATGACTCAGGGGTCCAGGCAGACCAGACCCTCACGTAGACGGATTCAGGACACTGGCTCCGCAGTGCAGGGCACACAGCGTGGAGCCAGTCTTTCGAGAGGCAGGCAGTGCTACACATGCGGTGGGCAGAGCCACATGGCTCGTGACTGCCTGACCCACCATGCCGAGGAGCAGCAGACGGTTGAGGGGCCACCCAGGCAGAGGCAGAGGGTCGACCGTGGCGGTCCACAGGGAGCTGGAGGGCAGAGACAGGCACAGCTCCAGGCAGTGGAGGCCTACGACCACGGTGCACCCGAGATGATTCGAGGTACTATCTGTGTCTATTCCACCCTTCTCGGAGATTCCGACAGAGCCGTTGGCTCGATCCTTACGGCTATAGACTCCTACGGGAGCAGACTCGATGATTACGCACTGGTGCCGGTAGTGTGAGCTTACTCTAGGAGGCGAGAGCTTCGGCTGGGATCTTCTTGTAGCGGCGTCGAGGCCTTAAGACGTCATCTTGGGTATGGATTGTTTATCTACAGTTCATGCTCAGATTGACTGTATTAGGCACAAGGTGTGATGTGTATGCACCGACGGGAGCAGGTTCACCTTCACCGGTGAGAAGGGAGTCTTCGCAGCACAGGATGGACTTCCGCAGAGGAGAGGACAGCCCATCACTCATCATTTGGCTAGCCTCATCCTAGGAGCATTTGACGTGCTGAGTCCCAGTTTTCCTGCAGTGGTGGATCAGTACGCGGACGTCTTTCTCGACGACGTTCTGGGGCTACCTCCCCACATAGAGGTAGAATTTTATATCAACTTGTACCCCGGGACAGCCCCGATATCGACTCCATCATATCGGATGGCCCCCGTTGAGCTTCGAGAGCTACGGGTACAGTTGGAGGACTTGCAGGGCAAGGGATTCATCCGACCCAGTGTTTCACCCTGGGATTCCCTGATATTGTTCGCCAAGAAGGCGGACGGGAGCTTGCGAATTTGTGTCGACTATCGTCTCCTGAACCAGGTTAGGGTGAGGAACAAGTATCCGCTACCGAGGATTGATGACCTCTTCGATCAGCTCAAGGGAGAAAGGTGGTTCTCGAAGATAGACCTCAGGTCAGGCTATCATCAGCTCAGAGTTCGAGACAAGGACATGCATAAGAAGGCCTTCAGGTGTTGGTATGGCCACTATGAGTTCTTGGTTATGCCATTCGGCATAACCAATGCTCCAGAAGTGCTCATGGGCCTCATGAACAGGATCTTTCAGCCATACCTCGATCGATTTGTCGTAGTCTTCATCGATGACATTTTGATTTACTCAACGACTGAGGAGGAGCACGCTTACCACTTGCGTGTTGTACTAGACACACTCTGAGAGCACCAGCTTTATGGAAAGCTCTCTAAGTGTCAGTTCTGGATACGTGAGGTCCACTTCTTGGGACACGTCATCTCTGAGGTGGGAGTTGCAGTGGATCCTGTGAAGATCGAGGAAGTTCTAGCTTGGGAGCCACCTAGGAGCGTGACGGAGGTGCGGAGTTTCTTGGGACTAGCTGGATACTATCAGAGATTTATGCCAGACTTCTCCAGAGTTGCGGCACCACTCTAATATTTGACAAGGAAGGGGAAACCCTTTGTGTGGTCAGACAGATGTCAGCAGAGCTTCCAGGAGCTGAGACAGAGATTGACCAATGCACCTATCTTGAGGTTGCCTGAGGAGGGAGTAGGGTATGTAGTCTACTGTGATGCATTAGGGATCGGACTCGGATGTGTCCTGATGCAAGAGCGGGCAGTGATCGCCTACGGATCACGTCAGTTGAGGCCGCATGTGCAGAACTACGCTACCCATGACCTGGAGTTAGCAGCAGTGGTCTTCGATCTAAAGACATGGTGACACTATTTGATGGGCGAGCGCTTTACAGCCTTTTCTGACCATCAGAGTCTCAGCTACATCTTCTTACAGAAGGAACTGAACTGGAGACAGCGTCGATGGCTCGAGTTCCTCCAGGACTATGACTTTGAGATATTATATACTCCTGGGAAGGGGAACGTGGTAGCCGATGGTCTCAGCAGGAGGACGGGCATTCAGCTACTTGAGGAGGCAACAGAGAAGCTAGCTGCTTTATAGATATCCTTCATGGATAGAGATGGAGCAGCCTTCCTTCAGTCTCTCACAGTCACTCCTCCACTACTACAGCGGGTCAGAGAGGCACAGCGTGGGGACGCCGACTGTGAGACGCGGTGTGCGCAGTTATCCTCAGGACAGGCACCTGATGGCTTCTCCTTTGGAGTAGAGCATGAAATCCTTTTCAAAGGACGTACCTTGGTACCAGTCGCTTTATGAGAGGAAGTGCTGAGAGAGTTTCACACTTCTCCTTTGGCGGTACATCCTGGAGTGGCAAAGATGTACCAGGATCTCAGACGACAGCCCTGGTGGCCAGGTATGAAGAAGGCTGTGGAAGAGTTCGTTTCACAATGCCTCACCTGCCCGCAGGTGAAGGCAGAGCATCAGGTACCAGCAGGCTTGGTACAACCCTTGGAGGTCCCGTAGTGGAATTGGGACGGGATATCTATGGACTTCGTGACTGGACTTCCACGCACTTCAAGAGGTCACGACTCCATCTGGGTGATTGTCGACCAACTCACCAAGTCGGCTCACTTCATACCCATCAGAGAGCAGGGCTCAGTGGAGAGATTGGGGAGTCTCTATGTTCAAGATATTGTACAGATTCACGGGGTTCCATCATCTATCGTCTCTGATCGAGATGCTCGCTTTACATCCCGGCTTTGGAAGGGGTTGCAGGAGGCGTTCGGGACGCAGCTACGTCTGAGCACAGCCTTTCACCCTCAGACGGATGGTCAGACGGAGAGGACCATTCAGACTCTCGAGGACATGCTCCGCGCATGTGTCCTCGACTTTGGTCACAGGTGGGAGGACCACCTACCCTTGGTGGAGTTCACGTACAACAACAGCAACCACTCCACCATCAGGATGGCACCATACGAGGCGTTGTACGACAGAACTTGCAGATCTCCTTTGTGCTGGACAGACCCTGGGGAGTCAGCACTTGTGGGACCAGAGATGTTCCGGGCCACGACAGAGAAGGTCCAGGTCATCCAGGAGCGGATGAGGACAGCTCAGTGCTGGCAGAAGTCTTATGCTGATAGGAGGCGGAGGCCACTAGAGTTCTAGGATGGCGACCACGTCTTCTTGCGTGTCTCACCTAGACATGGATTACAGAGATTTGGCCGAGGCGGCAAGTTGTCTCCATGCTTCATCGGACCTTTCCAGGTCCTCAGCAGGATTGGCGAGGTGGCTTATCACCTGGCTCAACCACCTCAGTTGCACCGGGTGCACGACGTCTTCCACGTATCTCAACTGAGGAGATACGTGCACGACCCGACGCATATCATTGACCATGGGGAGCTAGACGTTGATGATGGGGCGACTTTTGCAGAGGTCCCGGTGGAGATCGAGGATCGACAGGAGCGGGTCCTACATGGATGATCGATTCCTCTAGTGCACATCAGATGGAAGCACGTGATCCTCTAGGAGAGCACTTGGGAGCGGGAGGCTCAGAAGCGTGCTCAGTACCAACATTTGTTTCCCTAGTTTATGATGTATCTTTACAGGGATGTAAAGCCCTGATGTAAGAGTGATGTAAAGACCTGTAAATTTCAAGGAAATTTTTTTCTTAATTTTCTTTGGAATTTTACAAGAACTCAGTTTCTGACGGCACCTGATTCTGAGGCCCGGTGTGCCCGGAATCATTTTCGGAAGTTTGGCTCGGGTACGTTCAGTGAACGAACGAGCGGGTTTTCTAACTTTTAAACCGGTTCTCGGAATCGAATTCCTAGGGAACCGATGGAATCGCAGTGCCGGTATTTTCTTAGAAACGCCTCTTCCGGAGTTGCGTTTTCTCGGGTGTGGTTTTTAATTTTTGGGCTTAAAGTTAAGAAATAAAATAAAAGTGATGCGACAACTTTATTTTTATTTCACTTAAAGCCACTTAAAAGCCCCTTAAAGCTGCTTAAGCTGAGTTCAAGAGGATAGGGTGCAATCCAAAATATCCTACCCTCTTGGTAGGATATTTGTGAGGTGGGGCCCGCACGAGCCCCACCGTTTCTTTTCCGCTAAGTAACGCACCCGTGAAAACCCCCATTAAATAAAAGTCAACTGGGGTGTTCTCTTAAACAATTAAATGCTCCTATTAATTGGGCGGTTTTATTCATTGAATTAATTCTATGAATTAATGAGTCGTTACTTAACTTATATCTTTTCATTTGTTGGCATGTTAATAAAATAAGACCAACATTTTTTTCTTCTTGTGTGTTGCTCGTTGAGAGGATTTGATAGAACCTTAAGTCCTTCATCCTCCTTCGCGAAGAACGTCGGCCTTCGACGAAAGGCGATGAAGAACGCCGAACACTCAGAGTTCGACGATGTGATGCCGTGTTCCGTGACACCGACGATTCTTCTCCTGCGACGTTGTTCTGCGACGTTCCTTCATCCGCGACAAATCCTCGATCATCCGTTGAGGTAAGAGATTGCGGACATTTTAATTCCTTTGTGGATTTTGTACTTGACATGGATTTAATTCATGTAAATTAAATCTGTATGTTTTCTTTACCCCTCGGAGATCGTCGACGCGACGCCCTTCTGCGACGACACGACACCCTTCTGCGACGCGACGATCACCTCCTACCGCGATGGTCAATTCAGCGAAGAACGCACGTACGACGGGGTAGGGGTTTGATTCTTTAAATCTTTGTGATTAAATCCCCGTTCGTTTAAATATTGTTGGGTGAATATCTTTAAGACCGCTAATGCGGTGGGTGCGGACTAACGAAGAAGTCTGAACCCACCGCACCTTTTCGTTCTTGGTGCGCGAAATGGTGAACAACGACAAATGGGGCCGCAAGGGCGATTTGAGGGCCTGGCTGTGAAGATCGGGTCCCGGGAGGACCACTAGCGAAGACCGCACGCAAAACGGACCACCGTAGTGCGTCCGGTGGCCCACGGAAGCTCCCACCGGTGCGCCACCGGCAAAACCCACCGCAGCTGAAGCCGCGGCGGTGAGCCGGTTCCGCGGCCGCGCGGAACCGGGAGGAGGGATGCGGCCCGGCCGCCGCGTCCGCTGGCGAGGCGGCCCCACCCGGGGCTGCGGTGTTTCTTCACGTGGGGGCAGCAAGCCCCCCGCAGCTTCCCCTTGCTTGGCCGCTCGGCCGAGCAGAGCCGGGCCGACCCGCTAGGTCAGGTCGCGGCCGGGCCGGGCCGGGTCGGTCCGGGCCCAGACCCCCCGTTTCCGGACCTTTTCGGTCTTTTGCTCATAACTTGAGCTACGGGCCTCCGAACGACGCGATGTCAGCGGTGATGTGATCCTTGGATCGAGACGGTCGTTTTGGTATATCACACTCAAGGTTTAGGATTACTTTGAGTTCAGCCGTGTTGGTTCGTACACGAAACCAACCGGGCCCTCGGAGCGGAAATGCTCATATCTGGAGCTTCAGACGTCCGATTGACGTGCCGTCGATTTTTTTGTTTTCCTCTAAGTGAGACAGATCTTTTGGCTTACTCCACCCGAGGTTTGGATGCAAGTGGAGTACGACCGGGTTGGTTTTGCCTTAAAAACCAACCAGGCCCCTGGGGCGAAGAAGCCTATAACTCTCAGACCGGGCGTCCGATTGATGTGAAGTCTGCGAAGTTGAGTTCCTGTTGACGATACGGAACTTTTGGATACATAAACTCTGTACTATGTGCCAGTTGATGTATCAGCCTCTCGGCTTGTGGAGCGGACCCTCCCGAACGAGCTTGCTGTGTGCGGGAACCCTAGAGCTGGCTGCGACTGCTACTGTGACGACGACGACTGTGCAGAGATCCTCAGTGGATTCGACGGTGACGACTACAGCACTCAGTGATCCTTTGTGGGTCAGTGCTACCGATGTTGTGTGTGTCCGATCCTGTGTGGGTCATCACTCAGCGGTCCTATGTGGGCCAGCGCCTACAGGTCCTGTGTGGTCCCGATCGTGTGTGGGTCTTTTCGGGGGTTAGTTACCTATCGATCCTTTGTGGGTCAGATCCTTTATGGGTCATTGCGGGGGTTAGTACCTAGCGATCCTTTGTGGGTCCGATGACTTAGATGGATTAGTGATCATCTCTATCATCATTCGAAGAAGTATATTTGTGTGAGCTGAAACTCTGCTTTGCTTTCCTTTGTAGATTGTGATGTGCTATCCTATGTGGATTTACATTTTGCTTTCCTGTGTGGACTGGGTTGTACTTGAGCTCAGATGTTAGAGCCGAGCGAGAATTGATGACTTAGGTATATGTATGGGCATATACCTAAGCTGTGTCGGATTTTACTTCGTGATTTTATCTTTCCTTTGTGGTTTATCCTTTTTGGATTCTGGGAGACCTTCGGGGGTCTCGGGGTCCCTACTGAGTAGCTTATACTCACCCCTGCATGGGCTATGCCCGCACTACGTTGTGTTGGTTGCAGACGACGGAAAATGCTGATCGTGGTGGAGGCTTGCGGAGCAGGACAGTACCTGAAGGTGGACCACTGGGTGGGACGTACCCGGAGCGGTCGGCTGGACCCGAGGAGCAGTGGAGGCTTTCTGTACCCACCCTTCAGGTGGGACTTTCAGAGGACGGCTCGACGCTGCGGCTTTTCTTTCAGTTTCTGTTTTTTCCCTTTCAGTTGTACATTATAGTTGGGCTTGTATTTCCGGCCCCCTTTACTTTTCCGCATTTACTGTTGTACCAGTTTTTACTTAGTGTTTACTTCTTCTTCTTGCTTACTCTCTGGTGCTTGTTTACTTTACAAAGGCAATTCCTTCCCTTTTTACCGGGATTTACGCCTTGGTGCTAGTCGCTAACCCCTGGCCTATGGAAGGCGGGCTTGGGGTAGTCACGTCATGGGCCCCGAGGACGGGTCGGGACAATAATATATGTATAATAAACTTATATACCTAATATTCACCAATTTACAAGATAATGCAACTATGTGTCACCACCAGCTCACACTTATATATCTATAAATTTGATGTAAGAATTATTGTTGAGTATAATCATACTCCGAATGATATCCCCTATTACAACCTAATATTTTTTGAAATATATATTTTTGAATTAAATTAAAAAAATAATATATTTTAGATGAAAACCATTGTTTGACATTCGTTACATGAAATACTAAGTTTATCTTTTGATACATGCAACACATTTTATAAATGAAACACGACATAATATTAAAATATTGTTATTTAATATAATAATTATCGCCTAACTATTTGGATGGTTGTTAAGAATATTTTAAACTAAAATATGAAAATATAGGGCCTAAACTTTTTACTAAAATGAATTCATCAGTGACCAATTAATTATAAATGATTATAATAACTATTTTAAAATAAAGGAAATCATTTTATGAAAAAATATTTTTATTCCCATAAACTAATATTAGATATATAAAATGAAAAAAACACATTTGGTGAGTCATTTTAATAAAATTTATATATTATATATTTATTAAAAAAATTAACGTTCATCTTATGTGTTTTCTAGACAATAGTTAAAAATGAATCCAATTTTTCTCATAAAGACATTATCTTTCTAATTAATAGTTTTGTCTAATTTTACACACTAATTATAAAATTAATATATCATATTATTATAATATATATTTGATAAAATAAAGAAAAAATTTAAATCATTATGACCTATTTTTCTAGATTTTAATTATTTTTATTTTTTTTTTGAAGTTAAAATTTTTAATTAATATTGAAAAATATTGGTTTCTATGATAGAATTTAATTTAATTAAATAAAAGAAAAAACATTTTTTCATAATGTTTTAAAAAAAATGTTCAATTATATTTTAATTAATATTACTAATTTCATTGGAATAATTTTCATTTTTAATTTTAAAATAAAAACATTTTAAGCTTTTAGACAGTTTCTCTTCGCAAACTTTATTTTTCATCATGACTATAGGATTAATTGAAAATTAATTTTTGTAAATTATATTAATGGAATAAACTAAAATGGAATAAATAGTTTATATTATCAAATACGGTGAACCTAATTTTATACAATAACAAATAGTAAAAGGGGAAAAACACGTTATTTTGAATAATGTCAAGATTAGTTTTCTGTGGGATTAAACTAAACGATTTGAATTATAAATGACCCAAAATATTTCAAACAACCATTTTCTACCCATTATTCACCTTTATTATTTTTATGGTGGAAAATGGATATTTTGGATCATTTTTTCATTTGATTAATGTTCGTACACATTTTTTTCAAAAAAATTACATGTGGGGCACTCACATTAATTATAAAAGGCCACCCACAATCCCCTCATATTAACACATAAAAAACCTATGTTTCATAAAATTATAACCCAAAACACTTACTTAATTGCCTCCTACCATCTTTTTTTCCTTATTTTTATCATAAATCCAACCTAAAATGCCCGTTATAGGGAAACCAAAAGAAGTTATCTGAAGAAGATGTGACACCACTAAGAGAGAATTTTATATTATTTCATACACCAAATCTAAATATTTTGATTAAAACATGATGATATATTAACCAATGTGTAATATATATATATATATATTAATAAGTTAATTTAATAACCTACAACCATCTCCTATTCTATAAAATGGGATACAGAATCATCAGTCTAGTGTACGGAGAACTACATCCTCATGAAATAGAGTTATTCTGTTTCCATCACAACCTCACATATCAAAATATAATGATGTATTTATTTTTTATCTACAATATTTTTTAAATTATTTTTATTTTGGAGTCATAATATAACATTTTAATTCTTAATTTCTATTCCTTTGGAATATAATAATTTTTATCATTTGATTGGTGGACTACAGCCTCATGATGCAATGTGACTCATTAATACTTTAAATAATAGGTAATAACGTTTTTATAAATTATCATATGTGAAATATAAGAAAAAGAATTATTTTATAATTTTAATTTATTATTTAACATTCTATATTTTAATCCAATGGGAAAATGGAAATAAAATTCATTCATATGTACGACATACTATCTTCATTAATGGTGTATTTCCTTTTATACATATATTATCTATGGATTACTATAAATAAATTTATATTTAATATATATAATACTTTTATCATGTTTATCATTCTTTACATTATGTAATTGTGATAAAAGTAATAGGAACCAAAATAAAAAATCAAAGCATGCACAAAAAACAATGAAGTTATTACTAGAAATGTGATTTTGATAATGAATTGTAAATATTCATGTAATAAATGGTCATAATTAAAAACTATATCTGAGGATAAATATTTATTTATTTATTTTTTATTAATATATTTATAAATTTCATATATTTATTTTATAGGAAACTTGAATGAGTATAAACGATGTCATTACATAAGGTAAGAAATTTCTAGTCTCTCTTTTATTTTTGGGAGACTTATGGAAATTCAAAACTTAATTATTTTATGTTGTGTGCATAATACTCCATTTACATGTCATATAATCAGTATCCATAATTTCATGATATTTAGATTTCCATTCTATGTTATTTATTACAATGGATTATGTTCCAAAATATTACTATATTTGTAAGTGATTTCAATATCAATTTTATTTTATGTTATACGCAACCCATGTTCACCACCTCATTTATTTATTTTATGAACATAATTACCATAACTGTATATTAGGATTATAATACATACAATTATGGGTATTAAGATTTTAAATTACTGATATGTCTTTCATAGGGTTTCTAATGAAAATGAAACGAAATAGGTAAGAAATTTTGTCCTAGATTTTCCTCATTTGAGAAAAATGTTGGGTTACAACACAGTATTTTTTTATTAGGTGTATATAATTTCCAATTTACATGTTATATAATGAATATAATAACATTAATGATATATTTTTTCTATTTATTGATATTCAATCAGGGGGATTCTTATTCAATGTTATTATTGTGGTAGTGGCATTATCATTCAATCTCATAATTTATCAAGGGTGTTTATGTTTATGCCTTTGAAGATAAAACTTTATAAAAAATCGATCATGAAAATGATGATTTTTTTTGTAATTTCCCCAACTCCCTTCCAATTAAATAAGCATAATATAGTGTTTGTGTTTTTTTGGGAGGAAACAGTAGAATATTTCAAGAGTTTTCCATTATTCAAGTTTTCCCATGGTAGGTCAAGGCATTGACAGGTCAGGGTGTCAGTTGGTTATGGAATCAGTAGGTTAGGGTGTTGGTTAGTTGGGACGTAAGTAGGTCAGGGAATCAATAGTTCTATGAATCGCTCGGTTAGGGTTTCAGTGGGTCAGGGAGTCAGCAGGATAGGGTGTGGGTTGGTCAGGGCGAGAGTTGGTCGGGAATCAGTAGGTCAGGCGTCAGTGAGTTGCGTTGGTGAAACTATATTGGTGGGTCACATCATTGAATCTTATCAATGAGTCATGTCATTGACTCTCAATTTTGATTCAGGTGTTAGTGACTCACTGTTGGTGACTCTCTCTCCGTGACTCACCCATTGGTGAGTCATTTCCATCTTTTTCTACTATTCCCAGTTTCATTCCTCTTACATTTTAGTTAACATTAATCATGTTTAAAAGCTTGTTTTATCATTTACAAAGGGGGATTAAAGGATATTAATTAGAAAATTAATAACCTATCAGTCCAAGAACATTGAAATAGTCAACCTGGGTATAATTTATCATGATCCTGCATTTAATTACTTTTGAATCTATTCTTCTATTGATATAGGATCTGTCTCTTCTAGGCCAGTGTATTCTATTCCCTGTGTGTCTATATTTTATCTTCATTTGAATGGAACTTTTCTTCCCATATGATTCAAATATCTAATGTAGTTATGGATCTAGTTTTTGTTTGTGTCTTTGGTGCTAATTGTCAACCCATGTTTTTGTGGAAAGATGAATTGTTGATAGGATATTGTTCTAGGTAGTGATCACCTCATCTCTCTTTTATTTCTTTATCATGTACTGTGGGTGTACTAATGTCCCCTTGTGATTATAGTTGGACCAAAATTTAATAAAGATAATAGGAAGTAATAAATTAGGGGTTGGGAAGGTGATTAGGAAAATCACATTGTTTTATATGTTATCCTTTATCCATGTTTAGTTTTTTAAGGGTAATACGCCTTTTGAAAATAATGGTTGTTAGTGGACGTTGTTTATAAACATGTATACATTTGGAATATTTGTTGTTGAATCCTTATAGAATGGATGAAATTATGAAATTGATTAAACTTGTATAACTAGTAAAATATATTGATTCCTCAGGATGAAACATTTTTTGTGATCACCACTGAATAATGAAAGTCTAATTAAAGAACAAGGGTTTTTTTCAATCTGAATAAACATTACAGTTTGGTGTGGTTGTTTCTTGTGTGTAGTTATGTTATATATTATTTTTTAGCTCATCATGTGATGTTTTTTTTGTATTGAGGTTGTGTTGGCCCGTAAGGGGCTTCACAACGCTAGGTTCCCCCCAATTTCGCCTTCTCATTCTCCGTCTCAGGTTGGCTACGCTACTCTGCTCGACACTTCAGCTCTATTCATTCATGATGTGTGGTATCTTCTAGTGGTGGGGATGTGTCGGCTCATCCATATTTGAAATCCTCACTCATTTCTTGCATTTTCACACCATAACCTTCTCGAGGGCTAGGGTTTCCTTGGAAACATGGTTTTGGTCCTGGGTCCAGGTTTTAGATGCTTCGCTCTGGGGTTCTCAAATTCATTTTGTGTCATCTATGGGAGTGTTGGTAGGATCCTATCTTTTTGTGTGTCTTTGAAGGCGGCGGTGGGATCTACGGTTGTCTTGAGGAGATGACTTCTTCTGGAGACACTCTGGAGGTCATCTTTTTGGTGAAGGTTTTCTGTTTTTTGATCTTTTATTAGTGTTTTTGGATGCTCTGCTGCTCACGGTTTAGTTCTGGGGGTTATGTGTTTTTTTTATTTTTATTAGCTGCTTGTTTTTTATTCTACCGTTAAGGTGTGGTTTTATTTTGACTGTGTTTGAAGTCAATTGTTCTGTGGTGGCTGTTTGCTGCTCAGAGATGAGTTTTTATGCTAGGGTATGTTTGCTATTTATTGATTTTGTTAAGATTATGGCGTTCAAGGAATGTGTAATGGCGAAGCAATGATGTAGTTTGAATTATGGTGGTGTTTCTACCATGGATCCGAAGCACTGAAGCTGATTTTATGGTGAGTGTAACTAAGCGCACATTTCTCCTGGTTTTCTACAGAAGAAGGGTTATGGATTTTTTCTGGTAATGGTTTTTTGGATGGATTCTACCGAAAATTCTACATGGAAATGATCCAGATTAAGAATAGAGCAGGTTCTTTCACAATAGATGACTACTCAGATTTGGAATAATGAGAGGCTATGGCTCAGCCATCGGTACCAGGCCTGTGCATTTTTTCACAGGTTAGCTTGCTAAACAGTCATGCATTTATGGAGGTTTTCTGTACTGATGTTGATGCTAGGGATGGGTATTTCTATGTAGTCTTGTTCTAGTATTTGAAATTTTATTATGTTGATTTTTCTACATCTTTCAAGTCATGTGAGGTTTCCCCCTTTTTCCCTTAAAAATGAATTTCTCTTTAAATTAATAAACATTTAGACCTTCGATCCATTCAGTCAGGTTGTGTTAATGGGGCGGTATAGGTAGTTTGATGGTATATCATGGTGATATATTTATTGTCGAATGGATGAACATGTTATACAGTGGGACTACATCTGGGCAGTGGTTGGGAAACAGGGCTACAGTTTTGGGTTATGCAATGTTCATGTTACTGGGTGTGGTGTTGTTATACAGTGGGGCTGCTGAGTGTGGATGTAATGATGTGTGTTTGGGGTTTTATTTTTTGAGACAAATGATATGGTGTCATGAATTTGATGAATTATTGTAAAATTGGTTGGATGGGTGTTTAAGAAAGTGGAGTGTGTCGTGGATTTTTTTTCCCTTAGTCCTTCTTCTGAGGGTGTTATGTGAGACAATGTGGCTGTTGTTTGTGATGTTTTTAGTATTTTCCAAGGTAGGGATGGAATGAATATATAGTTTTTTAATATATAATGAATTTTTTTAAAATCAATTGTCTAGGTAAAATAATTATGTTTATGGATTTTTTGACGTAGTGTATTAAGTGGAAGTAGAAAGGGTAGTTTTGTGTGGGCTAGTTGTTTGTTTTGAAAACACATAGGATAGTCTATGTGTTTGGTATATATATATGTACATGTAGTAACATGTGATTTATATATGCACCCCATGTGTGTTAATCACTCTGTTTAGAACTCCCCCATTTATATGTGGGTGGGTGTCCTTTCCAAACATCCTAGGGGGAGGATGGATGGCTTATTATTAGATATTATCTTTTCCCTCTTCTAGAAATTGGTAGCCCAAGACTCATGGGGCAGGTTGTGGTGCAGTTGTTAGGCCTTGTTGTATTATAGAAATGGTGTGTATATCTGGTGTCTTCTAGATGAGATATGTTGTACATCCCCAGATTTCTTCTGGGTGAGTTTATAGTTTTGTGGCGCAGGTATCTGTGAGGGGTGGGGGTGGGGTTTGTGATATGGTGGTGGCCCAGGAATTTCAAGGAGGGATGTGGTATGTGGCCCCTGTGTGTACGAGCATGTTGTGATAGTGGGGCTTGTGGAAGATAATTGTATCATTAGGGTGTTCTCTATTAGGAATGAGCAGTTAACCAATGGGAAGAAAATTGGGGTACCCAATTCTTGAAGTTCATACTAATTTACTTTACTTGACTTGTGTTATTTGAATAGTATGTCTTGGTGATGTTGGGGTGGATAGTATACCTTCTAAGGTTTTTAGAGATTTTTTTTACTTTTATCAGAGGTTCTTTAGTATGTTCCCCCACTTTTTAATGGGATAGTTTTTCTTTTCCTACTATGTATACGTTTATTCTCACCCAATGTATATATATATATATAATTATTATTTTAGGATTGCAGGGAGATTATATGGACCATTCTAGACTTTACTATCTCGGACATTAGGGATATATTTTTTGTCACATCACATTTTTTATTTTGGTATTTACATTAGTGATATTCATTATATTTATAGTATATTTTTTAATGCATGTATATTTGATGTATTCTAGATTATTTTATTCATATGTGTGTCTTAGAGTTGTTTGAGAGGATGATACATCTTATCTCCCGATCATGGTTACTATAAAAAGGGTAATGCCTCCAATTTTTATGATATTATTATACACATGGTGTTGATCACCACCACATAGCCTACATTAGGTGGGACTCAGGGGGTCATTATCTCATATTCATCTTCAAGAAGGATGGTTTTTGAAATTTTTATTCACATCCATCATCATGATGAATGAAGGGCTGTGATAGAATGGTACTAGAGCAGATGGTTCAGAGATATGTTGTAGTTTAGAGTTTGGTAGAATGGAAAATGCATGGGATGGTAGCAAATTATTGTGAGTTGATCATTGTGAATTTCATAAGCTAGTGAAGACACTCTAAGACACAATATTTTAGATCTCCCTGTGATCTGATGCATGGACTCAAATCATTCTGAATGACCAAGTGAGGCTACACCATTTCCAGGGTAGTGACCCTAGGAAAGGTGCATCAATCATGATGACTTGTGTTCTTATTAGAGTTTTGAATCTCAGGGAAATTAAATAATAAAAATATAAATGAGAATTAAATAAAATTCCATTAAACTCGGGCTTATGAATTTCAAGTTCACTATTAATATATGGAACTCGGTCTTCATCCATGAGTTCATTAGGAATTGGAGGCTTAGAAGGCCGCTCCAACTGACCGACATATGGTTGATCCATAAGAGGAGGATGAACAGTTGTATAAGATTCTATGTTAATTCCTGCAATAGACTCTGGGAATGTACAAGGGAAGTGTCTCCAAAAATTGAGATAATTAGCTAGCTTAAGGTGTTTGAGATCACCTTCAGCCTAAACTGGGCTTCAACAGAGTACTGGGTTCCGGTGGATGTTATTCAAATGAGGGGAGCTATGATTCGTGGTTAACACTCTATCTGGGGGAGAATAAGTAGGTTGATGTTCTCTAGGTCTATTTTTGGAAGGAGTTTCATGAGTAATTCCATTCTTCAAACATGAATGCCAATAAGAGGAAATAATTACTCTCCCTCTAATTGGTAAGTATGTTGGTATGGGAAGATGGGATAAAGATCTAGGATCTCATCTGATTTTCTCAAGATATATTTCTGGATGATGTGTCTTCGGTGATACTCTTAGAGAGGGAACATTGTCCTTCCCTCCAGTACGGATTTAATCCCTTCACCTTGTCGATATTCCAAGAGGTCTAGAAAAAAGTGGAAGTGATTGAGAGGGTGAACTTGTGGGGAGGTCTACCATGAGAGGGGAGAGTGAAGGGTTCTACGAAGGTAAACCACTCTTGAAGCACATCATATGCACCAGGGCCTTCAAGATTTTTTCCAGCGAGGAGTTGACCTCAAAAATTTTAGTATCGACCCTCTAGTCCTAATTATTTTCCCATAATATTGGGACAAAGATTATTCTCATGTAGATATTTTATGATCCTTAGATTCAGTTCCCAATTAGACCATTTTATGGTGGAGGTCGGAAATCTTAGTTCCAATATCAGCTGTAGTTTCTGACCAGACTCCTTTAGAAGAGGTGGCAGTAGGCTCCTTCTCCATTGAGGGGATACAGATAAGGTCAAAGAAAAAATCAGGTATTTACTTAGGGATCTCAACCCATTCATGGTCGGGGAGGTAGAACACAACAGAGCGGTAGAGGATATAGGTGTTGTTAGTCAAACTCTATAGATCTAGTAGTTCAAGTAGGGTTGAAGATCTTTTGAGGTATGATTAGTTTTTTCAGGACTATTGTTTGTTCCTTGTTTGATTAGGGAGCTTCTTGCTCAATTTTTTCACCCGGTATAGCCCATGCATTGGTAATACACATAGAGATAATTTTCATGGCTATGTAGTTGAGTCTACTGGTTAGAGGACTGAACAAATTGTTGGGTGTGTGTCGGGGATGTAGACTGATGATGGGACCAAATCAGCCATGTGGGGATCTCTTTCTGCTATAGATGCAGCCATACGATGTATTCCATGCCATAAAATGGTTGTTTTTCATACATTCTATCATTGACTTATTCTGGAGTAGATTCATGTTTTTAGATTTGGATGGCCAGTGTATAGATTTTGTTGGTGAGTGGAGTTTTCATGTGGGCATCCAGTGCATGGGGCCTCTTCATTCCTTGTTAGTTGAGCTATCAGTGGAATTGGTGGTTTCTATGATGGTGGTGGTTTTGGGAGTTTTCATGGAGTTCTAGGCTATTTTCTCTAGTAAGGTCTTGACTCTACCCCCTCAGCGTGACGTTGAGTTAGATATATTCTTATGACCCTGTGCTAGTCTAATTTCAATGGATCCTTAACAGATGAAGCCTTACCATCCACAATAGTTGAAGATTAATATTGATGATTAGATGAAGATGTTATTTTTCCGGCCTACTATGTCGTCATGGGGTTCATTGGTCTTGTTCTCAAAGAAGGAAGATAGTGGTCTGAGGTTGTTCATAGACAATCGAAGTTTGAATAAGGTGACTATCAAGAACTGTTACCATCTCCCAAGGATAACAGATATTTTTGACTAGTTGATGGGAAAATGTTGGTTTTCAGTATTGATCTGTGGTTTGGGTATCCACATTTGGTTTTGATGGAGGGTGAAATCTCAAAGTCTTCTTTCAGAAGTAGGTATGGGCTTTCCATGTACATGGATAGGTCATTCGGTGTTACAAACACACCATCCATGTTCATGGGACTTGTGAACTCATTTTTCCTGAGTTCCATGATGGGATCATCACCGTATTCATCAATAACATATAGATATACTAGAAGAAAAAGGACGAACAAATTAAGAATCTCAGCATTATCCTGGAGGCCATTCGATGCCACTAGCTCTACCTAAAGTTATCCAAGTACAAGTTTTGGACATGGGAGGTCCACTTCCCTAGTTAAGTGGTGTCTCAGTAGGGGTTAGTAGTTGAACTATCGATGGATGAGGAAGTTTTTTCTTGGGAATCACAAAATAATGTTGCAGGTGTTTACATTTTTCTCAGTATTTCATTCTATTATTAGATATTTTCTCCCAATTTCTCTTGACTAGCAGCCTTGTTGATGAATCTGACCAAAAAGAAATAGGCCTTTATGTGAAGTGAGCAGTTTCAGGTAGAATTTATCTATATTAAGGTGATGATGGTCAGACATACATTGATCCATTTTCATGATTATGGTTTGATGATCAAGGTGGTTTGTGATGTCTTCTGTCTAGGCGTGGGAAGTGTGCCAATGCAGTCATGACGAGTGGACTCTTATGGGTCTGGGTGGTTATGTTCCCATGAATGTAACTATTCAAACCTTGATTTGATGCTAGAAGAACACATGTTCGTGCTAAAATTGTGGTGACATTACCTAATTAGATAAAAATTTTTGTGGTTTGTAGAACTTAAGTTATATGGTTTATATTTTCCCAACAAGACCAGCACTTGTGGCAGTAGAGGTGGATGGAGTTTCTCCTAGATTCAGAATTTGATACATCCTACACCCCTTGAAATGGGAATGTTTTGGAAAATTTTTTGATTAGGAAGTCTCATAAGGTTGTTTTTTGAGAATCTCTGAATTATTGGAGGGTGATGGAAGAGCTATCTTCCTTGCACATAGATGATGGAAGAGATGACAATAGAGTCAATCTATTTTAGATGTAAATGTTGTCTTCCAAAAGGAAGCAGGTTGATGAGTCTTAGTGGGAAGACTCAGCAGAAGAGGTGATTTTTTATCACGCTGATCAAGGTGTTGTTTTAGAGGTATGGTCTGAGGATGGTCAGAATCAGATGTTGTTCCATGAGAATCAGTTTGTTCTAATGGTGGTTCATGAAGGAGTTCCCCATGAATTTTATAGAACATCCAAATAAGTAAAACATGAAGATTCCAAGATGTATCATCACCTGAGAGAATTTTTTTGGTGGCCTGAGTGAAAGTGGGTAGTGGCCTAGTTTTTGAAAAATTGACCAATGTTCTAGTAGGTAATGGTTTAACACCATGGATTCCATGGAGATATAGTATGGGGAAGATTTGGTTCATGTGAATGGAGTTCTGATATCTATTATCTAGGATTGGGAAACATGTTTTACCTCATAAGCATGGATAAATTGAAGCATGATTTTGGCACTCAATTAGGTATTAGTACTGCATTCCACCCTCAGATAGATAAGAAATAATAGAGGACCATATTGACAATGGAGGACATGTTGTGAGTGTACATCGTGGTTTTGGGTGGGTCTTGGGTGAGACATTTTCCAATGATAGAATTTTATTAAAAAATAAATAAAACTATACTATTAGCATGGATCCATTTTAATCCATGTATAAAAGATCATTTATTTAAACTTAATGACAGATAGAGGCTGGGGAGACAACTATTATTTGTCCCAATATGGTGTAGACCGCGACCGAGAAGGTGCAACTTTTCTATGAGAATAATAAGGTAGCACAAGACTAAATTATTTCAAATGAAGATCATAGGAGAAGACACAAGTAATTTTAGTATGGGGACTATGTATTCTTAATGGTTTCCCCTCTAAGTGTGTAGTGGATGTCTGGACAAGGGATAATCTACTTCCCATGTTCATTGGACCCTTCGAGTTGTTGGGGCGAGTTAGCGAGGTGGAATTACAGTTTGTGTTTCCACCGTAGTTAGAGATGATTGATGATGTAATTCATTTTTCCCTTCAACATTAGTATCTTCACAAAGACTCTCTTATCATTGAATATGAATGGTAGGATATGGAGGATGAAACAACATTTTTGGAGTGGAAAGTGAAAGTTCAAGATCATTGGGAGAAGGTGCTTCATGGATGAACCATTCCTTTGGTTTATGTGATTTAGAGGCATGGTGTCCTGGAGGAGAGTACTTGGGAAAGGGAGATGCATATGTGTGCCTAGTACCCATATTTGTTTTGATTTTTCCTTTCCTATTTTTCTAATAATGTAATTCGGGAACCTTGTTTGATATTAGAAGAGTTGTTTCCATGTTCAATAATTTTTGATAATTTATTGACATATATAAAGGATATGACAATATCCATATTCGATATACATTAATTGGTATGTTTTTAAACCCATTTGGTCATGATAGTGATGCCCGAAGCAGATAATATATTGATATTGAGGAATGAATTCCCCGATCCATGAATCTGGAATATGTTTTTACTATTCTTAAGTGGTGGTTTTTTGGTTGATTAGGGTAGTAAATGTGGGAGGTGGTGTTATGGGATGTTGAGGTTTCACTCCAGTTTTTGAATAACACACTACGGTTTATCCTTGGGAGGTATCATACGAGGTGGTTGTTCAGACCCCTCTTTCTTCTCTGTATAGTTTTGAATTATCGTGGGTGAGAATAATTTGGGAGGTATCTGGTGTAATGAAACTAACCACCCTATTCCATTAAATTTTTAAATTTCTTTTTTTGGGGTGTTCTAATAGACAACTATTGCTCATTTCAGAGTCCTCCAAATTTCCATTTTTTTCATCGGTAGGTCAGGGCATGGGCAGATCAGGGCATCAGTAGGTCAGGGCATCAATAGGTCAGTGTGTTTAAGTGTCATGTAATTGGTAATTTAGGGTGTTTTTATGGTGGGGTGTTGGTATGTCTATACGTTGGTAGGTCCAAGTATCGTTTGGTCATAGCGTCGGTAGGTTAGGGCGTTGGTAGGTCAGGTGATAGTAGGTTGGTGGTCGGTGAGTCATGTTGGTGACTTGTTTCGGTGGATTATCTCATTGACTCGTGTTGATGAGTCGTGTTGCAAACACATGTTTCTGATTTAGGTGTTGTTGAATCACTGATGGTGACTCACTGTTGGTGACTCACCCATTAGTGATTCATTTCTAGATTTTTCCAGTTTTCCACGATTCTCCCATCTTATGTTTCGTTTAAGGTAAATCAAGTTTAAATCCTTGCTAGGTCATTTCTAAAGGTGTTCCAAAGGATATTAAATAAAATTTTAGTTTCTTAATTCTCTAAGAACATTGAAATTGTAAAACCATGTAATGTTTATTGTGTTCTGTCTTCTAATGGATTTTGAAACCTTTCTTCTGTAATTATTGAATCTATCTCTTCTAATACAATATCTTCTCTTCCTTATGTGATTTCATTTTCTATTCATCTGATCGTAACCCTTATTCCCATAAGAGTCTCATCTAAAATCTAATTGTGGATCTAGATTTTTATGGAGTCTTTCTTACTACTCATTTACGAACTATTTTTTGTACAAGGAGGAATTTTTTATCTTCTGTTGTTCCTGGTAGGGGTACCTTCATCTCTATTTTATTTTGGGTAACATGTTAGGTAGGGTTACTAATACCCCCTTCTAAATATAGTCGAACCCAAATTTAGGGATGAAAATATGAAGTATTAAATATGTGGCTCCAAAGAGAACAATGATTATTTCTTTGTTTTATTTTTTATCCTTGATCAATGTTGTGTTTTGTAAGGTTCGAATTCCTTTTGAAAATCATGGTTGTTGGTGGCCTATGTTTGCAAACCTATATGACATGTGAATATTTTTTATTTTTTCATTATCGAATGGTACAAATTATGAAATTGACTATTCATGTATAACCCATTAAATATACAAATGACCTATGATCAAACATTTTATGTGATCACCCTAGAATAATGAAAGTATAATTAATGAATGATGGTTGTTAAATCAAAATACACCTTGTAGTTTTGTGTGGTTGTGTGCTTTGTATGGTTCTGTTCGTCCATGTTTTAATGATGGTCATGTGATGTTGTGGCTAGGGGTACAGTTGTGTTTATGGTGTGGTACTAGTGGTGTGATGGTATCTCAGGTTAAGATATTGATTTATTTTGGAAGGGGTGAACTTTTTATGTAGTGGGTCTACATAAGGTTAGTGGTTCGGTAGTGGGGATTAAATTTTTGGTTGTTTTATGTTTATGTTACTGGGTATGGTGTTTTTATGTAGTGGGGATGTTGAGTGTGTTAGTGATGATATTTTTTGGGGGTTTCGTATTAAGAGGAAGGACAGGGTGACATGAATTTTAAGATTGATGGTGGTAGTGGTTGAATGGGTGTTTAAGAAAGGGGAGTGTGTGGTGGATTTCTCTCCCTTGGTCCATCATCATGGGGTGTTATGGATGAATGTGTGGCTATTTCCTATGATATTTTTGGTATTTTTCTTGCTAGGAATGGATTGAAAAAAAGTTTTATTAAATAAATAATTAATTTTCATTAAATTAATTGGTTGTGGTTATGAATTGAGTTTATATATGTTTGTGTGGTTGTGAATTTAGAGGTAGTTGGAAGAGAGGTTTTGTTTTGGATCTTTTTTTGTCTTGGAAACCCATTGGATATGATGAGTGTTTTCTACCAATATATATATATATATATATATATATATATAATCATATAGTTCCTGGTTATTAGTATATTCACCCCACCCATCTTGAGCATTATAGACCGAACACCCCCATTGTTATGGTGGAGGGTTTCCTTTCCCAAAATCCCATTGGGAGGATGGATGGTTAGTTACTATAACTTATATACACCCTATTTTAGGAACTGGTATCCCTAGAATATTTGGGTAGGTTTTTGTGCGGTTGTAAGGCCCAGGTGTCTGCAGGCAAGGTGTGAAACGACCCAAGTATTTCTAGAGTAATATTTTTTCATTTCTATTAATATTGATGAATAATATATTAATTTTATTTTAAACATGACTCTTTTCTAATATCATAATCCACACACAACTACAGGTTTCTTTGAAAAATTATGTTATACACGACTTTGAGTTATACTGAAATATAATATAATAATAATAATATTTTAAATGGTAGTTAATGCATTGCCATTGTATTTCCAAGAATGAAAACAACTAACTATATTATGATTAAAAAAAATTTAAATGTTATTAAATTTATCTACTTAATTTTGGAGGCTTAACATAATAATTAATCTGATTTTAAGCATGAAAAACTCTAATTTTTTATAGGGTAATTTTACCAATTTTTGATGGAGAACCCTTTTTAAATATATTTTTTGTCACTTTTATATGGTTTGTTTGAAAAAAAATTATAATTTTGGCATCAATATTTACTTTGGATTAAATTTTGGTTTTTCTCTGATAAAGTTCATTTTTTAATGAAAAGTAAAAAATTAATGCATTTTAATGCAAAATTGTGTTTTCATATAATTTATTTATATAGTTATATTGTACTATTAATTGGATTTGAAGTGTAATTAGATTATATTTTTATTATTTAATACAATTTTGGTCATTTAAAGTAATTTAACATTAAAATTGGACATAAACACACGTCAATATTTTGTTAGTTTTTACTTCGTAAAAAATGATTTTTTGTTTTTACAATAGGATTTAATATTTAATTAATTTCTGCCAATTATGTGTTTTGAATTTGGAAAATTTTATTCCATATTTAGAATCATGAGGTCCAAATTGTGTGTATAGGTACCTTTTATTTCTTGACACTATGAAAAGTAACTTTACTAATTATTTTATTTATCATGGTAAAAGGGTAAATCTGGTAAATATGTGTAAAAAATAAATTTATAATAATATTAAACTACCCTAAAACATGTCCTAATACTATTTTATGGGATATTTTTTACTATAGTAATCCTTGGGTCGATTTTCGGACCCAATGGAGCCACCTGGATGTGAAAATGTCATTTTATAGGAATTAAATTGAAGTAATGAAAAATGAAACATAAACATGTATCTTTTAGTAAACTAGTTTTTATATAGGGTTATATGAGTGATATTTTTTACTATAAGGAGTATTTATAAAGATAAAATGTTTTTTCTACATCATGGTATTTTATTTATAATTTTTAGACAACAAATAAATAAATTTTTATATGACACAATGATGATGCAGTGATTACCAAATTAATGAATGATTTAAATAAATGAGATTATAAATATTAAAAAAAATATTTTTTTGAATATTTTTATGAAATAAATGAATTTTAGGAATTATTATAAATTTTTATATTTTAATTAATTGTGTTTTTTTTGAATAAATCAAGTTTTTAGGGATTTTTTTTAAAATCATGATATGAATAGTATAAAAATAGACGTAAATGAGTTTTTAAAAAAAATCAATTTTTTAAATGCTGTAATAGTCATAAAAACATTGGGTTCATCCAAACGACTTATATAATGTTGAACATGTCATTAATGTACCACTGTTGGTTCGATTTTCATTTTATATTAAATATATTAACCATATTGTATGAATATGCAAGAAGACGTGGTAAGAGTTATATTAGTTAACATATTTGTAAAACTAAAAGATAACATTACATTTGTGACCTTGACTTGTATAAAACATATTAGTTTATATTTCTTGGACCTGAAATAATCTTATATTTAAATTAAATGACTTTGGGACTATTTGAAATAAAAAAACTATAATAAAATAATATTTCAATACCATCCTAAAGTGCCCCACCTCCCCAATATAAAAGGGAATCAACTCTACCCATTTAATAAAACCAACCAAGACCCTTCACTCATCCAACATCTAAAAAAATAATCTCTCAACATACCACTCTTCCTACTAGAATCCTCACCTTGTGAAAAATGAAATTCAAGAATTCCTTTTAACTTAATTCAAAAGGAGTTACCCGATTTTAGGTAAGGTCTTATCTCAAGATTCTTTCATTTAATTTACTTCTCCAACCCCCTAAACTGCCTTTATTACATTATTTTATAACAAAACCAGTATCATAAATATAATAGGATTTATTAATGTGAATGATTCTAAATAAACTTACACACACCTCCACCTAATGGATATGAACAAACTGTTTATGTAGACGACGAACTACTGCCTCACGAAAAGATGAGTGTTCAATTTTCCCCTACCCCCTCATGGTAGCCCTTATTATGGAACTATCTTTATATATGATATATATTATATTTATATTTTCTCTATTCTTATGTTTTTTATTTAAATCATACCATTATGCTTTCCATAATTTGTAAATACGATAATTTCACCTAAGGAACTGCAGACTACCCCCTCCTCAAAGTAATATGACTCATTCATGCCATACATGGAATGTATAATGGATGGAGTTAATGAACATATGTAACATATATAACATATGAAAATAAACTATAATAACAATATAACTATGTATCATTCATTTTTCAATCCATTAAAAATGAAAATGAAATTAAAGTAGTGTTCATGCATACATACGACTTATTATCTCCATGAATAGTGAATTTCATTTATTATCTTCAAATGATATGTAAAATTATAAATACATATTTATACTGGATATATATTTTATAAATATTATCTTAATAAAGAATATAATTCAAGTGATAATGGAATTTTGACCACATGGACAATTTGTAATCATAACAAGTTCATTTTTGACTCAAGTACCAAATATTGACAAAACGTCCGATATTAACAAATATTATTATTTAATGATTATAATGTGTTGATAATTGATAAAAAAAGAATAATAAAATTTAATAAGGTTCTAATGAAATTTTAAATTATATTATGTTTATTATTCCGAAAAACAAGGAACATACGTGACAAGTCGGACTCAAGGTAATAGAACATTTCAACCTTCTCTTTTAGTCAAAGACTTCTTTTATGTTATTTATTTTAATATCCATTTTCTTATGTTGCTATATGTTCTTATATATATTTATTTTTTGTAGTTTTTTTAATGTTATCAGATACCCTTTTCACTCCTCTCAACTCATTTTCTGAATGTTAAATTGACGTCATTATACTGAAAAAATTTCGTAACGGACTTCATATCAATATTCATTCATTGAGGCCTAATTTGATTTATACATGAAATTATATTATATGGTTTATAAAACACTTTTTATTTTAATTTCCTTCAATTTGAAGCATTTTCTACCAATAATTTTACTAATTGACAAAAAGAAAGTTTATTTTTAACGTACGAGACAAAAGTGACCTTTCCTCTGCTGTGAGCATTATTTCATATTTCGCTTCCTTTTTTTAAAGGATAGGGCCAAAACCTCATTAATTATTTAAAACAAAGAAAATACCTCAATTATCTGGGTAGAGGTAGACCCATAACATATCCCAATGCCCTGTGGGCATTTAGCCCATTACATGGCACGTAGGCCCAAATTTTTTGCCCGAGGCCCATTATGTGAATAGTACTTCTACAGTACTCTTCCAGCTATAGTACTGCATTGTATCCGCCACTGCTACAGTACTCTACCACCACTAAAGTGACCTGCTGCCGCTACAGTGCATGTCGTTGCTATAATCTGTATCATTTTTTTAAAAGGAAAAATATATACCATATACTAATTTTATGTATTTCGGTATTGAGAAAAAAAATTTAGGATGGATTTGTTATGTCAATATATTGAAATGATATATTTTTATTGCAATGTAGAAATTTTTATCTTTCCATTATTCTTGTGTTATGTTTTATGATTATGTTCAGGTTCTTGGGAATTGTTTACTTATACAGGCGGTTATGTGACAAACCATGGGAGGGTGAGCCCGATAACATTTTCCAATGCATTGTGTAAAGTGGAGGAGGTAAACATTAATGGTTCTCCTAAGAGATATTTGTAATATACCATGATGTTTATTCCAAACATAACTTCATATGTAGCTTGGATTGCTACAATTTAAGTATGTTATTAATTCAACAAGAATCCATTTTTATTATGATGTGTTATTCATAAATCTTATGATTTCATGAGGTATGTTATTGAGAATATATTTTATGAGTGAAAAGTATGATTATATTGTTTTTTATTTATTGATGGTTTAATCATTTATTTCCTTATTTTATAACCCTTTCTGATATTTTTATGTTCATCCCATGTTTTTGAAATTTTTTTCTGTGGGTATAAGGAAGGTTAAGAGAAAGGAAAAAATCAAGAATATTTATATCTATAAAATATTTTTTGTTTTTCTAATTAGTTTTATTTGGGTAAAAAACATTGTATAGTGTATAAGTGTCTATTTTTTAATTTTTGAGATGTAAGTTAATAGTTATGGAATAATACTCTAAAACTCTAAACCTAAAAAGATCATCAATGCTGAATTCTTGGATTAAATAAATATTACGTAATGTTTTATGGCTGGGGACTTAAAATTGGTATCAGATCTCTGTTTAGATACCATTAAAGGTTATATTTTTATTTAATCACAAGTGACTTGTTTTATATAACCATAGTGGTTAGAAAATTAGAAAGTGTAATATGTATTTTAGGTAAATTGAATGAGTTTAGGATAAATGAATAATTATGTCATAATGGTTATTGTACTCATAAGATAATATATGTTGATTTTACTAATATATTGTCACTGGCCTTATTGGTTTTATGAAATGGAAGGATCTATCTTGCACCAAAGTAACAATGGATGTGAAGGAAACTGTGACAGTTTTCTGAATAAGCAATCAAATAAAATGGGAGCTACAATGAGAAATCTTGTTGTTATTCTTAACCAATTATCTGGAGTCAATATTGACAACATGAACCTTGGTGATATTTCTAAGGCAACATATATGCGACTAATGAATCTATATGGATGTTCAGGTAATAATCATAAAGGTAAGTATATTCAAAAACTTAAGTGTTAAGGATGTGGAATAAAACACTTGGTAAAATGTTTCCAAGGGACGAGAAGATGTTATAGATGTGGTAATGAAGGTCATAAATCAGTAACCTACCATGGAAAAATAGAGTGTCAAGTTGACTCCATTAAAGGGAATGAAGTTCTTTCCAAGGGATCAATTGAATGTTTTAAATGTTATCTTCATGGTCATTTTGAAAATAGATGTCTTTTAAAGAAGGTTCTGGATTGGGATTAGTAGGACCATAAAAATATATGTTTACCAATACCTACATCAATTCAAATTGAAGATGAGGAAACTAAAAATGGCCTATGAATGGTAGGGATTACTTGTTATCTCATATTTTGATATTATTTAAATCTTAGGAAATTATGCATTATTTTTTCTTTAGGAAATAATTATAAAATAGTAAGATGGAAAAACATGGATAAAGGTTAATGAAGAATATTCTATTGTTAAGAAGTCTGCATTTTATGAATTGAAGAGTTAAAGTGGATCTATGGATGATGATATGATTAAATGTATTAATGATGGAATTACTTTATAATACTTCTAGTATTTATAACCCTTAGGTTTGTTATATAAAAATATTAATTGATGATGAAATATCTTTTATTTTTTGGAAAAAGATATAAATAACCATTAGGGTCTATATAATCCCTAAATTTGAGGGAATTATGGGGTTTTAGTTTTTAAGATACAAATTTGAGGAATGAAATAACATTTGAGGTTAAAACATGTGGTGGATATTTTTATGGATTTTATTTCATTTTTTTAATGTTATCAGAATTATAATGTTTTTTAAAAAGGGCAACATGAAGATTGTGTGACAAACCGTCACGTCAGAAAAAGTTGAGAAATCAAACCCACAACCAATGTTCGATTGGTATTTTTCACCTACCACTAGCCTACATAAAGTCCCTGGTTAGTAGGACTTATTCTTGTTTAATTAAATGTTTTTTTAGATCAAGAATAAGTTGATTTTGGAACTTATGTTATCAAATAGATTTATTTTGTATAGGAAAATTATTTTGTGATTATATGATAAATTGTTTTTGGAAGATGATATATCTATTGGGAACTTTATATTCCTATGGAAAATAGAATACTAGGGGATTTAATTTGTGGAGTAGCGGTTAAAATATTATATTGGAAGAATTTATGTTTTATTATGGACATATAGATATTTTGGTTATTTAGGGAAATGATTAACCTATAAAAGAGAATATGTTATTAGGTTAATTATTTTTCAATTTGAGAATTTAACAGTAGTAAATTTTATATGGAGATAAATGTTAAGAATTATCATTGATAACAATGATATATAATCTTTATGAATTTTTGGAGTCAATCTTAGTAGAATTATTTTTAATAATTTTAAGGAAAATTGTGTATCGAATGGTCTTTGTTAAATATTTCGTATTTTTTGTTCAATTTTGGAGCTTAAGAGTATTATTTATTTTTATAAAGGATTATCCTTCTTGGGGATTATCTAATCTCGTATTAACCATTTTGGTATTGGTTAGTTTCTAATTATGGGGGAAATATATAGTTCATTTTTTTTAAATTATGTGATTCTATGGAAGTTGGTTCTAGCGCTTTAGGTTTGACCATGTAATCTTGAATACTCATAAAATGGAGAAAAGATGATTTTTTGGTAGAAATTTATTAATAGATGTAGGTCATCTTGAAAAGTATGTACATTTTCTTATGTTCATAGTAAATATCATATATAAATTCTACAAATTTATTAAAAGAAACATAAAACAAAAAAAACACTATCTATTTAATTTTCTTACAGGGGAATCAATGACCGTTAAACATATCACATTTTGTGATTTTTTGGTGGTTATGATTCTCCAAATCATGTTTTTTATCACTCTCCATGAGAACAAGATGGTTAGTTTCACATCCATGTCCATGTTTTTATACATGGAATGATAGTATGGGTTTTCTTGGGTGAGCTTTGCAATTCATATTCTTTCTTTTAATGTGATTGTTTTGTTGAATATTTTTCCAATTTGGGACTTTCAATGAAGTTTCAAAGCCCAATTTTAAAATTGTGAGGAAACAATTTCCAAAAGCGGGGAAGGATTGAATGACCCGGGTAGTTAGAGAATAATAATTTTTTTCATTTCTCTTTATATTTATGAATAATATATTAATTTTATGTTAAAGAGGACACGTTTTCTGATTGTGTACTCAACACACAACATCACAATTCTTTGAAATAATATTTTTCACACTACTTTGATTTATTCCAAAAAATATTGTAATAGTATTATTATTTTAAATGGAATTTAATGCATAGCCATTGTATTTCAAGTAAAGAACATAACTAACTACATTATGACTAAATTTTTTTAAAATGATTTTAAACATATCCAATATATTTTAGAGGCTTCAAATAATAATAAATCTGATTTTAAGCATGGAAAACAATGATTTTTTAAAAGTCCATTTTGCCGTCTTTTGATGGAGAATACTTTTTAAATCTATTTTTCTTGATTTTATATGTTTTATTGTGGAAAATAAAATTCATATTTAGAATAAGGACATAAAAATTTAAATTGGAAGAAATTGTGTTATTTTTCTGATAATGTTCATTTTTAATCAATAGTCAAATAATAATTCATTTTAATTCAAAACTGTATTTTCAACTATTTATTTATATTTTTAGATTTCCATTTTTATTGGTTTTAAAGTGTAAATATATTATAATATTATTATTTAATACAAATTTGGTTATTTTACATAATTTAAATTTTAAATAGCACATAAATATGTGTCAATATTTTATATAGTTTTTATTTCTTTAAAACACACTTTTTGGTTTTGAAAACGGGAATTAATATTAAATTAATTTCTTCCAATTATGTGTTTTTAATTTAGAAAAATTGATTCCATATTTAGAATCAGGCTATCCAAATTTTGGGAATAGGTACCTTTTATTTTTTTACATAGTGAATTGTAACGTTATTAATTATTTTATTTATTATTGTAAAATGGAAAATCTATTAAATAAGGGTATCAAAATAATAATATAATTATATTAAACTACCCTAAAACATGTTTTAATCCTATTGGATAATCTATGTACGACCGTGGGTATTTTTGGGTGGATTTGGGGACCCCATGAAGCTACTTGGATATGAAAATGACATTTAACAAGAATTATTTTAATGTAAAGAAAAATGTAACATAAACATGTATCATTTAGTAAATCAATTTTTATATGGGGTTATATTATTTATATTTCCGACTAAAAAGAGTCATTAAAAAGATAAAAATAATTCCTACATCATGTTATTTTATTTATTATTTTACAAAATCTAATAAAGAAATTTATTTAAGAAAAAATGATGATGTAGTGATTACATTATTAATGAATGATTTATATAAATGAGATTATAAATATTAAAATAAATTTATTTTGAAACTTTTTAGGAAATACACAAATTTTAGGGATGAATATTACTTGTAATATATGAATTAATGACGTTTTTCAAAAATAATTAAATTGTGGATTTTTAAAAAATTCATGATTTGTATAGTATAAAAATTGACAGAAACGTGTTTTTAAAACAAATAATATTTTTTAAATTATATAATAGTCCTAAAAATCGATGATTCATCCAATTGAATTGTATAAGGTTTAACTTGTCATTAATTAACCATAGAAGCTTATAATGGAATTTTATAATAACTATATTAACTATATAGTATGAATATTAAAGAAGACATGGTATAAGTAAAATTTGTAAACTAAGGGTTAGAGCTAAATGATACAGTTAAATATGTAACCTAGACTTGTCTAAAATCCATTGGTTGAGTGGTTTTCTACCCAAAATCATCTTACCATTGAAATAAATTACTTTTGGAAAATTTTAAATCAAAAATCAATTTATAATAAAATAAAATGTCAATATCTTCATAATGTGATCATCCTCCCTCTTATAAAAGTGAAACACCTCTACACATTTAATCACACCTCTCAAGCCACTTAGATCATCCAAAATCTACCCAAATAATCTCCCATAATCTATATTTTCTTTTCATAAGACTCACCTTGGGTAGAAGGAAATTCAAGAAAGCTTTTTATCCTAAATTAACACGAGTTCCCCGATTTGAGGTAATGTCCTCTCTTAAGTTTCTTTCATTTATTTTCTTTCTTCAACCCCCTAAACTCACATTATTCAATTATTTTATAACAACACACGTATATTCAATATACTATGATTTTTCTATTACACGTATTTGAACTACACTTTCACACACTTCTATCTAAGGGATATGAACATATTGTTTCTATGGACAACAAACTACAAACTCATGAAATGATGATTGTTAAATTTTCCCCTACCACCTCACATGGTGGCCATTATGATTGAACTATATTTATATGTGATATATATTATATTTATATTTTCTCAATGCTTCTTTTTTATTTAAATCATCCATTTATTATTTCTATAATGTGTAAATACGATAATTTAATTTGAGGAAGTGCGGACTACCACCCCCTCAATGTGATATGACTCATTGATGTCATACATGAAACATATAAAATATGGAGTTAGTGAACTTATGTAACTTATATAAAAAATGAAAATATAATTTAATTACATTATACCTATGTATCATTTATTTTTTATTCCTATAAATATTATAAAGATATAAATGTATTGTCCATGTGTACGTACGACTTATCGTGTCCATGAACGATGCATTTCATTTCATTTCTCCAAATGATATGTACTATTATAAAAACATTTATATACTAGATATATATGATATATGTGAAATATAAATCATGAATATTATTCTAGAGATACTGGAATTTTGACCACATGGATAATTTGTAATTATAAAAAGTTCAATTTTTACTCAAGTACCAAACATCCACAGAATTACGGATATTAACTAAAATAATTGTGTAATGTTTATAAAATTGTGATAAGTGATATAAAAAGAAATAATAAAATTTAAAATGGTTCAAAAGCATGTATAAATCAACTTATTTTTATTATTCAGGAAGAACAAGGAACATACATGATAAGGTGGACTCACGATAAGGGAACCATTCACCCTCCTGTTTTTATCAAAGACTTCTTTTATGTTATGTATTTTAATTTACACTTTCTTATGTTGGGATATGTTCATATATATCATTATTTTAGTAAATTTTATGTCTATTTTATGGGATTCCCTTTTCTCTCCCATCAACTCTTTTTCTCGATTTTAATGTGACGACGTTAGGCTGCGGAATTTTCATAAGGGAGATCATCTCAATATCTTTTCACAAAGGCAAATTAAGATTTATAAACGACTTTATTTTATAAGGTTTATTAACCCCTTTGAATTATAATTTCATTCAGTGGTAATATTTTTCAAAGAAGCATTTTACTAGATGACAAAAAGAATATTGCTTTTTAACATATGTGACGATAATGGCCTTTTCTCAACCATGAGAATTATTTCATATTTGGATTCCATAACAAGACGTAATTTTTTTTAAAAATAAAAATAATACCATATACACTTTTTTTATATTTTGGTATTGAAATATGGTTTTGAGATTGTATTAATTATTTAAATATATTAAAATGATATATTGTGATTGAAATGTGGAAATGTTATCTTTCCTTTATACTTGTCTTATGTGTTAGGATTGTGTTATGGTTCGTGGGTATTGTTTAAGTATATGTGTTGTTATACGATAAACCAAGGGCATGTGATTCTGAGATATCTCCCCAATGTATTAGGTAACATGATGATGGTAAACATTAATGTTTCTCCTAAGAGAATTAGGGAATATACCATGATGGGTATTCCAAACATAACTCTTTATGTAGTAGTGAAATCTAAAATTTATGTATATTATGGATTCTAAAAGTTACTATTATTATTTATATGTTTTTATCAAAAATCTTATGATTTCGTGAGGTATGTTAAAGATCATATGATTTATGAGTGAAAAGTATAATTTCATTGATTTTTATGTATTAATTGACGAATCTTTTTTTTATTTATTTTATAACCCTTACTGAGATTTTAATGCCCATCCCAAGTTTTGGAAATTTTTTCAAATGGTATAAGGAAGGGTAAGAGAATGGAATAATTCAGGAAAATTTATATCAAGAAAATTCTTATTTATTTAAAGACTTTTTTAGGAATAAAATTTTATGGAGTAGAAGTGTATACTTTGTAATTGTTTAGATGTAATGTAATAGTTATGGCCTAATTCTAAAAAACTCTAAACCAAAAAATATCCTAAATATCGAATTCGTGACTCAGATCAAGATTAAGTAATGCTTAAACACTGGAGGCTTACAAGGTGTGCTTCCCATGTGTATTGAGGATGAGATATGTTGTACTTTCCTAGGTGTCTTCCGGATGAGGTTATGGTTTTGTGGCCTAGGTGTATGTGGGAGGGATGTGATTTGGTCATGGCCTAGGTATTTTTCATGTGGGATATAGTATGTGGCTCAGGTCCATGCTGGAATTAGGTGATAGTGGGGCTTGTAGATGAGTGTGGTAGCGTCAGGATGTTCTCTATCATAGATGAGGAGTTAGACAGGGAGAACCAGTGTAGGGTAACCAATTATTTACGTGTATAACAATTTTTATTGCTCGACATTCATTGTTTTGTGAGAATGCCTTAGTGATGATGGTGTGGATAGTATACCGTGTTATGTTCTTTTGAGTTTCTATGTTTACTCTCACATGGGCATTAGTATTTTCCCCTACTTTTGCAATTGTGACTTTATGATTTACTATTATGTATACTTGTATGCTCACCCCACGTATATAAAACAATTTTCATGTTTACAAGGAGATTATATAGATAATGTTGTTTCTTACTAGCCCAAACATTGGGGTCAATTAATGTGTCCCTACATAGTGATTATTTTCATATTTACCTTGGTTCTTTTCTTTGTATTTATTTTTTTCTTACTTTTAACAAGAATATGTAAAGTGTTTTGGATTCTTTTATTTATATATATACTTGTGTGTGTTTGTTTGGGAGTGGTTTTGGTGGTTGATAAATCTTATCTCTCGATCAGGGTTACTATAGAAAGGGAAATTCATTTTTTTTATATTTTTATACCCACGGACCTGGTCGCCCCTTAGGGCCTACTGGAGGCCAGAATTAGGGTTCATTATCTCATTTTTCCTCATTATGAAGGAAGGTCATAACACATTTTTATCCCTTCCGTAAACTTTATGAAGGAGGATAGTTACAATTATTATACTATGGTAATGTCATTAGGATACATTTCTTCCATTCATTCTCCTCTCATTTTGTACATAAGAGTTTAAAATATTGATTTAATGAAAAATATTCTTCTTTTGTCTCTTCAGTAAAAAACACTTTTTCTTTTAGAAAAATGATTTCTAAAAAATATTTTAAATAATATTCTTTATCTTTATCCTAATTATTTATGAATTTCATTTTTACCCATGGTTTATTTTTTAATAAATGTTTTGAAATGATTCTTAATTATGTTTAAAAAAATCTATTTTTCATTTTTTGAAAATATTAATGGAAACATCATATTAAAGTTTATGGAATCAGTGGAATTATCGACTATCAGGAGTAATCAATTATTTTAATGTTTCATTATAATCAATAATAGTTATTTATAAAGATTTTTTTATTTTTCTTAAAAAGGGTTTGTCAAAGAAAAAATTATATTCTATGAATTCAATGTTTTAAATATTAATTTAGTAGTATAAATGTATCATTTTTTAAAATGGATAATGGTTAAGAACATTTTATTTTAAAACAATAAAGGAGCAATATTTTGCGTACAATGAGAAGAGGGATCCCCATAAATTATAGATGAATAGAATCCTTAAAATACTTATCTCAAAGGCCTTAACTATGTTCCAAATGTTAAAAAGGAAGAATAAACCAAAAAATTAATCTGAAAAGGCCTTATCATCACCTTATAAACTAGAAAAATTAAGACTAATAAATGGAGATGATTGTCACCCTCCAAGTATTTGTGTCAATATAGACCGACATAATGTGGAAGAAAACTCCTCCAACCAGTACAGACATGTGAAGGGGGGGTCATAGGATATGTACATGAAAACCAATCTCATTTTCATGCCTCCCACCAGATAGTGCATGAGATGAAACATGCACATTAAACCTATTGTGATGAAAACCCAAAAATAATCACAATTTAAAAGATCATGCAAGGTGAATATCCATCTAAATGTATAGATGTATGATGATGAGTGTTATAATAGTTTTCCATATTTCGAGGTCTCTCTCCTAGCATCCATAATATGGTATAACCATTCCTACCAAATGCATTGAGGAATAATTGAATACACACAAGGCCATTATAAACAATAGAAATAGTCAGATCCAAACTAAATATTAAGAACAAGTTATAATTTACCCCAAATGAAATTAGCGATTCCATTGGCCTCTATAATGTATCTATTGATCCCTTTATCAAACCAAGAATCATTAGAAACACATTCATACTTACACCTGCCCATGTTTTACCATTACTGATAATTTTACCCACCCTTTATTATGTTTCATTTACCAAGCTTGTGAATTAATTTATTATGTAGTCTATGTATGTAAACAGTAATAATATGAACAAATAAATGAAAAAAATGATTATTTTTTAGTAAATAAAATTTTTATTTGCATAATCTCCAAATTAAATAAACCATTATGATCATGAAGCATGCATTTAGGTAATGTAATGAATATTTTTATAAAGAGATTTCATATCATTGTATGAGAACATTGAGACACTATAGTTTTTATCTGTTCATAGGTTTAGTTGTCCATAGAAAATATATAATTCGAAATCATTTGTAGGATCCCTAGTGATATTACTATGTTTATATTTAGAGATTTGTCTAAGTATGTGTACAAGGATGAGTCATAGTATATAAAGATTTCTTAGAGTTTATGAAAATTTATAGTGTGAGTGGTTTTAATGAAATTATATCCCTATATAGATACTATAATTGGATTTTTCTCTAGAATAAACGTTACAAGTGGTATGTAAATTAAAAAGGGTGTATTTATATAAACACAATCATTACCTACTACATGAAAATATGCATTGATACACAACTGTTTTGACACTCTTGGGGGATATGCATTGTAAATTCATAGACACATTATGAACCACTATGAAGGATTTAAATAATGACCTTGAATTACTTTGGATGAAACTAATATGTCATAGATTAAAAAGAATGTATCATTATTTACACATCCACTATGTTATTTTTATTGATTATATGGTTCCCCCAAATGAAAATTGTTGCGGAATATATGCTTTCAGGTTTTTAAATGGAATGAAATACATGGAATTTGGATAAAATTTAATTGGATAGACAATGTATTGATGAGATAAAAAATGGGATAATAAATGGAATTAAGGATATTGTGATTATGACTAATCTATTGTCAGGATATATGATTAACTACATTAAAAATAACAAACTATTGAACTCACAAAAGAATATAAAGGTATAGTTTTTTGAGAGTTTGGTTGGTGTACACTATATATGAATGAAGAATTGTTGGCCAATAATTCAAGAATGTGGGATGAATCAACTATGTTAATGTCTCTGAGGAACTAGAATTTTTTTAGTGTTGAAAATAAGGATACAAAGACTGCAATTTTAGAGTAACATTGAGAAGATCCGGTAAAGAAAAAGAAGAGATTAATTGTAATATTATGGTATCATCAATGGTTTAATGTTTTATATTTTCTATATATTATAATTATGAAAATATATTTCCTAGGGGAAGATGATTTGAAGAGAATGAAAAAGGTGGTGTGAGTAATGGTTATACTACTCATGATGAAGAGACCATGAATGAAATATGAAATGTATGTTAAATTATAAAAGTATATATTATGTTAAACATGTAAAGCATGAATAAATTGAGGTTAATTAATATTAATAAATGATTTATATTTCATATTTTTGTAAAGAGATATTAAGAACAAAGATAATGAATCATACATTATAATTCAATGACGATGTTGAATGATTAACGTAATTAAGTTATGGAATTCAATAATTAAGAAATATATAATATTCCTTTATTTCATGTATTTCACAAAGGAGTTATTAAAATATGTAAAATGGGTTTTTATGGAATATAAACATTTAGTGGAAGTGTGATAGTTTTATTAAGGGAAGATATAAATTAATATATTCATAATTCTTAGAAAATGATGTTTATTATAAATAAATAGATGATTTATATGGATAAATTAAATTAAATAATATTAATTTCCCTCAAAATGATTCTTGATTTGATAGAAATGTGTTTTATGTAATCATTTATTGAGTGTAATACATTTAATGATTTATTGAATATATATAATAATCAATTATTTTTTCATGAATGAGAAACATGTTAATTTTTTTAAAAAGTTGTATTTTCATTATGATTTATGATAATTAAATACAATAATATGTTTATATATAATATATGATCAATCCATACACGCATTTGATATTTGGAATTAAGAGTTATTTCATGTTTCTTGGAGTTTTATAATATTTTTATTTAAGAAATTTATTAACAGTTAGTATATTTTTTATATTTAGATTTCTACCAAACAAGGAGGAACATTAATGAAAGCATTTTATTGAAAGGATTATGTTTAACCTTATATATCATTGTATATCATGTGCTAATAATTAATTTTTATAATATCTATATAAAGTTCGAATGAGCTATCATTATTTTATGGATCTTATTATCCACTAGTTCTATATGAAAAAAAATAAATTCATCTTAATTATTTGGAATAATAGATGAAGAGGAAATTGATCAAAAAACAACCAAATAATGATATTATTTTTATGAAATGGAATTAAATCAGGTTAGTATATCATCAATTGAAAATTCTCCAACTATATAAAAAGGATTAAAATATAAAATATTTTCCTATTAATATTTTTTTCTAATTTTATTTGAAAAATATTTCATGATTATTTATTTTATGGTATTGTGGTTTTTTATTTTAACATGATCATTCAGATTCTTGTGATTAATGATCTATTTCACTATACATCAATATTTAGGCAATATGTTTTTCTTTCAGGTCCAAATCTCCACATCCATCTTATATTTTTTTATTTGGAAACCTAGTATGTGTTTTTATTAATAAAAATCTCCCATATCATTCCCTATATTATAGAGTGTGATTTTTTATCCTTTTTATGAGGTGCATTTCAACGAAATGGATTTTAAAATGTTATAATAGTGTCTACTCAGCATAAGTTGAAATTGCGATGTGGAAATTTATTTAATATGGTACAAGGATTAACCCTGTGATTTAGTGATATATTTTTGTCAAGTAAATTTATAATTTTTCATATTTTAAATTACAGGAATCACTAATATTAGCATGTGTTACATGAAATACTAATTTTATATGGTCTTCCATGTAACACCTGGTTAAAACAATATGTGATTTACTATTAAAATATTTTTTATATGATTGTACTCATCATTACATTTTAATAATGTATGAATATGATTAAAGAAATTATTAAAATATATTTCATTAACTGGTATATAATGTGAATTATTTATTCGTAAATTATTTTAAAATTAAAATAGAAACTCTACAAAAATAATTGAAATATTTATATGAAATACTTTTTTTATGCACATAAGCACATTTTACGACAATAAATTAATCAAATTTTTTTGGTAATTTATTTCAATGTTATTTATATATTATATATGCAATAAAATTATTAACATTCATTCTATTTTTTTCTAGAAAACATATCATAATTAATCTAATTTTTTAATTAAAGACATTATTATTCTATGAGAAAGATTAATCAAAATTTTCACACTTATTTTAAAATAAGATTATTCCAATGTAATAATATTTCATTTAAAAAATAATATTTTTTTGAAAAAATTTGTGAATATTATCATTGAGTGAATATTTTATCATTTTCTCAAAATATAAAATTTTGGACACATTGTGAAGAATACTGGTTTTTATTAAGAGTTCTCATTTATTTTAAAAAATTAGAAACCATAAAATTATATTAATACTGTTTTAAAAGAAAAATTAATTAAATTTACTATATATTAACATAATTTATGCCATTTTAAACATTATATTATTGAATTTTGATAGATAATTGTTTACACTTTTGAGGAGATTATCAATGAAAACCATCTTACTCATCATTTCTATTGGATGAAATTTAAATTAATATTTTCATCTTCTATGAATGGAATTTCGAAAAATATATTAAATATATTAGTAATAATATTATATATTATATAATAATTTTAACTTAAAGTTTTACAATATTTATCAAAAAAAGAGTAAAAATTATTTTTTAGGATTAAGGTAAAAATTTCATTACAATTGGTTAAAATAAAACAATAAGGATTAATTTTTTCCAAAACATATCCAACACTATCATTCTGGAAATAATTGGATCGTACCTCATCTAGGTTCTATAATGTCCCATTTTTTATTCTTATCCTGTGAAAAACAGGGGTAGACCATTTTATTTCATGTAATTTCATGTGTTCCACTCACCACATGTATAAAATGCCACCCAATATCCTTTCATGTTCACACATCCAGAAAACAATTGGTTTTTCTAAAAAATAACAAAATAAATTTTTTACATATCTACTGAAATTATATATCCCTTGTTTTTTTGATAAATAAATTCTTTGAATCCTTTTAGTGAAAACCAAAAGAAGATTTCTGATGAAGTTGATCTCCCCAACCAAGTATTTTATATTAATTCTTCAATAAACTATTTAAATACTAAGTAAACCATTATTATATAATATAATAAATATTTTCCATTTAATTATATATTTTTATTTTATGTTAATTTCTTAAAACATTCATTACTTTCATCAAATATGATATGAAATCATCATTCTTGGGTACTGCAGACTATCTCCCCACGAACTGATGTTCTTCATTTTCCATCACCACATCACATTGATAGATATAATTATTCATTTGTTTCATATTTATTATTTTCATACTATTAGTTTATTTCCTTATTCATGATTTAATATATTAATTCTTACATACCATTTTGTGGTAATAAAATAACGATTGATGTGTGGTAGGTGTACTGCTGCCTCTCGAATCCATGTGACTCGTTCAAGAATCATATGGAGTGTAATAAAGATTAGTTTATTTAAATTTTATGATTTATATGAAAATAATAATATTTTAATATTAGTATATGATGGACCTTTCTTTATTTTAATCCGTCGAGAAAATGGAATCATCGTTAAAGCGTAAGTATAGCCTATCGTCTCTTTAAATATCGTATTTCCTTTTCATCCACTAACATTTATGGATTATTATAAATACATATAAACTGAATAAATATATATATATAATCTTGGATATATTTATGGGTATTATTTAACTATTATGAAAATAATACCACTGAAAAAAACAATTAAAACGTACTCAAGAAAAACAAATCATTCACAACCCTAAATGTGATTTAGTATAGAATTAATAATAAATTTGTAATAAATCATCATTAGATAAAAATATGTGCTAATATATTGTAAGATATGTATAATAATCTTATATATAATATACATGTTTGTGAACATGTATTAATGAATTCAAGACATTATGTATGTGATTTCTTGTAAATTTTTAAATTCTTAGAGATAAAAAAAAAATCACCACTCATTTATTTTTTTGTGTTATATATAATGAAACGTATAAAAGTTAAATCACTATTATACTTATTTTAATGATAGTGAATGTTTCATGTAATGTTATTATTTCATAAGACTTATGTTGCAATACATTAATAAATATGTTAGGGATTTCTATATCACTTTTACATTCTATGAGACAAAATCTATATTAACCACAACATTATTCTATGTTTTTAAATAATATCCATGAATGTATTATATTATTATTATCCATAAAATTTGGTCAATTTACAAGTCCATTTTAAGATCTCTATTTCAGGGGTTTAATTTTCAAAAGTTCCACAGCGGTTAGGACTTTTTGTCCCAATTATCATTCTTTGAGTTATAAGTTTTGTTATTAACCTAACTTATGTTTGGATGTCTATATACACCCCCTTTGAAATTTTATATCATGAATAATTTTATATTCATGATATATTCGGATTAATTTTTTTAATACATTCATGGGGCTTATGATTCAATGTTAATATAATGGTAATGGTTTAGGATACAATGTCATTATTTTTTGAGATTGATTATATTTATTATTATTATAATGAAATTGTATAATACACCCCATATAAACTAATTAATCTTCATCCTCTCTGGTTATGTCATGAGAATAAATGTTTACTATTAATTTTCTTCCCAGTAGGTACTCGATATTTCAAAACATTTTTTTATCAAAAAGAAAATTTATTTATCTCTTCGACCAAAAAAAATTTTACTAAAACATTTCCTTTTAAAGATGTTAAAAAGAATTGTTTTTTAAACATTATCTAATTTTTTATTAATTTCAATTTTATCCATGTTTTAATTTTTTTTAAAATAATTGAAAGTTATCTTCATGTCGTTTCCAAAGAATGTGGCTTTGGATTTTACAAAAAATGTGAATGAAATCATTGTTTTGACATGTAAATCTTGAAGGGAATTCTCTAAACTAATTTATAATAATTTCATTGAATATTACATTATAATTTATCAAATCTATTTTCTATGATAAGGATTTTGGAAATTATTAATTTTTTAATAAGATCTTCTCGAATCGGAAATTCTATTTTCCCCAATAAATGTTTTAAATGATTTTCATAGATTCCATTTAATGTTCAGATGTTTATTATAAAATAAAATAATTAATAAATTTCTTTATGAATTTATATGTTTTCAAAACTATAATTGAATGAAATGTTATATTCCTAATAAATTTATTAAAAAAATTTTTTTAAAAACATTAAATGCTTCAATGTTTATTTTCAAAGAAACGAATTTAAAAATTATATTATTACATGTTATATTTAAAAAAATGTAATTTGCAAAGTATTTTTAAAAAAAATGAATAATCAATATAATATGGAATTTTTAGATGATGCATATTCCATATTATGAATATCATCTATGGATATCATTCTTACTCATTCTATGAATTTTTTTGATTATAATGGAACAATGATTATGAAAATCGTTTCTCTTCCATGTGTTATAAAATGATGATATTACAATGAAACCCAATTTCTTTTAGGGGTTAATTCCATGATAAAATGATGAAAAAAAATATGAATAATCTATATTTTTATAGGTTTTTATATGATGAAATGTTTTTGGTATCCATTTTATTTCGTAGGTTTTGATGTGATGGAAATAATTTGATCATGTGGAACACATAAATATGGTTTTCCTTTTCGGAGTGGTGGTACCTATATTTTCAACTAATCTATGGTCTAATTATTAATATCTCATGAGATAGCTAATATTAAAATGGGGATTAAACACATTTCATGATTAGATTTTGTCCCTTATGATAGTCATGGGAGTGAACCATAACTAATATAATGGTTTTGGGATTGAAACCATTACCCTATGATACCCTTGGTAGTGGGTCTTGACTGTGGTGGAAATGATTTTTAATGATTTTTTGTATGATAAAATATATATACTATTTCTTTATAATGTCTTCATGGTTTATGATCATTTTTATATTAAAAATATGACTTATGAAATTCCAATAATTATTCTATCGCTCAATATTTTTATATTAAATATGCATGGTATGGTTTTAAATTATTATTATCATGTTATGATAACCCTAACATCATGTTATAAATACCTATTTCCCAATTTTACACATACATATAATCTTATCTCACCCCTACTTAGGGTAATATTCCCCATTCTAATAAGACATGTTATAAGTAGGGTGTGTTTATAAATAGTACTAAATGGGAATATATTAATGGGAAACATTGAATATCATTCTGTAAATAAGATGATTGTGTATATAGTCTCCAACAGCACTAAAGCGTGTTGATCCAAGAGAATGTGTTTATGTAATATAATGAATATTCATATAAAATCATATAATATCAATGTTTGAGTAGTCTAAATCACTATACAACTCAATCCTCCAACTATACCAATGTAATTCGATCATACTATGGATATATGAGTATAAAATATATAATATAAAAATACATATAATATTTTAATTCCATAAACTATATAACTACATTTTATCTCACCATAATAACACTCCAAATATGATATTTTTTATAGAATATTAAAACCCACTATAAATATCATCAAAACAATTCCCCATAAAATGACATCACACAGCACTTATGGAATACACCCGTTTTCAAACATCCTCTCAATAAACAACTATCCATGCCTTCATAAAATAAAATATGAAATAAATATTTTAAAATATTTTATTCATTTTTAAATTTATATTATTCCCAACATAGTTTTATTTTAGGGGAACTTTTCATAGTTTTAGAAATTTGTTTTATTTTGAGAATAATTTAAAAAAACATCATAATTATGTATTTTAACTTTTCTTTAGACCTTCCAATTTCTAAAATAAATGATATTTTAATACACAGAATTTTTATGATTCAATATTTCCTTGGTTTCATTTCATTCTACTGGACCCAAAGATCAAGCAATCATTTGGAGGCCTAAAATTATCACTTTATTCTGGTAGAATAAAACTGTGCACAAATCTGGGAACATTTTAATATGGGCCTATATGAAGAATACATGTTGTATAATTATGAAAAAATTAATCATTGATCTATATAATGACATATTGAACAAATTATATAAAGGTTTCATGTGATAATCCTTTGATTTCCGGGTCATAATGGTGTGGTATGTTGGTTCCTTAGAATACGAAGAGTACACTAAAAATAATTAATTTCACAAAGTAAAATATTCCTAAAGCCTACATGTATTGAATAATAATAATAAACAATTTGGGGTAAACATGGAAGAAAATGTAGATAAAAAATCAAGAATACATGATTCCAATATTCAACCATTTCTCGTGTCAAAATTGTTGAACATTTGACAGATAGAATAAGATTAAAATTTCTCCATTCATTTTGTATATATTATCACCCCTCAAATTAAAATGGATATCAATTTTAAGGTGAAATGTATAGTAACAATTATGTAATAATTATTATTTTTTTAATATATATTATTGTATCTCTTCTTGTTCATCTTCTCGTTCTCTATTATTTCAAATTTTTTGATTCTCAGATCATTATTATTTTATCTACATGATTGTGGGGAGATAAACCTCAATGATTTTCAATGAGGGAGGAGTTTTGGTATTTGATTATATTTTTATTTATTGATATATAATGATTCGTTTTAATATCTTAGTATTGGTTAAAATTATTATGGTGAGTTTTCACTGCATTTTTTCTACGATTGATTTCTTTCTCATCAATTAATAATTTTTATTCGCATTGATATCCATTATATTAAAATAGTGTATTTTGTATTAGGTATTTATATGGAAATGATAATCCCTACCTTTAGAGGTCTTGTGGAGCCCAATCACTTACAAAAACATTTTTCATAAAAAACTAAAAATAAAAAAAATAAATTTCAAACACAAAAAGGGAGCATTATTTCATAACATGAATTTCAGAGGTCATGATAGGTTTTTATGATGATATTTAATAATATTGGATCGATTATCACATTGATGGTGGTTTTAGTAGGGATGAGAGGTTGAAGAATAAAATGAGAACAATTCTCAAAATATAAAAAAAATCTAGACAAAAAAATCCTTGATACTTCAAGAGAAATTCATGATTCTATAACCAGAAAGAAATGAGGTAGAATCTCTTACCAATATCAATTAATAAGTAAAAATATTATCATGGGAAGAAAAACAATTCAATAAAATGAAATTATTGTTCCTCTTAAATTTCAATAAGACATTTGTGAGGTTGACTCCACAGTTAAAGACCCACATTCCTATCCATCAGTTGAATTTCCATCTACCATTCTTAAGAAAAATGATTTTGAAGCTACATGTTTTTAGGGAGAATTGACTTTTGTGGATTTTTATCATTAAATTAATATTAATATTGATTTGGAAATAGATCTATATTATTATAATTTTCTATATTCACCACCACTACTATAGACCCTAGATGAATAATATAAAGAAGATTGTATTAATGGGGATAAAATGGAGTAGATAGTTTGTATATACACTATTGCATATGAGGATGATAAGAAAAAAGAATAAATCACTTTGGAACCATTTTTTGAACATAAACCAAATGGGATGCCACATCCTCTTTGACTACCATCACAACCAGTGGACTCCACTCCTTTTCATTTGGGTTTATCAATCATGGAACATATTGATGTGTGTAGGGATAAATAAAATGTGGTTGAATCTAAGAATGAAACCTCATCCACATTCATATTGGCGGGAAAGGACTGAAACTTCCTAACTCGGGGTAGTAAAAACACAGCACTGATATGGTTTTCCAAAACACATGTTATCCTATTTTCCCTTTCCCCTTTATTTTTATTTATCATTCTTATGATTTTTAATATTAATTTTATTCAAGGTCTATCTATTTGTATTTATGAGATTATATCAATATGTCAACATAATACTAAACCAGGCTTTGTATTTCTATTTATTTAGTATTTCTACCCATATTTCTTATTTTTTATAGAGCTGAAATTATGGTCATGAAATTCAATGTGTGTGGGATCATCAACCTGTCTAGCTTTTTTGTATGCTTTTTTATTATTTCCATTTTTATAGGAATTTTTTTTCAAATAATATTCTTATCAATTTTCACACATGAATTTATTTTAATAAATTTCAAATAATTTTTTAAACTAAGGGATTTTATAAGATTATTGATATGGAAAACATTTTTCTATACTTGGATTTTTGAGAATTATTTTGAGTTTTATTGATTTTTTAAATCCATACCCCTAGAAAATTGACTCAAAATATTTTTTTTCTAGTAATTTAATGTATTATAAACCACTTTATATTATTAATCATAATACCCACAATTTCTTTAATGAATATTGGATTCTGTTTGAGAACTAGAAAATTTTGTTTTCCTCTTTCAAATTTTAGGACTTAATGGAAAATTTTCAAAATTATCATGGATCATTTTTAGCTATCTATATTTTTATATTCATACCTACACTTACATTTTCCGTTTTTATTACATATATTCTATAAATTTCTTATATTATTAGGCCACATTACATGTTGATTTTCATTACCTACACACACTCTTGTAAAATTTTCAGTTATATTTCTTGTTTTAGTGTGGATGAAGGGCCTCTAATGTGCATTCATTGGGATGAGATTCTTTTTTTTGTGGATAGAGGTGTGTGGTTTCATTTTGGTTACTAGATAATGAGAAAATATAGGATTGTTTCATCATTTCATTATGCTTTATTTGTCTCATTCATTTCTACATTATGAAAAAATGAATAAAAATGTATAAAATTAAAAAGAAAAATGAGTTAAGATGAGATTTGATTTTTATATGTACTTTATGATATGAATAATTCACCTCTCAAAAATCATGGGAATTAATTTCCGTTATTTTACTATTTTCAAATTTCATCTCATCTTCAATGTGAAAAGGAAAATAAAATATATTTGATCCTTTTGGAGTTTACAAAGGGAAATAAAATAAAAAATTAGGCAGACACCACATATTATATAACCCATTTTAATCATTGATTGGATAATTTCCTATGCCTAAAAATGGAGTGGTGTTATTTTTATAATTTTTAAGAAGTACTATGAGATGAATTTAAAACTTTTTCACATTATTATACATGAATTATACTTAATTGTTCAACCTCCTCTTTTTTGCCATAAATATTTTAGTCATTTTTCCACTAACCCTATGGAACAAAATTCATCCACATTAATACCTCATGAATGAATATATTTTAACTTCTCACATTAGAGAGAGAAAATAATTGTCACAAAACTATAATAATATAAGGATATTCCATGTATGAGAATAACTCTAGATCAAATTTTTCCTGGGTAAAGAGTGATATAAAATTTAATGTGAGGAAGGTTGTGGTAGGGAAATGGATGAGTTTTTCTGGTTGATAAAATTTAATCTTGAGTAATAAAAATTATATATCTATTATTTTTCAAATAAAAAACATGATATAATTTTGTATGGGAAATGATGGTGGATATTTTCTTATTTTCTATAACTGTGTGTATTTTGATAAAAATATATGATGATTTCTCGAGAGTGAAATGGCTAAGTGTGGGTCATGATAAATAAAATATTTTTATAAAATTTACCAGAAAATAATTTTTATTAGCCCCACAATAGTTTTATTTTATGGGAAATTGTCACCTTTATAGGTTTAAATGGTATTTTGAATTTAATTAAAAAAAAATTCATAATTATGAATTTTAACTATTTTATTTTTATAATATGTTTCAACAATAAAATTTTCTACAATTTTTGAAATTATGAATTTTTGGGGAATTATTCCATACACAATGTTCATCATTTCATTTTTCTAATACCAAAACGCAATTAATCATTTAGAGGCCCAAAATATACTCATAGTTTAGCCTTAAAAAATTGTACATAAATCTAGATACATATGAATATGGGCATATTTCATGGAGAGGACTGGTCCAATGATTCCAAAATTATACATGGATATGTATAAGTCCATAGTAAAAAACATTCATAAAGGTTTCAATTTGAGAATACATTGTATTAATAGTTAAATGGCATGTGAGTTTGCATTATTCGAATATGAAGAGTCACATGGACATAATGAATTTCTCATAGTAACACACCCATAACCCTTAAATATTTGTTCCATTCATACTGAATGGAATAGGGTTTACATGAGATACAAATCCAAACAGATTTTAAGGTGACACTTTTTTTAGATATATCCATTTTATATGTTAAAAAGGCTCGAATGTTATGAAGTTAGAATTAGAGAAAAATTTTATGAATTATTTTTCTATAAATTATCTCCCCCATTTCCATTATTGATTATATTCATTTCATGGGGGAAATGGTGGAGTAAATCTGATGTAATTGTTATTTTCATTTTGAATATATATTATCATATGTATTATTATTTTTCATACTATTTTATATTATTTTAAATTTTCTCTTTCACCCACCATGTATATTCTACATCCATGATTGTGGAGAGCTAACCCTAAATAATATTCAATGGGTAAGGGAAGTAGTGGAATTTTATTTTATTATTCTTTCTTGATTTCTCAATTTTTAATATAATATATCTACATTTATAAAAATAATTTCGGTTAGTAGTCGCTTTATTTTCTCTAGTATTTGTTTCTTCCTATTCATTTAATCATTTCCCTCCCAACTATATCTATGTCCTTAATGTTGTTGAGTTTGGTTTATTTAATGATATTTAAGAGATTGTTCCTTTATATATAGTAATTTGTGTAGTGTAATAAAATTTAAATGAGAGAGTGTAGAGTGAATTTTATATATATCTACATTGAATAATAAAATAAGGAATATATTTTGAATTAAAATTGAAAAAACTCTACAATCAACTAAGAAAAATGGATTTCTTCTACTAAATTCATTTTGTTTTTATTATTTTTCATTAGATTTCTTATTTACATATATATATATATTATTTACATTTAATTCATTTAAAACACCCTTATATATTAGATTAATATTTTTTTATTATTTAGATTATAATAGAAATAATAGAAATTAAGATTTTGTAACAGAAATAATTTTTATAGACATTAGGTTTTGCCACAATTGTTCATTCACAATGTGAACAATTGGTCAATTCATCTATATAAATGGTTCTTAGAGAGGGGCCTTATTAAACAACCTATCAATCATTCTTGAATTAAGATTATATTAGAATACACACATCTGCCTCTTACATAGGTGGTGACACTCATATTGTATTATATTTCAATGTGGTCAAATAAAAACAAAAACAAAATAAATATAAAGAACAATTAATCCCTAATTCCATCAATAAAACCAAGGATAATTCTCAAATTTCTAATGGTGAGTAATTCTGTGATGATATTATAATATAATCCAAAATGATTATATTATACGCTACCTATGAGTGACCAAAATCCAATGAAAAAATATCTCAAATACATTTTGTGGTCATAATAATGACAAATATAATGTCAAATTGATAAGGATAATTTTAACCATATAAACGTTGCCACATATTATCCCAAAGTTGAGAAATAACTTTCTAAAATAAATTCTAAAATATCTAATCCAACATGACCATTAGAAAATAACCAAAAAACATTCATCCAGCATTCTAGAATATCACCATAAAACAAAATCACCCTAATGTCCACCAATTAATGGTGCCTTTCTAATTTACAATTTGGAATGAATCAAAATCAATTAAATTTTCAATGTGTTTGAGACCACCATCGAGAATATCCTTCAAGGTTTCACCAACCATTGACATCATCCAAATATCTCACATTATAATCCCTTTCTATATATTTATTCAACCATATCCACAATCCAAAAAAAACTACATTCTATTAAAAATGATCAAATTAAGTCCCTATATTTCAATAATTATCCATTATTACATTAATATCTAAAAAATCATTTATTGTCATCAAAAAAGGCCTAATAATATGATTCGATGAATTTCATGAATGTAATACTGAGAAGGATTTATCCATCTTCCACACCTAATAACCACCATTTTTCCTATATACCATGGAAAATAAAAAAACCAAAGGAGTAAACACTTCAGTTGTAAAACCCTCTAAATCTGTCCTCTATAAATCCATTTCCACAATTTAAAATTTATTAAAAAATTAAAACTCATTATAATGCCCCTTAATTTTTGAAATAATTCATTTAGGAAATAATGGATTCCAAAATATATATATGAGAAATTTCCTAATGGAAAATAACCCCTTGAGAGACCCATCATTCTGGACTATAAAATGATCTTAGTGGACCGAATTTTTAACATTATATTAATTCTACCTCCCTTAGGATTTATACCATTATGATACACTATTAATATTTAACAATCATCTACACTCTATCTAGTTATTAATAAAAAAATTATTTACCTCCCCCCAGAATGAACTAATACAACTATAATGTTGCCATATGTATGAATTATACTTCTTCCCAAGGGTTTTGTCTATCAAAAAAGGAAATTATGAGTCAAATTTATCTTCATGGATATCAAAACACACCCAATAATTAAACTATTCATTATTTTCCTTTAATATCTCAATTATAAATACATTCCACTATTTCTATACCCCCAAAAATAAGTAAAATAAATGACAAAAATCCATGGATATAGAAATCACCACTGTACAATATAATCTGTCTCTAAACTCATAAAAATCATAACTATATTAGTTTTAAAGATATTGACTAAAAATGTTTAAAAACCACTTCCCTAAAAAGGAAACCTCATATAAATTAAAAATAATCTAATAATACTCACATTACATCCCTTCCTTCCACCAATCATATATGTAAGACTAGTTCCCTTGGCCTTTTAAAACATTAATCCTCCATAAGAATAAATAGATAGTACGTTTTTCACAATGACTCATCATAATTTTAATACAAGACTTATTCTAAATAATTAAATTTAAATGTAAATAAAAAAAGTATTAGAAATGAAATATTAAAAAAAACAACCCCTAGGTCCATATTTATAAAAAATAGGGCAGCACACCGTCCTGAATACATTCTTATTCCACCAAACATTTTAACATTCAAACATTTGTTTTATCAAGACTAAACAATAATACAAAGTTAAATAACCTATTTGGTATGAAAAAACAGATATGAAAATATAATATTTTTATGATCTAGTGATAATGATATAATTTTTATAATATCCCAACCTAGATCTTCCATCTCCCAGGACGAAAATACAATAGGCTCATGGCATAATCCTTGATTTCATTGGTTGGGAACAATAAATAAGTATCAATTTTAAATATTAGTGAGTTATATACCTTCATTAATGAAAAAAAATCAATATTATATTTGATGAAAATAATTACATATCCAACCAAAATATAAATCATACAGAAATATATGCAACCTATATTCCAAAAGTAGTATACTTGTAAAAGAAAAATTGAGATCCCTTAGTGGTATCTAGTAATCCATTATATAAAATATTTTTTAAATTTTTAAAATTTTTACCAACTATATAAAATAATAACAATTTAACAACTCTAAAATTCAAGAATCTAATAGACATGTAGATATACCCTTGAAATTATTGCTACTATTGGACAACCTCACTATAATTCAACATATTGTGTTGTTGTGATACTCCAGTTCATTTCTAGTCTAGTATCTATAGAATAATTTTTCTATTTGGCTTCATGATCATATAATTTCATAAGTAAAAGAGTATGACTTAAAAGGTGCATGTTCCAAATATGATTATAAATACACAAAAGAGGCCAACAAGATGCCTAAACTTCCATAAGGGAAGAATCATATGAATTAATAAGTCTATTTTCATGTCCAATGAATTTAAATTTGTAATAAATATTAAATAATTTAATTAAATAACAACAAAAAAATGTAAAAACCAATGATTGAGTAAAAAAATACACCTACTTCACTACTGTGAGGAGTGGCAATGAAAAAAAGTCACCAATTCATTAAGATGACAATAAGAATCAAATAGTATAAACTGGATAATGTAATTAAAATTGAAAATAATCATATATATATATATCCAAAAAGTGGATGAAAAATGATGACAATATATACTCACATCATATGTTTGATTGACACTCATTGTTTCTGGGGGATTTCATGATGGATCGGTTGACCTGGAGAATGTTTTTGAACATACTATTACACGATGGACATATGATACATCCCTTATAGATGTGGATGTACTCATTAAATATGTACATAAATATCATTGAGGACCCCCTAAATGTTTTATTCCCTTCAATAAAACAAAATTACTCTGAACCATCATCGCAATCATGTTTATCATGGACATTCAATGATTTAAAAATATATATCCTTCATTACCAATCTCCCTCCCAGGAAAGTTACAAAATCATTATGTCTTTATGATCCTAATTTAGTTTATAATTATGGATCTTTTTACCATATAAAATATTTCATAGAAAATTCTAACTATGAAAATTGGTCTAAAAAATCATTCAATGTTGAGACTATATAATGATTAATCATTTAAATTTATATTTTCCATTATAGATGATATGGTTTATAAATTTTCTAGCTCCCACTGGTTCATTAATTAATTAAATTAATTTCTTATAAAATTCATATTAAATATATATATATGAATCCAAAATATTTTTTATGAATTTTCGGATCTATCTTATAGTTTTACCACGTTCATTAAAAAATCCTTCAATTTTTATAAAGATTTGAAATCTTGTTAGTTATTCAAAAAATTGGGGTCATTATATCGATGAATTTCATCATCCCATTAAAACACATATTTCTGGTAAAATTAGTTTTCATAAATCGATATTAGATTCCAACATGATAAAAATTTGAAGATAATATCATAATAATATTGTTACTTTCTATGAATCATTGTCTAATTTTTTTATATTATGACAATATTCATGGATAGCTTTCTTCGTTTTATCATCCCAAGACCTATGAACCCATCTATATTATATTTTATAGGTTAAATACAAAGATATTAATGAGTGCTTTTAGGAATTAGAGATATATATGATGATCATAATTTATATTTTTTCACTAAAATAATATTTTACTACTATAGAGAGTTAGATTGTAATTCTTGATTCTTCAGTAAATAATGGGATAATAAGAATAAAAATATATTCAAATCAAATATTGGTTATAAGTGGGGAAAATGACTAGTTTTTTTGTTGTATATACTAATTAATAAAATGAAATGTATCAGGGTACACTAACAAAAATAGATGAAAACAAATCCCCTTATACTAAAGTGATTATATCAATGGCTAAGAACAATTCCCCTATAGCTATCTTTAATTTTTCTCCTAATGAAAGAAGTTAATATATATTCTTGAAACTAAATTAAACATGGATTATTCATGTGATAGAATTCATCAATGATTTTATCCCATTATTGGTGGGGAATGTGCTATTGTAGTTTCAAAAGTGTTCTCTCATTTCATTGAGTAAACAATATCATATATTATTGAATTCTATATTCAATTTATAGACAAGAGATATATTTAAATGGTAATTGATGTGTCACGACCCGTCCCAGTGGGGCCCGAGCCGCAACTCCCCAAGCCCACCTCCAATAGGCCAGGGGCTGCTGACTAGCACCGAGTAGGCATGCTACTAACACGGGAGGCATTACCTATAACCTGTACACACGCACACACATATCCAAGTCCACAAAGCTGAAAAGTAAAAACTACTAATAGTAAACGATGAATGCATACACTAAAACCCAACCAACAAAGTACGACAGGGAAGTAATGTTAAGCAAAGTAAAAACCTGGGCCAAAAGTACAAGCCCACATAAAGGGAGTCTGCAACAAAATCCAACCTGTAGAAAAAGGTATTGGGACTGCAATCCGCCACCAAAGGAACACACCTTGGCCTGTCTGATCTCACTGAGCACCGTCCGGTCCTTGTCCACCTAGAATCCTATCAAAGGCTCACTTATCTGCACAAGACACGACACGTGCGGGCAAAGCCCGTGCAGGGGTGAGTATAACAATACCCAGTAGGACACCCTGAAAACCACAAAGGAAATAAAACAAAGGAAAATAACACAAAGAAAAGTATAGTCAGCTCTACACAGAATATGTCTATGGAACATATAACAAGAATATCCAAATATACTCATACACAAACGACCTTCGCGATACCGCCACTAGGATCCAGCTCGACGATTTCCACTAAGCATACCATCGGGAGAACACACTCCTAGGTCTGAAGAGAGAGATACGAAGTACTCATTCCTGGAGAACACACTCCACAAGTACTTTGGGAACACAATTCTCAGATGAGGATCACAACCAAGTCATGGGGTGATTTCGAAAACTCAGTCTGAGCTAATCCTCTAAGCAGAGGATCGGCGCCCGGGTAAAGTTGGTCACGTCGATACCAAAAACACTACCTAGGGTTTCTGTAATGACCCAAACCTTTTAAATAGTATATTAACTTACTATTAACGATGTAATAGAGATGTTAATGGTTAATTCAGAAAGAGGAGTCGATGGCTTCATCCAGTATACTCAAACCTTATGAAGCCCACTTATCAGAGCTTGGGAAGGAGGTAGCATCTTTGCGCTTCGCTTTGGACCAAGCCCAAGCTGAACATGAGCGTGTCAAGCTTGAACGGAAACGCCTGCGGGAGAAGTTCAAGTTAGTAGAGATAACTACTAGGGCAATGTTATCTGAGCCTCCCTCAGATTCTCTCACTATAGTACACCTTACACTTAGGTCATATGCTGGTGTTATAAGGGGTTATGTGACGAGACCGTAGCTTCTTTGTGTAATCCTTTGGGATGAATAAATTGAGATTTCTTCCTTTAGTGATGTTTGTGAAATTTCAAAAGTCCGGATAATTTTAGGATGTATTTTATTGATTAATTTTGGAAAAAAAGATATTTTAAAATATTTATGTAATCCTTAAATAATTAATGATGTGTAATGATTTTCAAAAAATGGTCTTCTGGAAAAGTGTTCAGTAAGGAATTTTTAGTCTAATAAGGTCAACATAATTTTTGATGAATAGTAAATTATGAATAGTGATTTTACGCTTAGGATTAGTAATGTGACCAAATGGATTAGTAATCTCACTTAAAGAAAGTTTTAATATAATTTAGACACCTTGATTACGTAATGAGATTCAATAAAATGGGTAAATAACGGTTTCATAAATTATTAGTCAAGTGTTAGTTTTTTCGGGAGAATAGTGTTTTTTAATTAAAAATTTAATTAACAATAATTATAAAATTATTTTTATAAAATGGACTTTATTTTTGAACATAGAGCATCGATATTATGTTATGGTAAATTTTGGGGATTTTTCTGAGAAAATTGAATTCTCAGTGAATAGTGTTTTATTTAAAAAGTAAATTAAAATTATTTAGAAAATTATTTTTATAAAATGGAGTTCATATTTGTAATTAGAGCATCGATATTTGGTTAAGGTGAAATTTTGGGATTTTTCTGAGAAAGTTGAATTTTCAGTGAATAGTAAAAATACAGTTTTAGGGTTTCGGTATGTTTAATGACATCATAACTGTCTCATGATGATGTCATGAGATATTTTAAGGGTTGGCCGACCAAATGTTATGAATTATTTTATTGGGGGCCCCATGTGGCCTAACTTCATGGTAAATTCCATGGGAGAGCACATGGTTTTGAGAAAAGCACTTGTGAGGTGTCCCTTGGCCATTAATGTCGTGTCCCCTCACTTTCCCTATAAATACCAAGCCCTCCTCTAATCCATTCTACTCCAAAACCATCATCAACGAATTTATGGTATCCTTACCTCCCAAGGAGTCCTCCAATGGTTCCCCCAAGCCCTCAAGGTCCAAACCTTTGAGTTTTAAGAGTTACATTTTAAGGTAAGGGATCCGACCTCTCTCTTTCTTTTCAAGTAATCTCCTTTATGTTATTCCTTTTATGATCCATGTTCTTATGTGGGAGGATGTTATTTTATATTCCTCTTACTTTCCTTTTCATGTTTATATGATGAGAGATCCCATCTTACTCTCATCATTTCGTTTTATGAAAGTTTAAGTGACGACGTTAGGTTGCCGAATGTTTAAAGGGATTCTTTCACCCTTCTCATTCTTTTCAAAATTCTACTTTCATGTCAAGTCTTTCAAGTTATTTTTTTTATTATTTTGGGGTATTATCTCTATATCTATCATACTGAACTCTTATGTTCACATGATGATAGACCATATTTTATCTTTTCAAATCATTTTTTTGAAGTTTAAGTGACGTCGTTAGGCTGTCGAATTTTCATAAGAGAAATCTAATTTTTGACTTCCTTCCATGTTTTTCATTTCAAATGGTATGTCCTTAAAATTTCATTACCATGTTCATATATCCTTCTTATTCTGTCCCTCTACTGTTTTATGGGTCATTTATGAATGTTTGACCCATGTCCCCTCTCCTTTCAATGTTTTCTAAAACCCCGAAACATAGCTGTTATGCTGCAGAATTTTCATCTCAAAATGCCTCTCTCTTTTCTCAAAATTATTTTATGTTATAAAGTGAATTCTCAAAGATCTTATTTCTACAATGGTATTCACATATATATCAAAATTTTCTATTTTAAATTCTGGTATTTACATACATGAGACATGCTTTCCCTTTCCGTGGGTTTAAAGTGACATTAAGATCATGTATTTAAAGAAGTTTTTAAAACGTTATGATTATGAAATGAAAACCATTTATTTTATGCTATATGGGTTATTTATAAAAAATTTTAGGATGATATATGTGGCTCACATGATAATAAAGACAAATTTATGGTGCGCCCGGATAGTGCTCCAATGCATTGGGTAATGATGTAACCACTAGAGATTACAATTTTCACGATATATTGGTGAATAACCTTGGTAATTTTCTAATGACACCTTGGGGATGGACCTTGGTGATATGTTCATGATTGTCTATGTTAAATTATGTATCCACATATTAATGTTATGAAAAATTTTATTTTTATTATGATATTCCACATGATTTCTTTCTCATGCCTTAAAGTTCTTTTTCATGACATAGTTGATGTATCTCAAGTTCACATGTTAAATGCTTCTCTTGTTTCCCTTACTGGGCCTTCTACTCACCCTTTCTTTTGATGTATGTCCCCAGGTTATGAGATGCAGTAATGAACCTAGGATGAACTTATTGAGAAGCCTTTCAAGTGTTTAAGAAGAATTTTTTATGTTGTTTTCATGTATTATGTTCCTGGTTTCCAAGACACTAAACCTTAAAGATCGTCAGTTTTGTGTAATGTGATGAAATTTTATGTTATAAAAAGGCGGGATGCTATAGTTGGTATCAAATGATGGTTTAGTTATTTGTGGAAATTAGGATATAAAAAAAATTAGGAAGACCCCTATAGAAAATTTTAAATATAGGAAAACTTCCTGGTATTTTGGTAAGTATTGAGTAAGTGGTTTATCAAACAAATACATCCATGTCTGGATACGAGCAGGTAGAGGCGGCTCTGGCACAGATGTACATAGGGGTAAAACCCGAAAACACTGCTTTGAGCTAGACTCGAACGGTAACTGGTGCATGATAACGGGCCTTGCTGCACTCTTGGTTACGACACTCTCAGGGGATATGTTTGGTTAATCACAAGATTTTTATGAATCATTATGAAGGAATTATAGAGAAGTGTAATTGTCTAATCATGAAGTCTTAGTTAAAAGATTCATAAATGAAATAAGTTTCTCACTAAGGTTTTATTCTTTTAGAAAATGGCGGGAAATAGGAGGAACGGTGAAGATGGTGACCGCAATGCACCATATGCTGACGGCCCTCCGATGGAAGCCGGAATGGAAACATTCATGAAAATGATGAACCAACTGACTCAAGTTATGAGTAATAACTTGAACTAAGCTGAGAGGCCGATCTCACCACGAAGGGAACAACATTCTATTGAGTCCTTTATGCATCAACGACCACCAACATTCAGTGGATCTACTGACCCATTGGTTTCGGAACAATGGATAAGCTCCATTGAAAAGATCTTTTCTGTACTTCATTGTTTGGAACCAGAAAAAGTCACCCTTGTTGTTTACCCCCTAGAGGGAGAAGCTGATCAGTGGTCGTCACTGATCAAAAACACGAATCCACGAGGAGATATGGAAAGCTATGGAGTGGGAAGAGTTTCGGGGAATATTCTTTAATAACTATTTCCCTCATTCAATGAGAACGAGAATGGAGAAACAATTTCTCGAGCTGAAGCAGAAGGAGACTGAATCAGTTGGAACCTATGAGATGAACTTCACAAGGCTTTCCCGTTATACCTCAAGCTTTGTCATGGACCCTAATGGGAAGGTTTATAGATTTTTTGGTGGACTACAACCTCATCTGCGGAAGAATCTAGCCAACAGGTACTATGATAGCTATGAAGAAATAGATCGAAGTGCTATGAAAGTTGAACTAGAGTTTGGGGAGACATAGTGGTCTCACAAATCTAATGAGAAGAAGAGAACTCTAGAACCAATCCTGGGAAGAAGTTTTGATCAGGAAAGAGGTGGAAAGCATATGAAACATGCCACATGCAATAAATGTGGGAAGAAGCATTCGGGGAACTGCTTGATCGGAAGTGGTAAGTGCTACAGGTGTGGAAAAGAAGGCCATATTTCTCGGAATTATCGTAGTGATGTGAAACCTCAACTTCCCAAAACTAACGACAGGGGAAAGACGGTTCTGGACCTACCCGAAGTCACATGCTTCAAGTGTGGACAGCTTGGGCACTTTGCTAATAAATTTCCAAATCCGAGGGCAGTGGAGGGGAATCACCATCAACCTCAGCAGAGGCCAAGGGAGCGAGGTCGTGATTTCGCTATCACAACAACTGAAGTTGATGTTCCGAATGATGTGGTAGCAGGTACTCTTGTTGTCCTATCAAAACTATCAAGTACTTTATTTGATTCTGGTTCTACGTATTCCTTTATTTCCTCCAACTTTGCAAGGAATATAGAATCAATCCCCGAACTGCTAGAGGTAGAGCTATCAGTCAAGACTCCAGGTGGGATTATCCATGCATCAACAGTGTTTAGAGACTCTAGTGTTTACTTCAGTGAAAACAATCTTATCGTAAATCTAGTAGTCATTCCCATGTTGTAATTTGACGTTATACTAGGGATGTATTGGCTCTCAAAGTATAATGCTAAGATCAAATGTAGAAGTAAGGTAATTTCAGTAGTCTTGAATGAACGACCAACAATTATCTTCCAAGGAGAGATATCTCAAACTGATCCCTATCTAGAAGCACCTCTGATATGATTCTTTATGGAGTTAATCGGTGATGATAAAGAAGGAAAAGGGATTATACAAATAGAAGATGTTTCGATTGTTCAGGAATACATGGATGTATTTCCTGAGGAGTTACCTGGACCTCCCCCAGAAAGAGAGGTAGAGTTCTGTGTTGAACTCGTACCTGGGTCTCAACTGATATTAAAGACTCCATATAGAATGGACAATGTGGAGCTAGAAGAGTTAAAGAAACAACTCCAAGACTTGTTGGAGAAGGGGTTTATCCGACCGAGTGTGTCTCCTTGGGGAAAACCAGTTCTCTTTGTGAAGAAGAAGGATGGATCAATGCGGCTATGCATTGATTATATAGAACTGAATGGGATCACAGTCAAGAACAAATACCCTCTTCCAAGAATTGATGATTTATTTGACCAACATCGTGGGGTTCAATTCTTCTCCATGATTGACCTTCGATCTGGTTATCATCAACTGAGGGTGAAGAAGGAAGATATTCCAAAGACTGCCTTCCGATCAAGATATGGGCATTATGAGTTTACTGTTATGCCCTTCGTCTTGACTAATGCTCCTGCTATTTTCATGGATTTGATGACTAGTGTATTTAAGGACTACCTTGATAACTTTTTAGTAGTTTTTATTGATGATATTTTGATATATTCAAAAAGTCTTAAGGAGCATGAAGATCATCTGAGGGTTATTTTGAAAACTCTGCGGAAGGAGAGGCTCTTTGGAAGGTTCAGAAAGTGTGAGTTTTGGTTACAACGAGTGGATTTCTTGGGGCACATCATAACCAATGAAGGAATCTCGGTTGACCCTGCAAAGAAAATGGTTTTGGAGGAGTGGACTCAGCCAACAACATTAACTGAGATTCGTAGTTTCCTTGGTTTAGCAGGATATTATAGGAGGGTTGTGAAAAAATCTTCACAGCTTTCTAATCCACTAACAAAGTTGACTCGAAAAGGGGTTAAGTTCATCTGGACAAAGGAATGTGAGGAAAGTTTCCAAGAGCTGAAGAAGATATTGGTTACTGCACCTGTGTTAACACTACCCTCTATCGGAGAAGGATTTGTTATTTTTAGCGATGCATCTCTGAAAGGGCTTGGGTGCGTCCTCATGCAAAATGACACGGTAATTTCTTATGCATCTCGACAGTTGAAGATTCATGAGCAGAATTATCCTACGCATGATCTAGAGCTAGCGGTAGTTGTTTTTTCTCTAAAGTTATGGACACACTATATTTATGGGGAGAAATGTGATATATACACCGACCACCAAAGTTTAAAGTATATTTTCACACAGAAAGAATTGAACATGAGACAAAGGAGATGGCTAAAGCTTATTAAAGACTACGATTGTTCAATTCATTATTACCCTGGAAGAGCAAACAAAGTCACGGATGCATTAAGTAGGAAAGATCCTGTTGTTCTGGAAACAATGAGGATCCTTGGAGATCCCTTGATTAAAGATCTGGTAAAACTGGACATGGGAATTGTAAGGGAAGGGACATCATCAACCTTATCCCAAATTATTTCTCAACCTTCATTACTAGAGAAGATCAAGAAGGCTCAAAAAGAAGATCATTTGCTGCAGGAGAAGTTTGAGGCTGTAAAGGATGGGAAGTTCCCTGACTTCAATATTGATCAAGAAGGTGTATTGAAATTTCATACAAGACTATGTGTTCCATCTATTCCGGAGACAAAGAAAGAACTGATGGATGAACTCATAGCTCTACTTTCTCTATACATCCGGGAAGCACTAAAATGTATAGAGACCTTCGTGATCATTATTGGTGGGATAACATGAAGAGGGAGATTTCTTATTTCACTATAAGGTGCCTGGTGTTTCAGCAAGTAAAGTCATAACGACAACTTCCTAAGGGGGTATTACAACCGCTACCCATACCAGTATGGAAGTGGGATAATATCACCATGGACTTTGTAACTGGTCTCCCGAAAACATCCAAAGGAAACAATGTGATATGGGTTATTGTTGACCGTCTCACCAAGACCGCCCATTATATCTCTATTCGGGAAGATTTCTATCTGGATCAACTTGCAAAGATATATGTAAAGAAAGTGGTAAGGCTGCATGGGGTACCACTATCCATCGTGTCTAATCGTGATCCAAGATTCACATCAAAATTTGGGAGAAGTCTTCAACATGATATGAATACTGAATTGAATTTTAGTACGGCCTATCATCCTCAAACTGATGGACAATCTGAAAGGACTATTCAGACACTCGAAGACATGCTAAGATTATGCTCAATGGAATTTAAAGGTGGATGGGATCAACACCTCCCATTAGTTGAGTTCTCCTATAACAACAGCTTCCATTCGAGTATTCAGATGGAAACCTATGAAGCTCTGTATGGAAAGCGATGTAGAACTCCTACTTGTTGTGATGAAACTGGTGAGAGAAAGCTTCTTGGGCCTGATCTTGTGAAAGAGATGACAGAACAGGTTCATGTCATCCAACAACACATAAAGGCTGCTCAGAGTCGGCAGAAGAGCTATGCTGACAACCGTCGAAGGGACTTGGAGTTTGGTGTTGGCGACAAAGTCTTCCTTCGAATTTCTCCATAGAAGAGAGTCATACGGTTTGGGAATAAAGGGAAGCTCAACCCAAGGTACATTGGCCCCTATGAAATCCTTGATCGCATAGGAGCAGTGGCCTATCGTCTAGAACTTCCACCGATCCTAGCTCAAGTTCACGATGTCTTCCATGTATCTCTCTTGAGGAAGTACATACCTGACCCTTCGCATGTACTGAACCCAGAGGTAGTACAACTGGAACATGACCTCTCTTATGAGGAGCAGCCAGTGGAGATCTTAGACCGTAGAGACAAGGTTCTACGAAACAAGACTACCCACCTTGTGAAAGTGTTGTGGAGGAATCATAATTTTGAAGAAGAAACTTGGGAGCCTGAGGAAACGATGAAGCAAAAGTACCCTCACCTTTTCAACTAGGCCTCAAGTATAAATTTTGGGGATGAAATTTCTTAAGGGGGGAAGAATGAAACGACCCAAACTTTTTAAATAGTATATCAACTTACTATTAATGATTTAATAGAGATGTTAATGGATAATGCAGAAAGAGGATTCAATGGCTTCATCCAGTAGACTCGAACCTTATGAATCCCACTTATCACAGCTTGGGAAGGAGGTAGCATCTTTGGGCTTCGCTTTAGACCAAGCCCAAGCTGAACTCCAGTGTGTCAAGCTTGAACGGAAACGCCTGCGGGAGAAGTTCAAGTTAGTAGAGATTACTACTAGGGCAATGTTATCTGAGCCTCCCTCAGATTCTCTCACCATAGCACACCTTACACTTATGTCATATGCTGGTGTTATAAGGGGCTATGTGACGAGACCGTAGCTTCTTTGTGTAATCCTTTGGGATGAATAAATTGAAATTTCTTCCTTTAGTGATGTTTGTGAAATTTCAAATGTCCGGATAATTTTAGGATGTATTTTATTGATGAATTTCTGAAAAAAAGATATTTTAAAATATTTATGTAAACCTTAAATAATTAAGGATGTGTAATGATTTTCAAAAAATGGTCTTCTGCAAAAGTGTTCAGTAAGGAATTTGGAGTCTAATAAGATCAACTTAATTTTTGATGAATAGTAAATTATGAATAGTGATTTTATGCTTAGGATTAGTAATGTGACCAAATGGATTAGTAATATCACTTAAAGAAAGTTTTAATATAATTTAGACACCTTGATTATGTAATGAGATTCAATAAAATGGGTAAATAACGGTTTCATAAATTATTAGTCAAGTATTAGTTTTTTCAGGTGAATAGTGTTTTTTAATTAAAAATTTAATTAACAATAATTATAAAATTATTTTTATAAAATGGAATTTATTTTTTAACTCAGAGCATCGATATTATGTTATGGTAAATTTTGGGGATTTTTCTGATAAAAATGAATTCTCAGTGAATAGTGTTTTATTTAAAAAGTAAATTAAAAATATTTAGAAAATTATTTTTATAAAATGGAGTTCATATTTTTAATTAGAACATCGATATTTGGTTATGGTGAAATTTTGGGATTTTTCTGAGATAAATTGAATTTTCAGTGAATAGTAAAAATACAGTTTTAGGGTTTCGGTATGTTTAATGACATCATAACTGTGTCATGATGATGTCATGAGATATTTTAAGGGTTGGCCGACCAAAGGTGATGAATTATTGTATTGGGGGCCCCATGTGGCCTAAGTACATGGTAAATGCCATGGGAGAGCACATGGTTTTGAGAAAAGCACTTGTGAGGTGTCCCTTGGCCATTAATGCGTTGTCCCCTCACTTTCCCTATAAATACCAAGCCCTCCTCTCATCCATTTGACTCCAAAACCATCCTCAAAAAAGTTCTGGTCTCCTTAACTCCCAAGGAGTCCTCTCAAGGTGCCCCCAAGCCCTCAAGGTCCAAACCTTTGAGTTTTAAGAGTTACATTTTAAGGTAAGGGATCCGACCTCTCTCATTCTTTTCAAGTAATCTCTTTTATGTCATTCCTTTTATGCTCCATGTTCTTATGTGGGAGGATGTTCTTTTATATTCCTCTAACTTCCCTTTTCATGTTTATATGATGAGAGATCCCCTCTTACTCTCATCATTTCGTTTTATGAATGTTTAAGTGACGCCGTTAGGCTGCCGAATTTTTAAGGGGATTCTTTCACCCTTCTCATTCTTTTCAAAATTCTACTTTCATGTAAAGTCTTTCAAGTTATTTTTTTTATTATTTCTGGGTATTATCTCTATATCTATCATACTGAACTCTTATTTTCACATGATTAGAGACCCTATTTTATCTTTTCAAATCATTTTGTTGAAGTTTAAGTGACGCCGTTAGGCTGCCGAATTTTCATAAGAGAAATCTAATTTTTGTCTTCCTTCCATGTTTTTCATTTCAAATGGTATGTCCTTAAAATTTCATTACCATGTTCATATATCCTTCTTATTCTGTCCCTATACTGTTTTATGGTTCATTTATGAATATTTTACCCATGTCCCCTCTCTTTTCAATTTTTTCTAAAACCCCGAAACATAGCCGTTATGCTGCAGAATTTTCGTTTCAAAATGCCTCTCTCTTTTCTCAAAATTATTTTATGTTATAAAGTGAATACTCAAAGGTCTTATTTGTACAAGGGTATTAACATATATATAAAAATGTTCTATTTTAAATTCTGGGATTTACATACATGAGACCCTCTTTCCCTTTCCGTGAGTTTAAAGTGGCATTAAGATCATGTCGTTAAAGTAGTTTTTAAAACGTTATGATTATGAAATGAAATTCATTTATTTGATTCTATATGGATTATTTATGAAATGTTTGATGATTATATATGTGTCTCACATGATAATAAAGACAAATTAAGGGTGCTCCCTGATAGCGCTCAAATGCATTGGGTAATGATGTAACCACTAGAGATTACAATTTTCACAATATCTTGGTGAATAACCTTGGTAATTTTCAAATGACACCTTGGGGATGGACCATGGTGATATGTTCATGATTGCCTATGTTAAATGATGTAGCCACATCTTAAAGTTATGAAAAATGTTATATTTATTATGATATGCCACATGATTTCTATCTCATACCTTAATGTTCTTTTTCATGACATAGTTGATGTATCTCAAGTTCACATGTTAAATGCTTCTCTTATTTCCCTTACTGGGACTTCTGCTCACCCTTTCTTTTGATGTATGTCCCCAGGTTATGAGATGTAGTAATGAACCTAGGATGAACTTAAGGAGAAGCCTTTCAAGTGTTTAAGAAGAATGCTTTATGTTGTTTTCATGTATCATGTTCCTGGTTTCTAAGACACTAAACCTTAAAGATCCTCAGTTTTGTGTAATGTAATGAATGTTTATGTTATAAAAAGGTGGTATGCTACAGTTTCCAGGAATGAATAGAGGATCCGGCTCTAAGTCTCACAGAGGGGATTCCAACAACTCTATTCTGGGAGTTCTGCTGAAGGGATCATACTCCTGTATAAAGGAATTGATACCAGAACCTTCAGGGGATTACCAAGGGTATGAACCCTAAGAACTAGTCCAAGTCATAGAAGGCAAGTGGCTCAAACCATGAAGAAAAAGTTACACGGCGTGTAGTATGGTTACACGCAGTGTTCCTTGACCCTGGGTACTGCCCATGTGAACAGCCCTTTCCCTTCATTCAAGCCGTACACAACCAAACTACACAACATGTAGAAAAGTACATGTCGTGTTCCTTGACCCCGGGTGTTGTTCGTGTCATTCAGCTTGTTGTATTGAAAACAACTACACGACGTGTAGGAGAAATCACACGCTGTGTTCGAGCGCCTAAGCTCGCTCCTTGTACGCTGGCCATGTGCCCATACACGGTCTCTGCCCGTGTCTGTGTCGCCTTCCCATGTACCAGTACACAGGGTATCCCATGTATCTGGCCAGGGAGGGGTATACACGGCATTTTTGTGGCTGTGTATCCTGCCCATGTCCATATACTCTTGGAGTACACGCCGGGTAACCTTACCGACGAACACACGCCGTGTATCCATACTACACGGCGTGTAGTCGGGAAATTTCCAGAATCGTTGTCTTCCTCCACACGCCTTGGCTGAACCTTTGGATCTCAATTATCATGTCTGTTTGCCGTGAAACTCCAGTTACCGGGTCGCCTCGTCTCTGTGAAGCCTAATCTGTGGGTTTTGGGCCTTCAATCGGCTCCAAAATCTGATTTCGGCCATCCGAGTGGAAATCAACCAAAGAACGATTTATTCCGATCTGCTTCGATACGTCTGTCGAAACCGTTGTCGCACCTCTACAAGACCACCGCGGTGTTGATACTTCAATTTGGGATCGTTGCGTCGTAGAACATATGCGCAACAATCCGTTGTTCATCGCCCCGCGAAGAACGCGAAGAATGCTCACGAAGAACGTGAGAATTTGGGGAAGAACACACAACAAATCAAGAGGGACAAACGTCGATCGATGTTCGTGTCGATCTTGGTTCGTCACCATTATAAGGTTGAAAGAAACCAAACAAATAACAAGAATCAAATCCCCTAAAATCCCCGCAAAAGCCCATCCCGCAAGAACGATCAATCTGCGAGCTATTCAGTTCATGGATTAGTCCGCGTTCATCGTGGAAATCAAAAATGGGGAAGAATTAAAATCACAACAACATCCTACCTGGATTCGCTGCGTTTTCCGGAAAAGATCTTCTCACCGCGTTGTCATCGCCATAGAAATCCATCAAGAATGTCGTCGCTGCCGTGTTGGGGGATTCCTCCAGAGCCGCCAAGGGTTCTTAGGGTTATGGGGTTTGTAACCCTGGACCCTAGCACAAGCCTCTATTTAAAGAGGATAAAAGAAAAAAAAATATTTAAAAGATCTCTCTACAGAAATAAAATATTTTTATTAAATATTTTATTACTGTTGCATCCAAAAACCATATTTCACCACCGACCTGCGCCGGCTGATGTTAGGCCTCGCCTTAGGTAAAATCACTATTCTTAATGCAATGGTGCCCTCAGATTTCTGATCTGAGCTCCCGTTCGGGATTTAACCACGTTTTCAGGAAAACCGCACGGGCGCGTGATTTAATTATTAAATTATATTCAAAAATTTGTTATGGGCTCATCGGGCCTCGTAACTACACGCCGTCTCAGATCCTGGTCTCGAAATAAATCCCATATAATATTAAAATAATACATGGAAAAATCCGGGACATTACATCACACCCACTTTAGGGATTCTATGTCCCTGAAAAGCCAAAACAAGGGCTAATAAAAAAGATGTGGGTACTGCACGCGAATCTGAGCCTCCCTCTCCCACGTGCTCTCTTGGAGATTCTCGTACTGCCACCGGACACACACCAAGGGAAGAGCTCATCCATGAAAAATCTTCTCCTACTGATCCTCGATCTCCCCTGGGTACTCAACAAAGTTCGCTCCATCATCGATTTCCAGCTCACCCCAGTCGATGACGTGTGATGGATCATGCACGTACCTCCGTAGCTGCGACACATGGAAGACGTTGTGTACCCGGTCCATCTGAGGAGGTAGAGCCAAGCAATACGCCACCTCGCCAACTCTACTCAGAATCTGAAAAGGGCCAACGATCCTCAGAGATAGCTTGTCGCCTCGGCCAAATCTCTTCAATCCCCATCAAGGTGAGACCCGAATAAACACATGGTCTCCCTCCTCAAACTCCAAAGGCCTCCGCCTACTGTAGGCATATAACTTCTGCCGACTCTGTGCAGTATTCATCCACTCCTGGGTGACCTGCACTTTCCTTGTAGTAGCTCTCACCATCTCTGGTCCCATGAGTGCTGACTCTCCCGGGTCAGTCCAGCAATGTGGCGACCTGCAGGGTTGCCCGTACAGAGCCTCGAATAGTGTCATACCAACAGTGGAATGATAACTGTTGTTATAAGAAAATTCCACCAGTGGTAGGTGATCCTCCCAGCTGTGACTGAAGTCAAGTATGAAAGCTCGTAGCATATCCTCCAGGACCTGGATCTTCCGCTCTATCTGACCATCCGTCTGGGGATGAAACGTTGTGCTCAAGCATAACTGAGTCCCAAAAGCTTCCTGCAATCCCTTCCACAACTGGGATGTGAAACGATCATCACGATCTAAGATGATCGTGGATGGTACTCCATGAAGCCGAACTATCTCCTGAACGTAGAGGCGTCCCAAGATCTCTATTGAACTCTGCTCCCATATGGCTAGGAAGTGTGTCGACTTGGTGACTCGATCAATGATCTCCCAGATGGCATTGTGTCCCCTGGACGTATGTGGTAAACCCATCACGAAGTCCACGGATATCCTATCCCACTTCCACTCTGGCACCTCAAGGGGCTGAGTGAAACCTACTGGAACCTGGTGCTCAGCCATTACTTGCTGACAAGTGAGGCACCGAGAGATGAACTCTGCCACACTCTTCTTCATTCCTAGCCACCAAAACTTACGTCGAAGGTCCTGGTACATCTTTTCCATGCTTGGATGCACCGCCAATGGGGATGTATGGAACTCTCTTAGAACCTCCTCCCGCAACGTCACTGGTACCACCGTGCTCCCTCTGAAAAGGACAACGGGCTCTCCACCTTCTGAAAATCCATTAGAAGCATCACCTGTGGATATCTGAGCATGTAGAGTCTCACAGCTATAATCCTCACGATGTGCTTCCCTGAATCGTTGTAAGAGTGGAGGGGTAACAACCATCGACTGAAGGTAAGCTCCCTCATCTCTATCCACGAAGGACAACTGAAAAGTGGCCAACTGCCTTGTCGCCTTATCCAGCAACTACGAACTAGATTTCCTACTGAGAGAATCTGCCACCATGTTCCCCTTCCCAAGAGTATAAAAGTTCTCAAAGTCGTAATCCTGGAGGAACTCAATCCATCGCCTCTATCTCAAATTCAGATCCTTCTAAGAAAAGATATATCTAAGACTCTTTTGATCAGAGTAGACGGTAAACCATTCTCCCATCAGGTAGTGTCGCCCCATCATCAATGTGAAGACTACCGCTGCCAACTCAAGATCATGGGTCGTGTAGTTCTGCTTGTGTGGTCTCAAATGACGTGAGCCATAGGCAATCACTGCTTGCCTCTGCATCAGGACACAACCAAGCCCGGTTCCTGATGCGTCGCAGAACACTACGTACTCAACACCCTCCTCCGGTAATCTCAAGATCGGGGCACTCGTCAGACTCTATCTCAGCTACTGCAGAGCATTCTCGAATCACTCGGTCCACACAAAAGGTTGTCCCTTTTGGGTCAAAGCTGTAATGGGTTCTGAAATCCTAAAGAAATCGTGGATGAATCTCCGATAGTAGCCTGCCAACCCAAGGAAACTCCGCACCTCCGTCACGCTCTGGGGTGGCTCCCATGCTAGCAATGCCTCCACCTTCACTGGGTCCACTGCAACACCATACACTAAGATAACGTTCCCCAAAAAGTGGACCTCCTGTAACCAAAACTGACACTTAGAGAGTTTCCCATACAACTGGTGCTCTCAGAGTGTGTTCAGAACCATCCTTGGGTGTCTCGTGTGCTCCTCCTCATATTCCGAGTACACATGGATATCATCGATGAAGACCACTACAAACTGGTCATGATAGGGCTGAAAGATCATGTTCCTGAGTCCCATGAACACTGCCGAGGAATTCGTCACGCCGAAGGGCATCACCAAGTACTCATAGTGACCGTAGAGACATCTAAAATCCATCTTCGGTATATCCTCCTCCCGTACTTGCAATTGGTGATAGCCTGATCGTATATCGACCTTCGAGAACCATCGTGCCCCTCTCAACTAGTCAAAGAGGTCATCGATCCTCGGTAGTGGATATCGGCTCTTCACAGTCACCTGATTTAAGCGCCGGTAATCCACAAACAGCCTCAACCTCCAGTCCGCCTTCTTGGAAAACAGCACTGGGGCCGCCCAGGGTGAAACACTGGTTCTCACAAAGCCCTTCTTCTGCAAGTCGTCTAGCTGCATCCTCAGCTCACGAAGCTCTGTAGGAGCCATCCGATAAGCCTATGATGATATTGGGGTCGTCCCAGGTTGCAACTCAATGTAGAAATTTGTCTCCCGACGGGGAGGTAGCCCAGGGACATCCTCCGAAAAGACGTCCTCGTACTCAGCCACCACTGCTGGAAACTGGAAAATCGTAACATCTTCCACGCCAAGGTCTAGGCTAGCCAACTGATGTGAAATTGGTTGTGCCCTCCTATGCACGAGTCCATCTTGTGATGCATGGGTCTCTCTTTCACCGACAAAAGAGAACCACGTTCCATCACTGCAGACACACCGCACCCTTCGCCTAAAACAATCAATCTGGGAATGAACTGTGGATAACCAATCCATGCCAAGAATGACATCGTAGGCCTCGACGCTACCACCAAGAGGTTCCAACCGAAACTCTCGCCTCCAAGGGTCAAGTTACACTGCCTGCAAAGGTGTGTGATCTTTGAATCTTCTCCAGTCGATGTTTCTAAGAATAAGGGTCGAGTCAATAGCTCAACTGGAATCTCATGGTCTCGAAAAAGATAAGCAGCTAGAAAGGAACGACTAGCACCTGTTTCTATCAATACGAAAGCCAAAGTAGAAAAGACACATATAGTACCTCTAATAATTCCGGGAGTACCTGGGTTATAAGCCTCTGCTGCATGCAGATGTCCCTGCCTCTATCCACCAGCTCCCTGAGCCTGGGGTGGACCTCCTGGGGGTGGTGGTGGTAAAGGGTGGAAACACCGACCACCTCCAGCTACTCTCCAAGCTCCTCTTCCACGTCTTCCGCCTCGCGAATCTGCCTGCTCCACACGTTGCCTCTACCGCGGTGGTCCATCCATTGCTCCTGTGTCAGTAGAACGGCGGGTCGGACAATCTCGAACGAGATGTCACCTGCCGTAACATGAGTAACATCACCTCTCTCGAGGATGGATGGAAGCGCCCTGTGAACCCTGTACGGCTGATCCCCTGTCCTAGGATCTCCTCTGGAAACATCTCCCACGCCTGGCTCCCTGACGTCGACTCCCTGCCGCCGAGGTCTCTGCTCCGGCTCGCCCACTACTGACAACTGTCGGTTGTCCCTACTCTGCCAGGAAGCTCTCGACCACTAAAGCCTGCTCGAGCACCCCAGAATAAGTAGGAATACTCATTGGGATGATGCTAGCTCGGATATCTCTGCGCAAACCCTGCTCAAAAGTCCAAGCTATGATGTACTGATCTCTGACCATATCCATCGAGTATCGTGAGAGGTCGGTAAACCTCGACGAATAGTCATCCACCGACATGGTTCCCTGCTGGAGCTGAAGAATCTCTTGTATACGTACTGCTCTCAGTGTAACCGGTGAAAAATCCTCTCTGAAGAGATTCTCAAACTCCGACCATGCAAGAGTCACCTCTTTGTGAGTCTGGATGACCAAACTCCACCATCGCCTTGTCGAGCCCTGTAGAAGGCTTGCTGCCAGGATCACCATCTGGTCTGTTGGTGTCCTGACCAAACGGAGAACTCTAGTCACTGCCTCAAGCCAGTCCTCTGCTGCCTAAGGGTCAGGCTCGCCTCGAAACCTGAGGGGTCTCTGTCTCTGAAACTCGTGGAGTGCGCTCAGCCTGCGCTCCTCCTCCACTGGTACAGCAGGCGCTAAACACTGCCCCACAGGTGGTGGAATAACTGGCACGCCACCTGGTGGTAGAACTGGGGGATCTGGTCCCTGTATCAAAGCTTCATCACTGACGGGGTCACCCTCGTGATCGAGCTGCTGGATCCTAGGGGGTGCGCGTCGCGGAGGCATCTTGTTTAAGAAACAAGATGTATCACAGTCAGTGAGTATATCTGGAGAGATAACTCTAGAAGGACATGGAAACCACAACCCATTCCTATATGATGAATGTACCATTAAGTTTCCCCATACAACTAGTGTTTTCATGTTCCGAGTCGAAAAGAAAGTTATCAGAGCCATGGTGTATGGATACGTCGGTCGCCGCACCAACACTGGGGTCCCTGGCCTGAGAGCCGAACTCGAAACACTTAACACTGTTGCCCCAAACCAACTCACAGACTCTCTGTCCTAAGGTAGAACCGACCACCATTGATACCACTCTGTCACGACCCGTCCCAGCGGGGCCCGAGCAGCAACTCCCCAAGCCCGCCTCTAATAGGCCAGGGGCTAGTGACTAGCACCGAGTAGGCATGCTACAAACATGGGAGGCATTTCCAATAACCTGTACACACGCACACACATCTCTAAGTCCACAAAGCTGAAAAGTAAAAACTACTAAAAGGAAAAGATGCATGCATACACTAAAACCCAACCAACAGAGTACGATAGGGATCTAAAGTACAGTAAAGTAAAACCCTGGGCCAAAAGTACAATCCCACCAAAAAGGGAGTCTACAACAAAATCCAACCTATAGAAAAAGGTATTGGGACTGCAATCTGCCGCCGAAGGAACACACCTCGGCCTGTCTGATCTCACTGAGCACCGTCCAGTCCTAGTCCACCTAGAATCATGTTAATGGCTCGCTCGTCTGCAAAAGACACGACACGGACGGGCAAAGCCCGTGCAGGGGTGAGTATAACAATACCCAGTAGGACACCCCGAAAACGACAAATGATATACAACAAAGGAAAATACCACAAAGAAAGGTACAGTAAGCTCTACACAGTATATGTCTATAGAACATATAACAAGAATATCCAGATATACTCATACACAAACGACCTTCGCGATACCACCACTAGGATCCATGTCGAAGATTTCTACTAAGCATACCATCGAGAGAACACACTCCTAGGTCTGAAGAGAGAGATACAAAGTACTCATTCCGGGAGAACACACTCCATGAGTACTTTGGGAACACAATGCTTAGATGAGGATCACAGCCAAGTCATGGGGTGATTCCGACAACTCAATCTGAGATAATCTTCTAAGCAGAGGACCAGTTCCTGGGTAAAGTTGGTCATGTCGATACCAAAAACTCTACCTAGGGTTTCCATGAATGAATAGAGCATCCGGCTCTAAGTCTAAAAGAGGGGATTCCAACAACTCTATCCAGGGAGTTCTGATGAAGGGATCATACTCCTGTATAATGGATTTGATACCAGAACCTTCAGCGGATTGCCAAGGGTACGAACCCTAAGAACTAGTCCAAGTCACAGAAGGCATGTGGCTCAATACATGAAGAAAAAGTTACATGACGTGTAGTATAGTTACACTCCGTGTTCCTTGACCCCGGGTACTGCCCGTGTAAACAGCCCATGTCCTTCATTCAAGCCATACAAAACCAAACTACACGGAGTGTAGAAAAGTACACGCCGTGTTCCTTGACCTCGGGTGCTGCCCCTGTCATTTGGCTTGTCGGATAGAAAACAACTACATGGCGTGTAGGAGAAATCACACACCGTGTTCGAGCACCTGGGCTTGCTCTGTGTACATTGTCCATGTGCCCGTACACGGTCTCTGCCCGTGTCTGTGTCACCTACCCGTGTACCAGTACACGGGGTATCCCGTATATCTGGCCGGGTCTGGCCGGGGAAGGGTATACATGGCATGTCCGTGGCCGTGTATCCTGCCCGTGTCCGTATACTCCTAGAGTACACGCTGGGTAACCTTACCGATGAACACACACCGTGTAGCCATACTATACGGCATGTAGTCGGGAAATTTACAGAATCGTTGTCTTCCTCCACGCGCCTCGGCTGAACCTCAGGATCTCGTTTCTCATGTTCATTTGCCGAAAAACTCTAGATATCGGGTCACCTCATCTCCATGAAGCCGAATCCGTGGGTTTTGGTCCTTCAAGCGGCTCTAAAATCCGATTTCGGCCATCTGAGTGGAAATCGTCCGAAGAACAATTTCTTCCAATATGCTTCGATCCATCCGCTGAAACCATCGTCGGACCTCCGCAAGAACGCCGCGGTGTTGATCCTTCAATTTGGGATCGTTGCGTCACAGAACGGATGCGCAACGATCCATTGTTCATCGCCCCATGAAGAACGCGAAGAACGCTCATGAAGAATGTGAGAATTTGGGGAGGAACACACAACAAATCGAGAGGGACGAACCTAGATCGATGATCGTGTCGATCTTGGTTCGTCGCTGTTAGAAGGTTGAATGAAACCAAACAAATAACAAGAATCAAATCCCCAAAAATCCCCGAAAAATCCCATCCGGCAAGAACGATCGATCCGTGAGCTAATTTGTTTGTGGATTAGTCTGCGTTCGTCATGGAAATCAAAAACGAGGAAGAATTAAAATCACAACAACATCCTACCTGGATTCGCTGTGTTTGCCGATGAAGATCCGCTCGTCGTGTCGTCGTCGCCGTAGAAATCTGTCAAGAACGTTGTCACCGCCGCGTTGGGGGTTTCCTCCAGATCTGCCAAGGGTTTTCAAGGTTATGGGGTTTGTAACCCTCGACCCTGGCGCAAGCCTCTATTTAAAGAGGATAAAAGAAAAAAAAGATTTAAAAGATCTCGCTATAGAAATAAAATATTTTTACTAAATATTTTATTATTGTTGTGTCCAAAAACAAGATTTCACCACCGACCTATGCCAGCCGATCTTAGGCCTCACCTTAGGTAAAATCGATGTTCTAAACGCAACGGTGCCCTCAAATTTCTGATCTGATCAACCATTGAGAGTTATCCACTTTTTCCGGAAAACCGCACGAGCGCGTAATTTAATTATTAAATTAAATTCAAACATTTGTTCTGGGCTCACTGGGCCTCAGAACTGCACGTCGTCTCAGAGCCTGGTCTCCAAATAATTCCCATATAATATTAAAATAATACATGAAAAAATCTGGGACATTACATGATGATGTGTGGAATGTTATAGGGTCTATGTGGAAGAATAATTTATCAAATTTGAAAAATCCAAAGTAGAACATGAGTTGAAACACACCTAAGTAGGGATAATGTGTTATAGTGAATCAGATAAGGTGTTCAATACATGTTCTATTTATTTTGAGTGAAATAGAAATATAGAAACAAACAGTTACTATCATTAAACATACATTAAAGGAATTATGTCAATGATGGACTCAAAATTCTTCACCATTATTCCATAAAAATATTTTAATGAAAGAAGTAGTATTCATTATTACCAATGCAACCAATTATATTATAATCTAATGCAACCACTTCTATAAAATATATGGTTGAATAGTATTTTCTATAAAAAATATGTGATAAAAATTAGAATAAGACCTTGATGGTCTAGGATCAATGTATACAGATGAGGAACTAGAAATTCAAAAACTATGGGGCTTATCATTCACTATACACTTCTATAAAAAGATAAAATCCATCAATGAAATTTTTGGCACAGATACAATTGAATGATAAAACAAATACATGTATATCACCATCAAATAGACATTATTTGAGTCTACTAATCAAAAGAGGGAGATATATATCATGGTCCTTGATGATGATCTCATTAAATGGTTTGACAACCAACATTATTTCCTCTTTGTTGGTTTTTTATTGCAATATCTTCCCAATTTCAGAATATCATGTAGTATTGTATTTAATAATATTTTTCATTTAAGAAATAAATTGAATATTCCAAAATCATAATATTAGGGATCTATCATAGAAATCCGACATCAAACACTCATGCTCAAATATTAGTTATTTATATTGATATTTACTTATTTAGTGGTGTTTTTTAGTTTTTTTTTATTCTTTAGACTTTTGATTTGTTTTCCATTTCACCCTTTGATGTTTCATTTCATAATTTCCTAAAAAATCATTTAAATATATATATATATATATTAAAACCCTCATATAGAAGAAAACATCACTCATATAAGATAGTATATTCATATTTATTTATATATATATCATTAATTATGTATATTACAAACCAACATGATTACTAAATTCATAATCCAATGATTTTGGTCATAATCTATTTGACAACATAAAAAAGAACACATATGGACTAATGGAATGATCCTAGAGCTTGCATGAAATGCAGTGATATGTATGATCATCAATGAACATTAAAATTTAGATATTTAAAACAAAAAAAGATATTATTTTATGGATTATGAGTATTGTATCCATATGAATAGAATCAATAGACTTTGTATGGCCACAATTATTAAAAAAATAAAAAAAAGTGTAATTGTGAATTAAATTTGTAAATGGTGATTTTTTGAATTGAAGAAGAAAATTCTGGTGAACCAGTTATAAAGGTGTGAAACAAATGCATCTATAGTATATGAGAGTAAAAAAATGATTAGGATGTTTGAGGAATTTTTTTTTTAATAAATTTCAAAACATTTTCATAATGATCCAATCAAACTCAACAATTTTATTTCATGTGAGGATGATATGTTGAATCACCTAAATCATATTTGGTAATCTCCATATTCTAGTTAACTCTCCTATAAAAATGTCTCCCCTATCAAAACGATAATGAATAATTTTTCAAAATGGAGAAGGTAACATAATTATTTTCATATTTTTCATACATAAGATGGATTTTAATTGATCAAATATTTTAATACCATCACCTACTGGTACATAGATTAGTGTGAATTGATACTATTGATGAAAAAAATAAAAAACATTGAAAAAATCACACACTATCACAATTTCAAAAATCAGAACTGAGTATATATTGAAATTAATGAATTTAAATATAAATCAACAAACTCAATTAAGTACACATGATAATAAAAAAATTCCAAAATAATGGAAAATTGGATGAAGAAATATATCTACTTGTATTATATCCTTTTTCATGATCCAGATCCATATCTATAACATGATCAAAACTTGGTATTATACTATAATATGTGATCTTGATAGATAAATGATCAATTTACACACTATATTACTCTTAATATTTTGTCCCATAAATCCATTTTTACTATAAGGACTCGGCCTTAAAAATTACTTAATCTTAAGTTATTCAAGATTTCACATTGAGGATCTTTTCAGGTTTAGAATTTTAGAGAATTAGGTCATAAATCAAGAATTTCATTCCACATTTAAAAAAGGTGGTTACATCAAAAACAAAATTCATTTTTTTCATCAAAGGAATCATATTTAAAATAAAACATGGGTTCTTTCTTGACACTTCCTTGACACTATCATCACATCATGTACCTTTACCTTGACCTGTGAAAAACATTTTCAAAAACATGGGATGAGAATAAAAAGATCAGTAAGGGATATAAAAATACGAAATGAAAACATTAGTTCATGTATACATAAGAATCAATGAAATCATACGTTACTTATAAAACATAATCACTTTAACATACCTCATGAAATCATAAGATTTATTAATAACTCATAGAAATCATAAGACATAAAGGTAACTTGATGCATTCATAACATTCTTATGTAGGGAGTAACCCTCATGTTTAAGTTTGGAATACCCATCACAGTATATTCCCCAAATCTCTTTGGATAAACCTTAGAGTTTAACGCCTTTGCGTTGCCCAATGCATTGGAGAGCTATATCGGGCTCACCAGCCCTTAGTTTATCACATAACCACCCGTCTTCGTAAACAATGCCCAAAAACAATAACATAATCGTATCACATAAAACATACATAAAAGAAACATAAAATTTCCACATTTCAATCACAAGAGATCACATCATTATATTATCATAAATAAAAACATCTAATAAAATCGTTAAAACTCTGTGAGAGAAATATCCCTTTATACTTTGAAAATATTAAAAGAAAATTTTTAAAAGAGATTTTAGAATCAAAGTGTCCCATACCACTTCGAAACTTTTGAAAGGGTTTTAAAACATTCATGTACATATAAATAAATCCTTAAAACCATTTTTAAAACATGGAAATGGATGATAAATGTTTAAAATACTAAATCTTTAAAACCATTTAAAACAATGTTTTAATAAAAGATTCCTTTTCTATTTTGAACATTTAAATTATAAGCCACATGAAAGTAGACCATTTTCAAAACATTTAAATGACTTTATTATAGACATAATATGGATATGGAATGTCAAAGGGACTGTATATACGCTTTATAAAAGAATAAAATTTCATATCATTATGAAATGTCTCAATGAGAAGAAATTGAGATGTAATCCCAATCAAGGATCATGCCATTAGAGCAAGGATAAAGAAATGAAATAATTATGTGTGAAAATTATAAATACACTAAATATATGTGGATACTCAGTGTAAAACAATCAGATGTCATCCACACATATTTATAGCACAACATAATCAGGAAGTAGAGGTTTAACCCAAAGAATTGGAATTGGTTTGAGAAGTTCCCCTACAGAAATTCGACAGCCTAACGGCATCACTTTAAAATTTTGAAAATGAGATGATGAGGGAGAAAATGGAATCTCATCACTTTTATATACAATTTTCATCAATAAGGATATATAAGAACATATCCCTACATAATAATATGTAAATTGAAAGATATAACAAAAAGAAGTCTTTTAAAAAGAGGACAGTGAAAGGTTCCATTACCGATTTGGGTAAGTTTCAAAATGTAAACCCCATGAAAAAAAGGGTCATACAATGAAGATTTAATACCCATAAACGATAGTATATTACACAAATAGTTTAATAATGGGCAGTACATACACCACATAAAAGGAAATAGTGTCAAATGTACCATGAATCTCACGGAAATAAAAAGTGAGATAAAAATCCCTTACGAAAACTCGGCAGCCTAACAGCGCCACTTAAAACTTCCAAAAAATGGATTATTGAAATAAAATAGGGTATTTAATAATTTGAACATAAAATTCATAGTAAAATGAATATAAAAGAACATCCCCCAGCATAATAAAGTGGAGCTTAAAATAAGTGACATAAAAGAGAGTACTTAAAAAGAAAGAGAGAGGTAGGATTTCTTACCTCCTGTCCGACTTGACTCGATTGTTCTTTATTCTCCTAAATAACAAACTAGAGTTAATTTATAATTGCTTAAGAACATTTTTCAAGTTCATTATTCCTTTTATATCACTTATTACCATGTTATGAACATTATGTAATTATTTAAGATAGTAACGGTCGTTTTTTCGATCTTTGGTACTTGAGCCAAAAATAAACTTCTTATAATTACAAGGGGTTCATGTGCTAAAATATCCATTATTTCCAGAATTATATTCATGATTTAGGTATCATATATATCATATATATCCACTATATACATTAATTTATAATATTACATAACATTTAGAGTTAAGAAATGAAATGCACCGTTCATGGAGACGGTAAGCCGTACGTACGCATGAACACTACATCCATTTCTATTTCATATTTAATGAACTGAAATCATAATGATATAAAGGTATATTATAATTCCAGTATAATATCATATATAATATCATTAACTCCATCCTTTATACATTCCACATATGGCATTAATGAATCAAATAACTTTGAGGGGGCGGTAGTCCGCACTTCCTAAAATGAAGATATCGTGTTTACCCATAATGGAAGCCATAAGGTATGCCATAAATTAAAAATACAGAATAATAAGGAAAAAATAGACATAATATATATCATATATAAATATAGTGACATCTTAATTTCCACCATTAAAGGTGTCAAAAGAAGATTGAACAATCATCGTTTCGTGAGGCAGTAATTCGCCATCCACAGAAACAGTATGTTCTTTAACCACTAGACGGAGGTGTGTGTAAGTGTAGATCAAATCCTTCTCATAAAGAAATTTTATTATATTTAAGATACTGTTTTTGTTACAAAATAAAGGAATAAAAATATTTTAGGAGGTTGGAGAACCAAAAACAAAACAAAAGAACATTAGAGAAGACATTACCTTTAAATCGGGTAACTCCTCTTGGTTTGAACCAAAATGGTTCCTTGAAGAGCTTTCTGCCTATGGTAAGGCTTCTAGAATGAAGATAGGGATGTGGAGAGATAAAATGAGAAGATATTGTCCGAGAAAATGGCTTGAGAGGTGTGTGTAAGGTGGTAGAAGTGGGGGCATTTTATAAGAGGGAGGAGGGGTACTCTTGGAAAGTCAAGAAATGTTACATTATTATATAATGATTTTCGGATTTTAAAGGTCCCACAATTATATATTTCGAGGATAAGGTGATAAGGGTTCGAAATAAACCCATCCAATAGGTCTTTTACATGTTTAAGTCTTATATTTTACATTATCGTTTCATTTTATTTAAATCATTCATTAATGAGGTAATCGCTGCATCATCATGGTGTCATAAATAAATTAATTTATTTAATGTCTAAAAATTATAAAAAAAATATCATGATGTAGTAAATCATTGTATCTTTCCAATGACTATTTATAGTATTATAGATCATTTATGTAGATAAAATTAAAATTGTTTTACTTAGGTCTTTTATACTTTAGTTATACTTTCCATTTTAAAAAATATAATAAAATGTCACTATCACCCAAAGGTGATTCCATGGGGTCAAAAAGTTTTGGCACAAGGAATCCCATGTATGGACATGACATAACCAGTATCATTAAGACAAATGTTGGGGTCATTTTATATTATTATGTTATTATTTTATTACCCTTAACTACCCGATTACTAATTAATCGCGATAATTAAAGATAATTACCATCGTTACTATTCATAATGTCCAAAAACAAAAGAGTCTTAATTACATAATTTGGAACTTTTGATTCCAAATATGGAATCCATTTTATCAAATTCCAAACACAGATATTTCAGTAATTAATTTAAAATAATTCTCATTGTCAAAACCAAAGAAGGGTTTTTAAGAAGTAAAATCTATCAAAAGATTGATTTGTTTTTACATCTAATTTAAAAGTGAAATTACATCCAATGAACAAAATTGTATTAAATGATTAAAACATAATTAAATTATAACTTAAAACCAATTAAAATGAAAATCTAATTATATAAATAAATTGGATGAAAAAGAATTTTTGAATTAAAATGCAGTATTTTTCACTATTCATTGAAAATGAACATTTGTCAGAAAATACCAAAAATTAACCCTAAGCTATATTTGATATTAAAATTTCAAATAATATATAAATTTTACCAAATGAAAAAATATAAGTGGAATTAATTAATTTTATAATCATTTCATGTTGTCAAAACAAATAGCGTGTTTTTAAGAAACAATATCTATTAAAAGATTGACACTTGATTATGTCCAATTTCAATGTGAAATTAATTCAAATGACCACAATTGGATTAAATGGTAAAAATATATTTTTATTACAATTTAAAACCAATTAAGAAGATAATCTGACCATGTAAATAAATTAGACTAAAAGGATTTTTTGAATTAAAATACACCATTTTCACTATTCATTAAAAAAGATGAGCTTTATCGGAAAAATAACAAAAATTTACACAAATTAAAATTTGATATATAGATTCTAAAGAAGGATTTTATTTTGTCAAATATAACATATAAAATTGTCAAAAAGTGGATTTAAAAAGTGTTTTCCATCAAAAGGAGGTTAATCGACCATTTAAAGAATATTAGAATTTTTGTGCTTAAAATTGGATTCATTATAATTTTAAACCTCTAAACTTTATTGAGTAAATGTAAGAATATTTTACAAGAATATATAATCACATTCTAGTTAGTTCTATTCATTCCCACCATTACATCAGCTAGGATTTTACTACCATTTACAATAATATTATTATATTATTAGTGTGCATCATAAGATTTCAAAGAAACTCGTTGTTGCATATTGGGTACGCCATTGAACATAGCATCCCCTTTAAAGTAACATTAATATTTTATTCAAAAATATTAATAAATATGAAAATATCTTATTATTTATTTACCTGGGATGTTACATCCTTCCCCCCTTTTGGGAATTGCATCCTCGCAATTTAAAAAATTGGGCTCGAAAACATCATTTAAAGTCCCACATCGTAAAACTAGTCAATAAAGATATCACTTTAAAATAGAGAAAAATAAATACAAAGGTCACCCACAATAACCCATATTAGGATTCCATGTAGGGAAAACATGGATATGGAAGCAAAAAGAAAGTTTCATGTTCTGATGGAGAGTGATAGAAAACATTTTTAGGAGAAATCTAACCATCAGAAAATCACAAACTTATGATGGGTTAAATAGTGTTTGATTCCCTAGTAGGAAAAGTTAACAGATAACGTTTTTGTTTCATGTTACTTTTCATTGAGGAATTCATTTATGGGCTTAACTGAAACTTAAGTAAACAAACTTACTTGTCATGTAGGCTTTATCTTTTACTAGATTTCCAACACAAACTCATATTTTCTCCAAACAATGAGTATTTATGATGACTTGTTCACATTAAGAGCACTATTATCAACTTCTTGGGAATCAACTAATCCACAAAAGATGAAATATATATTTCCCATGTCTTTAGACCCTAACCAAAACAAAAATGGTTAGTACAAGATCAAATAATCCCCAAAAGGATAATCCTTTATAAAAAGAAAAGGTATTCTTAATCTCCAAAATTTGTCCAACAAACCCAAAGTTCAACAAAGACCGTTCGATAAACAATTTTCCATAAAATTCATCAAATTATACCAAACTACGATTGAAACCCAAATCTCCGAAGGATTTAATCACATATTCTTCCAAGATAAATCTTAACATTTATCTCCAAATAGCATGAGTTACTCTTAAAGTCTCAAATTGAAAATTAATTAACCTAATCACATATCCTCCATGATAGGTTAATCATTTCCATAGATAACCCAAAATCAACTTATTCCTGATTCATAAGATCTTCCAACTAAAAATAATTAGTCAAACTAACCAGGGACTTCATGTAGCCCAGTGGTAGGCGATAAATACCAGTCTCACTTTGTTTGTGGGTTTGATTCTCGCTGGTTTGTCTGACGTGACGGGTTGTCACACGGTATGCGTGTTGTAATTTTTTCAAAAATATATAATTCTTAAAACATTCCCCAAAAAGAGATAAAATCCTCAAAAATAACCATAACATAATTTAACCTCAAAGTTTAATCTCATGCCTTTCATTTTCTATCATAACATATAGTAACCCATAATTACCTCAAAAGTAAGGATCATATAAACCCTAATGGTTACCTTTATAATTATTACTTGAACTTCCACATAGAGTTGGTTCTCTCATACATGATGTGTTAGAGAACTCACCAAGGTTCAAGTGGTTAATCGTGACTCCTGATAGCTGGTTTATAATAACCATAAGATTTCTCATTGAATCCCCCATTTCATCCAGTCACTTAATCAGAGAATCACCCCAGTTTCTTTCATACCCATTGTCACTTTGGTTCCTGCTAGATCCATCCATTTACTAAATCCAAAAATGTTAGTGTGAGTATATCAACAAAATCATCATGTACTAACGAGGAAGATAAACACTAATATATACCAATCCAAGTTATCTTAAAATAATTCCAACTTTCAAAAATAACAATGACTCCATCTTATATACTAACCATTGTGGTTATACACAACTTTTCACTTATGCTTAAATAATACCCTAACCTCTAAAGTTATCCAAACCGAACTCTGATACCAACTACAAGGACCCAGCCTTAAACATTACTCAATCTTAATTTATTCAAGAATTCACATTGAGGATCTTTTCAGGTTTAGAGTTTTAGAGAATTAGGTCATAAATCATGCATTTCATTCCACATTTAAACAAGTTGGTCACATCAAAAACAACATTCATTTTTTTAATCAAAGGAATCATATTTAAAATAAAACATGGGTTCTTTCTCGACACTTCCTTGACACTATCATCACATCATGTACCTTTCCCTTCACCAGTGAAAAACATTTGCAAAAACTTGGGATGGGTATAAAAAATATCAGTAAAGGATATACAAATAGGGAATGAAAACATTGGTTCATGTATACATAAGAATCAATGAAATCGTACATTACTTATAAAACATAAGCACATTAACATACCTCAGGAAATCATAAGATTTATTAATAACCCATAGAAATCATAAGACATAAAAGTAACTTGAGGCATTCATAACATTATTAAATAGGTATTAACCCATATAGTTATGTTTGGAATACCCATCATAGTATATTAACTAAATCTCTTCAGAGAAATCTTAGCGTTTAACTCCTTCGCGTTACCCAATGCATTGGAGAGCTATATCGGGCTCACCCTCCCTTAGTTTATCACGGAACCACCTGTCTTCGTAAACAATGCCCAAGAACCATAACATAATCATATCACATAAAACATGCATAAAAGAAACATAAAATTTCCACATTTCAATCACAAGAGATCACATCATGATATTATCATAAATAAAAACATCTAATAAAATTGTTAAAACTCTATGAGAGAAATATCCCTTTATACTTTGAAAATATTAAAAGAAGACATTTATAAGAGATTTTGGAATCAAAGTGTCCCATACCACTTTGAAACTTTTGAAAGGGTTTTAAAACATTCATGTCCATAAAAATATATCCTTAAAACCATTTTTAAAACATGGACATGGATGATAAATGTTTAAAAGAATAAATCTTTAAAACAATTTAACACAATGTTTTAATAAGAGAGTCCTTTTCCATTTTGACCATTTAAATTATAAGCCACATGAAAGTAGACCATTTTAACAACATTTAAATGACTTTAGTATAGACATAATATGGATATGGAATGTAAAAGGCGCTGTATATACACTTTATAAAAGAATAAAAGTGCATATCATTAAAAAAATATCTCAATGAGAAGAAATTGAGATGTAATCCCAATCAAGGATCATGCCATTAGAGCAAGGATAAAGAAATGACATAATTATGTGTGACAAATATAAATACACCAAATATAAGTGGATAATCAGTGTAAAACAATCATATGTCATCCTCACATATTTATAGCACAACATAATCAAGAATTAGAGGTTTAACACAAAGAATTGGAATTGGGTTGAGAAGTTCCCCTACAGACATTCGACAGCCTAACGACGTCACGTTAAAATTATGAAAATGAGATGATGAGGGATAAAATGGTATCTCATCACTTGTACATACAATTTTCACCAATAAGGATATATAAGAACATATACCAACATAATAATATGTAAATTAAAAGATATAACAAAAATGAGTCTTTTTAAAAGCGGACGGTGAAAGGTTCCCTTACCGATTTGGGTAAATTTCAAAATGTACAACCCATGAAAAAAAGGGGTCTTACAATGAAGATTTAAATACCCATAAACGAGGGTATATTACACAAATAGTATAATAATGGGTAGTACATATACCACACAAAAGGAAATAGTGGCAAATGTACCATGAATCTCACGGGAATAAAAAGTGAGATAAAAATCCCTTACAAAAACTCGGCAGCCAAACGGTGCTACTTAAAACTTCCAAAAAAATGGATTGTTGAAATAAAATAGGGTCTCTCATCATATGAACATAACATTCACATTAATAGGAATATAAAATAACCTCCCCCAGCATAATAGAGAGGATCTTAAAAGAAGTGACATAAAAGAGAGTACTTAAAAAGAAAGGGAGAGGTAGGATCCCTTACCTCGTGTCTGACTTGACTCGATCATTCTTTAATCTCCTGAATAATAAAATAGGGTTAATTTATACTTTCTTAATAACCTGTTTAATTTTAATTATTCCTTTTATATCATTTATTACCATGTTATGAACGTTATGTAATTATTTGTGTTAGTAACGGTCGTTTTGTCGATCTTTGGTACTTGAGAAAAAAATAAACTTCTTATAATTACTTGTTGTTCATGTGGTAAAATATCCATTATTTCCAGAATTATATTCATTATTTAGGTATCATATATATCATATATATCTAGTATATACATGCATTTATAATATTACATAACATTTAGAGGTAAGAAATGAAATGCACCGTTCATGGAGACGGTAAGTCGTACGTACGCATGAACGCTACTTTAATTTCTATTTCGTATTTAATGGAGTGAAATCATAATGATATAAAGGTATATTATAATTCCAGTATAATATCATATATAATATCATTAACTTCGTCCTTTATATTTCTCACATATGGCATTAACGAATCAAATCACTTTGAGGGGGCGGTAGTCCGCACTTCCTAAAATGAAGATATCGCGTTTACCCATAATGGAAACCATAAGGAATGCCATAAATGAAAAATATAGATTCATAAGAAAAACATATAAATAATATATATCATATATAAATATAGTGAAATCTTAATGTCAACCATTAAATTTGTTAAAAGAATATTGAACAATCATCGTTTCGTGAGGCAGTGATTTTCCATCCACAGAAACAGAATGTTCTTTAACCGTTAGACGGAGGTGTGTGTAAGTGTATCTCTAATACTTATCATAGGAAAATCCTAGTATATTTAAGATACTGGTGTTGATACAAATAAAGGAATAAAAAGAGTTTAGGGGGTTGTAGAAGCAAAAAAAAACATAAGAACATTAGAGAAGACATTACCTTTAAATCGGGTAACTCCTCTTGGTTTGAACCAAAAGGGTTTCTTGAAGAGATTTCTGCCTAAGGTAAGGCTTATAGAATGAAGAGAGTGATGTGGAGAGATAAAATAAGCAGAGCTTGGCTGAGCCAATGGCTTGAGAGGTGTGTGTAAGGTGGTACAGGTGGGGGCCTTTTATAAGAGGGAGGAGGGGTACTCTTGGAAATTCAAGAAATGTTACTTTATTATATAATGATTTTGGGATTTTAAAGGTCCCAAAATTATATATTTCTTGGATAAGGTGATAAGGGTTCGAAATAAACCCATCTAATATGTCTTTGACAATTTTAAGTCTTAGATGTTGCATTATCTTTTTATTTTATTTAAATCGTTCATTAATGAGGTAATCGATGCATCATCATGGTGTCATATATAAATTAATTTATTTAATGTCTAAAAATTATAAAAAAATATCATGATGTATGAAATATTTTTATATTTCCAATGACTATTTATATTTTTATATATCTTTTATGTAGACAAAATTATAATCGTTTTACTTAGGTGTTACATACGTTGGTTATACTTTCGAAATTTAAAAAAAATATAATTAAATGACACTATCACCCAAAAGTGATTCCATGGTGTCCCAAAGTTTTGAAAAAGGAATAGAATGGTCGGCCATGACACAACCAGTAGAATTAGGACACATGTTGTGGTTATTTTATATTATTATGTTATTATTTTATTACACTTAACTACCCGATTACTAATTAATCGCGATAATTAAAGATAATTACCATTGTTATTATTCATAATGTCCAAAAACAAAAGAGTCTTAATTACATAATTTGGACCTTCTTATTACAAATATGGAATCCATTTTATCAAATTAAAAACACAGAAATTGCAGTAATTAATTTAAAATAATTCTCATTGTCAACACCAAAGATGGGTTTTTAAGAAGTAAAATCTATCAAAAGATTGATTTGATTTTACATCCAATTTAAAAGTGAAATTATATCAAATGACCAAAATTGTGTTAAATGATGAAAAAATAATTAAATTATACCTTAAAAACAACTAAAATGACAATATAACTATATAAATAAATTGGATGAAAAAGCAGTTTTGAATTAAAATGCAGAATTTTTCACTATTCATTGAAAATGAACATTTGTCAGAAAAATACCAAAAATTCACCCTAAACTATATTTGATATTCCAATTTCAAAAATTATATCAATTTTACCAAATTCAAAACATATAAGTGGAATTAATTAATTTTATAATCAATTCCCGCAGTCAAAACAAATAGCGTGTTTTTAAGAAACAATATCTATTAAAAGATTGACACTTGTTTATGTCCAATTTCAAAGTAAAATTAATTAAAATGACCAAAATTGGATTAAATGGTAAAAATATATTTTTTATTACAATTTAAAACCAATTAAAATCATAATTTTACCATGTAAATAAATCAGACTAAAAGGAGGTTTTGAATTAAAATACAGCATTTTCATTATTCATTAAAAAAGATGATCTTTATCGGAAATATAACAAAAATTTGCAGAAATTAAATTTTGATGACTTTATTATAAAGATGGATTTTATTTTGTCAAATATAACATATAAAATTATCAAAAAGTTTATTTAAAAAGGGTTTTCCATCAAAAGGCGGTTAATCGACCATTTAAAGAATATTAGAATATTTAAGCTCAAAATTGGATTAATTTCAATTTTAAGCCTATAACATTTATTGAATAAATGTAAAAATATTTTACAAGAATATATAATCACTTTTTAGTTAGTCATGTTCATTCCCTCCATTACATCGGCTAGGATTTTACTACCATTTATAATAATAATATTATATTATTAGTATGCATCGTAAGATTTCAAAGAAACTTGTTTATGCGTACTGGGTACGCCATTGAACATAGCATCCCATTTAAAGTAACATTAATATTTTATTCAAAAATATAAATAAATATGAAAATATCTTATTCTTTATTTACCTTGGATGTTACATTTACCTCTCCTGAATTTAACTGAGTACCACTCATGTGTCAATATTGTTTCTAATAGATAATATGAAATGAGGCGGTAGAATTTACATGTTAATATTTTAGAATAAATGAAAAAGATACATTATAATCTAACTGATTAATAATGAATATATTATGAAATATATTGAAAGATTATAAAATCTATTTGAGATTTCAAAATAATATCAAATTAAGCTATTTACTTAATTATTGAATAAAACTTCTGCAAGAATATGAATCGTTGATAAATGGTTTATTGTGTTAAAGTAAATGTAGTGAAAATTTTATAAGGACTTAAGAGAATGTTTGATGGTATCCCCCACATCTCCCCCACTTAATTCAAGAGATCTATATTATTAATAATCCCATTATATTGGTGGTATTCGAGAGACATACCCCTCATAATTGTTGTTTGTGAGAACACTCGTGAACTCCAACCGTAGCAATGAATCCCATCTATCACATTTGCAGACATAGATCTCATAGGATAAAGTTTATTCAAAAGAGAGAGGTTTTATTCATTTAAACCCACTAAAAACTTCTCAAAGTATCTCTAATAATGAATATAAATTAGTTTGATAGAATTTAGATAATGATCATTGATCATTGATAGATTGATAATATTAAATTATGAACCATCTGTAATTTTAATGTTGTCATGATGTCATGGAATATTTTCATTATATCCTTTTCATCTATATTTATTGAATGATAGGGAATGTTCTATCAAATCGACTAGATACATAGTATCCACCATTATGAAGCTAGTGGAATAACAATTAAAATATCGGTATTTAGAACTGGAACTACCAAGTTGATACACCACCCCTTTCTAGATGGTGGGAGGCTTATTGAATTAATGATTATACCTTCACCACAAGCTGTTTGATGGGACTCCAATAGTAGGATGTGGATCCTCAACAAAAAAAAATTCTTTATGGACTCAGGGAACAAGATAGAAAATTCCCTGTAATAGAATGTTTATGATATAATCACTTCTGCAAATCCAATTGAATCTTAATCTACTTCTATAAAATTCCTTCAAATTTTCTCCCAAGTCAATTACCAAGATATAAATCATGAAAATTTATATAAATCCATCAAAATTACATTAAATAGTCTTCTTGATTCATGAATTCCACCCCTTTTATTTCAATTAATATACTAATACTTCACCAAAATGATAATTTTAGAAACATAAGAGAGTTTTTGTGATCCTGATAACACTATGAGAAAAAAACAGGTACAATGATTTTTCCTTAATTGTCATCTCAAACACAAATACCAAAAATATAAATTTATTTTAAAATAATAGAAAAATAATTATCAAAAAATAGATGATATTAAATATAAACCAAAGATAATTATTAAAAAAATGGCATTCCATTTTATAGAATAAAAAATTGAGTCAAATTTTAAATAACTCCCCCTTTACAAAACTATTAATAACTATAATTTTAAAAAATAATTTCCTAACTTTAATATTTTTCCATTTGACCAAATTTTTTAAAAAAATTACCCCTTTATTTAAATATACATACATATCCACCTTGATTATTATAAAAAATATAAAAAAGAATGATTTGAATGTGAAATGTAAGAAATATTATAGAATAAATTTAAATAGAAAACTATTTTCAAAAAGAAAAATCCAATTAAAAGAAAATAGATTTCTAAAAGAATTATTTACTGCATAACTCCCCCAGAATGCAAGAGAGAGAGAGAGAGATTTTTGGTTCAAATATGAAAGAATGGTATAATGAATAAAATAATGATAAATTATAAAAAAATAAAAGTTTAATAAATGGATAATTAAAAATTAATTAATTAATACTTAGAAAGACATTTCCCACGAAACTATTTTCAATATAGAGTGGGTTTACATCACCTGATTGGTTTATTTGTTGATAGAGCATGAATAATTCACTTTTATTTGAAATCCTACATTGAAAGTATAATTGTATTTATATTTTATCAATGAAATCATATTAATATATTTAGTGATAGAGGTACAAAAAATAATTTTATTTATCATTATTTATTCATTAATAGAGATATATTTTTTATTTTTAAGTGTATATATATACTAGTTTAAAAGAATTTTATTTTATAGTAAAGTATTAGTATTTATAAATTTATAATATTTTAAATATTAGATATTTAATATCTCCTAAAAAAGATAAAAACTTATGAAAATAAATAAATAATGATCTATATTGCAAAATATATTAGATTTTCAAAAGACATATGGCTCCCACTAATATTAGTTGAGAGTTGAGATATTGGGAACACAAACAATAAAATATAAAAAGTTAAGGGAAGAAGATTGATGTTTTTTAAATTTTATAATTTTTAATGACAACTCAAGATATTCATACATAAAATTATGAGAATCACATATGAACCCTTCCTAATTTAGATTTAATAGATTTGAAAAGAAAAAGTTCAAGAGGTTTAATGAAACTATTAGTGATATATTATTCTATTAGAACAAATTCCAATATTATATCACCTTTTTGGAAGTGATATCTTACAAAATGGTCAATTAAGAAACATTTCTGGTAATAGAGTTTCAAATAGGATTTCTAGAGATACTTATGGGTCTTTTTTTGGGAAAACCAATTTGTTTTGTTTTACATGTAAGGCAAATGTGTATACAATTTTTTTCTCCATATTATATTGGAATAATAACTCCAAGAGACTATGTAATAAACCTCAGTTGTAGAAAGTGAACTTGGTTATTCTTTATATAAACCAATGATAAAAGGAATTTCCGAAGTATACTAAATTTCATTCTTTTAATATTCCTATATATTTGGAATTCTAATAGATCAACATTTTAAAATAATTAATTTGAAATAAATTCCTCTATGAAAGAAAAATATTGATTTTTAGAACTATTTATATAAAAATATCCTTTTAATAGATTTATTATGTAATCCACTAGATTTGATCGAAAAAATAGTGCAGCACAAAAATAAATATCAAGCATTGTAGAACTAAGGTAATGTAAAATAATAATCATAAATCATTAATATTTTCTATATATCATCATTCCATCATCATCAAAAACTTTCTTTAAAATTTTACTCATGGGAATACTAATTTCTTTAGTGTATTATATTTTCAATAATTATAATATTTAATTTATTTATTTACCATTATTTTTTATGATTTTATCAATTCATTTTTATTTTTGAAAACTAATATTGAATTCTAGTTCACCGATAATGAAAATTAAAAAAAATCATTAAATTGAAAATATATTTTTATGAATCGAATAAAATATTTGAGGAAAAACTATTTTCATAAACATTTTGGTGTTCTATAGAAAAAATTCATTGGTTAAACAATATAAAAATTAACTATTGAAAGCTATTTTAATGATATTGAAAATTTGATGATAGTATAATTCCATCAATATGATTAAGGATTCTAAATAAGATTAAGGTAAAAAAGATTATGAATAGTCTATTTATTCTCTTGGTTTTAACCATTGTGAAATAAAATAGTTTTACTTATTTTGATAATAGAAAACTCATCAATAATATCTATAAAAATGCATTTAGAAAAAATAATAAGTTGATTTTTTGGAAATTACCTAAGATACGGGACATCATTTTGAGTGAATTTATTTAAATCATGATTAAGGGAAATTACACATTTTTTCATTCTTATGGGAATCATTATGATATTTGGGATCTCGTTGAGAAAAAAAAGGCTAGGTATTAAACCTTATTTAAGAAACATATATGAGAATGGGTTCTCTCATCTAAATATATAATTACATTTTCAAGGGAATGATCTATAATTTTTTTGAATTATTTTGGGAAAATATTGAAGGGTATCTAGTCATTTATTAACATTTATAGATTTAAAGGGATCATTTATAACATTATTTTCAAAAAAAGTGAGAAATATATTTTCCAAATATTTCATGAAATACACAATGGATTGATTCTTCCACAAATGAATCCTTTTTTTTAAACAATATATTTATATATAGAGTTGGTGTAAAGAATAAATATATATTTATTGGAATTAGATTTAAATTGTCTATGAATGAAATTGTTTTATTAAATAAGATATTTTGATTGAAAAAATTGAAAAAAATACTTTGTTCATTTTTTATTCCAATGCTCAGAAGGTTTTTCTTATGAAGAGGTATTATGGTAACATTATAAATGATATATCCTGCAATACTAAGGGGCCCAACCAAACATTCTATAAATATTTAATTTATTTAAAATATTTTGAATGATTTATAGTATTATATTATTTTTACTCTCTACAATCTCATTAACTATAATGGTTATAGGGGAAAAAATAATGATAATGGCCTCCATAAGAATAAAAAACATTATGTTATTTTTTATCATCTTATCATACATTATCATTATGAATTTAACTAATTTTAATGAAACAATTTTCCTTATTTTTTAAAATATGAGAAGGATTTTCATTCATCACTTTTATTAGTTATTAAATAATACTATATCGATATTATAAAGTGTTATAAAATTTGGAGTTTATTTTTTTTCTTCCTCATAATTCAATTTTTCAGGGTGAAAATGATTAAAAAGAAATATTTTAGGATAATTTGAAGAAAAAATTCCTTTTAAGATTAAAAAGATGATTTTTTATATTTTTACTGCATTTAAATATTTTATAAGTGATGTTATTTTTTTATTTTTATTTCTGAATATAATATACTTTTTAATAAGTTTAGATTTTAAGAAAATATTGAGTGTTATAGTGACTATTGTTTTTATTCCAAATCAATTACTCAAAAACATGTGAACTTAAAAATTGTATTTTCTTATAGAAAGAGATTTTAAATGAATTTTTTTACAAATTAAAATCTAGTGGATGAAAATAAACCTTTTTCTTTTGAATAAATTACTTTTTTGAAATAATTTTAAATAGATATTATAAATAATAAATCTCAAGATTGACTAATTATTTGAAAAATAATTTTCAAGACTTTGATAAATTAAACAATTTTTATTATAATTGAGTTAGAAAACTCTATGGTGGCTTCACTGATTATTTTACCCTATCATTTATAATTTAATTTGAACTAAACTACATCCATTATTCTGTTTTGATTATATTTAGATGGTTCACCAAATGCATTTCATGAGAAGCCACATTCATGATAATATAGATATTATTGGGTTTTACTCATCAGACACTTTTTTTATCAATGTGTTGAGACAAAAGGTTTTGGTACCCACACAAACATGGGTCTATATATACATGCCAAAAATGTTTTTGGAATATATATTTTCATAGAATTTGGTTACATATTAAAACAATTTAAGGAAAAGTTTATTGATTTTGGTATCCTATATAATTAATTTTTACAATCACATTAATAAGTTAAATGACATATATTTTTCAAAAATTAAAAATAATAGTCAATAAACCATTTACAAAATTAGTATTTAATGGATTCCATGATGTGGTCGAATTATAATAGAATCAATTTATAACATTATATTTTACATTTAATTGATATCCAAATTTTTTTGTTAAACAATTTACTTCATTTATTAATTTGTAAAGGGAACATTTGAGGTGTTAGATAGTAGATTCATGTTTAAATTAATCCAATTGAGTTTTCACTAAAATGGTTAATTATTCATTTTTTATTATGGGAATATATATTCATTTTCACAACATTTATTTTTACTAAATAACATTCCAGTTTTTCTTTTTGAAAATATAAATAAATATATGATAGTTTTTGAAAATCTAGTTCATCATTGTCATATGAATATCTGCGATCGTTATAATGAAGTTGAATGGAGAAATAATAAGAAGGGAAGGAGAGAGAATATTTTTTAAAAGTAGAGGACATCAAGGAGATGCGAAAATGTGTAATAATTTCAAAATATTTGTTGGAATGTCCCATAAAAAATTTAGATCATGATTATCTTGAGGATGTTTGGAATGTTACATCCTTTCAGTTGGCACTTTTACTCTATGTTGTGACATTAAAATCTGGTTTACCTTGTTTTATTATATTGATATTTTTAATATACACAACAAACATCAGTTTAATGTGATATTTATCTTTTATATTTGTATAATTTAATTTCCATTTCATATTTTTTAATTGACTTCCTCGATCTATCACTTTCATATTGAAATTATTTATCTTATTGGTTAATATATTTTACTATAGAACATCACCTCCAAATGAATCATCATTGACATCTTTGAATGTTATTTTTTCTTCACATCGTTGGATTCCTTCTCCGCCTTTTCTTTTATTCTTATATTTCATCTAATCAGTGGTCTGATGAGTTCTATAATTAATATTTTCAATAAAATATTTTTTTCGTGAATGGTTTTTATTTTGAGAAACTAGTAATTAGGTAAAACCCATAAACATTTATTTATGAGAAATTATGTAGAAAAATTATCATTGAGAGAAATTATTCCATTTCAATTGTCTATAATTTTCATAAACATTAATTTAATATATTAATTTTTCCGTAAAGAGAACCATTAAAATACATATAATACATATATAATCTAGTGTCTTTTAATTATTTATTCATTTATGTGTTACTTATCATAATTTCCCAATTTCTGAAGATTTATTTCTTATTAAATATTTATTAAAAATGTTTCTACAAAGACCACAATGTATGGAATTCATTTATTTACTATTATATTCAGAATTTTTAATATATTTAGGAGTAATTTTTTCTTTAGATTATATAGTTGGATAATAATCATGCATTTCCATTTACCATATAGGGTAACTAATACTACCAAGGCCTATAGACATTCAATTCATTCAATTAGAATAATTTATTCCACAAAAGAATGGCCCTTGTGAATAATAAGTAGACACCAAAATTAATAAATGAATCTTTGAAATTGAGTATATATTTGAAAATTAATTGAAAAAATGTTTTAAAATAATGTAAAATTTAGTTTAAATAAAATCCATTTCTATAAAAAAAATTCAGAGATAAAATGGTAATTGTGGGAGAATCCCACCTTTAAAAATTTTATCATGTTTATAATGTTAAATTCATTTCCAAATGATAATTAATTACTATATAAATACATATATTAAGTGATAATTGAAACATATTATAGGAGTTATAAATATAATATAAATTTAAATTAATAATTGAAATTATTTAACCAAGTTTACACATGTATGTGTAATTATTATTAATTATGTAATGCATTAAAGTAAAAGGTAAAAAATTATAATTTATAAGTTGTTTTGAAAATTCAAATGTTATCCTCTACATATCCACCCTCTACGTGATAGGTATGTATTTTTAATAATCCCTGGATCATGGGGTGATCATGAAACACTTCCATCATAATTGTTGTTTTAGTGAACCAAATGAGCTTTTCTAGTAGCCAAGGAACCCTTCCATCACTTTTGTAAAGTGAATACCTGTTAGAGAATGGTGTTTTATATGATAGCGGTTTTAATTAGTAAATCTATTATATTCCTCAAATAAATCCCATGAAGGATTATTACCAATTGGTTTGATAGATTTAATATAATGTTAGAGAACATTGATATATTAAGAACATGAAATTGGTTGTTTGAGAGACGTTGAGAATGATTAGTAATTATATGTTGGATAAATATTTAGAGGTCCATTGTGATAATGTATTAACTAATAAGGGGACCAATAAGTCTTTTTAATTTCTCCCTGAGGTTTGATAACACTATAGATTCCATCAAGATTCATGGATCCATGGAGGACCATCATTTGAATCCATTTGACAATAATTAATATAGCAAGTGGTTGGATGGATCATCATCATTGGTTACTCAGTAACCCCCATCATGTAGTTGATTTCAAATGTAGATACTTCCTCAAATTTCATACTCACATAGGCTAGATATTGGTATTATTCTTGGAATAATGGATTTGGTATCACTATAGACATTTAGTAGGACTGCAACAGTTGGCTGATGGGCCTTTATGGAACAAGATGATTTTAGACACATGGAACTGACTAGCTAGTACCCTTACACTAGTATCTAGTGGCAATAAATTGGTATCTAAACATGTATATAAGTCTCTAAAGCCATGTGATTCAACCTTCAATTCCTTATATGTTTTTAAATGGTTCATCCATTTTGATTCAAAAGGCATTTTCATGAAAAGAGATGGGTTCAATCCTTCTAAAATTCATTAAATGATCTTCAACTTTTCATCACTTTCATCACATTGTTTTTAATGAAATCCCTGAATCATTACAGGAATAAATATTTTATATATTTGGGATAGGTTTTTTAATCATGAAAAACATTTTAGTGTTATTGGTACAATAGAAAAATGGAGTATTTTTTTGGCGGCCATCACCACCATGTAAAAAACCCCAATATCTTCAACAAAATATGCCACACATGAATGAAATTTAAAAAAAACATTATGAATGATGTATTATTATGAGATTCCAACTTGTAACATTCTATTTTACTCTCTATACTATATTCTATATCTGTTTCGTATAATAAATGTAATGACCTAACCACAACAGTCTAAAAGTGGTGGCTTATTTTGTTGAACTTCCACTGATACAGTGTTTACAATACTGAATGAATTATCATTTTATAAATTTTTCATAACTAAATACATACATGACATACATTTAACATTGGAAATAAAAAATAATAAATTTAAATGGAAATTATAAACAACCTTCAAACTCATTCAATGTATTCGTCTTTATAACTTAGGGAAAGAAAATAGATTAACAGTGAGACAAAATGCCGAATAAGTATTTTGTATAGTTTAATATATAAATAAAAAATAATCAAAATAAATAAGAACAGTTAAATAACTAAACACAGAAGACACATAAATAATTGTATATGGAATAATCGATATGGAATTATAAATAAGTAAAAACATATTCCATTTAATCAATAAACATATAATGATATTCACTGATAGAAAATATAATTTTAATTATCATTGATAATAATGGATGAATTTTGGAAAAAAATAATTCTTAATTATCAGATTTCTTTTTTACGACATCGTATTATTATTTTCAAGTACTCCACGGCCCCTTATTTTGTTCATTCATCAGTTGGGTCTCATTTATGTGTTATTCAAGAGAAATTTTTTAAATTTTGTAAGGATCTTTTGTTGTGCATGGTTGGTGAATGGTTTTCCCAAACCATGAACCCTTCTAGTGAAAACCATGAAACCCAAAGCTACGATGGATTTCAAGGTTGAGACATGGATTGAAAAACCATTCAACCACCTAGAAAAAACCATACACCACTTTAGAGGTTAACATGGATAGGTCACTCATTTGGAGAAACTGTATAACCCCCTTTAGAAAAATGGGTGCATGAATTATTTTCTTAAAGAAAAATAAATTAAAAATTCCCAATACCCTGTTTTATCCCCCACATGACCATTTCTAAGGATTATATGTATTTATTTGACGTTGTTCTTATAAATGATCCATTTTGGATCCTCCAAACCCTTTATAATGTAGATCATTATAATGAGAACGTTTTTTGATCTCATACCGGTGAGAGTTCTTCTCTCATTCCTTATCTCTTAATATCTCCCCCATCCTACTTATGTTTTCTATAGATATCTATGTTGTTTTAAGATATTAAATCCATTTTTCTAGATCATAACTTTATGAATTTATCTCTGACATCTATTACTGACATTCTTTATTGGAATTTCCCATTGTGGTCCTTTTGATTTTCCATCCCATGATCCTAACGTATGTAGTATCATATGTGTTTGGACAATAAATTTACCCTTTAATTTCATGATATATTAGTTACATATAATGAAATTGGGAAAATAAATTTTTTTATGAATATGGATTTTTCATTGGTTTGTTATGAAATATTTGGATCTCTAGCAATTCTAATGAATTGGTGTGCGATTGTAGAATTTTATGGAATTTTTTGTGGAATAAAATGTGAAATTGGTTTATGAAATTGAATTCAAACTTGTAATTTAGATAAATGGGTCAAATATTCATAAAACCAATTAGTATTATCTTGGAAAAATTAACTCATTTATTAAAAAAAATTATATGGTTTTGAAGTGAAATTTTCTTTTTTATGTTGAAATTGGGCAATTGAATTTTCAACAGTTTTGAATTATTTTTCATATTGTAGATTTTTCTTTGAAAAATAGAAAGACAAAGTAGTTAGTGAGATATTTGGGAAAATGTACTCTTGAAACATTAAAAATCATAAAAATCATAGCGCATATAGAGACCAGTTTTTCTACTCGAAAGACTTTAAAATATTTATATTAACATTTCTAGAGTTAGGCGCGGAGAAGAAATGAAATTATGAGGCCTAGTTTTTTCAGAATAAATTATACAAAAATATTAAATTTTTATATACTATACACATATATGAATAGGGTTATATCATAAATAATAGCATGGATAAGAAATCGGAGGCCACTGTCGGGTTAGGAATATAGTGTTTACCCTAGGTGGGTCATACCTTTTTTCGGCGTAAGACATCGGTGAAAAATACAACCCTGGGGGAAAATGGTAATTTAAAATAATCAAATTTAATTATTTTATCATGAATTAGAATCTAAATATATTTTTAATGTATTATCGGAAAGGGGATAAAAGAATTATGGTGTGTTCATAATGGGGTTTTTTTCCTAGGCGCAATATTAAATAAGAGGGTGTGGTAGATTCTGATTCTGTGCTTTGCAGAGATCCTAAAAAAGAATATTTGCAGTTTGGGATTAGGGATTGCTTAATACCTTCTCTCTATAGAATATATCTCTCTATCCTCTCAATAATGACCTTCACCATTATTCATTAGATCAAGGAGTGATCTCTGCTGAAACATTTGAAGATCAATGTAATAGAAAAATGATCGAATCTGCAGTGATTAATGTACAGATCCAAGTAAGAATTCTTATATTTTTGAGTTCTGATTCATGTTTTAATTTTAAAATCATGTGTTACATCTTTGTTTCTTTGTTATGAATATCATCGTTTATAGCCCCATGAACACATCCATCAATAAATGAAATAAATCCTTTTGTTTTATCTACTTTCTTCTTCATTCGATGTGGCAATCGTCATCAATTTATTTCAAACATCAAAACTACAATGGATCATTGAGAAAATATTTAGGCTCTGAGGAGCTCAACCTTATGATCACATGACAAGCCTCAATATAATTTTCAGAGATCCGTTGTGATTGAAGTCTCCCTTAGAAGGATCCATTAGAGTATAACTATCGGTGGAGGCCAGAGGTGGTCCAAGGTGGTTGCGAGTCACGGGATCTAACTAGAGCGATGGCCGGAGGCTGGGGTCTGGGAGCAAGGTCAGACAGAGCGCTAGTCGGTGCATTGCTGCTGGTGATCTAGGGCGATGAGCCAGCTCAGTCGTCAGAGACACGACATCGGAGGACTCTAGAGCGGGTGAGGAATCTAGCAATGTTAGGAGCATCGGGCGGATCGTGGATTAGGAGAGGGTTGACCTAGATCCAGCATCAGCGGGGTCTTTCCAGCATTGATGGGGAGAAGCCGAGTACCACATTGACGATGGGTCCCAAGGTGAAGGAACCACAGATTTGGTTGAGGATCACAGAAATGGTCGGTGAGTGTGCAGTCCGGGCTACACAATCAGGTTGTGGGTCGTGTTGGCCAGTGCAGGACATACTAGGTGGGAGGACTGGCCATACCGGGCCGGTTCGGCCTATTTTGGATCGGGGCACATTGAATGCCTGTATCTTTTGTTGAGGGCTCCAATTCATGTGTCTTATATGGCCATGTAATCATCTCATTAAGGAGGATATTTTTAAACAATATTGGTACTTTTACGTCTAGGTATCAGGGTGCCGGTGCCTGAAAATACTATATTTAATAATAATAATTTAATTATTATTATTTAGAAATCATTAATAAAACCTTACATCAAAATAGAGTGTCCATTTAATGCACCGTCAGCAGTGGAGAAACCCTTGATTTCATCATGAAATTACAAGACTAATTTTTGGTGATTAAGATAGTCTTGAGGTGTGGGCCCCATGTGGACTGGTTCGCATTTATTGCGGTGAAATGTAATATTTTCACTAGGTATATATTTTTGATGGAGTAGTCAATCATGTGTGTTTTTTCAAGAGGATAGCAATGGCGTGATCCGTATAAATTGTTTCCGGACTGAGACATGGGCCCCACATGAGTTTTGTTTTTGGTGAAATGTGGTGAATTAAAACTATTCCACCAGATGCCTATTGGGAGTGAATAAATAGTTGATCTTGCATTTTTTCCAAAGTATTGCAATACTATGGTCAGTTAAAATATACAGAGACATGTTCATGATCACATTAAATGTGGAAACATAAATGTAATATCAGTGGATGGTCCTTTTCATATTTTTTAAGAGAATCAATGACTTGGGATAACCTCAACACTTGTGAGAGTGGAGAAGATGTAAGAAGAGACACAATCAACTTTTATTGAGGTGTTTGAGGAGGTTTTTCAGTGTAGATATGCTTTTGGCCCTATAGATTAATGATGAGATTCATGCACTCATCGCCCATTAAAATAGGATTGTTAAGTACTTTGGGAGTATGTCGGTATGCCTAGGGTTTTTTTTCACAGTTTAGAACCCCATAATGGTTAGGTACCTATCCAGGAGAAGAAGCGTGGACACATGATGTGTGGGACCCACACATGTTATGTACAACTTTTTGAATCATCTATCTATCGTAACTCCTTCTTAAGAACTCTAATTTTGGTATGTGAACAACCTATCTTGACTGTTTTTTAACAAAGGATGTGATGGTGTACTCCTTAGCAGCTTATGAGTTAGGATGTGGGATGTTACAAATTTGATGCCTATCGGAGGCAACATTCGATATTATGGGTGTGATACTTACCTAATGTGATGCAAAAAATATTTTTTGGATTCTGAAGAATCACCAGAGCAGTATTGTCTATATCCTCTAATGGGACTGGGTTTTGGCATTCCCAATGATCTTTCTGATGTACCATCCAACAGGGAAGGCCAATGTATTTCCTTGATGTCTTCATTGGGTAATCCTCCAAACGGGATGGGGATGGTTCCTTTACAAAACTATAGAGTAACCCTCCATCTTGGCTTGGCTCCACTATTTTTTATGAGTAGAACCCTCCAACTAGGCTTGGGATGGTTCCTCAGTGACACCAGATTAGAACCCTCTAGTCATGTTGTAATACCTCATGGTTTTATGAATAAATGAATGAAATAATATAATATGACACTATGAAAAAAATTATTTTTTAAGGATATAGTTATAAATTATCCATTAAAATATAATTTTTATGCTTCTAGGTTTTGAATTTCGAAAAACTGTCATCTGCAATAGTGATTAGTAAGTAATTTGGAGTCTCATGGGACCAACATGATTTTTGATAAATTGTAACATACCCTTATGAATAGTGATATGAATATTAATATGACCCTAATAAATATTAAATTTTATTGTTATTTTGTTTTCTTAGGTATTTATTAAAATTATATCTTCATTTATTTTTCAATGTTATAAAAAATGACTTATAGTTTTAAAACTATTAATTTTTTTTAACGTAAGATTTTATTTAAAAACTAAATTAATAATATTTAGAATGTTATTTTAATAAAACGGCATTTATTTTTGAATTATTCTTGTATAAAAATTGTTATGGTTGTTTTTTTAATTTTTTTGAAATTTATGATTTTTGTATGAATAGTAAAGTATAGTAAAATACCATATATAAAAATTATCAGTTAAATACAACATTTCTAACATAATTAATGATTTAAGACCACATGTATCAAACTCACAAGATCTATTTACTATTTTTATTACAATAATGATGGATATTCATATTCTTGGATAAAAATATTAAAATATTGACTAAAATAATTTAAAATTCATCCTCTCCTCCACTACAAATAACACCCTCATTACCCACTTCCAATAACACCTCCCAATCCTTGAGAATTTTATATGTTCTACAAAATACCCTCCCCAAGTATCTTCCCCATGTCCAGGACCTACTGTTCTCACCAAAAGTCTGTAACCAAAGGCCTTTAAGAGGATCTCAATGAGAAGAAATCAAGATGTAAGAATCCTATTTCATTTTCACATGCTTTATTTTCAATTCAATTATTAGATTATACTCTCATCTCATCCCCTTATCGAGGAGGTATGAAATAACCATAATTTTATATATTCTGTATTTTATAATTTTTATGTAAAAATTTCATCAACATTCTTCATATCCTCTTCCTCTTCTTCAAAAAATAAAAAAAAACACTATTCATGATGTGTCACTTACCAAAATTATGGATGATATGCTTTCAATTTCCATTAGAACCATCAAATATAATAATAGAACCCTTAAATGGTGGAAATAGATTTTAAAGTGTATTATTTATGAAATTTTATGTTCTAGAATGATCTTCTATGAATGAAATTATATTATATAATGAAACAATATCATGGTTATTGAGGAAATGCCAAAAATGATTTAAAAATTACCATTAATGTTTTATCAAATGATTCCTCATCATATTTGATAAAAAAAATTGTATTATGGTATCATTATACATTCTAGAAACATATTAATACCATTTTATTCCACTTCTATAATTTCATTTCATATGACAAGAAAATCAAATACAAACCAGCCAAGGAAATCATGTAATGAACGCACACAAAATAATGCAAGGAACAAAATACTAATATTTAAAGGAAGAAATGTGTTATGAAATAATCAAATAAGGTGTTATAATCCTGAAAATGTTTTTTAAAATACTAATAACACAATTTTAACCATTATATAGGAGGTGTAAATTTTTTTATGTGAGACTACCTTGAGGTGTGAGAATTCTTAACATAATTTTCATTCATTGGGCTAACCTTATACTTCATTAATTATGCCTTATTAAAATTTTATATTTGATGAATTTTGTTATATTATGTTCAACTACGTGTATATATAGTGGATTTCAAAATTCCATCCTCACTATTAAGTGTCTCTTATGATATATGTTATATGGAAGGGGATTTTCTTTTCAAATCTATTTTTTAAATTTTGATTTACAAATTTCAAAATAAATGTTTTATGAAATTACTCATGTTGTATGTTTATGTTATTGTTATTTTTCATTATATTTAATTAATTTTTGGACCTGTATCTCCTTCTAATTCATTGGGTTTGTGTTTTTCGGAGGTCAGCTGTATGGTTACACCATGTGTAGCTGCGATGGTTACCCCATAAGGTAGTCGTGAGGGTTACTTTGTAAGGTAGCCATGATGTTTACATATTATAAGGTAGCTGTGAGGGGTTAAGAAATAGTAATTATTTCTCCAAGATAGAATTATGGTGTTATTTATGTTCTAATATTTTTTTAAATCTCATAGAAATCTAATGTTTCAAAAAGTAAGTATATATGGGTGAAAAATATGAATTTTTGAAAATGATTTCATACGTTAACAAGTATTCATGGACTAATGTTTCCTTTTTCCTCTTTTTGTATACCTTATTGAGATTTTTTGTGCCCATCCCAAATTTTTAAATGTCTTTCATAGGTTATAAGGATGTGTAAGACAAAGAAGTATGCCATGTAAAATGTTATGATGATTTGTCTATGGAATAATATTTTATTTGAAATTTTCTATATTTTGGAATAAATGGATATTTTTTATGTGGTAAATAATCTATATAAAAGTGTAATGTTATTTATTTATTATATCTAAATCATCTAAAACAATAAACATGAAAATATCCTCAATATGAAAGAATCTGAGTTCATGACTACAATTCAAGATTATGTAATGTAACAAGGCCAGGTCCTTATAGTTGATATCATAGGATGATTTATATAAATCTAGGGGATAGGGTGATGTTAATAAAAAAACCAAATGATTTTTTCTCTATGGGTAATTAAAAATTAAAATCATTTAAAGATTTCCATGTTTCTTCAACTAAGAGATTTTTGTTCAGAATGGTTTTCTGTAGAGGAAATAAGGAAGCTGAGGGGGAGGGGCACTGACATGATTATATTCATTCGAATCTATAGCCTGAAATTGTAGTGATTGGAACTGAGTAGTTTGTGAAAGTAATGGATCATCTGATGCAAGTAATAAATGGTTATGGTATCTATATAAAAGAAGAACCAAAGCAACAATATTGGAGCATGATGATAGTGGAACATTTTATATAGAAACACCCTCCTTAATTTATTAAATCTTGAAACCAAGTAATGGTAGACGGAATAACTAAATCACTTGAAATTATATATTATAATATGGGATGTTTAGTTATCAAAAGGTATGGCTTTACATTTATCATTTTGAAGGTGAAGAATATCAGTTGTGTTAAATGGTCATGATATAATAGAAAAGGAAGAGACTTTTCCAATGAGATGGATGAATTTAAAAGTATTTTCCTTGAAAAATATTAATATAAGGTTGTTCGACTTATGATAGAGAATAACTTACTTGAATTGAATCAAAATGAGGAAGATTTAGTAGCCATGTATGAAGAAAATTCACCCGACTGGTGAGGTAATCTCCAAATCATACTATGGATATTGATAAAAAATAAAAAAAATTACTTAGGATTGAAGACAAGGTATCGAAGGGAATTGGCATCCATGAATGAAAATTTAAAGAGAAACATTTCCCATGTGTTGAGAGGGTATAATGTATTTTTATAATGATCACATGCACTTTTAAATCAAGGAGAAGAAAAGGTTCATATGGAAAGGTATGGGTAAAAATCAATAAATGAAATCTAATGGTAAAAATGTTTAGTTTCTAGTTAGTGAAAATCAAGGAAAAACACGCCATGTAAAATTCCTTACAAACACAAGGAAATGTTTTCTATGTAGTAATATTGGTCATTTATCGTGTGATTGTAATGGAAATGATCCTTATACTAATCATGATAAGATAACTGTTATGTGTTTTAAATGTGGTGAGATGGGTCATTATGAAAATGCATGCTCAGAGGAAGATCTGAATGAGACAAAGAATACAGACTATAAGAAAAAATATGTAGTGTTCTCCATTGAAACTATGACAACAGATTTCATGGATTCCAACAATGGTGTATCAAGTTCTATGATTGTCTAGTCAGATTTTTCAATTGTCTTGTTTGATACGGGGTCTACCAATTCCTTTGTTTTTGAGGAAATTTCAAGTAAATTGAAATTTTCAATTAAATTAAACGAGACATGAACATATTATCAAAACACTATATGGAAATTTTATATCAAAAAATAATTTTGTGAATATTCCTATTTTTATTTGTGGAAGGAAATTACCTAAAAACCATACTGTTTTCCCTTAGTAGAGTTTTATTTCATTCTAGGTATGGAATGGATTTATATTTATCATTCTATGATTGGTTGTAGAGCTAAAGATGTTTTTTTCAGAATGTGTTTCATTTTTTATACATGAATGATCCCACACAAGTTTTATCTTTTCAGGATGTAAAGAAACTGTTCAATGATTGAAATGAATTTTATCATTAAAATATTGTTGAAAATAAGGTAATTATTAAGATTAATGATGTACCTATGGTAAATGAATACCTTGAGGTCTTTCTAGATGAGTTACCTGGTGTTATAGATAATCATAAAGTCAAATTCACAGTTGAATTATTTCCTGATATAAATAAGACTTCAAAACCCTCTTACCAAATGGGTCTAATTGAACATTTAGAGTTGAAAAATCTGTTGCAGGATTTTCTTGATAAAGACTTTATTCATTCAAGCACTTCGCGATGGTTTAATCCTATTTTGTTGGTTAAAAATTAATATGGTTCAATGGTATGTTTCATTGATTATATATCCTTGAATTACATCATTATTAAAAACATTTATCCTTTTCCAAATATCAATATCATGTTTGATCATATCCATGGAGCTCATTACATTCCAAATAATTACATGATATCCAGATACCATCACCTAAAGGTAAAGGAGGATGACATCCAAAAAATAGCTTTTCATACTAGATATAGGCATTATGAATTTTTTGATATGAAATTTGGTTTATGTAGTGAAGGTATTAAATTCATGGATGTTATGAATAGAATATTTCATGAGTTTTGTGATTGGTTTATGGTTTTTTATATTGATGAAATTATGGTATTTTCTAAGAGTAAAGAGGAGCATGAAAAGCATATAAGGGTTATTTTGGAAACCTTAATGGAAAATAAACTACATGGAAAATTTAAAATGTGCGATTTTGGGTGTCAAAATATATATTTTATTATGAAAATTGTAAATAAGGATGGAATAATAGTTGATCCTTCCAAATCAAAGGTGTTTGATGAATGGACCAGACATACAAATGTTACATAGATTCATATTTTACTTGTATTAATAGGCTATTATCGATTGATTGTTAAAAACTGTGCATGGTAATCTGTCCCACTAACTAAGTTAACAGGAAATGGGGATAAATTTTTTTGGATAAATGAATTTGATTTTTTTTCAAGAAGTAAAGAATGGATTGGTGAGTGCTCCAATTTGGTCCTTTTCTTCCACAAATGGTGAGCTTTTCATCTATAGTTATTCTTTAGTGAAGGGACATGGTTTTGTTTTGATGCAAATGATCCGGTAATTGTTTTTTCTTCAAGAAAACTAAAACCTTGTGAGTAAAATTATTCCACTCATGATTTTGAAATGGAATATTTCGTTATTTGTTTTGAAAATTTGGACAAATCATTTATTCGAATCTAAATGTCAAATATAAGATGACTATAAAAGTCGGAAGTATATCTTCACTCATTAATAATTAACCATGATGCAGAGAAGATGCCTTGAATCGATAAATGATTATGATATCCCGGTCAATTTCTATCAATGAAAAGTAATCAATGTTGTGTATTTCTTAATTCCAAAGCATCATGCATCATTAACCAAGTTATGTTTTTAATATGACCCCTTTATTGGTGATTTGATAAATTGTTTCTTAGAATTTTTTAGGGCAGGAAATACCTCTATTTTGTTTCAGGTTTTAGTGTAGTCATCATTTTTAGATAGAATTAAGAAAGAGTATATGGAAGACTGTGAGCTATAGAAAATTTTATAATTTATTAAAATTGTTTTTTTGGAAGAATTTAACCTTCATATAGATTGTATTTTTGTATTTGTAAAAAGGTTGTGTGTGCGTTGTGATTTCCAGTTGAATAAATAATTTTTTTTGAATCTCATAGTTCTCCATTTTTAGTTCACCCTAGATATACTAAGATGTAAAGATACCTTCAGGAGTGTTACTGATGGGATGGAATGAAAGGAGACTTTGCTGATTTTACCATGAAATGTTTGACCTGTCAAATGGTTAAAGTAGTGAAAAAACTATCAAAGAGGATGCTTTAGACATTTCTTGTTCCATAGTGGAAATTGGAGACTGTATCCATAGTTATTATAGTGGTACTACCAAATACATCTACAGGTAACAATGTGATTTGGGTGATTGTTGGTTGACTATCAAAATTTTAACATTTCCTTTCTATTTGAGATACAATGTATTTGGATCAGTTTTCTCAACCGTACATCAATGATATTGTTTGTTTAAATAGAGTTTTTCTTTCCATTGTATCTGATTGGGAGACTAGGTTAACTTATAACATTGGGAAAGGCCTTCAAAAGTCGTTGGGAAAAAATTATATTTTGGCACTGCTTTTCATCCAAAATATGATGGATAGATCAAGAGACCAATTCAGGTATTGGAAGATATGGTTCGAGACTATTCAATGGACTAGAAGGGATGTTTGGATTGAAATCATTCTTTAAATGAGTTTTATTATAATAGTATTTTTCATTAAATTATACAGATGGAAATATTTTTGGCACTGTATGGGAAGCAATGTCGAACTCCATCTTTTTGGGATGAAGTCAGGGAAACGATGTTGATGGGTCCATAATTTTTTTATGAAGTTTCTGAGGATGTGATTATGATCTAGTAACACATGAGGAAAGCTCAGATCGGGCAGAAACATTATGTATAAAAAAAAAGATGAATGAATTTTCTTTCGATGTAGGTGATCATGTTTTTTTAGAATATCACCATGGAAAAATGCTGTGTGTTTTTGTAAGAATGGAAATCATAGTACACAGTTCATTGGTCCTTATGAAATCCTGGAGATATTTGGACCACCCGCATACCAAGTAGCTTTGTTTTAGAGTTTATCTTAGGTACAAAATGTGTTTCATGTTTCGATATTAAGACAATATGTGCTAGATTTATCTCATGTTTTCTGCCCTCAGGTAATTCTGCTAGAAAGGAAACTTTCTTATAGTGAGAAAAAAGTTCAAATTCTTGAACTATGGTAAAAATTATTTTGGAATAAGGAAATAAACTAGGTAGTAGATTGTTAGAGAAAGCACATGGATGATGAAGCAACATGGGAGTCTAAAAATGCTACGATGGAAAGAAACCCTTACATATTTAATAAGTAAATTAAAAAATTGTGAGGAATCAATTTTAAGAATGTAGGGAGAATGTAACACCATAATATTTTACAAATAAAGGATATCCATGAAATATTAGGACATTATGATATAAATTTTTTTTAAGGATATAGTTATAATGTTTCTGTTAAAACATAATTTTTCCGCTTACATGATTTGAATTTCGAAAAATGGTCATCTGTAATTGTGATCAGTAAGTTATGTGGAGTCTTATATAACCAATGTGATTTTGGTAAATAGTAACATACCCTTATGAATTGTAATATGACCCTAATGAAAAGTAAATTGTATTATTTTTTTATTGTCTTATGTATTTATGATAATTACATCCTGATTTATTTTTCAAGGTGATTTAAAATGAGTTATAGTTTTAAAACTGTTAAATTTTGAATAAAGTATGATTTTATGTAAAAATTTAATTAATCGTATTTAGAAACTTATTTTCAAAAAATTGAGTTAATTTTTCAATTATATAAGTGGAAAAAAATTAGGGTGATGTTTTGGTATTTTTCTGAAATTCATGAATTTTTTAGTAATAGTGAAATACATAAAATACTGTATATATATATTATCAGTTAAATACTCAATTTTTAAAATCATGACTAATATAAGCCACAATGTTTCAAAATAAAATATTTTATTTACTATTTTATCATAATAATGAATATTATTCATAATATTGGATGAAAATATTAAAATAATGTAAAATCCCTCCTCTCCTCCACTACTAATACCACCTTCATTCCTCTCTACCTCTAACACCCCTTAAGCCATGATCATTGACTATGATCTACCAAATCTGATCCACAAAGTTTTTCCCCAAGTCCAATACCTTTTGGACTCACCAAAAGTCTAAAACCAATGTATTTAAGGACGATGTAAATGAGAAGAGATCAAGTGGTAAGAATCCTCTTTAATTTTTGTGTGTTTTCTTTTCAATTCCGTTCATTTCATATACTCTATTCCCCTCCCCTTGAACATGGAGTATGAAATCTCAAAAATATTATATATTCTGTATTTTATCATTTTCATGTAAAAAATCCCTCATCCCTCTTCTTCTCTTCTTCATCATATTCTAAAAATTAGTAAAAACAATGTTCATGATGTGTCTTTTACAAAAATTGTGGACGATGTCTTTTCAATTGCCATTACATCCTTCAATGATAACAATAAAACACTTTTAATTGATAAAATATAATTAAATTTTTATTATATAACCTATTTTATGTTATGTAATGAATTTATATGGATTATTATTATTAATATACTGAATCTATTACATGATTATCTAGGAACCACAAAAAATGATCTAAACAAATATCATTAATGTTTTTTCTAATAAATCATCATAATATATGATAAAAAATGATTTATGGTATCATTTTATATTATGGATACATATTAATACAATTTCATTCCACTTCTATAATTTAATTTTCAAATGGAAAGAAAATCAAATAAAAACCGTCCATGGAAACAATGAAAAGAATGCACCTGAAAAAATGAAAGGAACTAAATAAAAATAATAATCGGTTGAAATGATATTATGAAATGATCGTATAATTTGTTATAAACCTTAAAATGTTTATATAAAATAAATAAAACACTCTTTTAACAATTATACTGTAGGTTGAATCATTTTTAAGTAATAGAAACCCAAGGAAAGGGAATTCATAACCCAACTGCCATTTTTTGGGTTAACATTATACTTCCTTACATATGTGGAATTAAAATTGTATTATGAGATAAATTGTGTATATATTGTGTTTAATTATGTGTATATATTGTTTATTTACATATTACATTCAAACTATTAAGTCTTGATTCAGTTATATGATATTTTTAAGTGGCTTTTCATTTAAAATCCTCTTTTAAAATTGTATTTTACAAAATTCAAAAGAAATGTTTTTATGTGATTATTAAGGTTGTATTTTTATGTTTGGGTTCATGTTAATTTTATATGATTAATGGGGGGACCTATAGATCCCTCTAATTTATTGGGTATGTGTATGTTGGAGGTCTTCTGTATTGTTACTCCATTTGTAGCTGTGATTGTTACACCACAAGGTAGCTGTGAGTGATACATTGTACGGTAGCGTTGAGGGTTAAACAACATAAGGTAGCCATAAGGGATAAAATATAAATAGGTAATGACTCATGATACATATATGGATCCATTTATTTTCTTTATGTTTTTTTAAGCCTCTTTGAAATCTCAAGTTTCCCTATGTTTGTATATTTGGGTGACAATTATGTGTTTTTGGAAAAGATTTTATACATTTACAAGTATTCATGGACTAATGTTTTTTTCCTCTTTTTATATACCATAATGAGATTTTTGTTCTCTTACCATGTTTTTAAAATATTTTCATATTTTATCAGGATGTGTAAGACAAAGAAAAAATCCATGTTAAATGTTATCTTGTTTTTTCAAAGAAATCAAGTTTTATTTTAAAAGGACTAAATTTTTGAGGAAATAGATACTGTTTTAGTGTTATATGATCTATATAAATGTGAATAAATATGTATTTATTATATCCCAATTATCTAAAATTCTAATATTAAAAATATACTCAATATGAATGAATTGAGTTCTGGAATAAAATTCTTGATTATGTAATGAAATAAGGTCAGGTCCTTATACGTGATGGGAATGGGTCCCCGATCATTTCACAGTATAACCCTCTTGCTTTGAAGGGGATGGGTTTTTGATGACACAAGAGTGGAACCGTCTAGCTGATCTAGTCCTGGGTCCTCAAATTTGAGACATGATCTCTCAACTATGTCGCATTTTGATGAGACACGGTATGAGGTGACTTTGGACTCTTAGGAAAGGGGGATGTGTTTCACACCAAGACGCATCCTTATAACTCTACCTAAAACCATTAGGGGAAGATTGTGATGCCTAAATAAGAAATTATCAAGGTGAGATTATTGATTCCCTTTGAATTTATGTTCAGAGTAGATGTGTGGGATAATGGGCATTGAGGGTGGCTACTTATGGGACTTTTTTTACACTTTTCTTTGGTCAATCACGTTAGATGGTCATCCCCTAACTATCTTGTTTGGATTTCATTCACTGAGCATATATATATCCTATCTCCAGTTTCTACTCCTTGGGTTTTGGTTACTCTCTTTCTAGGAGAGGGAAAGACGCACAAGGTATGCGACATGAATTCCAGGTATATATTCTCGTGGATGGATGAGTCTAATCTCCTTTTATAGATAGTAAAGACTCAACAAGAAGTTCATATTATCACTATTTCTAACACCATGTTTTTAGTTGAGCTTAATTCACTCCTATTTTGTATTGATCTTCACTTCTTTACTGTATTCTTTTATTGTACCTCGTTCTATCTATTACTACCCACTTCATAACCTCTATTTCTTCACCCTTGATCCTTCGATACAACATACTGAGTATCATTATACTCACTCCTACTTAGGATTTTTCAGAAGTTGTTGTCTCCAAACAGATGATGGATAGGTGACCATGATATCCAAAAATATTAGGGATATTGTAAAGACCCGTAAAATTCAAGGGAAATTTTTTCTTAATTTTCTTTGGGGTTTTACAAGAACATGGTTTCTAATGGCACTTGATTCTGAGGCCCGGTGTGCCCGGAATTTCTATCCGAAGTTTAGCTCGGGTACGTTTAGTGAACAAATGAGCGGAATTTTTTTAACTTTTGAACCGGTGCCCAGAATCGAATTCTGAGGGCACTGATGGATTCGCAGCGCCAGTAATTTCTTAGGAACACCTTTTCCGGAGTTGCATTTTCACGAGAGGAGTTGTTAAAATTTATGGAAGTTAAAAATAAAATTTAACAAATTTTATTTTTCTTCTAAGTGTTCAAACCTTTGGGTGGAAGTTGGGTAACCACCCAACTTCCCCAGAGGGGTTATGAGGGAGGTGGGGCCCACACGAACCCCACCCCTTCAATTTCCCTAACTCTTCTATTAAATGAAATGTGAATTAATTGAGTGGATTAATTCAACTTTTTAATTTCAAACTTAAGTCATGTTAATCAAATAAGTAAAGGACTTATTTTGTTTTGGTTGGAACTTGTTGCATTGGGAGGATTTGGAGAAAATAAAAGGGCTTGAGGATATTCTTCTTATTTTATCCTCATTTTTTGGATCTTTTGAGGCTATTTAACATGTGTTAAATGTTTCTAAAAATTTAGAAAATCCACCATAGTTGAAATTTATACAAAATTGTTTTCATGTACCTTAGTTATGAGATTATCTTTCAGATCCATCTCTTGTTTTGTGAAGGATTTATCTCAACATTAAGAAATTTATATCCCAAACTAAGAATTCATCTAGGATAGATGATTAAAGTAAAAATTTATAAAATGATATTATGATAAATTTTCTTTTAGTTCTATGGAATCATTGTTGTGATACTCTTTAGTCTTACTATAGATAGTCACTGATAAGAGAGAAGTGGCCTCAAATTTTAACATAATGATTCTTAACATGATTTCTGAGGACATACATTTTTATAGTGGAGAGATTGTAACATACTATTTATATTTTCATGTACTCACTGGCTGAAAATTTTGAACATTATTTTGCTGGATCAAGATTTTGGGTTCCTCATGTGCGATTTTGAAGTTTTTTGAAGGCTCTTGGATTCTTCATGTTTCAAAGAGATTTTTCCCAAATCATGTTACCTAATAGTGGAAACCATGAAAAACTAATAATTAAGGATTTTTATTTTTGTTTCATGGTTTAAAAAACCATGATCCCATCTAGTTGTAATGGTTCTCCCCTTTAGAGGGTTTCACGGTTATGTTGCATGGTTGGACAAACATTCCAACCCCCTCCATGAAACCATTCCTTTATATTTATTTTATATAAAATTTAAAATTAAAATTTCCCAAACCCATATTTCTTTAACCACTCAAAAATAAAATGGTATTGGACTTCCTCCTAGGTGAATCAAGCTCTCAGGGAACCATTTTGGATCCTCTAATCCCTTTTCATGATAGATCAAAGAAAGGCTAACATCATTCCATCTCTTCTTCTGTAGAGTTCTTCTCACAATATCTTCCTCTATCTTCTATAGTGTTTGATATGTCTCCATATAATTGGAGGCCCTAAACACATTTTTTATTATATCAAAACTCGGTATGATTCTCATATATCTATGATGACTTCTTCATTGGAGTTTCCCACTATATTCATTGTAATTTGGAATATTGTGATCTCAAGGTAGGTGGTTCCATATAAGATGTCCAATTAATATATCATATAATTTATTGATAATTTTAATTTCATTCAATTAAATTTAAAAAAACAATTTCCTCTGAATTGAGAGTTTAAATAGGTGTAAAAAGAAATTTGGGGAAATCCCCTAATTATAATGAATTTGGGTGTGATTTCGAAATTTCCTTGGATGTCTTGTGGAATTTAATTGTCAAATTGATTTCAATATTTTATTTGAGAAAATGTATTAAATTTTTTCTAGTTAAGAACCCATTGGATTTATCTTAGGAAAATTATTGATTTGATATTAAACCACTGTGTTTTTTTATAAATATAAATTGGCATATTTTAATGAAAAATGGCTCAATTGTATTTGGAAAAGTTATGAAATAATTTTCTTGTTAAGGTTTTTTTTTAACCATGTATATGTTTTTAGTTGGTTAATTTTGAAAAAACTCAACTTATAATTTAAAACTCTAAAAAGCATAGTGCAACACATCATATCCCTGATGGGATAGTGATGAATACAATTTGACTACCATTATAGGGACTTGTGTACACATATTTTCGTGATAAAAAATTGGTGTATGTGAAGATCCCAAAACATTGACCTATCATACCACTTTAAAAATGAAAATGTCTCGTATTTGTGATTATTTGATATATATATATATATAATTATTCCATTGTTTTTGAATTTTCTCTACATATTCACAATGAATTTATATATTATTATTTTTATAAAATAATTATTAAACCATTTTGTTAAAATTATTTGATCAATTTAAATTAATATAATGTTTTATTTTAGATATGAAAATTTATTACCATGAATTTTTAAATTAAAATTAAATGAATATGTTTATTTATATTATTTTCATTTTTTTATTGAATACATGGTGTGTTGTACTAGGAATTTAGATCCCACACTACCTATATATTCAGAATTTTGATTATTTCCTTCTTCCAAGTTCATTTAATGATAAAGAGCCTATTAGATATGGTGGTTGATAAACATTGGGCTTGGAGTGAAATGTTTGTTGGGACCTAGGTTGTTTAACTTTCATTTTATGGAACTTTTTGGAATAATATTGTGTTTATATACATGTTTTACTAATATAATGGTTTTCTCTATGTGTTTATATTTATATAGTACTGACTTGTACCTTTGTCATCTGTTGTTTGTATGGAAAAACAATTCCCACCATTATCTATTATGATTGTTGGTGGAATTCACCAACCTATAGGGATCATTAATTCCATTTGAGCCTTGTCACTACTGACTTATGTGTCAGATTAATTGGGTATCTAGGCTAGTTCATGAGAATATTTATAAGACATAGGATAACATTACCATCAAGACATTTAACAAGGTGATTTTAATCATATAGGGTTAAAACCCATCTGATTTGGACAGCTAATTCATCATATGAGAATACTGATAGATTAGGGGTTTCTCTATAAATTCTCCCCACCTTGTTTCATTTATGTCCCAATAATTCCTCATATATAGAATAATTAATTTACTTCATAATAAATATACCATATCATCCTGTATCCATATTTATTAAAGGATATATGTTAATTAATATTTCCCCATTCAATCAAACTACTCTCAAATTAAATACCATATGTCAAAATAGAAATAATTTTATGAAATAATTATTTCCACTAGACAATAATATTTTAATTTCCAATGAAAAATGATTACAATAAAGTGATTGTTTCATGGTAATGTCCATAATCACAAAAGAATGAGAGATTTTCCAACAACATTAACCACTTGGTAATTTTCAAGTTAAATCCTCTAGGACAATTTAATTATGAGAGAATCGTAAATTACCATAAATTGTGAGTGAATAATTATATTAAATGTAAAAGGGGAAGTATATACACACTATAAAATTGAAATGGTTTAGAATAACAAATAATTCTCAATTTATTGTAAATTGAGTTGAAATCCCTTACTTGAAATTTCCATTTTATTAAACATGATTGTATATCCTATATAATTTTTTAACAATTTTTATTAACTTATAATATAAACCTATTAGTATTTTTTATATCATATATTAATATTTTATAATATAACATCACTCACTGGTTAATAATCTTGCATTATTTTCGTTGTCTCAAGTGTTAATTTCATTGTCTCCACTTTCATGCATTATTATGAAGCTTCTAGTTCATTTTTATATTGTATAGTTCCATAGTATAGATAAAAAAAATAAAATAATTTTCATATTTTTAATTAAAATTTACTTTTAAAACAAATCATGAAATCTGTTTATGAAAAATGATGCATGTTGGGATCATCGAGACGATAGGTAGTAATAACGCATGAGTAACATTTCCGTTTTCTAGTGATCAATATGGAATGATGGGAAGAAATATATATCATTTGAAGAATAATAATTTAATAATATATAACATATTATATAATTATATTTATAATCCATGTTGTGTGGTTATCAAAGAGAGTATCATTGCTTTGTGAAAGTGGTAGTCCACATGTAAATGAACGATGTTATTATCTTTAATTGAGTGAAAAGGAAATAATGAAAGTGATATATTTTATTTTTATGAAAAAAAATTATTTCATTATTATAATAATAATTTCACATAAATCAAATATAAACATCATCTTTACCATTATCACATTCCATGTGAAGCATTAGTGAATAATTAATCACATCACTCCGCGATGCGTTAGTCCATCGTACACATGAGCGCCATTATTGTATCTCCTACGAGATGGAAGGTAAAGAAGATACATTTTATATAGTTAATAAATATGAAAAAATATTTTATAAATATAATATATATATATATACACATTAAATATATCATCATACCCATCCTTGAGAGATGGAAATGGAAAAAATAATGAAATCGGTTCATTAAATGGTTGTGTATCATATAATAGAATAACTATTTCATTACCAATTTGATAGAAATGGAGATATTTTTATGTTACTGAATAATTATAAAAACATTCTAATATATTTATGATATTTTAAATATCATATCATCATTTTTACAAAAAAAATTAGGGAGGTGGATAAAGAAATAAAATAAAGACACATGTTGAAGAACAATACCTCTTCTTTTTGTAACCTCATTAGGTTTACACTAAATACATTGATGGATGGATTTATACCATAAATATTGAATTGAGGATGAAAAGTTGGAATTTATAATGTAATGTTTCTAGGTTATTACCAAAAAATGTGTTTAATGTGTGAATAATAGAGGACAGTGGTGTCTTTTTATAATTGGGAGAGAGGATAAACATGTTATTTTTAAATGAATCTAGTACTACAAAATTTTTAATACGTTATAAGGGTCCATAATGTTCCATTATCGAACCCAAGAGGTTGAAAGGTCAACATATGATCATAAAATGTTTTAAAAAAGGTTTTATGTCATTTTTTCATTATATTTTTTACTTTAACCCCGTGTTATTTCCATTTTATACATTAACATTCATAATTAATGTTTACAGCATTCAATAATTATTTTGGTAAATAAATAAGTTAAAATAATTTGAAATTATAAATTATTATGATCCCAAATATGGAATATTTTTTCTAAAATAATATTATTTAAGGGGAAAAATAATTTAAATTTAATCTTTTATATATGATAAGAAGGAAGGGTTTTAATGTTCTAATGTTAAAAATTTTATAATGGTTTTATTTCAAAATTAAATATTAAAATGATATAAATATACAAAAATAAATTATTTGATATATAATTAAACAGATGATACTTTAACACCAATTAATATATAATTATAAATTATAAATTTTTTAAATTAAAAGGATGCATTCTATTAAAATATATTATTTTTAATATTCATCAGAAATATTAAATCATTGAAAAATACAAAAAATAAATAAATCTAAGTCAATATTTTTATTCCAATTTAATAAAATATGAAAATATATTTCAATAATGTTTCTAAATTGAAAAATTAATTTTAAATTATGTTTACAATGTACAATTAAAACTTCCCTTAAAAAATAGTTTTTCTGAAAACACTATATAATATTTTATGTGAATCTTATTTTATGATTTCAAAGTGTTAAATTCTCCCCACCATAAACAAATATATTATATGTAATATAACAATTATTTCAGAATTCAATGTATTAATATTATAAAATATCATTGTTGAAAATCATAGAATATAAAAATTATAATAAAATATCTTCATAATAATAGAAAAATTATGAAGGTCATCTGAAATATTCGCATAACTAGGATTCTAAGAATGAGAACAATGGTGGGAAATGAAAAACAATAAATGGATGAAATTTATAATTATAAAGGATTAATAGAGACTCATAGAGTTCAAATATAAGAAGAAATTAGGTGATCTAGAGAAGGATAATAACCAAAAAATCACAAACCATATCAGTGTAAAATGGGTCATTGATATCATAAAAAATGATGTTAATAGGAAAAAATATTTTAATATCATTTTTATAATGTTGAGGAATTATTTTATAGTGTATGAATATAATGGTATATACTTACTTGAGATATTTATTTTTAATAATGAAAATTGCATACTTTGGATCAATTCATACCTTTGTAAATGAAATGAATATCCAAAAATGATTTCATTATCTATGTGACAATGGAAATAACTTTTAACATATTTTTATATCCATTATTGCAAAAAATACATCCCTTCAATACCTTTTTATTATTATGAAGGAATTGTTATCATAGATTATCCAATATTCAAAAATCATTATTCAGTGGAGTAGTACATTAATCTCTAAAACCTGATAAAATGTTCAGCTTAAACCATTTACTAATTGGATAAAATTTTTACCCATAAAAAAGATTATTTATAACTAATTATAAACAAGATCTATTAATTTCTAAAATTATCATTCCAATTATGACAACCCTGTTTTTTATTACACACTTAAACATGATTTATTAGATAAACTTCACTTGATACAACATAGAAGATTGATAGGTCTAGTGTCTTAGGGCCTTAGGATCATCACATAAAAACTTATAACATAAAACATTCAACATATATATTGAAAACATCCTTTATATGACTACTACATTCCCTCTTACTTGGCATTGCATTAGATAACCTGAGGACATGCCTAAGAAAAGGGTGAGCTATAAAGCCCAGAAAGGGAATAAACATGGCATAACATGAGGAATGAAATACATGTAAAACAATATGCATATAAATAGATAACAAGAGAAGCATATACATAAAGGGATTATAAAGCATGATAATCATAACATGGAAATGTGGCAACAACACTTAACATGGAATTAGCATGAGCAAAGGCTCATTGCACATGGAGTATGAGTAAATCCTCATTAAACATGAAGCATGATTAAAACATCATTGAAATTAAATTATCATGATTAAACACCCATTGCACATGATTTATCATGATACTATACTTAACTCAATGCCTTGGAGCGCTATAAGGGCACACCCTTCTTAAACATTTCATTTCATGCATAAGTGTGCCACATGGATCATATAACATGGATTCATAAAACAAAATAGTTTATTCCACAATAAAGGAATGTGGATTTCATACATGAAAATTTATAATCAATAAGTAAATGTGCATGATGTTGAATACCCTTGATAGAGAAATGGGTATGGTATTCACTACACAGTGACATTGGCTTGGAAAATCGGTGCAATTTCTACAGTGTAACGGCGTGATGTAAGAACTCATAAAAATGGTTGGTGAGACATAAATGGGTGTCTCATCATATTTACATGACATAGATTGTAAGGGGGTAATATAGAAACATGTCCCAACAAATGTAATGGAATTTATATTCATGATACAAAATAATTTCATGAATGTAAATGAGGAGAGAGAAATTTCTTTTGGAATTTTGGCATAGTAATGTGTGTACATGGGGGGAATTTATTGATAGAGAAAAGGGTTTAACATCATTAAAAAATAAATATGGAAGTATTGTGGATGTTTGAAACCATACCCCAACATTTATAATTGAAATTAAAAGGGCATAAAAATTTAAAGAATATTTGACAAAAATGAGGAAGGAAGAAAAAACCCTTACTTGGCAGTGGCATCCAAAGGCTTTATAGAGGCTTGAGAGAGGATTATTGGGATCTTTGGGAACCTTGGGAGGATTATAGAGATTTGAGGGAAGAGGTTTTATGAACTCCAAAGGCTTTCAGTGAGGAGGAAGTGGGAGATTGGGTGGGTTTATATAGGAAAGGTGAGGGAATTCTTTATTATTTAGGTTTTGGATACCTCACATTAAAGTAATCCAAAACACAAACCAGACAATGTTTTTTTCCAATGTTTTTTGGAAAAGGGATTTGGAAAAAATTATTTTATAAGGCCAAAGTTCTAACTTCTTAAAATAATGAGGATGCTTATGTGGAGGTGAGTTACACTCCCAAGGAAAACAATTGAAAAAGACAAGATGCCTAATAAGCTTTGAAGGGTCCATTAATACTTTGTAAAATAAGTCAAAAAAACCCATAACAACATTATTTTATTATTAAAACATATATTGGACGAAAATAAATCTTATAGTATTTTATTACATCGTTATTGAGTCATTATGATGTCATGAAACACATTATATATTTAAACAGTATTTAATTTTTACCAAAAAATTTGATTGTCTCAGAAAATTATGAAAAATTCACCATTAGATAATTTAGACATCCTGATTGCAAAAATAATATTAATTTTATCTATATAATTTTATAAATATGTTAATTTTCACTTTTAAAATAAAAGCTGACATTTGTCTAAAATTCACGAGTTTTGACAAAAATAGCTTTCAAACCTTAAAAAAAATTACAATTGCATTCATAAAATTATATAATCATTTATATTTAACAAAAAATTAATTTAATAATAATAATAATATTTTATTAAAATATTATTTAATTCAAAAATCCATTAATTCATCAAAATATATTTCTTAGTTGAACTTTAACTAAAAATATTATTTGAGTTTTAAAAACTATTTACAAGGTAACAATAATAAAATTAAAGTATTTTCATTATTATATACAAAGATAATGTACATAACCATAATGATATAGTCTTGTTACATAACCCCTTATAACACCCACATAAGACCGAAAAGTAAGGTGTGCGATGGTGACAGACTCTTGTGGTGGCTATGATTACATTGCTTGGGTGGTAATCTCTATAAAATTCCTTTTATCTCATAGGTGGTCCAGCTTGAGCTTAACATATTCAAGCTCAGATTGGGCTTGGTCAAGGGAGAAGCCCAATGACACCACCTCCTTTACAATCTCTGATAAATGGGCTCTGTATGGGGAACGTCTACTAGATTAGGCCATCACTTCCTTTGTCTGGTTAAATTGTATTTGTTAATGCCCAATATTTATACTAATCATGTGATCACTGATCAATAGCTATATTTGAAATGGTCACAATTCTTAACATAAATCCAAAGAAGATGAAATTTTATAAAATCTTTTTACATAAAGGGACATTTAATTAGATCAAGTGGGATTTCCATTAATGAAAATTTGGGTCATTACAATCTTCCCCCCTTAAGAAATTTCCACCTCAAAATTTCCTTTTCCCACACTAAAATAGATTTGGGTAACTCTGCTTCATTATTTCCTCTAATTCCCATGTCGATTCTTCAAACTTGTGGTTTCTCCACAACACATTGATGAGGGGAATTGTCTTATTTCATAGAACATTTTCTCTATGATCTAAGATCTTCACTGGTTGCACCTCATAAAAAAGATCATCCTCTAACTGTACCACCTCTGAAGAGAGTACATGTGAAGGGTCCAATAAGTACTTCCTTAAGAGGGATACATGAAAGACATCATGTACTTTGGCCATGGTAGGTGGAAGTGATAGTCGATAGGCCAAATCCCCAACACAATCAAGAATCTCAAAATGGCCGATGTATCTTCGACTTAACATCCATTTCTTTCCAACCCTCATGACCTTCTTCCATGGAGATATGCGTAGAAATACCATGTCTCCAACTTGAAACTCAAGTTCTCATTGACAGTTATATCTATAACTCTTTTGTCGACTCTGGGCAGGCTTGATATGCTACTGAATGGTTTTCACCTTCTCCACAAATTGTTCGACCATTTCTGGTCCAAGAAGCTTATGCACACCAACCTCATCCCAAAATGACGGTGTTCTGCATGTTTTTCCATACAGTGCTTCATAGGGTTCCATTTGGATTCTTTAGTGGAAACTTATATTATAAGAGAACTCAACCGGAGGAAGATATTGATCTCATCCTCCTTTAAAGTCCATTGAGCATGCTCTCAACATTTCCTCATGTGTTTGGATTGTCCACTCGGATTGGTGATCAGTTTGAGGATGATAGGCCATACTAATGTTCAGTTCAATATTCAGAGCATGTTGAAGACTCTTCCATAAGTTAGAGGTGAATCTTGGATCTCGATTGGACAAAATAGATAGTGGCACTCCATGCAGTCTTACCACTTCCCTGATATATATTTGTGCCAGTTGATCCAATGAGAAATCCTCCCAAATAGAAATGAAGTGTGCCGCCTTTGTAAGATGATCCATAACAACCCAGATTTTATTTTTTCCTATGGATGTATTTGGCAGTCTGGTGAAAAAGTCCATGGTGATTTTCTCCCATTTCCATTCTGGTATGGGAAATGGTTTCATCATCCCCTTAGACTTCTTCCTCTTTTCCATCACTTACTGAAACACAGGGCACTTTGATGTATATTAATTGATCTCCTAATTCATATTATCCCACCAATAATGCTCTCGTAGATCGCGATAAATCATTATGTTTCCTGAGTTAATAGAGAAATTTAAACTATGTGCATCATCCAAAAGTTCCTTCTTCAGCTCCGGACATGATAGAACACATAGTCTTTTCCCAAATCTCACAATTCCTTCTTTATTAAAATTAAATTCCAAGGATTTCCTATTTCCGATTGCTTCTATTTTTTTCTGAATTCCCACATTATCCTTTTGAGCATTCCTGAACCTTTCCAAAAGCGACGGTTGAGAAATAATTTTAGAAAGGATTGATGATGTAACCTTCATTATGATTCCCATGTCCATCTTCATCAAATATAAGAAGATTGGATCCTTTTCAATTCTCATCAATGATAGAATATATGGGTCCTTTCTAATTAGGGCATCTACCACCTTGTTCACATTCCCTGGGTGGTAATGGATCGAGTAGTCATAGTTTTGATCACCTCTTACCATCTTCATTGGTGCATGATCAAATGTTTCTGTGTGAATATATACTTGAAGATTTTGTGGTCCGTATATATTTCACACTTCTCCCGAAATAGATAGTGGCGCCAAATTTTCAAAGTAAAGTTCATTGTAGACAACTCAAGGTCATGTGTTGGATAGTTCTGTTCATGAACATTCAATTTCCTTGAAGTAGAGGAAATGACTTTGACATTTTGCATCAACAGACATCCCCATACTATCTTCTAAGCATCACTGAATACCACAAAAAGTTATCCACTTTTTGGGCGTAGTGATAAGCCTCCTTTTCATCTTCGTGAAGCTTTATTTACATTCATCTCTCCAATCGAACTTTACTCACTTCCAAGTTATCTTGGTATGAGGGTTGTATAATCATGATAAATTTCTCACAAATCGTCGATAATATCCAGCAAACCCCAAGAAGCTACAAATATTTGTTACAGATTTTGGCCTTGTCTATCCCTCAATTTCATTTGTTTTTTATGGATCCATAGATATCCCAATGATTTTGATGATATGGCCCAAGAATGAGACATCCATCAACTAGAACTCACACTTTCTATACTTTTCATAGAGCTTCTCCTTCCACAAGGTCTCCAGTACAGTTCTCATATGCTTCTTATGATCCTCCTTGGTTTTGTAGTATATCAAAATATCATCTATAAATACTACCAAAAATTTGTCAAGGTAGTCTCTAAAGAATATATTCATCAATTCAATGAAGATTGATGGAGCATTAGTGAGTCTGAAAGGAATTACTATGAATTCATAGTGCCCGTATCTTGTATGAAAAGTACTCTTGGTGATATCTTCCTTCATCACCCTTACTTGATATTATCCCGACCAAAAATACACCTTGGAGAAGTATTTTTCTCCACACATCTAATCAAACAATTCATCTATTTGTGGGAGAGGATAAATGTTCTTTATCGTGTTTTTTTTATTCTCGTGATAATAGATGCAAAGGTGCATTGACCCGTCTTTCTTCTTAATGAAGAGGACTGGTGCACCCCATGGTGAAGTAGTTGGACGTATAAACCCTTTATCCAGATTCTCTTATAGTTGTTTCTTCAGCTCCTCAAGCTCCTAAACAGAAATTATATATGGTGTCTTGGATATTGGAAATTCCCCATGTATAAGATCAATTGATAATTCAACATCTCTTCCCGGAGGAATACCAGGCAATTCCTCATGAAACACTTTTGTGAATTCACTCACAATAGGCATGTCTTCAAGGATGGTTACTTCCTTGGACACAATCATCTGAGCCAGATACACCTGATCATAGGGAAATAATATCCATGCTTTAGATGATGGAGCTATAGATGATTTATCTTCCTCCTTGCACTTGTAAATAATCTAGGGACGATTCTCCATATGGAGAGTGATTTCCCTATCACGACAATATATGTTGTCTCTATATAAGGAAAGCCAATCCATGCCAATAATTGTATCAAATTACATCAGAGGGAGTATAATGAGGTTCTCCAGGAAGTTTAATCCATATATTATGATAGTAGAGGAGTTATATTCCTGGGATGAAATGATTTCCCCATTTTCAATACTCACCGACATCATCACTTTCATGATTTTTGGTGGTGCTGGGATTGTTCTACTAAACATTTGAGATAAAAAAGAATGTATAGAACCAGAATCAAAAAGTAAGTTTGCTATTTTTGAATGAATAACTATTGTACCTGTCACTAATACATTATCGGGGTTCACTTCTGCAGTAGTGATAGAAAAAGTTCTCCCTTGCTGCCTTGGAGGTTGTTGGTTGCCTCTGAAAACCCTTGGCTTATGGAACTAATTTTAAATATGCCATGGTTCTTTGCAGTTGTAGTAATGAAAAACACGTTGAGGTTTGAATGGAGAATTCCTCTCCTCTACTTCAACTATGGGTTTTTCTTTTCGGCAGTAAATAGCTTGGTTCCCTTCTCTTCTACACATAAATAATTTCCTTTTCACCTTCAAGAAATTTCTGGGGTGCTTTTTTCTGCACCTTTAACATGTGGGGTGCTAGATCTTTATAGCACCATTGGATTTTTCCATCAGACCACCAGCATTGAAGTCCTCCTTACGATTTTTATCCCCATGATACCCCTGAGATTCTCTGATCTCCATTTTAACTTTGAGGGCACATCAGACAATTTCCTCATTGTTGTCGATGTCGTGGATCGCCAGCGCTTTTTGCAGGCTAGGTGTCAGCCAACCAAAGAAGCGGTAAACCTTGCATTTGGGGGTAATGAAAAAGCCAGAAGTGTATCATGCAAGCCTTGTGAAGTTTTCCTCATACGCTCCAATAGATTCATTATATTTTTTCTTGAGGGAAAGGAAATCCCTTTCTATCTTAAGCCAGAGGGTGTGTGAAAAATATTTATCTAAAAACATCATCTGGAAATCCTTCCATTCCAATGCCTCGATCTCCTCCTCAGGCTTCGTATTTTTTATCAACATCAACCATTGATCAGCTTCACCATCCATACGATAAGAAGACAATGGAAACTTCTCTTTTTCATATCATTCAAGGATGGAGAAGATATATTCAATAGAGTTGATCTATTGTTCTGTGATTGAGGGACCAAATGATCCACTAAAAGTATAAGGCCTTTGTCTCATGAAGTTCTCAATAGTGACTTGTTCTTTCTTAGGGGGGTTGAATGTTCCTCTTGACCCATGTTTAAATTCATATCTTGGGTTAGCTGAGAGGGATGTGTGACAAAGTTGAAGATTCCTGCTCCCATTGGATTGGGCATCTCATTAGTACACTCATCACATTGATCTTTACATCAGTTGTTAGCATGTTTCCTCCTATTACCAGCCATTGGATGGAATAATAGGAATGTTAGGGGTAACACATAAAAGGTAATCCAAGGAAAAAACTAACAACTTATAAATAAATTTTATTTCCTTAACATCTGAATCTATTGGCTTCAGTCTATGTTATCCATGATCTATATTCTAACTTATATTCTTAGGGCATTTTTTACCTTAATAATGGTTCATACTAAGCTTGTGAATTTACCTCATTATATCCCCCCAGGAGTGTCGTAACCAAGAGTGCTGGAAGGACCATTGTCGTGAACCAGTTCCCATTCAAGTCTAGCTCAAAGTAGTGTTTTCAGGTTTTACCCCTAGGATACATCGGTGCCAGAGCCGCCACTACCTACTCGTATCCAGACAGCGATGTATTTTCTTGATAAACCACTTACATAATACTCACAAAAACTTAGGGATGTTATGATTATACTTAGTCTTGTCTCTACGTCTTCACTAGGGTTTTCTAATCCTAATCCCAAAAATAACTGAACCTCCCTTTGATACCAACTATGACAACCCTACTTTTTTACACACTTAAACATGATTTATTACATAAACTTCACTTGATAAAACATATAAGATCCAGATTTCTAGTGTCTTTGTTTCTTAGGATCATCACATAACAACTTAGAACATAAAACATGAAACATATTTATTGAAAACTTCTTTTACATGACCACTATATTCCCCCGTACTTAGCATTTCATGGGATAACCTGAGGACATGCATAATAAAAGGGTGAGCTATAAATCCCAGTAAGGGAATAAACATGGAATAACATGAGGAATGAAATACATGTTAAACAATTGGCATATAAGTAGAGAAAAATTTAATCATATACATAAAGGCATGATAAATCATGATAATCATAACATGGAAATGTGGAAACAACACTTAACATAGAATTAGCATGAGCCAAGGCTCATTGCACATGGAGCATGAGTAGATCCTCATTGAACATGAAGCATGAATAAAACCTAATTGAAATTTAATTAGCTTTAGTAAACACCCATTGCAAATGATGTATCATTATACTATACTTAACCCAATGCATTGGAGCACTATAAGGGTGCACCCTTCTTAAACATTTCATTTAATGCATAAGTGTGCAACATGGATCATATAACATGGATTAATAAAACATAATAATTTATTCCATGATAAAGGAATGTGTATTTGATACATGAAACATTATATTCAATAAGTAAATGTGCATAAATGGGAATACCCTTGATAGAAAAATGGGCATGGTATTCACTACACAATGACATTGGCTTGGAAAATCGGTGCAATTTCGGCAGCGTAACGACGTGATGTAAGAACTCATAAAAATGGTTGATGAGAGATGAATGTGTGTCTCAACATATTTACATAACATGGACAGTATGGGGTCATATAAAAACATGTCCCAACAAATGTAATGTAATTTATATTTATGATACAAAATAATTTCTTGAATGTAAATGAGGAGAGAGAAATTTCTTTCAGAATTTTGGCATAGTAACGGGTGTACATGGGAGGCATTTAATGAGAGATAAAGGGGTCACCCATAATTAAAACATAAATATGGTAGTTTTGGGGAGGTTCTAAACCATACCCCAATATTTATAATTGGAATTAAAAGGCTGTAAATATATAACGAATATTGGACAAAAATGAGAAAGGAAGAAAAAACCCTTACTTGGAAGTGGCATCCAAAGGCTTGAGAGAGGCTTGAGAGAGGATTCTTGGGAGAATGGGGCACCTTGGGATGATTCTAGAGAGAGGAGGGCAGAGGTTGGACGAACTATAAAGGCTTTGAGTGTGGAGTAAGTGGGATCTAGGGTGGGTTTATATAGGAAATGTGAGGGAATTCTTTATTATTTAGGTATGGGAAATCTCACGTTAAACTAATCCAAACCACAAACCAGCCCATGGTTTTTGCCCATGGTTTTTAGAAAAGGTTTTTGGAAAAAAATATTTTAGAAGTCCAATTTCATAAATTCTTAATATAATGTGGATGATTATGTGGAGGTGAGTAACACTCTCAAGGAAAACAATTTAAAAAGACAAGATGTTTAATAAGCCTTGATGGGTCCATTAATGCTTTGTAAAATAAGTCAAAAAAACCCCAAAACCACATTATTTTAATGGTAAACCATATATTTGACGAAAATAATGCTTATAGTATTTTATTACATCACTATTGGGTTATTATGATGTCATAAAACACATTATATATTTAAACGGTATTTAATTTTTACCCAAAAAATTGATTGTCTCAAAAAATTATGAAAAATTAACCATTGGATAATTTCGACATCCTGATTCCAGAAAAAATATTTATTTTATCTAAATAATTTTCTAAATATGTTAATTTTCACTTTAAAAATAAAAACCGACATTTATCAAAAATTCACGGGTTTTGGCAAAAATGGCTTTCAAACCTTAACAAAAATTACAATTGCATTCATAAAATTATACGAACATTTATATTTAATAAAACATTAATTTAATAATAATAATAATATTTTATTAAAATATTATTTAATTCAAAAATTCATTATTTCATCATAATAGATTTCTTAGTTGAAAAATAACAAAAAATACTATTTGAGCTTTAAAAACTATTTGCAAGATAACAATAATAAAATGAAAGTATTTTAATTATTATATACAAAAATAATGTACATAACCATAGTGCTAAGTAATTGTTACATAACCCCTTATAACACCCGCATAAGACAAAATTGTAAGGTCTGCGATGGTGACAGACTCTTGGGGAGGCTCGGATAACATTATTTGGGTGGTAATCTCTATAAACTTCCATTTCTCTCTAAGGCGGTCTCGCTTGAGCTTAGAATATTCAAGATCAGCTTGGTCTTGGTCAAGAATGAAGCCCAATGATGCCATATCCTTTCCAAGCTTTTACCAATGGGCTTTGTATGGGGCAAATCTACTGGATGAGGCCATCACTTCCTTTATCTGAGTAAATTGGATTTGTTAAAGCCCAATATTTATACTAATCATGTGATCACTGTTCAAAGGCTATATTTGCAACGGCCACAATTCTTGACATAAATACAATGAAGTTGACATTTTTTATAAACTTTTTACATAAAGAGACATTTGATTATATCAAGGGGGATTTCCATTGATGAATGTTTGGGTCGTTACACCAATAATCCCTAAAAAATAAATTATCTATTAATATTCTCATACGAAAGAGGTGAATACCTTCATCAATCATTCTCTTCAAATAAGGTGATAACCAAAATTACCATAGAAACATACTGAAAACTTGATTTTTCTATATTATTTATGTTACACATATATTACTTGATATATTATTTAAATTAAAATATCAATTAAACATCATCAAGAATATACCTCTTTTTAGTCAAATAATTAAGTCATTCCATTGTTTTCAATACTATACAATTAAATTTATCTGTATGAATCATCTCTTTATCAAAATATCATTATCTCGGATTCAAGAACTTATTAAGGCTTTTAATTCACTCAGTCATGTGTTTTCCATGATTTTGAACATATCAATGAATCATTTTCATTGGTTACATATACAATTCAAGATAATATCTCCAATCTTTTATGCAATAGTACATCAATACATTAGTTATAAATTCCAAAATAAAACATGTTAATATCATCAATAAAATACAAGTAATATTTTTTATTGGATCCAAATAAAGAATAATAATAGTGATTCATCTTTAGTTGTACCAATTTCATAATCCTTACTATGGTCCCTTAGAATATTCTGAGTTATATTCTATTACATCTTGGTGAATTCATTTTCTTACTACCATATCTCCATATAGTGGAATCATTTATCATTGTTTTTTTCATTCAATCCCTTTCAATTTTGATATTTTATTCTATTTCACCGTCAATTATAGAAAACTCCAATTCCTATCAAGCATGTATAAGGTTATTTCATTCAAAAAATATCAAACGTGGGAAAATACTTATTTACCTTTTTCTCCTTATACATTTCTTATATTTCGTTCTCTTCTTCTATTCATTCCCATTGAAAACATAATAAATAGAGTATTTCTTGTCATCATGACAGCATATAATACTATTTCATCAAATCATGAAAAATATTAAGATACCATCACCTTTTAAATTTTTTTATTAATACCTTCAAATAAATTGTCAATCATATAATTTGTGTTTCATTTGTAATCTTTTTTCATACATTGATAAAAAGGTAATGGTGGATTCATGCTTTGTAATTTTTTTATTCATTTTTCATTAAACTATTGTAAAATATCGTTATCTCAGTATATTTCTCATGGATGAAATATTTTCCATAAAAATCAAACCTTAAATGCATTCCACTTCATCAGTTATGTTTACTATTCCTTACTAGTATTCTGTTTGAATTACCACCATTTATCCTTTAAAATAGTAGTTTCCATATATCTAACTAGTCAGTACATTTGATATTTATATCATGTATATTGTTAGATATACATGATGTAGTCTAGCAATTATAGTATAGATATTTTAACGTGTAATATTTAATAGTGATTTCCATAGATTAGTTGACATATGAAATGGTTATAAGAGATCCCATGCTATAATGAGAACATCAAGATACTATGACATTAATCTAGATATAAGGTCATATGGTATCGATACATATTATTGACTGAACACTATAGGTGTTTTACTATCAAGTGTTAGGGGATCATAACAATTGAGAATTTTTTAAACTAATCTCACACACGGTGATCTCTAATAGTGATATCAAGAGGAATGACACACCAATAGTAAGACCACATGTTTATGATGTCATTAGATGTTCCTATCTATGGTCATTTGTAATCATCTCTTGACTTGAGGTAATTACCAATGTATTTCATTTGATCATGTACTTATGTAAAATGGAAAAACCATGATAATGAAATCATGGTGAGGTAGCTTGTGTTGGGTGCATCGTTAGTGGCACAGAATTGGTTAGAAGTTCAAGAAAGGATATATCACTTGTAGGTTAAGGAATTAATATATTCCGGGCTATGTTGATCAAAATCGTAGAACATTCAAAAGATCATGGTCTTGGTAGTCAAGAAAAACTCCATCTAGTCAAATCAATATATAATACTTTAATAAATGGATGAGGACATGAGTGTGAACCCTTCATTATAAGGTGTTTAATGACAAACATACTATATTACACATTTCATGTTTGTATTTCGGTTTTCATTAGTGTGACAATCCATAACACTTTTGGGGATAGGATGGGTTACTAAATCCTACCCTTATTCAATGAATATAAATCACAACCATCAAGATAAGGGATTAGAGGGTCACCAAAAATAGTGTATTAATGAATCTTCCATATTCATTTGAATTTGAATATTGGACAAGGTGGTCCCAACCAATGGGGATTGGGATTTTTCAAATGAGATACTTTCACTAATGCAATAAATAAATTCATGCTATTCATGTTAAGAATAATAAGTATTAAATTTATTTATTAAATATATTTTCTTGGTTTATGTAAATACAAGAAAAATATTTTTTGAACGAATTTAAAAATATTCAAGGTTCTATTAATATTTATGGGAATGGAGATCCATGTTAATGACTCATTGATTATAATTTATTGTATTGAATATAATAAAAGATAGTGATAATGATATTTATGGCATAGTAAACCAGTCATAACATGTCAATTATAGTGGTTAAGTATTAGGGGGCTGGAGAGAATATTCTGTGCAATTTAATTAAACACTATATATAGGAGAGGAGAGCTTCTGACCATGGACATTTCAGGGAAATTACCTCCTTTATTCTCTCTCCCATGGTCTAGAGAGAGTGGATCTAGATATATGATCTTGGAAAGAGCTCTCTATTAATCATCATAATAGTGGTGATGCACTGATCATCAAATCATTGAAGGAATCATCGAATCTCCATGCTACCTTCCGAAAATAGATTAATGGTGCTCTCGCAGTTTCTTGAAGCATATGTGGATGACAAAGAGGAAACATGATTGAGATTCTTATGGAATCCATCATCAGTGATGAGAATATTTCATGTGTGTTTTATAATATGAAGAAGGTATTTTATGGATTTAATTTTGTTCATAAAACTCTTCATGAGAGATCCTATGCTTAAATTATGCTGTATTTCACCAACGTTGACGAGTTCAAGTCGATCATTTGTTTAAACGTTTAAAATCCAATCCTTTGGGGCTTCATCCATGTACCTGGTACTATGAACTAGTATCATAGGGATAGATGAAAAAATTTAAACAAAATAAAAATTAAATTTTCGTTATGTTTAAAATAAAACATTCTTAAGATCCCAACTCCTCAGACGTGATTCTAATCCGACCTCATATTTCCATGTTATTAAAATGGATTAGAATGCTGATTTTTGGGATAAGTATGAATAACACATATTTTAAAAATATCTATGTAATAATTACCTGAAGGATATAATTTTGAATTCGATCTCTAGTCGGACTACAAACCATCAGAATAGTGTTTTCCGAAGAGAATTAATAACTATTATTATTATTATTATTATTATTATTATTGTATTTAAATTTTTATTGTCTATAGTGATAAAATTAGAAAAATTATGTATTTAAAATAATTGTTGGAAAACTTTTGAATTATCTTCCATGTGGGTGAGATAAAAAATAAAAATACAATAAAAAGTGGAGTTTCACAATTATGAGATGAGAGTCAAAGAATAAAAAAATAAAAAAATATTAATAAAAAAATGTCAAATGTGAGGGGTTGAGATCCCCCACCCCCGTTCCTTCCTATATGAACCAACTACACCATGTCGGTGAGCTTAATCTCTTGATATCTCCCTCATGAAGGTGCTGAACCCATGGAACCTAGACCCCATCCATCCAATTGACCCCCCCTCAGAGCCTCCTCCATCCTCTCCAGTGCTGCCTCCCTCGGTGGTGCGGAAAACCCTAGATGAACCTATCTTTTTCCTCCCTCCTCAAGCCTGTGGTGGTTCAATGACCACCAGCTCCCACTTGGGGAAGATCTTCCACTGTACCGAGTTGAATCCAAGCTATAATGGGGTATCCTTCCTCCATCTGTACAAATCAAACTCCAACAGCTTCCACCGAAGTTGGCGCCCCCCTTAGTGTTGGCACTGCCGCTCGTGGCCATGCTGGGCCACCATCCACTATTCGGTTGGCCTTAGCCCAGTTTCTCCTTACCTCCGACCAATTCCATATGACACTCGTCCCCCTCTGTATCCTCTAGCTACCAAATCAATGGCCCCATGTCCAGTTAGTGCCCTTACCATGGTAGTTTATCAGAGGTAACCCCTAAAACCACTATTGCGGGTTCGTTTGGACCCGATACATCCCGAAATGCGTTTGGGTGGGTCTACCCAACCAAAAAAATAATTTGGGGATCACCCTGGCCCAATATTTCCTTGAATAGGTTGGCACAACCTAGTATGGGTCATTGGGGGTTCCGCCCAACACACACATGCCCTGCCTAGAGTTTTGGGCAATGGATATTTTTAATTTAATAAAATATTAAATAAAATAAATAATTTCATTCCATTTTATGATAAAAGTATTTCAATTTTAATTTTTGGTTTTCAAAAAATATTTCTGAATAATTAATATAATTACATATTTGAATAAATTGATTAACTAATTTTATTTTTGGTCTTCAAAATAAATAAATTAATGGGGCAAGATGATACAAAATATTGAATTAAAATATGAATAAATTTTAATTTAATAATAATACCCAAAGAAATATTTTTAAGGAAAGATTCATTTTTATTCATAATTTAATTTAAAATATGTGAGTAAATTAATATGGACCCATCATGAGCCTCTCGACCAACAAATTCATGTTTGGTGTTTTTTTCATTTAATTATTTCATTATTTCATGGTTTTATAATAAGTAGTTAAATAAAAGGTGATTTGTGTGTCATCTCAGTGTCATTATATGTATAAGGGTCCACACTCCCACTTCATAGTTGTATTTTATACTCCCCAGTTTCTTTGACTATGAGCGGGTATTTTTGTATAATTACTAGATGATGAGTTCCACAATTCAGGCTATGTTATGGAGATGCACTATATAAGATCTGATTTATTATATGGGAAGATAATACGACTCAAGTTTCCAATGAAAGAACTCAAGTTATAGCCTCTAGTTTCTAGTTTAATCCATTATTCACTCAATGGGCCACCCATTATAATTGTCTCTTGATCAGGCTATCTATTTTTATCATGGTTTATTATGATTTTGTAAGTGTAGTGAACTCACAAACACATAGAATAATAATAAACAATAATGCACAAATAAAATGAAAATGTGATGAAATAAATTTTTATATTTCATGCATGGTAAGTTTTGTGTGTGATCACATAGTTTATGCTAATAAAAATATTAAATTATTTATTTTTTCACATTAAAAACAACAAAACCCTCAACGAAATATTATTTTGTAATCGCCTTCCAAAATTTAAACTTGAACAAAATCAGGTGTTCACTATGCTTGTCATGCCAAAGGTGAGGGTGAATCTTACTACGAGGGAGTACTTATGAGAGTGATGGGTTGATAGAACAAAAGTTACAGAAATGAAGAATCCAAAGATGTATTGTAGTAATTTTAGTGGAACCTGTTTTGTAAATCAAGTAGCGATTTATGAAACATGTACTTCCCACAACAGATCATGGAACTGTGCGTCAAAGCAGTTGGCCAGCCTATCACCTACCTTGAACCCTAAAATTATTGGCTAAGACAATGCTTATAGACTATGAAGGGTGGTTTGATGATCTATTCCACTAAAATACTAAACTGGTATATTATTTAGATTCTATCATAGAGGGTTCATAGAATTTCATAAAATAGTGGGAGACATTTAATAATTTAACTAAATTAATAGAAATGTCTAAATCTGTAATCTAGATAAAATTTGAGAATTTTATAAAATTTATTTGATGACATGAAATGTTATACAACAAAACAATAAGTGTATTTGACATAGTAAATTTCCATAGAGGAACTAATTACTTATTTTAGTACAGGTGCTTGTGAAAAATACATCGATACCAGAAATTCAAGGTGCATGTGACCCCGTAACCTTTTAAACTATCACAGAAAGAGATGGTGCTAATATTTCATACCAAAGACTAATGTAAACTGAATATGATTGTTATAAAATTATGGAATCATTAATGTCTAATGTTAGTTTTATTCACTATATTGGTCATCGATGAAATAATAATTAGCCACATCTCCTTGAGAATTAGAAGGAGAATGTGAAGCAATGATATGAATTGGTAATTCTAACACTGGATATATGTACATTCAAAGGTGGATAATGATCATTCAATACCTCCTATATTAATATCATTTTCCTCTCTTTACTCATGTCTCATTTTTTGTTACAAAACCAATAAAAATTGAGTAAAATCTTCAATACATATCTCGGTAATAATTCTCCCAGAAAAAAAAATATCAAAGCCGTATTCTTATTTAGTTCTTATGGACAGAAAATTGGATGACAAGATAAAAATTCCAATGGAATGTTATTCCAAAAGAACATTTTTATCATCCTTCAAAAAATTAGGAATAAATAATGGTTATATGCATTGGATATAATAATATAAAATAAAGGAAGACTAAATGCAATAATCTGATTTAATGAAGTATGTGATTTCTTCCCCTTAAGGAATATTCTACAATGTAATGTTTTGATTTTACTTATTGGTTTTTAATACTATAATACTATCACATATTTTTATTTAAATACAATAAAAATTTACGTATAAAAATGTTACAATATGTATGGTTTATTATCCAATAGGCTGAGAAAGGGTGATTCACCTGTCATTATTGAGAAACACATCACATATATATTTCCATGAAGATGATTCGCATGGAAATTTCATTGAGGATGAACAAAACATTCATCTCACATGTTCTGTTGGTCTCAATGACACATTATTCCATGTTCCATAATGAATATTGTTTTGGTATGTAATACTCAATCAATATTGTAGTGATACATGAATCATAAGAAATATGAGATGAAAATAAAATGTAAGACTTATACCCAGTTGTGGAATGATATTTCTTGGTCATGTAAAACTGGTATTGGAAATCTAGTTTATACCTAGTATTGTATTGGGTATCGGTAAATCTATAAACCATGGGTATTATCAACATCCTTAGATTTAATAAAGAAACCCTTAGAAATTAAGATATTCCACAATGATTTTGGAAATAGATCTACAAGGGAGTGTAAAATATTCCAAGAACAAGGTACAGTAATATATATACTTCATAAGATTCATATAAGGAATTAAGGAATGTTAATTTCAATTAATTTCATAGCTAGAAGATATTATTTTATTCAGGTTGTCAGGCATAACAATATATCGAACAAGCAATCATTGATCATAATAATGTTATGTTGAGTAATTCCTATACTCACATTACCATATCATCATCATGGAATTGATTTTAATGAGATGTATCAATGATAATGTGTTACATGTTAACATTGGTTAACAAAAATTAGCATGGAGAAATTCCAAAATTCACATTTTAAATATCAGATTTATGAGGTAAGGAGATTCTATGTTGCAAATTGAAGAATCATCCATTATATTTCATGAAGTGGTTTGAAAATAACAGTAATATCTCACAAACATATTTCAAAAATAATGAAAATCTGATATAATACGAGTCATAGTATGATGGAAATCCAGTTTTTCATAAGTAATGATTTTTAGATGCAAAGAGGTTTTTAGGAAAAAAACCTACATGCATTAGGAAAAAACACATTGTGTATATATGTCAATTATCCTAATGATAGTTTATGATATTACATAAAACCCAAAAATATAAAAGTTTTTTTCATATGACTGATTACATATCATTAATGGTACTCGGATATTTTGTGAAAGTGGGAGCCATATTGACTTAGTTTTAGTCAATTATAGAGATGGGCAGGTAGTTTTAATTTGAAGTAGTTCCATTAGTTCATGTAGAATAGGGTATGTTCTAGAGACACATACTCTATAGGAAAGATAAAACCATGGTGATGATTTTTGTAACCACGGCTATCGGTGATCTATTATTCATTGTGAATAATATTTCCTAAAAATATGTTGTGTACGGAAATTATCTGAGATTTAGAATACCAAATTAAAATTCAATAAAAGGATTCAATGTATCAAAGTGAAAAAGGGGATTATTATTTTGAATATTGTGGTGGGTATTTAGTTCTGATGATAACTGGATTGTATAAACATAGTACAATCAAGGTCTGATTGGTAATACCAAGTCAGTATGCCTAAATCTTTTTGAAATCTACTTATCATAACTAATTTCTATGATCATATTATTCGGCATTTGATGTCATGACCATCAATCAAGGATGGTGTCTATATGACAGAACCAAAAAGTGATGGTCATGTCACAGAATGATTATAATGTTTGAAGTTACTGATACCTAGTTTAGGATTAATGTTTGAAATGGGATCATAGAATATATATTTCAAATAAAGTTTTTCCATATGTCAACAGAGGTTAGTGGGAGAACCAAAGACTTCCAGGTGAAATATTTCTAGAAGCATATGGAAAACATATTGGACTTCAATGTGGTTAAGGCCATGATGAAATTTATTCAATAGTGATTGACATAAAGTAGAAACCTATTTTCTAGAGAACAAGATCTACTGAGGTGGATCTATGTGTTTCTTGAACATGTACAATCCTAAATATAGTGACATGGTATTGAAAAAAATAAAATATGGAACAATTCATGAGATTAATTACTTCCAGTGTCACATGGCATTATCTCTGTAGGTTGAAATTTCTAAGACATAGATTATGATTAATTTGGTGAGCTGATATCTAGGCACCAAAGTGATGGATCAATCATGTTTTCCATGATATGTACAACAATTGATATTCCCATAATATAAATTATAGTGAGAAACTATCAGTCATTTACAGGATCAAAGAAAGTGAAGCAGTTAGAACTATCCAATATACATTGGAATGTATAAAAGTTACGTACATGGTATGTGGAGAAGAATGGATGCTAGATTTTAGGGGAAATTAAAAACATTTTTGTTATATCCATGTGATTAGATAATTCATTAAATCTTTGATGATGGGAAATTATATCTCATAAAATCCAGTGGTAGTCATACCTATATGTACTAAGTATATTGCAGAATCTAAGGCACATTATAAGTAGTTAAATTCAAAAATTTGTTCTAGATCATGGAATCACACCATGTAAGAAAAGAATTATCATAATGTAATTTATGATATTATTATTAGCTAGGAATTATTATTATGAAAGTAGCAAAGAGTTATATACTCAAGGATACAATATCTTGAAATTTGTTACTCATGGAGATGAGGTAACAAATAGAATAATAGCCATGAAGTGGAATTGTGGATGGCCCAACAACCAAATCCATGAATCAACTGAAACATAATTTTAGTCATGTATGAAGCTAACACGTTCAGTTACCAGGTTGGATCTAGTGAAAGTGGGAGTGTTGTATTAGTGTTTTACCTAGACCAAACTATTAAGTACTTCTGATTATCATATCATGTATACTGTTATATATAAAATTTATGTAGTCTTACCATTATTGTGTATATATTATTACATCCACTATTTAATTATAATATTATTATATTAGTTGTCATATCAATAGGTCATTTCAGATACCAGGCTATAATGATAACATCAAGATACAATGAAATTAATCTTAAACTAAGGTCCTATTGTCTAGATACATCATACTATCAAGACACATTAAGTGATTGAATATTAGGTGCTGCAAGCTCATAGTCATTGAGACATCTTCTTAGGAAGTTCTCTCTTCTTGATCTTTATTATTGAGATCATGAAGAATGACCCAGAAATAGAAACACATCTTGGTTCATGTGTCATTGGATGTTAATATCTATGAACATGTTCAATGGTCTCTGATCCTGAGGGGATTTCCAATGTATAAAATTTGATCACATACTTCTATAAAAGGAAAAAACCATGATAATGTAATCATGGAAATGTATCTTATGTTTTGTGTGTCAATGGTGGCATGACCTTGGTCTAATGGTAAAGAACTATTTTTTCACTTCTATGTTAAATAATTGATATATCATGAGTTGTGTTGATCAGTATGGTAGAAACCTCATTAGGTCGTGGCCATGATAGTCGAGGGTAAATCCATCCAGTTGGATCATAAAATAATAATGCAAGAAAAGGACGATTACATGAGTGTGCATCCTATTTTTTAATATATTTAATGAAAAATATATTATATTACATAGCATGTGTTCGTAGGTTGGTTTTCACTTTTGTGACAATCCATATATCATTAGGGTCTGTGATGGGTTTCTAGATCCTTCTCTTTGAATGTGAATAGTATTCACTAATATCGAGACTTGTGCCTAGAGGGTCACACACCCTTGAATATTCAAGAATCATCCACATTTAGTTGAATAAGTATATTGGACATATTGGGGCCCACCCTAGGGGTCTGGGATTTTTACAATGAGATGCGATCACCGATGAAATAAATAAATTCATATTATTCATGGAATGGTAATGAGTACTGAATTTTTTTTATTATATGTATTTATAATTTTAATGTAAATACATGAAAAATATTTTTTGAAAAAATATTAAAATATTCAACATTAAATTAATATTTTTGGTAATTAATATTTGAGTTAATGACTAATTTTTTATCATTTAATATATTTACTATATTATAAGAATGTGATAATAATATTTATGACTCAGTTTAGTAGTCATTATTCCTAGTGAATTAGGTATTCTAGGGCCCAAGAGGGAGTTCTATGTAAATTAAATTACACACTATTTATCGAAGAGGTGAACAAGGAACCATGGACTATTCATGATATTAATCCACTTTATTCTCCCACCCATGTTCTAGAGAGAGGGTATCTAGATCTAGGTTCTCAGATCATGTTATTTATCATACATAATATTCAAGGTGATGTAGTGATTGTCGGAGCATCGAAGGCATCGTCAGATCTCCACACTAGCACTAGTAATTCAATGATCATCTCTCTTGCAGTTTGTTGAAGGGAATTTGGATGATCTAGTGGAATTAATCTTTAGATTCTTTGAGAATGAATGACTGATGATAAGAAAACATCGTGTAGAGATTTGAATATAAACCATGTATTTAATGGTATTAATTTTTTTCAAAATTATTTTCATGTGAGACTATCATCTTAAATCGCACATTGTTTCACCAATGTCGATGATTTCTTGTTGATTGTCTATGGAAATTTTTTAAATAGTGTCTTTTGGTGATTCGAATGCATGCCTGATACCTTCATTATTAGAATGTATTATCATTAAATAATTTAAATGTTTTTCATTTTCCATTTCATAACATTTAAATACCATAAATATCTTCACAGGGGATTGAATTTACTTATCATCTACCATTGGGTCAATATTCCCCCTAAATAATGAAGGCCTCTTTCAAATAAAATGAACTATTGTAGGAGAATATCACTATGGAGTAGGTTTCTCTATCAAAGAAAATTCATTTCTTATAACTATATTAAACAATCCTAATTTATACAATGTTTTCTCAGTTTAAATAACCGATATATTGACTCTCTCAACATGGAAATATATAAATATTCCATGAGCATTGATACCCTTCATCTTTACATGATACATTTCTAGACAATGAATATACTATATTAGTTAATAAAATTATGAATTTTTAATTATATTTTAAAATTAAAAATATGGTTTAAATCTTTTTATTAATTAAAGAAAATCAGTTTTCATCTCTAAATCATAATTTTTAGTTTCATTGGGTATATCCTTAAATTAAATTACATTATAGTTATTTGTAAAAAATTGTATTATCATAACCGAATCCAATAGGAGTGTCATACCAGGTGCATAGTAAATCCGATATCCATATACTAGAAAATTCTCAAGTTAAGCCTGAGGATCCTTTTTCTGAATTAGTACTAGTAGGTCACTCTATTATAAAATCATATCTACATGTATTATCCATAAATGTATGAATTCTAGGAAAAAACACAAAATCATTAACTTAAAAAACATTAGGTTTTTTTATGAAAAATAAATATTCATATATAAAATACTAGATTTAATTCATAAAAAATTTACCATATCATCATGAATCTTTATTGAGTAAAGGGTAGTGGTTTATCAATATTTCCCCAGTTAATCAAATAACATACCACGTAAAAATTGTATATAAAACTATTATACTGTGTAGGTAATCATCAAATCCATTGAAAAATAAAATGGATATTTATAGTAAATTTTATTACCAATGATAAATTATAAAAACAATGTGATTTTTTCAAGATACAATCATAATTCATAATGGAAACTGTGATTTATCAATAAATTTTATAACACGCTAATTTTTTAAGTCAAATTATCATGGATGAGATAATAAAAAATAAAAAATAAAAAACATGATGTATGAATGAATAATTAGATTACATTTCAATGTTGAATTATATAAAAAACATTAATGTGTGTGGGTGAATAATAACAAATAGGACACAATTAATTGAATGTTAATTGAGATGAAATCCCTTAAAGTAGGTGTCATTTTTAATGAATGTTATTTAACCTCATGTACAATGGTTTTAAATATATTAAAAACACATAACAGAACCATATTATTGTTTATTATATCATATATGATCCTTTTATAACATATCATCACTGTTTAATTAATAATATTTTGGTATTTAAATTGTTTATGTAGTTAATTTTCTAGATTTATTATTCACGCATTATTATGAATATTGTCACGACCCGTCCTCGGGGACCGTGTCGTGACTACCCCAAGCCCGCCTTCCGTAGGCCAGGGGCTGGCGACTAGCACCAAGGCGTAAATCCCGATAAAAAGGGGAAGGCATTGCCTTTGTAAAGTAAACAAACACATAGAGTTAGAAAACAGAAGTAAACACTAAGTAAAACTGGGTACAATAGTAAGTGAGGAAAAGTAAGTGGGCCTGAATACAATCCCAAACTGAAAGTAAAGTACAACTGAAAAAGGGAGTACAGCAACTGAAAAGTAAAGCTGCAATGTTGAGTCGTCCACTGGAAGTCCCACCTGAAGGGTGGGTACAGATAGCCTCCATAGCTCATCGGGTCTGGTCGTCCGCTCTGAGTACGTCCCGTCCAGTGGTCCACATCTAGGTACCGACCTGGTCCGTAAGCCTCAACCACGATCAGTGTTGTCCGTCGTCTGCACCCAACACAACGTAGTGCGGGCATAACCCGTGCAGGGGTGAGTATACGCTACTCAATAGGGACCCCGAGACCCCCGAAGGTATCCCATAATCCACAAAGGATAATCCAAAAAGGAAAGATACAATCACAAAGTAACATTCAACACTACTTAGTTATATGCCCATACTTATACCTAAGTCATCAATTATCGTTCGGCTCCAACATCTGAGCCCTAGTACAACCCAGTACACATAGGAAAACACAACCCAGTCCACACAGGAAAACATCACCCAGCCCACATAGGAAAGCATAAATTAATCCACACAGGATATCAAGTCAATCTTATCGAAGATAAGGATTGAAAATCAAGACTCAGCTCACACTGTTATACTTCTTCATAAGATGATAGAGATGACCAGATTTAGCCACAGATTCATCTAAGCCATCGGACCCACACAGGATCGATAGGTACTAACCCCCACAATGACCCACAAAGGATCGATAGGTATTAACCCCCGCAATGACCCACACAGGATCTGACCCACACAGGATCGGTATGAGATGGCCCACACAGGACCGCTGAGCGCTGACCCACACAGGATCTGACTCACACAGGATTGGTAGCACTGACCCATGTAGGATCGTTGAGTGCTGTAGTCGTCGCCGTCGAATCCACGGAGGATTTCTGTACAGTCGTCATCGTCATCGCAGTCGCAGCCAGCTCTAGGGTTCCCGAACACAGCAAGCTCGTTCGGGAGGGTCCGCTCCACGAGCCGAGCAGCTGATACATCAACTGACACAAAGTACGAAGTTGATGTATCCAAAAGTTCTATATCGTCAATAGGAACTCAACGTGACAGACGGCGCATCATTCGGGCATCCGGTATGTGAGTTATTGGCTTTTTCATCCCAGGGGCCCGGTTGGTTTTTAAGTCAAAACCAACCCAACCGTACTCCAACTGCATCCAAACCTCGAGCGGAGTAAGCCAAAAGGTCCGTCTCACTAAGAGGAATCCAACAAAGTCGAAGGCATGTCAATCGGACGTCCGGAACTCAAGTTATAAGATTTTCCGCTCCGAGGGCCCGATTAGTTTTGTGTTCGAACCAACTCGGCCAAACCCAAAGTACTCCGAAACCTTCAGTGTGATATATCAAAATGCCCGTCTCGATTCAAGTATCGCATCTCAGCTGACGGTGCGATGATCGGAGGTCAATAGCCCACGTTATGGTAAAAAGACCGTAAGAGGTCCGAAAGTGGCGGTTTTGGGCCCAGACCGACCCCGCCCCGAGACCCCCTGGGTCAGCCCAAACCGGGTCGACCTGACACGGGTCTGGGTCCGGCCTGCTTGGGCGCGACTCGGCCCGGCCTAGCGTAGCCCGGCCCGGCCTGGGCGCGGCCCGGTCTGGCCAGCGAGCCAGGCGGCTCGGCCGTAACGGCTGAGCGAAGAGGGGGGGGGGGCGCGATGCCCCCCGCGTTGTGAAATCGCGGCCCCCATGTGGGGGGCCGCCCCTGCTGGCTAGCCGGGGGTTACGACCCCCGGCACATCCCCCTGACCGGTCGGCCCGCACCGGCCGACAGGCTTCAGCCGCCATGGGACCGGGGCGGTTATGTCCCCCTGCTCCGACACCGGCGGCCGGAAACCGGCCGCCGTTCCCTACTCCGTCGTGGCCTATGTCCGCAGCCTTGGTCCGTCCGGCACGGCGCGACGTCGCTGCGCCCCTCCGCCGTGGCCCCGCTCCGGCCGTGGTTCCTTTTTGGTTCTCCGACGCGGCGCGACAGCGCCGTGGTGTAGTTCGTCTTCAATGGCACGGGGCGACGGTGCCGCGCTTCTCCGCCCTTCATTTAATATTTCATGTCTGGTGCTTCGGTACCGTGTTACCTTGCTCGTAGCGCAAACAATATCAAACAACCAAGGGGAGAGGGGGGTCGTCCGGGTTCGTGCGGTCCGACCTCCTCCCCTTATTGCAATATCAGGTGGCCCAATTAAGACGATAGACAGTGATGGAAGTAAACACGAACAGACAAATAAAATAATCCCCTACCTCGAGGGTAGTTGAACGAAGGCTCGTTGCGGAATTGCGCGTCGCAAAAGAAGGTGTCGCGGAAGGAGGATTGTCGCGTCATGGAGAAAATATTCGTCGGCGTCGCGTCGTCGATCTCTGAGGATCCGTAGTTCTTTTTGACCTTCTTCAGAGGTTGGCGTTCTTCGCGTTCTTCGCATTCTTCATCGTGGAAGAAGAACTTCAAGACCTTGAGAAAACTCTCCCAAGCCCTCCCACACAACGAACCCCTTAATAAAATAAGACTTGTCTTATTTTATTAACACACAAGCCAAAATTTTATCAATTCAAAAATTGAATCAACCAATTAATTGAATTAATTTCAACTTTTAAACCGCCCAATTAATAGAGGCGTTTAATATTTAATTGAATGCTTGAGTTGACTTACATTAAAAGAGGGTGTGGGTGCGTTACCTAATTAAAGGTGGGGGTTTTGTGGAAGTTGAAAAGGTGGGGCTCGTGTGGGCCCCACCCCACAAATATCCTACCTAGTGGAGTAGGATATTGTGGGTCCCACTTCAACCACTTAGCACAGGTTAAACAACTTAAAATAAAATAAATTGATTGCCCCATTTTATTTTATTCATTAACTTAACCCAAAAATTTTAAAACCACACCCGAGAAAACGCAACTCTGGAAAAAGTGTTCCTAAGAAATTACCGGTGCTGCGATTCCATCGGCGCCCTTGGATTTCGATTCCGAGCACCGGTTCAAAAGTTAGGAAAACCCGCTCGTTCGTTCACTGAACGTACCCAATCCAATCTTCAAAAAATGATTCCAGGCGCACCGGGCCTCGGAATCAGGTGCCGTCAGAAACTGTGTTCTTGTAAAATTCCAAATAAAATTAAGAAAAAAAAATTCCTTGAATTTTACGAGTCTTTACATTACTCCCACCTCAGGGCTTTACGTCCTTGTAAAGATACATCATAAACTGGGGAAACAAAAGTGGGTACTGAGCACGTATCTGATCCTACCGCTCCCAAGTGTTCTCCTAGAGGTTCCTGTGCTTCCATCTGATGTGCACTAGAGGAATCGACCATCCACGTAGGACCCGCTCTTGTCAATCCTTGAACTCCACTGGGACCTTCGCAAACGTCTCCCCATCATCAACATCCAACTCCCCATGGTCAATGATGTGCATCAGGTCATGCACGTATCTCCTCAGTTGGGATACGTGGAAGATGTCGTGCACCTGGTGCAACTGAGGTGGTAGAGCCAGGCGATAAGCCACCTTGCATATCCTTCTGAGGACCTGGAATGGTCCGTTGAAGTGCAGAGATAACTTGCCGCCTCGGCCAAATCTTCGTAATCCACGTTGAGGTGAGACCCGCAAGAAGACGTGGTCACCATCCTCGAACTCCAGTGGCCTCCGCCTCCTGTCAGCATAAGACTTCTGCCGGCTCATAGCTGTCCTCATCCGCTCCTGGATGACCTGGACCTTCTCTAACGTGGCCTGGACCATCTCTGGTCCCACAAGTGTTGACTCCCCAGGGTCTGTCCAGCACAGCGGTGATCTGCAAGGATAGCCGTACGACGCCTCGTATGGTGCCATCCCGATAGTGGAGTGGTAGCTGTTGTTGTATGCGAACTCCACCAAGGGTAGGTGGTCCTCCCAGGTACGAACAAAGTCGAGGACAAATGCACAGAGCATGTCCTCGAGAGTCTGAATGGTCCTCTCCGTCTGACCATCCGTCTGAGGGTGAAAGGCGGTTCTCAGATGTAGATCCATCCCGAATGCCTCTTGAAACCCCTTACAAAGTTGGGAAGTAAAGCGAGCATCTCGATCGGAGATGATAGATTATGGCACACCATGAAGCCGTACAATCTCATGAACGTAGAGGCGTCCCAAGCTCTCCACTGAGCCCTGCTCTCTGATAGGTAAGAAGTGGGCCGACTTGGTGAGTCCGTCGACAATCACCCAAATCGAGTCATGACCTCTGGAAGTGCATGGAATTCCAGTCACAAAGTCCATAGATATCCCATCCCACTTCCACTCAGGGACCTCCAAGGGTTGTACCAAGCCTGCTGGTACCTGGTGCTCTGCCTTCACCTTCTAGAAGGTGAGGCATCGAGAAAAGAACTCTTCCACAGCCTTCTTCATACCCAGCCACCAGTGCTGTTGTCTGAGGTCCTGGTACATCTTCGCCACTCCCGGATGTACCTCTAAAGGGGAAGTGTGGAACTCTCTCAGCACCTCCTCTTGTAAATCAGCTGGTACCATGGTACGTCCTCTGAAAAGGATGATGCGCTCTCCTCCCATAGAAAATCCATCAGGTTCCTGTCCTGAGGATATCTGTGCACGCCGCGTCTCACAGTCGGTGTCCCCACGTTGTGCCTCTCTGAATCACTGCAGTAGTGGAGGAGTGACTGTGAGTGACTGAAGAAAGGCTTCTCCATCTCTATCCACGAAGGATATCTACAAAGCGGTTAACTACTCTGTCGCATCCCTGAGTTGCTGGATGCTCGTCCTCCTGCTGAGATCATCGGCTACTACGTTCCCCTTTCCAGGAGTATAGACTATCTCAATGTCATAGTCTTAGAGAAACTCGAGCCATCGTCACTGTCTCAGGTTCAGGTCCTTCTGTGAGAAGATGTACCTGAGACTCTGATGGTCAGAATAGACTATAAAGCGCTCTCCCATCAGATAGTGTCGCCACATCTTAAGAGCGAAGACCACTGTTGCTAAATCCAGGTCATGGCTAGCATAATTCTTCTCATGATTCCTCAACTGAAGCCATCCATAGGCGATCACGGCCCGCTCCTACATCAGGACACATCCGAGTCTGGTCCCTGATGCATAGTAGTAAACTACATACCCAACTCCCTCCTCTGGTAGCCTCAAGATAGGTGCGCTGGTCAATCTCTGTCTCAGCTCTTGGAAGCTCTGCTGACATATGTCTGACCACACGAAGGGTTTCCCATTCTTCATCAAATCTGAGCGTGGTTCCGCAACTCTGGAGAAGTCTGGCACAAACCTCCGGTAGTACCCAGCTAGCCCCAAGAAACTCCGCACCTCCGTCACGCTCCTGGGTGGATCCCAAGCTAGAACTTCCTCGATCTTCGCAGGATCCACCGCAACTCCCACCTCAGAGATGAAGTGTCCCAAGAAGTGGACCTCACGTAACCAGAACTGACACTTCGAGATCTTTCCATAAAGCTGGTGCTCTCGGAGTGTGTCTAGTACAAACCGCAAGTGGTAGGCATGCTCCTCCTTAGTGTTCGAGTAAATCAAAATGTCGTCGATGAAGACCATGACAAATAGATCGAGGTATGGCTGAAAGATCCTGTTCATGAGACCCATGAACACTGCTGGAGCGTTGGTTATGTCGAAATTCATAACCAAGAACTCATAGTGGCCATACCCACATCTGAAGGCCGTCTTCTGCACATCCTTGTTTCAAACTCTGAGTTGATGATAGCCTGATCTAAGGTCTATCATCGAGAACCACTGTGCTCCATTGAGCTGATCGAAGAGGTCGTCAATCCTTGGTAGCGGATACTTGTTCCTCAAGGTCACCTGGTTCAGGCGGAGATAGTTGACACATATCGCAATCCCCCGTCCGCCTTCTCGGAGAACAATATCGGGGAAGCTCAGGGTGAAACACTGGGTCGGATTAATCTCTTGCCCTGCAAGTCCTCCAACTGTACCCGTAGCTCTCGAAGCTCGGCAGGTTCCATCCGATATGCTAGGGTGGATATCGGGGTTTTCCTGGGGTACATATCAATATAAAATTCTACCTCTCTGTGAGGAGGTAGACCTGGGACATCATCAGGGAAAATGTCCGCATACTAATCCACCACTGCAGGAAAACCAGGACTTCGCACGTCAACTACTCCTAGGATGAGTCTAGCCAGCTGATGAGTGATGGGATGTCCTCTCCTCTGAGAGAGTCCATCCAGTGCTGCGAAGGCTCCCTTCTCGTCGGTGAAGGTGAACCTGCTCCTGTCAGTGCGTACACACCGCACCTTGCGCCTAATACAGTCAATCTGAGCATGGACTGTAGATAACCAATCCATGCCCAAGATGATGTCATAAGGCCTCGACGCCGCTACAAGAAGATCCCAGCCGAAGCTCTCGCCTCCTAGAGTAATCTCACACTGCCGGAACTAGTGCGTAATTGTCGAGTCTGCTCCCGTAGGAGTCTCTAGCCGTTAGGATCGAGCCAATGGCTCCGTCGGAATCTACGAGCTCCAAAAAAGGGCAGTGGCTATGAAAGAATAACTCACCCCTGTTTCTATAAGAACTGCAGCAAGGGTGGAATAGACACAGATAGTACCTCGAATCATCTCGGGTGCACCGTGGTCATAGTCCTCTGCTGCCTGAAGCTGTGTCTGTCTCTGCCCGCCAGCTCCCTGTGGTCGGGGTGGACCTCCTGGTGGTGGTGGTGGTATAGCCTCAAAGCATCGCCCACCACCTTCTGCTCGGACAGCTCCTCTGCCTCGTCCACCGGCTCCATGTGAACTAACACGGTCGACCCTATGCCTCTGCTTGGGTGGTCCCTCAACCGTCTGCTACACCTCGGCACGGCAGGTCGGGCATTCACGAGCCATGTGGCCCTGCCCGCCGCATGCATAGCATTTTCTACCTCTCGAAAGACTGGCTCTGCGTTGTGTGCCCTGCACCTCTGAGCCAGTGTCTTGAGGTCGTCCGCCTGAGGGTCTGGTCCGCCTAGACCCATGTGTCATCCGTCGACTGCCAGCTGCAGAAGACTCTGCTATGTGTCGCCCTGTGGTAGGTCTCACTACTGGTGTAGACTCAGCAAGAAAGATCTCTATGAGAAGGGCTCACTCCAGTACTCATGCATGTGTCGAAATGCTGAGGGAGATCAGCAATGCCCTGATCTCAGGCCTCAATCCCTGCTCGAAGGTCCGGGCCCAGAAGAATGGGTCTCGTACCATGTCCGTTGAATAGCGTGAGAGGTGGGTAAATCTCACCGAGTATTGGGTGACTGACATGCTGACCTTCCACATCTATAGAAGCTCTTGGATGTGCACCGCATGGACGGTGGCTGGGACGAACTCTGAGCAGAAGAGGCTCTCAAAGTCCGTCTAGAGGAGTGATGCCTCTTCGTGCACATAGAGCATCAAGCTCCACCATCTTCCTACTGCCGCGCGCAGGAGACTCTCTACAAGGATCACCATGAGGTCTGCTGGTGTCCCTACTTATCGGAAAACTCGTACAACTGCCTCCAGCCAATCCTCGGTTGCCTAAGGGTCCATCTCCCCATGGAACCTAGGCGGTCGCTGATGCTGAAACTCATGCAGTGCAGTAAGGTGACGTGTACTGTCATCGGCTGGGGCTGGTAGCATCGGTGGCTCGGCGGTAGAGGTACCGCTGTTGCCTCTTCTATCAAAGGGTCGTGTACCGAGGCCTCGTCGCTTAGTGGGCTGTCGTCCCGCACAACGCTCGGAACCCTAGCTGGCTGCCGTCGTGGGGCAATCCTGAAAAGGAACAGGTGCGCCATGGTCAAGCAGTATACCTGGTGAGCTGACACAAAGTAATCACAAATAAAACTTTAAACCCACATGCAATCAATGTTTTCGGGCATTAAGTCGAAAATCAGAAGTCAGGGTCCTGGTGTACGGATACGTCGGCCGCCACACCAACACTGGACTCCCTGGACTGATTAACCACACTCAATACCCTTAACACTATTGATCCATATGGAAGAAAGATCAGAGTCCTGAGTTCTTTGGTAGAACCGAACTCCTCTGATACCAATTTGTCACGACCCGTCCTCGGGGCCCATGTCGTGACTACCCCAAGCCCGCCTTCCGTAGGCCAGGGGCTGGCGACTATCACCAAGGTGTAAATCCCGATAAAAATGGGAAGGAATTGCCTTCGTAAAGTAATCAAACACACAGAGTAAGCAAACAGAAGTAAACACTAAGTAAAACTGGGTACAATAGTAAGTGCGGAAAAGTAAGTGGGCCAGAATACAAACTCAAACTAAAAGAAAAGTACAACTAAAAAAGGGAGTACAACAACTGAAAAGTAAAGCCACAACGTTGAGTCGTCCACTAGAATTCCCACCTGAATGGTGGGTACATATAGCCTCCACAGCTCCTCGGGTCCGGTCGTCCGCTCCAACTACGTCACGTCCAGTGGTCCACCTCCGGGTACCAACCTGCTCTGAAAGCCTCAACCACGATCAGCGTTGTCCGTCGTCTACAACTAACACAACGTAGTGCAGGAATATCCCGTGTAGGGGTGAGTATACGCTACTCAGTAGGGACCCCGAGACCCCCTAAGGTCTCCCAAAATCCACAAAGGATAATCCACAAAGTAAAGATACAATCACGAAGTATCATTCAACACTACTTGGGTATATGCCCATACATATACCTAAGTCATCAATTCTCACGTGGCTCTAACATCCGAGCCCAAGTACAACCCAGTCCACACAAGAAAACACAACCCATTCCACACAGGAAAACACAACCTAGTCCACACAGGAAAGCATAAAGTAATCCACACAAGATATCAAGTCAATCTTATCGAAGATAAGGATTGAAAATCAAGACTCGGCTCACAGAGGTATACTTCATTGTAAGATGATAGAGATGACTAGATTTAGCCACTGATTCATCTAAGCCGTCGGACCCACACAGGATTGATAGGTACTAACCCTCGCAATGACAAGCAAAGTATCGATAGGTACTAACCCCCGCAATGACCCACACAGAATCTGACCCACACAAGATCGGTATGCTCTGGCCCACACAGAACCGTTGAGCGCTGACCCACACAGGATCTGACCCACACAGGATCGGTAGCACTGACCCACGTAGGATCACTGAGTGCTTTAGTCGTCGCCGTCGAATCCACGGAGAATGTTTTTACAGTCATCATCATCGTCGCAGTCACAGCCAGCTCTAGGGTTCCCGCACACATCAAGCTCGTTCAGGAGGTTCTGATCCACGAGCCGAGGTACTGATACATCAACTGACACAAAGTACGGAGTTGATGTATCCAAAAGTTCTGTATCGTCAACAGGAACTCATCGTGACAGACGGCGCGTCATTCGGACGTCTGGTCTATGAGTTATTGGCTTTTTCGTCCCAGGGACCCAGTTGGTTTTTAAGTCAAAACCAACCCAACTGTACTCCAACTGCATCCAAACCAAGAGTAGAGTAAGCCAAAAGGTCCTCCTCACTAATAGATATCCAACAAAGTCGACGACACGTCAATCGGATGTCCGGAACCCAAGTTATAAGCGTTTCCGCTCTGAGGGCCCGGTTGGTTTCGTGTTCGAACCAACCTGGCCGAACCCAAAGTACTCTGAAACCATGAGTGTGATATAGCAAAACGACAGTCTCGATCCAAGGATCGTATCGCAGCTAACGGTGCGTCGATCAGAGGTCTGTAGCCCATGTTATGGTCAAAAGACTGTAAGAGGTCCGAAAGTGGGGGTTTTGGGCCCGAGACCGACCCGGCCCGAGACCCCTCGGTCGGCCCGAACCAGGTTGACCCGACCCGGGTCTGGGTCCGGCCCGCTACGGCACGGCCCTGCCCGGTGGGCGCGGTCCGGCCCGGTCTGGCCAATGAGCCAGGCGGCTCGACCGTAACGGCCGAGCGAAGAGGGGGGGGGGGGTCTGCCCCCCGCGTTGTGAAACCACGGCCCCCATGTGGGGGGCCGCTCCTACTATCCAACCAGGGGTTACGACCCCCGGTACTTCCCCTTGACCGGCTTGCCGGCTGCTGCCGCCATGCGACCGGGGCGGTTCCGTCCCCCTGCTCCGACGCCGGCAGCCGGAAACCGGCCTCCGTTCCCTGCTCTGCTGCGGCCTATGGCCGCGGCCTTGGTCCGTCCGGCGTGGCGCGACGTCGGCGCGCCCCTCCGCAGCGGCCCCGATCCGGCCGCGGTGCCTTTGTGGTTCTCCGGCGTGGCGCGACGGCACCGTGCTTCTCCGCCCTTCCTTTAGTATTTCCTGCGCGGTGCTTCGGTACCGCATTGCCTTGCTCGTGCCGCAAACAATATCAAACAACCAAGGGGAGAGGGGGGTCGACTGTGTTTGTGCGGTCCGACCTCCTCCCGTTATTGCGATATCAGGCGGCCCAATTAAGACAATAGAAAATGATGGAAGTAAACACGAACAAACAAATAAAATAATCCCCTACCTCAAGGGTAGTTGAACGACGGCTCGTCGCAGAATTGCACGTCGCGGAAGAAGGTGTCGTGGAAGGAGGATCATCGTGTCGCGGAGAAAAGATTCGTCGGCGTCGCGTCGTCGATCTCCGAGGATCTGGCGTTCTTGTCGACCATTGTTGGAGGTCGGCGTTCTTCGCATTCTTCGCGTTCTTCTTTGTGGAATAAGAACTTCAAGACCTTGAGCAAACCCTCCCAAGCCTTCCCGCACAACAAACCCCTTAATAAAATAATACTTGTCTTATTTTATTAACACACAAGCCAAACGTTTATCGATTCAAAATGGAATCAACCAATTAATTGAATTAATTGCAACGTTTAAACCACCCTATTAATAGAGGCGTTTAATATTTAATTGAACGCTCGAGTTGACTTACATTAAAAGGGGGTGTGGGTGTGTTACCTAATTAAAGGTGGGGGTTTGTTGGAAGTTGAAAAGGTGGGGATCGTGTGGGCCCCACCCCACAAATATCCTACCTAGTGGAGTAGGATATTGTGGGTCCCACTTCAACCACTTAGCTTAGGTTAAACAACTTAAAATAAAATAAATTGGTTGCCCCATTTTATTTTATTCATTTACTTAACCCAAAAATTTTAAAACCACACCTGAGCAAACACAACTCCGGAAAAGGTGTTCCTAAGCAATTATCGGTGCTGCGATTCCATCGGTCCCCTCGGATTTCGATTCCGAGCACCGGTTCAAAAGTTAGAAAAACCCGCTCGTTCATTCACTGAACGCACCCAAGCCAAACTTCGTACAATGATTCCGGGCACACCGGGCCTCAGAATCAGGTGCCGTCAGAAACTGCGTTCTTGTAAAATTCCAAAGAAAATTAAGAAGAAAAAAATCCCTTGAATTTTACGAGTCTTTACAAATATTTTACATCTTGTAAATACTATATATTTCCATAGTATAATTAATATTGACAATGAAATAATTATCAAATTTTTACATCCATTTAACTTTTCAAACCAATCATGAATGATGGTTAGGAAAAAATGTGTATGTTATGATAACAGAGATGATAGGTCGTACAAACACATGGGTAAAATTTTCATTTTCAAAAAATCATTATGTAAAGAAGATAAGTTATATATAATAATTAATGAATTATAATAATATCATATAATCCATATTATATACATTTATATACTATCCTTGTGGTATAGTGATGAAACGTGGAAGTCACATCACTTCGTGAAGGTGGTAGTCCACACATACATGAACTGTGTTGGCATATTTATGTAAATGAAAAGGAATGAAATAAAATGATATAGTCTAATTTTAAATATTTATAAATACCTAATTAATATAATAATTACATATTTATATAACATGTAATCATGAAAATTATATTTATCACTTTCCATGTAAAGAATTTTGGAATGATGGATCACATCACTTCGCGAGGTGGAAATCTATGGTACACAAGAGAGATGTAATTGTATTTCAAATGGAATGGAAAGTAAATATATATAAATTATTTTAAAGATATATAGAGTTAATTATGTTATAAATATCATATATATAGTTTATATCCATAATCCTAACCAACCATGAGATTTTGAAATAGAAAAATGAAAGGCATCATTTCGCGATGAGGTAGTCTTCCATACACACGAATAACGATTTCATAAACAATTTGATTGAAGTGGAGAAGTTTTGGGGACATTATCATTTTATAAAAAAAATCCTTGTATATTTAATAAATTTAGACTATTGTGTTATCATGGTTTAATAGGAATTTATTGAGTTTTAGAAATAATTAATTTAATGACCCACATTCATAAAATTACCTCTTCTTCGAGTATCCTCATTAATATTTAAATTTATACTTTATAGGATGTCATTATGAACAAAATAATAAATATAGGATGAGGGGAGATATTTTGGGAAGTAATTTTGGGAGTTTATGGTTGAAACAAAGTTGTTATTATGTGTGAAAAATATATGAGAAACGGTGTCCTTTTATAAGTGGTGGTAAGGACACAGCTAGTATTTTTTAAAATAATTGAGTGCTCCTAGATCATTCATATGTCACAATAGTCAAAAATAGTCCACCGTATGTCCTTTTTGGTTTAATGGTAAAAATAATTCCTCCCAATAGATTAAATAAATGTGAATAGATCATTTTTACCCCTATTTTTTAGGTTAACCCCCTTGTATTCCCATTTTTTACTTTAAAAGTGGTAAGTAATTTTTTCATCCTTCATTGCTGATTTTTGTAAAAAATTATTTTTCCCAAATTTTTCATAATAAATTATTTTATATTTAAAATTTGGATTCTATTTTTCTAAATTCAAATCATAAAATTCTAAAATGTTAACATAAAATTAATCCCAAAAATGTTACAAAAATAAATTTGTTGAATGTGAAAATTATAAAAAGTATACAATGTATTTATATATTAATTAAAAATTTAAATTATTATAATGTCTTAAATTGGATTATTTGATATAAAATTTAAATAAATTTAATTTACAAGAAATTCAAAATATAATTTATCCTAAAAATTATTTTAATTAAATTGAATTTTCAATTTAAAATATATATTTTATAATCTTCATAAATAAATGAATATTTTGGAAAATTACAAAAAAACAACCGTATTATATTTTTTCTATTATAATTTAAAAAAACTAATTTATTATAATAAATTTTATGAAGGTTGTAAAATTTATTTTTAATCTTATTTTCATAGATTGATTAAACTGTATTTTATTAGAAATAGATTTCAGAAAACAATTATTTTTTATTTTATGTTAGTATTATTTTAGGATTTCAAGGTGTTAGTGTAGATTAATTTAAGGTAGTATATTATTAATAACATTTATTTAAAAATTATCATGATAGTTCCATCTATTACAAAACACTTCTCGGTTGAATTCTAACTGATTTGTGAGTGGATATCCAATTAAACTAGAATCAACCATCATCTGGACAGACAACAATTTGATAATATGTTAGGAAAATATAATTTGCATAATATATTCCCAAAAAACTCAATCAATTACAAATTTCACTAGTATAATGTGATAACTTTGTCAAAAAAATATATTAATTAAAATGAGATCATCCCACCATGAAATAATCACACAACACTAAAAAATGATTATAGTCACAACCAAAATCTTGAAAATAAAATTTCATCTATAATGATCCAGTTTCCTAATTAAAAAAATATTGTTTTAACCCACTATAAAAATCAAACATGAAAACATTGGTAAATTAAATTCCTCTATCAACTTGGATCAGCATATAATAAGTAAAATATAATCAAGGTAAATTAACCTAGATATTAAATGATATCTTTTGTACTCGGATATATATCGCTTCTTCAATCCATTCAACTCAACTGAATGGTCAAATAATATTCAATAAATTCTCCGTATCAGTATTAACATTGATTGTCTTGTTTTTCTGATCATATATTGGTGAAATCTATCATTATGTTAATATCACATGTCACTATTTTATCATTCTTCAATGTATTTGATAAATAGTTTTCCTACTTTTCTGACTTTATCATCTTCCCCAATTTGGGCACCATTTATTTTTCAATTTTTGTTCTTATTTGGTGTTTTCTTAAACACACATGGATTGAATTTACTAATAACATTTCACTTTTTAATAGTTCATAACATAATATATTTTTGTATTTCCAAAATAAATGTTTGGGTCTCATTTGTTTTTATTTTTTGGGGTTGGTCGACGAGGAATTTACAAAATCCTATGAACATCTTCTCTATTGGTCTTCAATTAAATATAACTCAAATCTACTTCATCGGTACTTTTATAATGAAATATAATATTTAATTAATGCAATAATGTGATTTTTTTCATGATAATGAAAATCATAGCACCTGATCACTCAGTTTCTATATATTCTAATAATTAATTTCCTTCAAGTGGGATCATGGAAGAAACTATCCTAATAGGTTGCAATTTTTTTCACTTATGGTCAAACAATGGTAGATTACTTATTATGATAAATAATAGTTCCTTATTATGGAATTTTTAGTTTAATAGTTGTAATCATTTCTTCGCATACATGGTGGGTTAAATTTTATTGTTGTTGGTTTATTTCTTCAGATAAAGTCAGATGGATTCCAATTCATAATAGCTTTCAAATAGTTCATGTGGTATATTTATGTTGAAGGAATGAAGACATGATTATTATACCTTGTTTTCTATGTCACAAAAACAAAACTAATTATGTATAGGCTCATACAAGCTTGAAAATCACTATGTGGTCACTTATATCGATTAACAATTTTTTAGGAATGAAAACTAACTGTTTTTTTATGTAGTAACATTACCATTTTGTTTATTTTCACTACATAACAGAAAAATTCATGTGGCATTTGTGAATATGGTATCATGATTCCTTTTCATTATTTCCTAGTCACAATCAATTAACCCTTTACTTCTAGTAATTCATGTGTTCATGTTATCTTGGTAATCATACCAGAGATAAGTATACATACTATTAGAGTTTCTTCAGTAGCATAGAAAACCTCCCATAAGAAATAAAATAATCAAAACAAAGGTCATATAAAATAAAAAAATAAAAAAAATAAAATGTGAAACAAAATTAAATTAAATGTTTTAATGAATTATGAATACATAAAAATTCAGAAAATAAATAATTCATTTAAGAAACACAATGATAAACTTATTACACCTAAAATTATCACTTTTGAAGAAGAAAAAAAGTACTTTCAATAATTTAATGAAATTTAGTCCATAATTCAAAATGATGATAAGAATAAAAATCATGGTTTATAATTATTAAATAATTAAAGAAAAATTAAACAAAAAAACTTTTATGAAATATAAAAAATATTTTAGGAAAATATTAAGAGATATATTAATTAAAATAATACTAACAAAAAATATAAATTTTCTACTTAAAAAGTTCCAATATATAGACATTTAATTACAAGAAATGATGTGTAAAAATATACTGATGTGAATGAAACATCACATTTTAGAAGACATTGAATTTTTATTTTCCTCAATTAGTTAATTATTCAAATTCCATAATAGAAAAATAAAAAAATAGAAAAACTAAAATTCTAAAATTAATTTACTTTCCAAATAAATTACCCTCATATATTCCCTTTTTTTAAGTTCCATTACACTATAACATTACATCTTCTAAGTGAAAAAGTTTTACAATTTTATAAAAAAATAATATAATTAATATAATTAAACATAATTTAACAATATTGAATTTGAATCAAACTGAATGTTCAAACATATATTTACCTTTAGGAATATACACACATATAATTAAAGAGACAAAATAAAAAGACACACATATTGGATAAGAAAATTATAATAACCAAGGTAGTATAAATAACCCATCATAAACATTAAAGAAGAAAATAATTAAATATAGAAGGAAATATGATCAATATAGATTATGATTTTCATTTTAAAATCCATTTTTATGAATATAATTTGAGACTAATTATGATTTAAATGAATAAAGATAATTATTTTTCGTTAGATATTATCACAATGATTTAACAAAATATATTTTTTAGAAATGGAAATAAAAAATGGATTACCTAATTAAATACATAATGTAATAAGGATTAACCTACGTGATTTTAATTTATAAAAATTAAATTTATGATGATAATTCATATTATGTAAATTGTTAAGTGAGACAAAAATGTTAAATGTTGGAGATTTTGTAATAAATTATGGGGTTTTTAATGGGTTAAAATTAAAGCATATATTATCTCAAATAATGCCACATCCCCACACATAATATCAAATATTCTATTTAATATGGTATATAAATGTTGAAGGAAATTTTTAATTAGTTTTTTCAAAAATATTTAGATATTATGAATAGAAAAAATAAATTTATGGTGATAGGAATGTTTGAAATCATTTTTTCACAATAATCACCCAATAAAAAATCCAAACAAAAGATCCAAATTCACCAATACTAGGAAATAAAATATATAAATATGATTTCCTCAGGATGTATGAATTAATTTTAACATATTTATTATTTTCATGTTGTGTAAAAAGGAATAATTCACAACCATGGTTCAAATATCACAATGAAATTTAGTTTCAAATAAAGAAGAATAAGTTCTTCAAGAAGATTAATAATTAATGACATCAGTTCTACAAAATAATAAATATTTAATGTCACTAATCATAACAAATAATTGAAAATTTCATTAGTGAGTATGAATAGTATAGAAAATAAAACAGAATCTCCCTTAAAATTAAAATATGTGTTTATTTTAAGGTAGTATTTTTATCCTCTATTATGATCAATGAAAGAAAACAATCATTATAAATTTATAGATTTTGAAAGGAATAAATATTAACATGATTTATCCTAATATTATTATAAATGAATAAAAAACTAAGATAAACATTTCTGAGATGATTTAATTTGGATAGTATCTAATGTTACAACTCTTTTTTCATTGAAAATTTGTTGAAAGCCATGTTATTTGTTGACAAAAAATAGGTTGCTTCCACATTCTAATAGTTAATAAACCATTCAGGCCTATAACCTAGCATGGATTCAGGAAAACAAAACCTTAGTGAAGAGTTAATAACTATTCCACCTATTTATCCTCCAAATAATATATTTGACCATGATAATAAAAAATGAAACTCAATAACACAAACACAAATGGCCACCTCTAGAAAACATCCAAAAGGAAAAAAATATACAAGTATTTAAAAAATATGCAATTAAACTATATTCAGTAACCTAGATCTATCAATATATGTGGAATTCAAAAATATGAAGAGTAACACATACTGGAGATATGGATTTGTTCAAATAGAAATATAAAATAAACCTCCTAAAACCCAATGGTTTCCTATCCTCAAATGCAAAATTTAGATCCTTCAACCAGATTTGTCCCCAACTGATTCTACCCATTATCATTAAGTGGGTACAAATAATTATTAATTTAAGCCTTATTATTTTATTGGGTTTTTTTCATGTTCACTCAAGACATTTATTAAATTAGCATCATGAAGAAATATCCCCAAAAATATGACATTCAAGGATTTGGCCTCTTTCCCAAAGTACATTCGCGACCTATATTTTAATTCTATGAATAAAGAATATGGGAATATATCTTATAACTATATAGAATATAAGAAACATCACTCCTCACTTACTCTATCACATTTTCCGTGATAGTGGATACATTAAATAATTCATAATTAGGTGAAATAGTTTCAACAACTAGACCAATAAAAATCTAACAATGAATGTTAGAAAAAATTTGGGAACTATAGGAAGATTAAACATTATAATCAAATAACACACATAAATCAATGATCTAAAATTCATTAACCATGATATTCAACAAATCGAAAAAACCCAACAATCCATATATGGTAAAATGACCATAAATTCCCCATTCCCTCACTCAACATATTGGGAAAACAGACCATAATCTACAAGTTAGATAAAAAAAATACATCCTAAAACTCATCCATATAATCATTATTTTTATTATAATAAATCCCATAAAAACATGCCTTCTTTGATTGTTTATGAATAAGAAAAATAATATAGTTTTTTTATAGGGGAGGGTTGTAAAATATGTGCAACGACATATAAAACACCACTATAATGGATGAATGGATTGTGATATACCCCATCATAGTCATTATAAATATATAACATAAAATAGAGAATTGTTTTTATAAATTTCAATGTTTCAATGTAGAATAATATTCCTAAAAAGTTTCTTCCAAATACATATTTTCTAATTATTTTATGAATTCATCAAAAGGAAATTGATTTCCCTTCCTATACTCATCTCTAAACACCTCCTCAAAAACATCAATCAACTCATAACACACTAAAATATGGGAATAATTTAGTACATTAAATTATAACAGATCATCGCTAGAATTAAATGTGATCATTCCTATAAAAAACACATACTATTGTGTGAGTAAGAGATAATATTTTTGTTTTTTAAATTATAGAGACATTGTAATCACATTCCATTATAATAGTATAGATTTATATGGTCAAACTGTGTTTTACTGCATCGACTTTAGATCATATACCCTTAAATAAAGTTTGTAAAGTTAACAAGACACTAATTGTTGTGAAAAAAATGTTAGTTTCAAATCCTTATATCCAAACGTATTAATCATAGAGTGGTTCATAATGTTAATTCTTGCTCCCAGGTCACACAATCACTTATTCTCTCCACATAATCATATTCGACATGTGATAACTATAGATTCACAATTATTTTGTTTAAGAGGGATATTCTTATGAATAATAGAAGCATAATAATTATTCAATATTATGATTGAACATTCATCCCAATCCCTATTATTAAGTAAAAATATTTTTAAAATATGAAGGGTTACTATTATTTGATTAAAAAAATTAACAGTTTTTGTCAAACTCTAAATTTTCTTAATGAACATAAAATAAATTTTTTACTATTTTCCTCTATCTTTGGAGGAATTTAATTGGAGGGGGGTAATTTTTCAAAACTAGTTGTTCCCTGTCATTCACATAAAACCAAATATTTTTTATTCCATGTTTTTTTATTTCCCATTTCAATTTCTTTTTTTATAATGTTTGTCAGGAGGAAATTCATTATTTGTTCCATTTTGAAAAAATATATATATTTTTCTTATTTATATTATTTTATATTCAATTTAAAATTCATCTTGTTGAATTTTTTCTTCTTTCCAACATTAGTGCCAAACATTATCAAAAATTTCGTTGACCTAGACAAATTGTTATAGACATTCATTATCTATCAGATATGGTTTAATAATGCTTGTAAATACACCATTGTCTCCCCAACTAATATCTCTATCCATAAAATCCATTTTTATTCTAGTCAATGAATCCTAGAGTCTATATTTTTCAATGATAAAATATTAGACAAAACCTTCTATAACATTCAATTAATTTTTGATTGAGTGTTTGAAGACTATGACCTATATTTATTTGAATAATATATTTGGATTTATTTTTGGAAATTTACGAAAACTGACTATTTCATTAGAAAACTTTCCTTCCCTAACTTATTAGGATGAATTTTATATCTATCATCTCATTAATTTGAGAAATTATAATTCATCCCTTGATTTATAGACTTATAATAAATAAACTGAACACTCTCACTATAGTAAAAATGGATATCAATATTATGAAAATAAGTTTGAGCGTGACCAATCGTCACACAATAAATACAAAGGTCTCAAGGTTTTATATCATTGAGTACATTATAATGATGGTTGGTTTTAGACATATTAATCACCAATTCCTATTTCACATAAGTTCATACTTTATGTAATGTTTTTTAAGAAATTTATTATGCTCATTGGATTCTAAATCAAATATTTATCCAATATATGGATGATTGAATATGTTTATTTTTATATTGTGAGTTTATTTTAAAAGGTAACCCTCCTTATATGGTGAGATAACTAATGGTAGAGTCTTCATCTATGATGAGATATAAACCCATATTGAGAATTACAAAAACAATTGTCCTTCATAATGGAAAATGTTATTAAAACAATCATCCCAGTTTCCAATGATATCTTCCTCTATAATATGAACACATCATCTACCCCTACGCTTGATATGGGATGGAAAACAATTCATTCTCAAGTCCTCCTCATTCAAACAATGTAGAAGAAACTATTGATATGAAAATAAAAGTCTATAGTATACTTAGTTGGTAAAACATTAAATGATGGAATAATGGTGACATCAAACTACATAATCACATAATTTCTCGCCCTAGGAGTAATCTTCCTATAGTATGTATCAGTAGACCCAGATGGTAGAAAAAATACCTTTGTAACATCCTCTAACATATTTGTTAATATCACATGTCACCATTTTATCATTCTTCAATGTATTTGATAAATAAGTTTCCTACTTTTCTGACTTTATCACCTTCTCCAATTTGGGCACCATTTATTTTTCAATTTTTGTTCTTATTTGGTGTTTTATTAAACATAAATGGATTGAATTTACTAATAACATTTAATTTTTTAATAGTTCATAACATAATATATTTTTGTATTTCTAAAATAAATGTTTGGGTATCATTTTGTTTTATTTTTTGGGGTTGGTCGACGAGGAATTTACAAAATCCTATGAACATCTTCCCTATAGGTCTTCAATGAAATAGAACTCAAATTTACTTCATCAGTACTTTTATAATGAAATATAATATTTAATTAATGCAATAATTTGATTTTTTTCATGATCATGAAAATCATAGCGCCTGATCACTCAGTATCTCTATATTCTAATAATTAATTTCCTTCAAGTGGGATCATGGGAGAAACTATCCTAATAGGTTGAAATTTTTTTCACTTATGGTCAACCAATGGTAGATTACTTATTATGATAAATAATATTTCCTTATTATGGAATTTTTAGTTTAATAGTTGTAATCATTTCTTCACATACATGGTGGGTTAAATTTTCTTGTTGTTGGTTTATTTCTCCGGATAAAGTTAGATGGATTCAAATTCATAATAGCTTTCTAGTATTTTATGTGGTATATTTAGGTTGAAGGAATTAAAACATGATTATTGTACCTTATTTTCTGTCACAAAAACAAAACTAATTATTTATAGGCTCATACAGTCTTGAAAATCACTATGTGGTCACTTATATCAATTATCAATTTTTAAGGAATGAAAACTAACTGTTGTTTTATGTAGTAACATTACCATTTTGTTTATTTTCACTACATAACAAAAACATTCAAGTGGAAGTTGTGAATATGGTATCATGATTCCTTTTCAATATTTTCTAGTCACGATCAATTAACCCTTTACTTCTAGTAATTCAGGTGTGCATGTTATCTTGGTAATCATACCAGAGATAAGTATACATTCTATTAGAGTTTCTTGAGTAGCATAGAAAACCTCCCATGAGAAATAAAATAATCAAAACAAAGGTCATATAAAATAAAAAATTAAAAAAAATTAAAATGTGAAATAAAATTAAATTAAATGTTTTAATGAATTATGAATACACAAAAATTCAGAAAATAAATAATGCATTTAAGAAACACAACGATAAACTTATTACACCTAAAATTATCACTTTTGAAGAAGAAAAAAAGTACTTTCAATAATTTAATGAAAGTTAGTCCATAATTCAAAATGATGATAAGAATAAAAATCATGGTTTATAATTATTAATTAATTAAGGAAAAATTAAATAAAAAAACTTTTATGAAATATAAAAAATATTTTAAGAAAAGATTACGAGATATATTAATTAAAATAATACTAACAAAAAATATAAATTTTCTACTTAAAAAATTCCAATATATAGACATTTAATTACAGGAAATGATGTGTAAAAATATACTGATGTGAATGAGACATCAAATTTTAGAAGACATTGAATTTTTCTTTTCCTCGATTAGTTAATTATTTAAATTCCATAATAGAAACATAAAAAATAGAAAAAATAAAATTCTAAAATTAATTTACTTTCCAAATGAATTACCCTCACAGATTCCCTTTTTTTAAGTTCCATTATGATATAAAATTACATCTTCTAAGTGAAAAAGTTCTTATAATTTTATAAAAAAAATAATATAATTAATATAATTAAATATAATTTAACAGTATTGAATTTGAATCAAACTGAATGTTCAAACATATAATTACCTCTAGGAATATACGCACATATAATTAAAGAGACAAAATAAAAAGACACACACATTGGATGAGAAAATTATAATAACCAATATAGTATAAATAACCCATCATAAACATTAAAGAAGAAAATAATTAAATATAGAAGGAAATATGATCGATATAGATTATGATTTTCATTTTAAAATCCATTTTTATGAATATAATTTGAGACTAATTATGATTTAAATGAATAAAGATAATTATTTTTCATTAGATATTATCACAATGATTTAACAAAATATATTTTTTCGAAATGGAAATAAAAAATGGATTACCTAATTAAATACATAATGTAATAAGGATTAACCTACTCTATGTGAATTTATAAAAATTAATTTTATGATGATAATTCATATTATGTAAATTGTTAAGTGAGACAAAAATGTTAAATGTTGTAGATTTTGTAATACATTATGGGGTTTTTAATGGGTTAAAATTAAAGCATATATTATCTCAAATAATGCCACATCCCCACACATAATATCAAATATTCTATTTAATATGGTATATAAATGTCAGAGGAAATTTTTAATTATTTTTTTCAAAAATATTTAGATATTATGAATAGGAAAAATAAATTTATGGTGATAGGAATGTTTGAAATCATTTTTTTCACAATAATCACCCAAAAATAAAACCCAAAAAAAAAGATCCAAATTCACCAATACTAGGAAATAAAATATATAAATATGATTTCCTCAGGATGTATGAATGAATTTTAACTTATTTATTATTTTCATGTTATGTAAAAAGGAATAATTCACAACCATGGTTCAAATATCATAATGAAATTTAGTTTCAAACAGTGAAAAATAATTTCTTCAAGAAGATTAATAATTAATGACATCAGTTCTACAAAATAATAAATATTTAAGGTCACTAATCATAACAAATAATTGATAATTTCATTAGTGAGTATGAATAGTATAGAAATAAAAACAGAATCTCCATTAAAATTAAAATATGTGTTTATTGTAAGGTAGTATTTTTATCCTCTATTATGATCAATGAAAGAAAACAATCATTATAAATTTATAGATTTTGAAAGGAATAAATATTAACATGATTTATCCTAATATTATTATAAATGAATAAAAAACTAAGACAAAAATTTCTGAGATGATTTAATTTGGCTAGTATCTAATGTTACAACTCTTTTTTCATTGAAAATTTGTTGAAAGCCATGGTTTTTGTTGACAAAAATAGGTTCCTTCCACATTCTCATAGTTAATAAACCATTCAGGCCTATAACCTAGCATGGATTCATGAAAACAAAACCTTAGTGAAGAGTTAATAACTATTCCGCCTATTTATCCTCCAAATAATATATTTGACTATGAGAATAAAAAATGAAACTCAATAACACAAACACAAATGGCCACCTCTAGAAAACATCCAAAAGGAAAAAAATATACAATTATTTAAAAAATATGCAATTAAAAAATATTCAGTAACATAGATCTATCAATATATGTGGAATTCAAAAATATGAAGAGTAACACATACTGGAGATATGGATTTGTTCAAATAGAAATATAAAATAAACCTCCTAAAACCCATTGGTTTCCTGTCCTCAAATGCAAAATTTAGATCCTTCAACCGGATTTGTCCCCAACTGATTCTACCCATTATCATTAAGTGGGTACAAATAATTATTAATTTAAGCCTTATTATTTTATTGGGTTTTTTTCATGTTCACTCAAGACATTAATTAAATTAGAATCATGAAGAAATATCCCCAAAAATATGACATTCAAGGATTTGGCCTCTTTCCCAAAGTACATTCGCGGCCTATATTTTAATTCTATGAATAAAGAATATGGGAATATATCTTATAACTATATAGAATATAAGAAACATCACTCCTCACTTACTCTATCACATTTTCCGTAACAGTGGATACATTAAATAATTCATAATTAGGTGAAATAGTTTCAACAACTAGACCAATAAAAATCTAACAATGAATTTTAGAAAACTTTTTGGTAACTATAGGAAGATTAAACATTATAATCAAATAACAAACATAAATCAATGATCTAAAATTCATTAACCATGATATTCAACGAATCGAAAAAACCCAACAATCCATATATGGTAAAATGACCATAAATTCCCTATTCCCTCACTCAACATATTGGGAAAAGAGACCATAATCTACAAGTTATATAAAACAAAATACCTCCTAAAACTCATCCATATAATCATTATTTTTATTATAATAAATCCCATAAAAACATTCCTTCTTTGATTGTTTATGAATAAGAAAAATAATATAGTTTTTTTATAGGGGAGGGTTGTAAAATATGTGCAACGAAATATAAAACACCACTATAATGGATGAATGGACTGTGATATACCCCATCATAGTCATTATAAATATATAACATAAAATAGAGAGTTTTTTTATAAATTTCAATGTTTTAATGTAGAATAATAGTCCTCAAAAGTTTCTTCCAAATACATATTTTATAATTATTTTATGAATTCATCAAAAGGACATTGATTTCCCTTCCTATACTCATCTCTAAACACCTCCTCGAAAACATCAATCAACTCATAAGACACTAAAAGATGGGAATAATTCAGTACATTAAATTATAACAGATCATTTCTAGAATTAAATGTGATCATTCCTATAAAAAACATATACTATTGTGTGAGTAAGAGATAATATTTTTGTTTTTTAAATTATAGAGACATTGTAATCACATTCCATTATAATAGTATAGATTTATATGGTCAAACTGTGTTTTACTGCATCGACATTAGATCATATACCCTTAAATAAAATTTGTATTAATCATGTAGTGGTTCATAATGATAATTCTTGCTCCTAGGTCACATAATCACTTATTCTCTCCACATAATCATATTCGACATGTGATGACTATGGATTCACAATTATTTTGTTTAAGAGCGATATTCTTATGAATAATAGAAGCATAATAATTATTCAATATTATGATTTAACATTCATCCCAATCCCTATTATTAAGTAAAAATATTTTTAAAATATGAAGGGTTATTATTCTTTGATTAAAAAAAATTAACATTTTTTGTCAAACTCTAAATTTTTTTAATGAACATAAAATACATTTTTTACTATTTTCCTCTATCTTAGGAGGAATTTAATTGGAGGGGGATAATTTTTCAAAACTATTCGTTCCCTCTCATTCACATAAAACCAAATATTTTTTATTCCATGTTTTTTTATTTCACATTTCAATTTATTTTTTTATAATGTTTTTCAGGAGGAAATTCATTATTTGTTCCATTTTTAAAAAATATATATCTGTTTCTTATATATATTATTTTTATTTTCAATTTAAAATTCATCTTGTTGAATTTTTTCTTCTTTCCAACCTTAGTTCCAAACATTATCAAAAAATTCGTTAACCTATACAAATTATTATAGACATTCATTATCTATCAGATATGGTTTAATAATGCTTGTAAATACACCATTATCTCCCCAACTAATATCTCTATCCATAAAATCCATTTTTATTCTAGTCAATGAATCCTAGAGTCTATATTTTTCAATGATAAAATATTAGACAAAACCTTCTAAAACATTCAATTAATTTTTGATTGAGTCTTTGAAGACTATGACCTATATTTATTTGAATAATATATTTTGAGTTATTTTTGGAAATTTAGGAAAACTGGATATTTCATTAGAAAACTTTCCTTCCCTAAAATATCAGGGTGAATTTTATATCTATCATCTCATTAATTTGAGAAATTATAATTAATCCCTTGATTTATAGAATTATAATAAATAAACTGAACACTCTCACTATAGTAAAAATGGATATCAATATTATGAAAATAAGTTTGAGCGTGACCAATCGTCACACAATAAATACAAAGGTATAAAGTTTTTCTATCATTGAGAACATTATAATGATGGTTGGTTTTAGACATATTAATCACCAATTCCTATTTCACATAAGTTCATATTTATGTAATGTTTATTAAGCAATTTATTATGCTCATTGGATTCTAAATCAAATATTTATCCAATATATGGATGATTGAATATGTTTATTTTTATATTATGAGTTTATTTTAAATGGTAACCCTCCTTATATGGTGAGATAACTAATGGTAGAGTCTTCGTCTACGATGAGAAATAAACCCATATTGAGAATTACAAAAACAATTTTCCTTTATAATGGAAAATGTTATTAAAATAATCATCCTAGTTTCCAATGATATATTCCTCTATAATATCAACACATCATCTACCCCTACGCTTGATATGGGAGGGAACAAAATTCATTCTCATGTCCTCCTCATTCAAAAAACGTACAAGAAACTATTTATATGAAAATAAAAGTCTATAGTATACTTAGTTAGTAAAACATTAAATGATGGAATAATGGTGACATCAAACTACATAATCACATAATTTCTCGCCCTAGGAGTTATATTCCTATAGTATGGATCATTATACCCAGATGGTAGCAAAAAATACCTTTGTAACATCCTCTAACATACTTGTTAATATCACATGTCACCATTTTATCATTCTTCAATGTATTTGATAAATAGTTTTCTTACTTTTCTGACTTTATCATCTTCCCCAATTTGGGCACCATTTAGTTTTCAATTTTTTTTCTTATTTGGTGTTTTCTTAAACACAGATGGATTTAATTTACTAATAACATTTCATTTTTTAATAGTTCATAAGATAATATATTTTTGTATTTCCAAAATAAATGTTTGGGTCTCATTTGTTTTTATTTTTTGGGCTTGGTCAACGAGGAATTTACAAAATCCTATGAACATCTTCCCTATTGGTCTTCAATAAAATAGAACTCAAATCTACTTCATCAATACTTTTATAATTAAATATAATATTTAATTAATGCAATAATGTTATTTTTTTCATGATCATGAAAATCATAGCGCCTGATCACTCAGTTTCTCTATATTCTAATAATTAATTTCCTTCAAGTGGGATCATGGAAGAAACTGTCCTAATAGGTTGCAATTTTTTTCACTTATGGTAAACCAATGGTAGATTACTTATTATGATAAATAATAGTTCCTTATTATGGAATTTTTAGTTTAATAGTTTTAATCATTTCTTCGCATACATGGTGTGTTAAATTTTCTTGTTGTTGGTTTATTTCTCCAGATAAAGTCGGATGGATTACAATTCATAATAGCTTTCAAATAGTTCATGTGGTATATTTATGTTTAAGGAATGACAACATGATTATTGTACCTTGTTTTCTATGTCACAAAAACAAAACTAATTATTTATTGGCTCATACAGGCTTGAAAATCACTATATGGTCACTTATATCGATTAACAATTTTTTAGGAATGAAAACTAACTGTTTTTTTAAGTAGTAACATTACCATTTTGTTTATTTTCACTACATAACAGAAACATTCATTTGGAAGTTTTGAATATGGTATCATGATTCCTTTTCAATATTTCCTAGTCACGATCAATTAACCCTTTGCTTCTAGTAATTCAGGTGTGCATGTTATCTTGGTAATCATACCAGAGATAAGTATACATACTATTAGAGTTTCTTCAGTAGCATAGAAAACCTCCCATGATAAATAAAATAATCAAAACAAAGGTCATATAAAATAAAAAATTAAAAAAAAAATAAAATGTGAAACAAAATTAAATTAAATGTTTTAATGAATTATGAATACACGAAATTTTAGAAAATAAATAATGCATTTAAGAAACACAATGATAAACTTATTACAACTAAAATTATCACTTTTGAAGAAGAAAAAAAGTACTTTCAATAAAATATATATGTATTTTTGGTTAAATAATATGGTATTTAATATATAATTATATATATCAATTGTTTACTACCCTTTGACACAGTTAAACAGTGAGAAAGTTATTTATGAATGTGTTTGCTACCACCTACTCAACCTGATGTGATTCAAATTTAATTAGAAGAATTAAATATATATGTATTTTTGGTTAAATAATATGGTATTTATTATATAATTATAATTATTTAACGATATGGTGTTATTTTCTTTCATTCCATAACGACCACTGAAAAATGGAAATGTTACTCATGTGTATGTACGACCTATAGTCTCCATGATTGTAAAATTTATTTATTTTTCATAACCATGTTTTATGATTTATTTAAAAATTATAATTAATTTATAAATATCGTATTTATTTAATATTTATTAATCTGGATATGTTATCTAAATAGACCATTGGCCATAGTTGACCTATGAATGTTGTTTTTGACACATAAACCAAATTTGTTCCAAAACACCCGATGTAAATTTAACTATTTAGGTATTTGTACCCAACATTGTAATAATTGAAATAAAATAAATTAAAAATATTAAATAGGTTATGATGAAATTTTAAAATTAAATTAAAATTGTTATACATAATGTTAATGTACGTTCATCCAAATGTAAACAAAAGGTATGGGATTCATGTCTCATTTTCATTACGTGAGGCATACTTAATTATTGTTCAACTAATTTCATATATATGGTGTATGTACTGAAAATTTTAAATATAATATCATGAATTCAATTATATTAATGTTATTTATAATTTTTATTTAAGGATTAATACCTTTGGGTTTTCCATTCCATTAGTTACTACAATAGTAAGGATTTGCATCTCAGTTTTTACATCTGTACGATAAATGTCACATTCACAACTTAAATATTTTTTTGAAGTGTATCTAATAAACATTATTATATATTATAACATGATTTAATTTTTTTCATGGTATTTAATTATTTCGTTTAATATTATTTTTTCATGAGGTTTCTGAATTTAAAATATTTCAAAGTGGTATGGGACACTTTATAATGATTAAATATTATTTTCCTCAAGACTAATCCTAATGATATCTCGAAGGATTTTACATTAGAGAAAATTATATAGCCATTATCTAGGTAATAATTTCATTATTAAATGTTTTTTCATTACCATTTCAAATTTTATTACCATTTTTCTAATCTTTGGTTCAATGATGTTTTTAGAAACATTTTTTTAGAAAACCTGAAAATATATATCAATATTTAGTCATAAAACCTGTGTTATTCTAAAAACCAATTTTAACTAAAAGGTTTTCAAAATTTATTTTTAAATTATTTAGTAAAAACATTTTTATCCTTTCTTATTATACCATTTTTTCAAAAAACATCTTATTTATCATATTTCAATTGAGGAATTTTCTAACCATTTTCTGTACAAAAGGAATCGTCTTTTATACCTAATTTGACATGTATAGATATATTTTTTGTCATTTTATTGAAGGCTAATTATAAAATTGTAATGTATTTTTTCAATTAAATATATTTTATAATGGTTCTTCAAAAGATAAAGATATTGTTCTCAAAAATATTTTTAAATTTTTTTCATTCATTTAATCAACATCAACAACCCTCTATTTTTCTCCAAATCATTTTTTTGTATTGATAACATCCTTATTCTTCCTTTGGAAAATAAATTACAGATTTTTACCTGGATAATATTTACATTAACGTCCTTGAGTCCTTTTAGTCCTCTTGAAACATTCAAATTTCTATAGTAATTGAACATTGGATTTCTCCAAGCTATCCATATCAATTATCAGGGATATGTTCCCTTCCAAAACTGTATATCATTTTACAAACTATTTCTACTTTGAAATTTATTTGATTATTTTGGGAAATATTGATAAATCCATGTTTCTTATTAAATAATATTATTTGTTAAGGCTTATTATTTATTTTGATTATTCAATATGAGGAATGATTTGGAGTCGAAATAATATGTGGAACTCATACATTATATAGCTCTTTGATGCATCGACTTGTTCTCATGAGGTAATTAAAGCGCATATGATTGTCTCCTATCGACCGGTCAAGGTTCTGGTGCTATGCTAACGTGTATAGCAGCACTTTGGTCAAATCCTCGGTGATGATACTTTTTTATAGTCGATTGTTTTTTGTTAATTGTATTCTGATTGGGGGGTTTGTTTATAGAGATTATGAAATAATTTATCCATGATGTTTGATTTAAAAAATTGATAAATATTGGGGTGAGTTCATTTTTGGTGATTTAATTTTATGATATCCATGAGCTATGATTTATATTGCATTAAATTAATACCTACTTCATAAGATGATTTTGATCGGAATTCCCAAGTGTTAAAGCTTCAATCACAGCCATAACGTAACTTAGGGTTCTAATAATTACCATTAATTTTTTGTGGTAGTGTATTTTTGGTTCCAATAATCCATGGAATCCACATAGTAAACAAAACATGTCATTAATCCATGACATATAATGTTCAACACACACAATATTAACTCAAAATATACTCAATAAGCAAAGGATCTCAATCACTTAATATCCCCAAATTATAACCCACCTCCATGATAGATTTAATCATCCATTTAAATGATTAGTAATCTGATTATAATTTTTATGAAGATAAATTAAGAAGATAATAAAAATAAAGGGATAGGAAAAGAGTGGTGCGTCGAACACACACACAAAGGATGAAGGGAATAAAATACTGACTTTGGATTGAATGATAAATCAATAAAAGGGATGGGGATTCAACTATATTTAAACTATTTTAAGAACATTAGTATTAAAATACAGAAGGTGGATGATAATAAGAGATATTGATGAAGAAACTTTCATTAAAACAGAATTACAAAGAAAGATACTTACATGATTACAAAAATGAAGAACACAAAAGTAAATGAAAACAAATAGAGGAGTAAAGGTCTCTCAAGTGAAAACATGAGTATGGAAGGTCCTCCCAAGACCTTTAAAAATCTTTGGAAGTTCCAATATGTTCTCCTATTTTTGGAAATGCCAACACCTTTGAAAGAGAGGAGGGGGTGTATTTATAGCCCAAGGTGGTGGATAGTTTTCATTCCCAAACTACACCTCCAATTGGATCGACGATTTGAACAACCAGACAACTGAATCTCGAGATATCTCCTTCATCAACGTTTTCAATCATAATGTTGGCCGACTACTAGAAAACTTTGGTGGCATTTGGATTTATTGGGACAAAGTTATGGTATTTTGATTAACCAATATTAATCTGTCCATTTCAATCCTAACGTTTTTAATAGCCTAAATGTGAATGGATTTTTTAATATGAATATGCCTACAAATCTGAATGGTTTATTCAAAAATGTAGGACTCATATTTTTCCTCTTTCATACTACAACTTCTCAGCTTGATTAGATGAATAGATGATGCGAAAAAACAAATTTGGTGTGCATATTTCATTTCCCAGACAGAATGGTGTACTGGACTTCAAAGATTCATTTGGGCCCCGTATTCTTGGAGTTGGGCCCTGAAACTTTTTACCATGATTCTCTTAGATAATCAAGAACATATGGTGGAGTTTAATAAAATTTGGGCTTCCAGATTTAGACCATTAACTCAGTCATCAAGGATGGTCCATTTTATTAACTAATTCTTTGGTTCTTATTGTGTGGACCATATGACCCTCCAAATGAATGATTTGTCCATGGTTCCCTTCTAATTAAATGTTTTAATTTGTGTAAGGAACCCTAAAAACCGTAATAATTCAATATGGATAATTAGGGTGAGAGATATAATTAAAAAAATAAATATAATCGAATCTAGATGAATTCAAATAGTGACCTAAAATTATATTTATTATTTAATCATTAATATTTCACACAAATTATACACACTTCATATAAAATTAGTAAAGGGAGTATATGATAAGTTATTTAAATATTAATAATATCAACTCCCCCACACTTATTCTTATGCATTTCCTCATGTGCAACAAATATAAAAACATAAAAAATCATTTTTCCTCACCAACAAATATAATTTTTTTTCTCACTCAGGGGAGGTTTAGAAAATTTCACTCATCCATATTTAATTATACCACAATTTGTTAGAGAAACAATATTCTAAAAACAATTCATTTTTTCATTCTTAAAAATTAGAAATGGAAAATTGTGGCACACAAAACATACTCCTCTCAAGATGATAAAATAAATTTATGGAGCTTCACTCATTCACCAACCAAAAGTGAAAATCATAGAGTTTGTAATAGGTATCATCTCCCACTCCCTATACTAATGTTCTCATAAATAAAGATATCTTTTTATGGGTTTTTATGTGGCTAGGGGGCGGTAGGAAGATGATATCCAAAAGATAGAAAAAACATGGTAAAACACCAACATGGAAAAAGAAAAGCACATTTTATTTGAAATGAGACATGTAATAAAATTGAAACACATATTTACAAGGGAAATTTTTTTAAATCAAGACACAAAAGTGGAATAATATTTTAAGGTAATTATAATATGGAATATTTACAAAACCCAAAACTTCTCACAATGACATAAGTGTTCATCATTTTTTTTCCATTTTTTGAAATTTGAACTTGAAATAGATCTCACACTCATATCCCAACCCATGATTGATCACCTAATGACACTAATTTTAATAGTTATAACAAGATCAAAAGTTTTGGAAGAGTAATTTTTGACCCACCCAAGACACAACCCATTTTTAATTTTTTTTTTTTTGGATTTTGTTTGAATTATTTTTTAATTTTTTAACGCTTTTCAGTTATACAAGATAACAATATATACATTCCAATACCCCAATGAAGGAAAACCTCTCCCCCATACTGATATGGATGTTTTCCATCAAGCATATGATGACATGGTGAATTCAAAAAAGGGTACCCCAAGTGAAATCATTTCTCCCCACACTTACATTTCAAAAAGTTATGTAATGAAAATCCATGTTGATATTGGGTGAGAAAAGGTATCAGGCTTGTAATGTGGCTATCAAAGAAAAAGTTTTCCTAGGATTGAAGGGGTTTTCAAAAGAAGGATTTATGTTTGGGAAATGGGAGGCTATTTGGCTATTGTGATTCTCATGTGGTTCAGAAAATGCCTCTATCATATTAATGCACACTAAAGTCGGAAATTCCACTCAAAAGTCAAAAAATTCAAGACTCACAAATGGGGGTAAAAAACCACATTTTGAAAAGATGGCCCTAGGTATCCTTGGCATGAAAGCTAATGTTTCTTCTCATGGGTGGGGAAAATCATTTTCCAAATCAAAAAAATTGAGCAATCTAAATTTGTTGGTTTTGAAACAATATTATTTATCCAAATATATGATGAAAATGCATGATTTATATGATGAAACCTTGTATTTTGACTCCCCAAAATGGGTAGACAAAATTTCAAAACTAGATGGCGAGTAAGTATGACTCTTTTTTTCATATATGCTTTTTAAATTAATTTTTTTTGTTTATTTTTGATTTTAGGGTTTTTTTAGTTTTTTATAAAGACCCTCCCACAAAAAAGAGAAAGAGTAAATAAAAAATGTGATGAGTAAAGTGGTTAAAAAAAATAATGAGGGAGGAAAAATAAGAAAGAGAAAGAGATAGAGAGATAAGATGAGTTAAAAGGAAATAGGTGCCCCTGTTTTGGATTTTCTGGGTCGTAATGTCCATCCGATTTTGGGTTAACTACTGAAGTTGGGGATTCGATGGAAGTAGATGTAATTCAAGGATTGTGTGTCCTATCATGGTGATTCTTTAACCGATGTCCATTAATTGTGAATGTCCTTTTTTAATAGGGGTCTAGGACTTGCACTAGACCAAACGTGTAAACATTAGTAATAACAAAAGGACATTCCCAATGAGAATTAAGCTTACCTCGGTGAAGCTGAAATCGATAATTGAAGAGAATTACCTTTTATACTTCATGAAATACCTTTCTTAAGATATGTTTTTCATGTATTACCTTAGCCTTTTCTTTGTACATATTGGAATTCTAATAGGAATCAAGTTGAAGCTCCTCCAGTTCAGCAAATAGAAACAATCTTTCTTCAACAGATTTTTCACAATCAAAATTACAGGTTTTGACAGTCCAAAAAGGATTATTTTATATTTCAACTGGTAAATGAGATGCTTTAACAAAAACTAGATAGAAGGGAGACATCCCAATGGGTGTTTTATAGGCTGTTCTATAAGCCCAAAGTGCTTCACCAAGTCTTAAAGGCCAGTCTTTCCTGGTGGGTTTTACAATTCTCTCAAGAACTCTTTTCACTTCTATATTAGACAGTAAATCCATGGCATTTGTATAGAGGTGATATGAAGTTGAAGTTTTCTAAACAACCCTATTCTTTTTCAAAATAGATTCCACGGTTTTATTTAAAAAATGGGTTCCTAAGTCACTGATCAAGGCACGTGGTGTCCAAATCGATGGATGATGTGTGTCTTTAGTAACTCACTAACAGTATGTGAATCATCCTTTCAAGTGGGTTTTTCCTCAACCCACCTAGAAACAAAGTTGACAGGAAGAAAGATATATTAGAATCTAGTGGAAGGAGGAAATGGTCCCATGAAATCAATTCCCCAAAAATCGAAGATCTCACAGAATATTAAAGGTTTTTGATGATTTTCCTTTCTCATTGAAATTGTAAGAATCTTTGGGAAAGTGGGACAAGATTGATAGAACTCATGTGAGTCTTGAAGAGTGAAGTCCAAAAGAATCTAGAGTCTAGAACATTTAGGGAGGTCCTTTGTGGTCCAAAGTGGCCACCTCAAGTAAGTGAGTGACAAAATTCTAAAATGGAGGAATGTACATCCTCATCCACACATCTTCTAATTACCATGCCTACCCCATTTTTCCAAAGTTTATATTCTTCTGTAAAATAGTTTTCCGAATCACTTTTCAAATTCATTTTTTGTTATTTTGAAAACTTTTTTGGAAAAACACCATAAACCATGTAATTTACAATTAGGACATTCCATGGTATTTTTTGACTGAGAGGTGAAAGGTGCTCAGTTTGAAATTACAGATCAATTATTTAAAAATGATAAGAATTATAAATTCTACTCAAGTTATCAGCCACATGGTTTTTCTTTCCTGGAATATCTTTGATTTCAAGGTCAAATTCTTTGAGCAATAGGACCCATCTTATTAGCCTTAGTTTGGAATCACTTTTATGGAGTAAGAACTTTATAGAGGAATGGTCTGTGAAGATGATGATTTTGGAACCTATGAGATATGGCCGGAATTTATCTAAGGCGAAAACCACCTCTAAAAGATCCTTTTCAGGGAAAATTTAATGAGATTGAGTTTCATCCAATGTTTTTGAGGCACAATCGATGACATGAGGACTCTTTTTTCTTTTTTGACCAAGAACAGCCCCAACAGCTCTGTCAGAAGCATCACACATCTACTCAAAGGGTAAGAACCAATTTGGGGGTTGGATTATCAGGGAAGATGTAAGAGAAGTTTTGAGTTAAATGAAGGATCTCTTTAAAACCACATTGAAATGGAAAGTAACCTCATTTTGTACCAACCGAGTGAGTGGGAGTGAAGTCCTACTGATTTTATGGATGAATCGCCGATAGAAACTAGCATAAAATAGGAATGAATGGATGCCTCGAATAGAAGTGGGTTTAGGAAGTGATTAGATCACTTCAATTTTGGTAGGATCAACTTCAATACCATCTTTTGAAAATATGTTCCCAAGCACAATCCCATTTTCTACCATGAAGTGACATTTTTCAAAATTTAACACAAGGTTACACTCGACACACTTTTGAAGGACTAGAGAGATTGAATTCAAGCAACATTAAAATAACTCATCATAAATGGAAAATTCATCCATGAAGACCTCCATTCAATGTTCAATGAATTTAGAAAATATACTCAGCATACACCTCTGGAATGTTGCAGGAGCATTGCAAATGCCAAAAGGAATTCTCTTATATACATATGTTCCAAAGGGGCATGTGAAAGTGGTCTTTTCATGGTCCTAAGGTGAAATTGGGATTTGAAAGTAGCCATTGTATCCATAAAGAAATCAATAGTGTGACTTTCTAGCTAATCGTTCCATCATTTGATCAAGTAATGGCTAATGTAAGTGTTATTTTCTTGTTTCAACATTCAATTTTCGATAGTCGATGCACACACACCAATTCTTTTTCACTCGAGTTGTGAGTACCACCCCTTTTTCATTTGTGACAAAATTTATCCCACCCTTATTAGGTACAACTGAATTGGACTAACCCATTCACTATTATAAATAGGATAGATAATACCAGCTTAAATAAGTTTGGTGATCTCTTCCCTAACTACCTCATGTATGATTGGATTGAGTCTTCTTTGTGGTTGTCAAATTGGTTTGGATGATTCCTCAAGATGGATGTGATGCATGAAAAGAGCAGGGTTGATTGTTGTTATGTAATATAAGGTCCAATCTAGGGAGTTTTTATTTTCCTCTAACACCTGACCAAGTTTGGACTCCTCAATTTCTATAAGTGAAGCCGAGATAATGACATGATATCGGTGATCATGGAAAAAGAATACATATTTCAGGTGTGTAAGAAGAGGTTTTAGATCAGTCTCATCTTCCATTTGTGGGTTAGGAAACTTAGGAATGGAGGAAGGGACTTCAGTTGCTTCAGATTCATTTTCCTTAATATTGTTCAATGGGGATTAGTAGAGATCAGAGTTGATGTGGGATTCCAGAGAGTTTTCATGTTCCTCTAGATTGATGGAGTCTATGAATGAGAGGTCAACATCAACTTCCACATTTATAACTTGGAAAATTGTGGTGCATATTTCACAAGATCCTTTCTCATTAGAACATGATGCACATGATGGAATGGGGTTCAATTGACTCTCAGAAGTAACCTCAGATGAAAGGATTAAGAATGCATAGTGATCCTCGGATGGGTATCGAATGGCTTGGAAAATGTTGAACTTGACCAGTTGGTCCCGAAATTACATGGATAAGGTGCCTAAATGGACATCAATTTTGGTTCTAGCAGTCATTAGGAATGGTCTTCCTAGAATTAGGGGAGATCGAAAAGAGATTTTCCCACCTTCCATGTCAAGTACATAGAAATAAGCGGGGAAAATAAGATCATTGACACGAACAAGGACATCCTCGATTATACCCTTAAGACATGAAGTGTTTCGATTTGCTAACTGAATGACAACATGTATTGGATGTAAGGACTGAGACCAAGGTTGGAGAAGATATATTTGGGCATGACATTAATTAAAGCTCCTCGGTCTATGAGTGAATCCTCGAAGTTGGAACTTCTAATTTGGCATGGAACCGTAAAGTTCCATGGAACCTTGCACATTATAGGAATATACTGTTGGGTGGAAACATTTTCAAAGATCCTATGTTTCCTCTAGTGGGTGCATAATTCCTTAAGAAACTTGGAATACATAGGGATTTGTTTTATGGAATATAATAGGGGTATGTTGACTTCAACACGTCTAAACATGTCGAGCATTTCAGGATCGGGATCAAAGGACTTCTTTGGCTTAGAAACGGCTTGAGGAAAAGGAATTGGATTATTAAGTGTAATGAAAGGAGGTGAGGGAATGACTTTAGGTTTCTTTTCATATATCTTTTTATTTTCATTTTCATGGTCAACATTTAATGGAGGATTGGAGGACTCAACATGTGGCATAGAAATTTGCTTTCCCAATCTAAGTGCAATTGCACTTACATTACCCTTGGGGATGGGTAATGGTTGAGATGGGAGTTGGGAAGAATTTTATTATTGTTTCTGGCTCAGGTGGGATTCAAGTTGACCAATTTGGGTTTCAATATTCTTAAGAATAGAATGGGTGAAGGAGGCCCAATCTTCAACAGTGATTTACCATGGTTTCATGGAAGAAGTGGCTTGTCCCGAATATGGATTACCTTGATTTTGGTTCATGGGAAAGCTATTGTTTTTGTTTAGAAATTGGGAAGGCTCACTTGGATTGTGGAATCCAGGAACAGGATTGATCCTTTGAGGTTGAGGAACAAAAGGGTAAGATTGCTGGAAGTTACCAATACCTTGAACATATTGGAATTGGTTTGGGTTTTGAAGAGGTTATTGAGGGGGATGAGAAATGGGATTCCCATATCTTAGGTTAGGGTTATATGATGAAGAGAAACGCTCAATATGGGGTTGGTTGAAGTTTCTAACAAATAGACATGATTGTTGAGGGTTGGGGTTCCGCTGAGCATATGCTGCATTGATCCCCATTGGTCCAGATAAATTAGATTGATCCTCTTGAATTTGTGGGAATGTGTCAGTTGGATGACATGGAGAGTTACAGATTCCATTGTTTTTGACAAGTCCATGAATCTTGGATTGAGGAGAAGATGAGGTTGGGGATTTGGTAGCCACAACTAGTTGTTGCACAAGACCTGTAAGTTCAGTCATCCACTCTTTCATCTTGTTGGGCTCTATTGATTGATTATCTTGGTCTTGTTTGACTTGAGCATGTGCACGAGTATGGAATTGTTCTGTGTTTTCAGACATATTGCTTATGAGATCTATTATAGTTCTGGGAGTTTTTTCTACAAGAGCACTACCACTTGTAACACCAATGAAGGTTCTATACATAGCCAATAACCCCTCATAGAAGTATTGGATCAAGATTTGGTCCGGGATTTGGTGATGTGGATAGGTTTCCAAAAGCTTTTGGAACCTTTCCCAGTACTCATGGAGTGATTCATTTGATAATTTATGGATACCACTTATTTCCTTCCGGATATAAGCAATACGATAAGCAGGAATTAATTTTTATAAGAAAATTTGTTTCATGTCATTCCATGTGGTTATGGAACTTGGAGGGAGGTAGTAGAGCCATGACTTGGCAGAGTCAGGTAGGGAGAAAGGGAATTCCCGGAGTTTTATTTTTTCCTTAGAAACCCCTTGAGACTTCATGGTAGAGCACACCACTTGGAACTCTTTGAGGTGGAGATGTGGATCCTCATCAGCTAGCTATTGCAAATAAAGAAGAAGCTAAATCAAGCCTGATTTGAGTTCAATGTCAGTATCTATGTTTGGATATTGAATACCAAGAGGTCGTTAATTCATATTAGGTGTAGAAAGTTCTTTAAGTGTTTGTTCCCCATGAATGGCCATATCTAATTCAATTGGTTGGACAAGGATAGGTTCTTGAATGAGTGGATTATCTCTTATGTTCTCCTAAGTTGGAAAAGTTTTTGCTCAATTTCAGGGCCAAACAAATCCAAGTGATTGTTTGGGAGGATATGGGGAATTCGAGAATATTTTGGAAGAAAGAGGAAGATGGGTTTTTCTTTGTGTTATTTCTATTTATTATTTTTATGAGAAGGTGTGGTTTTATTTTTGTTTTTTAAATTTTTTTAATTTTTTTTGTTTATTTTACAATAACATGAAACTAAAGACTATTTAATTGAACCATCCCCGGAAACGGAACCATTTGAAAGCATGGATGATTGTCTCCTATCGACAGTTCATGGTTTCGATGTTATGATAATGTGTATAGAAGCACTCAGGTCAAATCCTCAGTGACGATACTTTTTTATAGTCGGTTGTTTATCTTTAATTGTATTCTAATTGGGGGGTTTGTTTGCAGAGCTTATGATATAATTTATGGATGATTTTTTATTTAAAAAATTTATAAATATTGGGGTGAGTTAATTGTTGGGGATTTAAGCTTATGATATCTTTGAGCTTTGCTTTATATTGCATTAAATTAATACCCACTTCGCAAGATGATTTTGATCGGAATTCCCAAGTGTTAAAGCTTTAATCCAAGATGTAACATAACATAGGGTTCTAATAATTACCATTAATTTTTTATGGTAGTATATTTTTGGTTCCAATAATCCCTAGAATCCACATATTAAACAAAACATATCATTAATCCATGACATATTAAGTTCAACACACACAATATTAACTCAAAGAATACTCATAGAGCAAAGGCTCTCAATCACTTAATATCCCCAAATTATAACTCACCCCAATGGTAGATCTACTCATCCATTTAAATGATTAGTAATCTAGTTATAATTATTATGATTATAAATTAATAAGATAAGAAAAATAAAATGATAATAAAATAGTGGTGTGTCGAACAGACACACAAATGATGAAGGGAATAAAATACGGACTTTAGATTGAATGAGAAAGAAAAATAAGGGAAGGGGATTAAAATATATTTAAAATATGTTATGAACATTAATATTAAACTACATTACGTGGATGAGAATAAGAGATATTGAAGAAGAAACTTTCATTAAAAAAAATTACAAAGAAAGAGACTTACAAGATTACAAAACTGAAGAACACAAAAGTAAATGAAAACAAAGAGAGAAGGAAAGGTCTCTCAAGTAAAAACATGAGTATGGAAGGTCCTAACAAGTAATTGTAAAGGCTTTGTTCATGACAATATGTGCTCCTAATTTCTTAAATTCCATCTCCATTGAAGGAGAGGAGGGGGGTGTATTTAAAGACCAAGGTGGTGGACTGTTTGCATTTCAAAACTACCCCTCCAATTGGCTAGACGATTTGGAAATCAAGATATATGAATCTAGAGAAATATAATTCTTCAATATTGTATATAATAATGTTTTTCGACTACTCTCTAAACTTTGAGGCATTTGGACTTTTGTGTCCAATGTAATGTTTGTTTGATTCAACAATAATTATCTGTCCATTTCAATCCAGACATTTTTAATGGACTACATGTGAACGAATTGTTTAATATGAATATGAATTTACATATGAATAGTTTAATTAAAAAAATTGGAAGCCTATTTTACCTCTTTGAAACTAAAACGTCTCAGCTTTATTTGATGAATAGATAATGAGAAAAGTCAATTTTGGTTTGCAGATTTCATTTCCCGAAGAGAATGGTGGGCATGACTTAAAAGCTTCATTTAGTCCCCTTTTTCTTAGAGTTGGTAAGTGAAATCTGTATCCAAGATTCTTTTGGATAATCATGATCTGGTGGTGGAGTTTCATAAAATTTTGGTTTTTGGATTTAGACCAGTATCTCAATCATCATGGTTGGTCAAGTTTCTTCACTAATTCATTGGGTCTTCTTTTGTGGACCATATGACCCTCCAGATGGATGATTTGGCCAATTGTCCCTTATAATGAAATGTGGTAATATGACTAAGTAACCCTAAAAATAGTAATAATTAAATTTTAATAAGTAGGGTGTGAGATATAATTAAAAAATTAAATAGACCTGAATCTGGATGAATTCAAATAGTGCTCTAAAAGTATATTTAATATTTAAACATAAATATTTGAAAAAAATTATACACATTTCATATAAAATTCGTAAATGGAGTATATAGTAAGTCATGAAAATATTAATAACATCAGATGAAGAATTTCACAAATGGGTTTCTACCCTTAGTTCTAAACCATATTGTGAAAGGTCTTGAGGGTTATAGCTAATCATGTGCCTTAGAGATGACGACCATAAATAACGCATTTCCATATTAGTAGTTTCATTTATTATTAATCTATGAGATTTTGCGTCAAAATATCAATAAATACATTCCATTTCTATTTGTTGATTAATGGAATGTATTTTTGTTTTATTCCTTGGCATAATTATTTTTCCATATATAGTTATTTGAATGGAAAGTATTTCAAGTTATTACAATTCCTTAATTTTTATTCAGTGCCTTCTCAGTTTGATGATTACATGGTAAATGTTTCCAGTTATTTACCATGAAATAATTACTAGTATAATTGATTCATTATTTCTTATTCTATATTTTCCCCTGGTGAGTATTTAAGCTCACCAATATTATATTTCCTTACCCAGGAATCCAAGAATCATAGAATGATTGATATGAATTAATATAGTAGAGGATTAGAGATGTCCTCTAAGTTGTTTATTTGTTTAGAATAAAATAATATGTAGTAATTAATGTATCCATTTGTAATAAAATTATCACTTATTTATTTAGATTTCTCTGAATACTAAATGGAACGGTATATTGAGGATTTATTCATTGTAATCAAACCAATATAATTGATTTCAGACACCATCTTGAGGGTTCTAAGGCTTTTGTCACTACCAAAATAGCATGTGTCGGGTTTGGCCGCATAATTTGACAAACTGTGCACAAATCATTAATGTGTACCTGTTAAAAATGGGGACACATATAATTAGGCTGCATGGCCATGTGAAAACTATTTGATTTGGTTCTGTCATTAAATTTACATCAACACGGTTACCCAAACCATGATCCAACCATGCGCTGCCCATGTGACATGGCTGACATTCCCAAAAGGGTGTGCTCTGGGCTCTGGACAAGCACTAAGCACCCCTAATACCTTTTCAATCCCATTAGGAATCCATATTAGGTACAAATTAATGATTTAGACTGAAAATTATATGATCCATACCTGAGTGAAATAATGGATTCTTTCAAAATTTGATACTAATCCAATGATTCAACTTTGTAATTTATAGATTTGTTTTCTATGAGTTATGTTATAATTATTTAAAAATCTAAACATGAGAGGATAATAAATGTGATAGAATGAAATTTATTCCCTCAAACTAAATATTATATAATGTTTAAGGATGGAGACTTATAAAATACATTAGAAGACGAACATTCAAAAATGATTGATTTGTTTTAGAATTGGTTCACATCTTCCCATGTATGAAAATATCTCTACGATATAATATTATCAACATAGTACTATAGAAATATTGTCTGCCACATTGGAGTAAAAATACAAATTTTATCTCCTATGTACATTAGTCTATATATGTATCCTATGAAAAAATACCCTTATATATGAGTAACAAAGAGCCATGTGCACAGTGCCATGTTCCATGATCTAGTCTTAACATGAGACTAGTGTTCCATGGTCATTTGGTTTTTAAATAACAATTTTACACTCAAAGAACATTAATGGTCATTTTCCTCTTACACACATGTGCAATTCTATGAGAATTGAAATTCCTAATAACAAATTTCACTCGTTAGTATCAAATATCTCATCATGTGTAACTCTTATATAGGTATAATGTACCGATTAACCATGAGTACCACATCACAAAATAATGGAAATAATGGGTTTCATGTGAATTATAATCAAAATTTTCACTAAATAATGTGAAAGCACTACAAATTCATATCTAACTCTTTATCAGTGAGATGAAAATTCAAACATGTGATTCATTTTAAAATTGTATAAAATGAACATACTATATATTAATTTAGTAAAGTTCATAATAGGTTACCAAAATTTCCCAACATCAAAAAAAGTCCTCAAACATGAGTTTACATTTTCATAGGCCTAACTCGTGTTATTCACTCTCATCTTGTGGTTTGTTACTAACCATCTCTTACCACATGAGATTAATTCCACATTGAGTCATCTAAAATATGACCCAATCACAATACATATTATTCATGTATACATACCAAATTTTGGAACTGTTAACACTTAATGTATTTAAGATTAATTAGTTGTTAAACTTGTATAAGAATCCCTACCCTCTTTGTGTCTTAATGTTTCTAATGGCTATGAAACATCCCGGGTGGAACCAAAATTCTTTTTTCCAGATAGTTCTTCAAGAACACCATCCACTAAGATATAAATCCATTATAAAGCCATATTTTCCTCCACTGGTTCAAACGACCCATGAATGCAGTCACTCTTTCAACTATTTAATTTCCAACAGATCTTATGTGATTATAATTGGAATGAAATTCTAAAGCATGTCCATCATACTGTCTACCATCCCACCTATGTTCATGATCATTAAGAAAATAAATCCTGATGTAAGAGTAAATAATTTACCCTATAATTCATTAATAGTGAAAAAATGGGACATTCATTGATAATTCTCACTCCAAGACATTTTTATGATCTTATATATAATTCCCCATGATTTTAGGAAGCAACTTAATTTCATAGTATATATGTTTAAAATTCAATTTATTTAAAGAACATGAAATAAATTTTGTAATATGGAACATGAAAGAAGAATTAAACTAAAATTCTACTCATTCATATTTTGATTATACAAAAAAGTACATCGAAATATGTGGTACTCACCTTGGAATATTTCTTACTTTAATTAATAATAAATTAAATGTTGACCATAAATATAAAATAATAAAATATTTCACATTAGGATATCTCGTGGATAATATTATCCCTTTAAGATCAACAAGATTAATGGATAACATATAATAATGACTTTACAAAATTTGTTGTGATATTTTAATGAAAACAATGAAAATTAGAAGTGTGACATAAGAAGTGATAATGGAGTTCTTGATTCAAGCTCAGCTATATAAAGGAATGAAATACTTCTCTTATAAATATGGTCACTATAAATGTAATAATTGAAAATTGGGTATTTTAGAATGTGGCCAATGTGTGCACATGTATGAAATAGGTATACTGAATTTGAATATTGTTGTAGTAATTTTATAATAAGATAACTCAAAATAAATTAAAAATAAAATACTAAGATAATCGGTATATATAATTCTGTTATGTGTTAATATTAATGTGAACATTATTAAAAAGGATATTATTTTTTAATTAAATTAAATTCTGTAATTAAATATAAATTTATTAGTAAAATTAAATTTTAGAATACAAATATGTGTATTGTATGGGTATTTGGTTAATGTTTATTTAGTTTAAAACAATTTTTTTTCAAATTACTATTTAATTAAATACTTTGTGATTTATCCTGATAAATTTAATTGACCGATTTTTGAAAATTATTATACATTAACTAGAATATTAATATTATTTAAACTGGTAATTACTATGATATCATATTAACAAAACTATTTATTTTATGATGTCACTCCATTTAAAGAATTTTTTTTGTTTTTAAATTTAATAATAAATTTCAGTTAATGAATTTTATAATTTAAATTTAATAATATGAATATAATTTTTGGAATTAGAATAAAAATATTATTTGAGAATATTTTTTTGGATTTTCATAAATAATTTATCATTATTTGAATAATGAAAATCCATTTTTACTCAAATTATGCCTTTAATGTTTTATAATAAATAAATAATTATTTATAAACATTAGAATTGATCAAATATGTGTCTTAGAATAAAAATATAAATATTAAAAATAAAATTTCGTGTATAGAAATCCTATTATTGACTTTTTTTGAACTTATGTATTATTTTCCAATAAAAATTATTTTTGTGGTTTTATTTCAATTAAATAATACTTTGGAAATGTATTTTCATTCCTTGAATCCCACATAAATATATTTTTCACAATATACCAATTAATATCATGAAAATAAATACATATATAATTTTATCCTACACTAAAATTTTAGTCATACAAATACACTTTCTCATAAAATGGGTTTTTAGGATTTATAGGCTCTAATTTTAATGTTGATTTTCCCAAGGAATAAAATATTCATTTTATACAATTAATTTTGTACTTATAAAATTAGTTAAAATTTATTTAATATGGAAAATTTTATTATTATGTATTAAAATTAAATTCCTTAATTAAGAAATTGTTAACACAAAAAATATAAAAATGTAAAAGTTAAAATACTAAAACTAAAAGACATAAAGGCATGTTTAAAATATGTTTTCAAATGAATTATTGGGGGATTTTAGATCTTATATACTCCATTACATTCCATTTTTTGAGTAACATATATTGTTTAACATGTTCTCCTTTTAAATTATGTTCTTATAATTATTATAATTTCACTCTCACCACTTATAAAGGGGATATATAACCACATCATCAAGAAAACCATAAAAAATTAGATTCAACATGAAACTATATAATTCATTCTTCATATAGATTGCAGTTATTTTTTCTAGTGATTATGGACATAATTAATTTATCATGGGCTATCATTTACATGGTGTCTTCTAAGGTAAATAATATGACCTCAACGTGATCACATTTTTTTCACAACATCATTTCTCTTCATTCATAATTTCCCAATTCTAAATTCCATTTTAACTTAAAAAATATAATTTTATAATTTATATATAATAAAATAACTATTATTTTTATAATTTATTTTTTTATACTAATGAAATAAATATTTACCACTATTCCCATTTTCTATTATTAAAAAAAGAATTAATCATTCATGATTTGGGTGGAGTGACAACTCCACAAAGAGACATCTTAGGTTTTTTTCATCATTACATCTTTTCATATATAATATTCATTTAACTGAAAGTTAAATATGAAATATATAATAATCAAATGAAAATGAAGAAAAAAAATAATCTATCTTCACTCACTAATTTTTCTTTTAAATGAAAACGTCAATTTTTCATTGACTACAACCTCCAAAAATTAATATATATCATTTCTAATATTTTAAAAAAATTATCTAAAAAATTATCTTCTGATATATTTTAAAAAAGTATTTTTTTTAAATAATATCATCATACCAAAATAATAATGATATTATTCTAAAATAATCCACTTTCATAATCATAAGAATCCATTAATTAAATTATGCTCTGGTTTGGGTCGGCCAAGCCATATAAAAGAAAAATGTTATAAAATAACATCGTGGATGAATATATGACCATTTTTTATTATAATATATGATATAAAAAATAAAAAATATATTTATTATGGAAACATTAATATTATATCATATTTTTTGATACTATTATTCATTTTATTGAAAAAAAAAACATGTGTTTTATAAAATTAAAATAAATAATTATAACCAGACCAAAAATGAAATTAAATTACAAAATTATAAATAATAATAAATCCTCAATTAAACAACCTTTTATAATATTGTAATTGTTGACATTGAGAAAATATGTAATAATAACAACATTATTATGAAACTCATTGGAAAATATTTGGAATACTCAAAATTGGAATTAAAAAAGAAAGTTAAAAACAAATATAACCATAGTGAATAATGATTTGTGAGTATTAAAAAATCTTTAATATTTTAATTTTTTTCATAAATAAGTGATTAATATTTTTAAATTTTTATACCAAATTTTCATGTTATTTATTGTATGTCATGAACGTTCATTATCTCAATTTAATTTACAGAGACATAAATATTATTTTAGCCCATGGTATTTCTAGTATTTTTTTATTAACACCTAATGAATATATTTTACCATATTAAATTAATTCATGGGGTTTATGATCCATTCCATTTCCATTCATTAAAATTAAATCAAATAAAAATAAATTAATTTTATAAAGTTTTACTTGTCTCTATTTATAACTCTATAAGAAATGTTTGTTATTGAAAATAATTATTTTTTTATTATAATCAATATCCTATATAACTCAATTATAACTACTAAAATAATTTTTTGGATATTTTAATTCAATTTCAACATAACACACTTATTCTATATTAATTCCAATATTATTGTAATCGTAAGAGTTTAAGCTCTAATCTCATTATAAAATCAGGCATGTTTTCAAATAATAATACATATTGGGAATTTTTATTTTATTAATTCTATAAAACCTCGTCAATTTATTATACTTTAATTATATTAGGGGTATTATATTTAATATAACAATTTCATTTTCACTCTTCACTAATTATTTATTCATTTTAAGTAAACTATCCTTATCGCTTCTTCATTCTTGAGAACATCCCTTTCTCTATGTCCATATTCATTAGATTTTTTTATATTACTCTTATATATGCCTCAGTAATTTATTGAGGTCGTATTCTACTAAAATACCTTCATTACTAGTTTTTGTGAAACTATTTATGTTTTCCATATGGTTTGTATTTTGAAATGTGTGAAAAAAAATCTCATTTTCACATTTTTAATGAGAAAACATATTTCCATCACCATAATAATGTTATATGATGTTTTCCCTATATTTTTAATGAAATATAGAGGAAATTATTTTTCAACTAAATTTTTAGTTATTTTTAAAAAAATCAACATATCACATTAATACAATAAATTGTTACATCCATATTCTTTATCTAGACATTTTATGTAATGTTATTTTCTATTAAATATATGCTCCATATTTCCCTTTTTCATGTATTTCCATACCCATTCAGTTGAAGTAACATTCTATCCCCTGCATTTGAGTTTTGATTACCTAATATTAAATTCATTTAATTAAAGGGTGTTCAACGTGATCTCATGTGTCAATTGATTGAGGGAATTTTTAACATAATAGTTTACCCATTATCTATACTGTGTAAATATTACATGAATTAATATCAATATTGAAGGGAATTTTCCAATAAATATGATTTATTTCATTGGGTACCCAGTTATTTTCTATATGATTATCATTTTTATAATATATGGATTTAAGACTGATTACTTTAGGTGATTCCATTTCAAAAACAAGTGAAACCCATTTCATTTCATCAATTCTCTTTTAAATGATGAAGGATTATTTATATGTGACAGTAATAAGTATATATGATTATGGTGAGGTCTTATATTACCCTCCAACTCATTGGTTAAAGATTTATATGTCATAAAAATTTTATCTACAATTATGTTTTAGTTCCTCTTATTGGTGGGCATTGATGATGTGGTTCATGAATGTGATGTATTATATACTAATGTTGGTACCATATTTCCAAAATATTCTAATTTTAAGATCTCATGGATCATGTTTATTGACTAATTATTCCAAAATTCTCATGTTTTTTGTTATTTCAATTATATGTGGAATTGAAATGATCTATTATTGTATATTCACCTACAATAATCTACAATTCAATATCTATTCATTTTTTGATATATAATTTTAGCTATCAAGATTGTACTCATATTGTAATCTTATAATATTCTTTTGTCATTGATTTTTACCAATTTTATTTACACATACTAGAATATTTGAGCCTACCACATTATTTTTTTCTCATTCCATATTATATGAAGCTGGGTATAACCAATGTGACGTCTAGATAGAGTCTATTACGGATCAATAAAAAATTCACAGTTATTATAAACTATTTTTTTGTATCTTCTCATCAAGGTCACTAAATCATCAATTCATTTTATTGAGACTTTATCCTATGAAAAATAATTTTAATATTATGGAAATGATTTAAAATAATAATTTGATTATCATGGTAGCTATAGATTGTATTATATCATGGTATAATTATTTTTTATCATTAGTTTAGTTCTTTTGGGAATTATAATTATGTAACCTTTGTGAAGACCATTGGATAATTATATATATATGATAACATCCCATGGTTTATAAAATGACCATATTGTTTCATTTTTCAGGAAATTACATCCTTCCTAGATACATGTTTGTTGAGACAGTCATCAGACAAATCTATCTTTTTGTAATCACCATAAAAATGGATTTTTTATTATCAAATAAATCTTCACTCTGATGCACAATGGGTGTACCTAAGAATGAATCCCTAGATAGACACTCATGGGGGGATATTCAATGATTACTCACAATATATTTACAAGACATTATGAAGGATTTATTATTTTATATTATTATGGCATGGAATATAAGTTAACACAAACTCGTGAAATATTTATTTAACTAAGAATGTCATAGGTTAAACTACAAGCTAATTTGATGGTTTAAAACAGTATGTTATTTCAAGTTTAGTTATTCATAAGATCTCTTTTTAGAATTTTCTTATCATTTTTATTATTCATCCATCACGTCGACCACTTTTGGATATAATAATGGAGATATCCTAAATAGTTGAATTTATAATGTAATCCATGTACAATGTAGATATTTTTCTGTAAGGGGTATAATGGGATAAGATATATAGTGATAAATCATCGGTTTATTCAACACTAACAATCAAAATTTAGGAATAATATTGTGATTGTATTTAATTCTACAATAAAACAATGAAGTGAAGATGTTAGAACCCCCTTTTTTGATAAGTAACCATTTATTTATGATTTTTTATTATATAAATAATATCTATGTTCTTTGGGAATGTTTAGAGAACATTATTAATGTTATGGGGATTTTAAAAAGGTGGAAGATTGGTGGTCAATTTTGGAAAACCATGAAACACCTCCATGAATCTATGCACAGTGAGATAGGGGATTAGGGGAAGTTTCACTGGCAGCCCAATTTTTTCCCAAACTAGGTATCTCATAATTATATCTCATTCTATTTGAAATATTGGAATTATATTATTGACACAATGGATTCAACAAGGCTGGTTTATGATTTGAGAATTATGTGAGGAATCCATGTGAGGTTCATCCTTGAGGCAATGGCTAGTTCAGGGGTAACACATTGTTTTTCAAACCATGTGATTAAACTATGCACAATAATAAACAAGATCCTTAAAAAGTGTATATATGTCAGTTTATTATTTTAAAGCCTCATTTTTTCCAAAATAACCCTAACTCAGTATTTTTTCCTCTCAATGGTTTCAAAACCGCTCTCCATTGAATTGGATTCAATCTGTAGGGTTATATTATTTTTTTGATGCCATATTCTTATGGTAAGGATTTATTCTAAATTTATCATGATTGTTTTCTTATTTATACTCATCTCCCTCTATCTCACTCAGTTTCTTATATCTATGCCCATTATGGGTATATCTAAGGTTATGGATTATAAATATAATTATATTATTTCCTTTTTGTTGATAGTCGATAAGAACTTTGGTGGGATTGTTGAGATTCAACCAGGTTTTTTGACTTTTTTCATTTAGTTTATCATTTTTTCTAAAACTCTCAGGGTAAGTGGATTCACATTATACTCCTCTTGATATAAATAATTTGGTTAGGTCTAAATAGAATTAATTGATTGAAATTTATTGATAAAGTTATTTTCAAAGAATGGTTTAATCACCCTTTAGTGAAGGTGTAGGTTTTGGGTGAAATTATAACATTGTTAAGCAAGTTCAATGATATTTGATTTTAAAATTATTACTGTAAAATTTTTAGATGTCTCAATTTAGGGAAATTTTTTTTCAATAAAACTATAACGTTATTATTATTTTTTAATTTAAATTTTTTTTGGAATGATTGTTTTGGAATAGTTTTTTATCATACTTGGTGGTGTGTGTTCATATTTCATTACATGGTTTGGTTGAAATATGAGCTCATGCTCGGTTCCAAAGATATAATGGATCATGGGATAAAATTACCATCTCAAGACATGGTATATAAATGAAAAATAAATCATGGGTATGATCATTTTATAATGATGCATTCATGCATAAATGTGTGGTTATGTCAAAAAGGAATGATAAATGATTTATTTAATTGTTTATTTTCATTCACTATAAATATTATTACTATGTATTTTTTTATATTTAGTTATAAAAAATCATCGATATTTTTTATCAATTTTATATTTTAAGGTTGCTAACATGTTCTATCCTTCTTGTTTCTTTGGGGAAGTCATTTGGGGAAAACCATGTGAGTTTTAGTACACAGAAAACCATGTGAGTTTTAGTACACACTCCTTTATTTGAATTATAGGGATTTTGCAGATGCCATCTACCAAAACAAGTGAAAAAGTAAAGTATCAGAAATCATTATAACTACTTCATTATAATTGTGTTTTCTGGTGGAGTTAGAGCATGGAGGCTGTGGAGCTATGGAGTTATTGTTGTGTAGAGTCTTTTTGGTTTTATATTATTTCGTATTTAACTTTAATCATGTAGTCTTCCACTATGGTACATGGTTTTAGTTTGATATGGAATAATGAAATGTTGAGTAGTAATTCATTTATATAACACTTCATAGAGTGGTTTATTTGGATATGTTTTGGTTGGTTATTAGTTTAAATTTCAACTGGAAAATAATCACCCATGTATATTGAATGCAATTGGAATCATTTTCATCCTTTAGAGGCTTCAGGATGTCTCTTACAACCAAGTCACATCCTTCCACCTTTTCAAGCCAATGAGAAGTAGACAGATGATAAAATTGTTATTAGCTTGGCCCTTTCATTATTGAAAAAGTAGTCATCATATATTTTCTTCATCATAATGAATTTCATTTTTGTTGACTCCTTGAATTGGTATCATAGAAATGAGTAGGATTGGTGGTACATGAAATTTAGGTCATAAAAAGGCATAGATAACATTTTTATTCCAAATGTAAAGTTACTAACTATTTATATACATAAGTGTATTGCAGAAACTTATAGGATTTGGAATCCCATTTTTATGGTTATAGCCAATGAGATGAGCATGACATGCATTTCAAAAAACATGAATCCCACTGAGGATGCATATTTCATATTGATTAATGATTAATGATTTGCAAGAAATTATTGTTTTTTGGAATAATGTTGATGTTGTTTTCAAATGAATTATTTTGAAAAATATCATGATTGTCCTATTTTTAAAATCCATTTATTGTCAAAAGTAAGTAGAAATTTTTCAAAAATCGGTTAACATTGAAATCATGATTTTTGAAATAAATGTTATGATATTTGATGTGATATAATTTGATATGATAATCCATCAGTTAATAAATAGGGAGACTTATTTCATTTTATTCTTATAGTAAATGGATCTTGGTAGGCATCGTTGAATCCAACTAATGAATGTAGAGAGAATGTGGTTAAAACTAATCCACATTTTAACCAAAAACTGGTTCAGAGTATCACCTAAAAATTCAAGATATTTACATAGGGAACTTGAATGATGATCCAAGACAAGTGGATCATTCCATATAGTTCGAGAATAATAATCAACCCATCATTTGATTTGTTTCAAAACCATAAAAGAAATAGGTGTGAATGAATGGGATAAATCATATATTTCATTTCAATGGAACACCAGTGAAGATTAAAGACAAATTGGTGATGTATATGCTAGAAAACCTCAAATTCCAATAGTAGGATCAAGCTAAATTAGCTAAAGTGGACCATAGACATGGTTGGGTGGATTTTGATGAATTTTTCAACAAAACAAATATATTCTCACTTGTTCATAATTTAAAGAATAATTGAATTATTCAACATGAAGATGGAAAGTCATTCTATAATAGAGTATGCTTTTAAATTCTTATTTTATTTTTTCATTGCACATTAGGTTACATATAGTACATCCTTGAATTCATGCATCTTTAAAACGAGGATAAGGAAGAACAATCACTCGAAGATTATTGTGCTCTGTATTACTGACTATGTATTGATGGTTAGTAGAGTGACAATGGATAAAAGGGTCATCACAAGAAATATGAGAGGGGGATGTATGTTGATACCCATAGGAACTAGTGGGAACTATAATTATGGGGAAAGACGAAGAGGTACAACTACTTCCAAGGCGGGACCATGAAGCATAATAAAATAGTTGGATCGTCGAATCATCCTTTGAGACCCATGAAAAAGGTGGGATGTTTCAAATTTGGTTTCTTCACCCACATGAAGTGTGAGTGTACAGAACCACAATGTGCATACCCTAATATAAAAATATTAGACATCATCAGGGCTATTTGTTTTGTGCACCGAATCAATATTGTTAGATGAACAGAGATATCCATGGCGATTCGAATAAATACATGGCCCCTCTACAAGGTAAATATCATGAGGGAAAGAAAGAGAAAAGTGATGTGATAAAGAAATTTAATATAGATGAATATTTAATTGTGGATGATCGGGTGGGACCATCAACTGTGAAAGGTATTATTTTTTTGAATTATTACCTTATGCAAGTGATGTTTGATAATGGTGTATGGAATTCCATTATTTCTTCTCATGTTAATTATATTTCTAATTTTAAAGTTATGATTCCTTCTATGATAAATCTTCAATCTCCCCTTGGCCAATGGTAATGTCGAGCATTTTTGTGTAGAACATGTTCTATATCTTTTGGTGGATCTAGACTAAAATTTGATTTCTCATCGATGTATATGGATTTATATGATGTATTTCAGGGTATAGATGGGCTGAAAACACTAACATCTCACATCGATTATTATATAATAATTTGTTTTACAATGGACCATGGCATCAAGAATCGCTTAAGTTGATAAAGGAATATGAAGATAGATGAAAATAGATTTTTGGAACTATAAGTGGAGAAAATATCTTACCATTTAGTGGGTTAGAAATTGGAATAAATGGAAGATATCATAGAGAAAATTTTTCTATTATTCATGGATCAGTTTTTATATGTTCTTCTCAAAATGTTCTATGGGGTACCAATGGTAAGGGAAGTCACGTTTATAAATGATCTCCTCCCAAGGACCAGTCCAATATCACTTCCATATTATTGAATGGAACCAATAAAATTAAGGGTGTCGAATGTGTAGTTGAATGATATAAATAGAAGGGTTTTATTTGGAATAGATCATCTATGTGGGATGCATCAGTCTTGTTTATGAAGAATGAAGATGTAACTCTAAGTCTATGTGTGAAATATTGTATGTATAACCACGATATGATAAAGACCAGGTATCGAATCCAACACATTGTTGATATTTTCAATCAATTGATGGGAGTTTTGTGGTTCTCTAATACATAATTTCAGTTAGGATAACACTAATTGTGAGTTCCGAATGAGGATATTCCGATGATGGATTTAAAAATATGATATGCTTATTATGCATATGTGGTGATTCCTTTTGGTCTTACCAAATCAAAAATGGTTTTTATGGATTTGATGAATCTGATATTTCATAAATATTAAGATTCATTAATTGTAGTATTGGTGTATTAAATATTCTTGTATTCACGGACAAGGGCTAATCATTAGAAACACTTGTAGATGGTGTTGGGAATCTTGAGAGACCATCGTCTATATTCCATATTATGAATGTTTGTTTTCTATATAATATATGCACACTTTCATGTCCATGTAATTTTTGAATGATTTTTTTAGTCGATGAGGAGAAGATATAATTTGTTATATCTTGGAATCAACAAAATAATTTCTATCAAATATGACGTTGTCTTTGTCTAGTAGGTTATGAAAGATGATATGTTCATGATTTTTTCAAGACTAGATTCACTTATGAAATCATTTAAAAATAATAATGTTCTATTCTAATGGGATGAGTAATGTTATGAGTTCTTTCAAGAGTATAAATTTCATCTTACATCAGCCCCATTGTTGAATTTTCTAGAATTAGGATGATGATATGTGCTATATTTTAATGCATCAGGATTAGCATTAGAATGTGTTCTCATGAAGAGATATCATGTTTTTACTTATGGATGGAGAACATTTTGAGTGCATAAGAATAACAAAGCAACACAGGATTCAATGTTAGCTTCAGGCATCCTCTGTTTAATAAAATGGAATCATTTCTAGTTTGGATAGAAATTTTTGGTGTTTTTTATCATAAGATCTTGATGCATATTTTCTCATAAAGGGATTTGAACCTGAGTAAATAAATATGGAACTAATACATAAAAATTTTGGTCTTTGATGTGACATATACAACAGGAAACGAATATTTTGTGGCTCATGAATAAATCAGAAATATGTATTCTCATTTGGAAAAAGAGGCATAATAGGAGTGGTAGTTGATGTTTGTCCAAGCTAAAATTCATGTATAATGTGAAGACCAAGATGATGTTACGATTCTATATCAATTTTATCTTTTTAAAAAATTAGTAAATATGATATATGAATCATATAAATCTAATGCATAATACATGGATATGATTTAAAAACTCAATGGTGGGAAGACATTTGCGGGCTTAATATTGTATGAGAGTTTAGTTATGTGCTTTCGAGATCAAATGGTTTTTCCTATCTATTTTCTGGAACTACTTTTTCATTATTAATACCACTCAAAGTGGGTTGTCCATCCTAAAATACTGAAGATGAATAAGGCTTTGAAAGATCAGTTTTGGTGGGTCATCATGAAAATTACAATGAATACGATAGTTTCAAGATGGTTAACATGTTAGAAGGTTAAAGAAGATCATTAGAAACTAGCACGTATGTTACTATACCTACCAATCCCTATATATAATATAATTAGATAACTATAGATTTGGTAATAGGTCTCCCATGAGCGGTATGATTTCATATTTATGATTGTGGATTGGATCCCAAAGTCATCCCATTTCATCCCTATTCATGATACACATATGGTGGAGGTTTTTTCCCAAAGCATAATCATAGAAGTGGTAAAGAGGCATAGAATACAAGTTTAGATCATATTAGATAGATATTTGATGTATAAAACTTGTTGTTAAAAATACACATAGAAATTCCTCGACACTTAGTTGACTATGAGTATAATGTATCATCCTTAGAAGGATGGAAAATCTGAATGGATGAATAAATCATTAGAAGTCATGTTATAGGCTTGTGTAATAGATTTTGATGGCACATGGCCAGAGAACATTTCATTGGTGGTGTTTTTGTATAAAAAAAATATCAAGACTCGATATATATGGAATAATTTAAGGAATTGTATGGGAATCCATGTCATTTACTATGTTGTTGGGTGGAAATGTGTGAGACTTCACTAGTTGGGACAAACCTTGTCCATGAATTAATGGAGAAGATTTAGTTGATCCAGAAGAGGATGGAGACAACTCAGAGTCATCCAAAATCGTATGTGGATCATTGTCATCGGTCATTCTTCTTCACTGTGAGTGATCATGTTTTCCTAGGGATTTATTCACGGCTTGGAGATCAACATTTTGGGAATGAGATAACTTTTTAACCTCAGCACATGATTCCTATTGAGATAATAGAATGGGTTGGTGAGGTGGCATATCATTTGGAATTTCCACCATGGTTCAATGTGGTGCATAATGTGTTCCATGTATCTCATTAGAAAAGATATTAGTTGAGCCCAAACCATTTGATCAGATGGAATCACATTGACTGAGAATTGGATGCATTATTGGTTCAAATCCTAATGCAAATGTGGATAGGAAATGGAAATTATTGAGGGGAGAAAATATAGGTCTAGTGTGGGGTTATGTAGTAATTTGATCAGATTTAGGAAAAGACATACGAATGTGATATGTAAATAAATGTGAAATGGTTAGAACACTTTTAGGGAAAATTTGTTTTTATACCTTCCAAATGGGGAAAGAAAAATGGTGTGGAGAAATTTTCAACTCATGTTTTAGATAAGACACCCATTCATTATATTTTTTATGTATTTAATGTATATAGGTGACGTATTGGAGGGTTTGGAGAACATTTGGTGTGGTTTTGTTGATTTTCTACAGATGCATAGTTGTTCTACTGTTTGGTAACACCATGAAACATGTATAGGAAACTGTGCACAATAAGATAGTGGAAAAAGTGATGGTTCATGGTATGTTAATTGGTTTTCCACACTCGTGAATCCATCAAGGAGAAAATGTGTGCATTGAATCAAGGGATTTGGGTTTTTAAGACAATTGATTCGGTACGGTTGGTACATGGTTTGGGAACAGGTTGAGGGAACCATGGTACGTTCATCATTGATGTAGTGTTTGGAACACAATTATCACATGGTTTCCTTAACTGTCTGATTAAACCATGTGTGGTGAGAATATCGATCGTTAGAAAATGGATCTATTTCATTTTAATGATTTAATTCCTCATTTTCACCCCAAAATGTCCCAAATTAGTATTTTTATCTCTAAAAGGTTGAATATCCCCTCCCCATTAATTTGGAAGTAATATGGTTTCATTTTATGGTGTTTTGGAGCTTTATTCATGTTATAAGGCTTCGTTATTCATTGTTCTTGATGGTTTTCATAAATCTGCTTATATGTTTCTCTTAGTTTCATAGATCTATGCCCAACGTGGGTTGGAATAATGGTTTGGATTCTGAATATTATTATATTTATCTTTGTTGTTAGTAAAGGAAGAGATATAAGGTGGTTTAGTGGAGATTCAACCCTCTTTTTAACATTTCTCATGTCTTTCATCGTTTTCTTCTAAAATATATAGGTTGGTGGATTCACTCTCAAATTATCTTTCTATAATGGATTTATAAGGTCCAAAATGATATAATTGATTGAAATTAAATCTAAAATTTGGGGGACAATAATGGTTGAAACCTTCTTTAGTTGTATTTTTGGTTTTTAGTGAAATTGAGGCATTGTTATGTGGGTTATTTGATAAATGATTATTAAATTTAAATTTTAAAGTATTTACTTGGCTCTGATAATGGAAAATGTTTTTCAATAAAATCATTGTTTTATTGATATTGTTTTGGCATTATAGTTTATTTTTCATGATTATATTGGAATTTTTTTGGGGCATACACGGTGGCGTGGGTTTATATTTCATTATGAGGATTGGTTGAAATATGTACTTCAGCTCAATGAAAAAGGTATAATGGTACATGGGATATTACTACCTTGTGAGGACATAATAGATCTATGTGTATCCACTCATGAGAATGGAAATTTCTTAACAAAGAATGCATCTGTGTATGTATAGATATGTGTAGTGGATTGATTATGCCAAAAAGGAATGTTAAATGATTAAAAGAATTTTTTATGTCATTTCCATGGAAAAATATTTAATACATATTTTGTTTATATATTGTTATAAACATTATTATAATTTTTTTATATAAATTTTTTTACATAAATTATGCTACCATGTTATATCCTATTGGAATGAATAGGGTTGTAATTGGGGGAAAACTAATGAGTTTTAGTACTCACCCCAACTTTGGAACTTTGGTGATTTTACAGATTTTAACTATCGGGACATGGGAAAACATAATGTATCACACATCACTGTCACTAATTCATGTGACTTGGGGTTTCTAGTGGAGTGTGATCTGGGAGCTTTTAGAGCTATAGAGTTTTAGTTGTTTGGAGTCTTTTTGGTTTAATAGTCTTTCACGATTTACTTTGATATTTTAGTCTTTCATTGTGGTACTTTTTGCTTGTTTGATTTGGATAAATGGAATGATGTGTTTTCGTAAATTAAGAGCAGAAATAATATTGTTGATTAATTTTTATGTCTTGGTTGGTTAGTTGTTTTATTTTAAAGGTAAAATTAACCCCTTTATACATTGAATCCCTTTAGCAATCATATTCATCCTATATCGCCTTGGGGATGTCGTTTAAGGCCCTGTAGCATCCATCTTCCATTCTAAGCCAATGAGAAGTAGAGTAATTTTACAAGGAGGGAGACTCATGAGGGTTTAGGTTATGATGATTAAGATGGAATGATTATTTGTATCCTTCATGTCAAAAATGTTGGAGAAAAAACCAGTGGATGGTCTCAATTGAATTAGAAATATTATTAGTTGTGGTAAATATGGGAATATAGAAAAAAATTACTGAGGAAAAGTGATGAGAATTGTGAAAAAAAATAAAACCAAAATTATGTTATCTTGTTGTACCGGTGATTTTAAATTATATTAAATATGGAAATCAAGGAAATTACTAAAATAAATGACCTATCAAAAGATTAATATGGATGATAGGAATTAGAAATTTCATTGGAAAGGGGAAAAGGATGATTTTATACAACAACCACTATTAGTGTGTGTTTTCAAATTGATGTGGATTAAAGGACACTAAAAATCCAATCATGAAATGAGAGTTTTGTATTTTTCTCTAATTTAGCCAGATATTTCTTAACTAGTATATTTTATAAGAATATTGAATTATCACATAGATGAATTGATGTTATTTTTTAATTAAAAAAACATATTATGTTATTATTATGGTATCTTATTGTTTTTTGTTAGAATATAATAATCCATACATCAGAAAAATTTGATGTGCTTTTGGAAATGAATTATCTATATCCAAATATAATCCAAAAAAATAAATAAATTGATCATATTTTATATCTAAAATCACGTTATGAAGTATTTTTACTATAGTTATAGTGATAAACTCTCTATTAAAACTAATTCAATTATATAAGAATTAACCTCAAGCATGCGCAGTATTAAAATTAAATGGTACAGAAGAAACCATATATTATGTTATTTCTATTATAAATGAATAGATGAGTTTATTATACATACATAATCTAAATTGGTTGATACCAATTATAATTAAATTATTAGTGTTTCCTATCTTAAGAACACCCTTAATTAAAATATTAGTAAATTAAAATTATAACTGTGTGGAAATAATTTATTTATGGGATAGAATGTAACACCTTACGTTTTTAGGAATTATTTTTTTGATATACTCTATTTTTATAATAATAATATATTTTTTAAAGGAATTTAACATATTTGATAACAATTTATATAATATAGGAATTTAACCAAAAAATAATTATTCATTCATAGTAAAATTTTGCAAAAAAATAATATCAAATGAATTATTACTCAACATGAATTGTTATATGATATAAATGTATGTAAAATATTTGGCACAAAGAGATATATTGAATCATCTTCACCCTTTATGATCACCAATTGAAAGACAAAACCCATAATCTGTAATAAAATCCTTAATGGTAAAGTGATTTTTGGATATTTAAATGATAAATATGAAATCGATACGTGTGACTTAATAATTGGGAATGGAATGATTGATTCAAGAATGTCTATATATGTGATCATGATATGGTCTTTATAAATATGGTCACTAGAAATCTGGTGGTTTATTATATTATTGTTGGATATAAATTTATCAAATAGGAAAAATTCTTTTTTAGTAGTAAATTCAAGGAAGGATAACTCAAAATGAAAAAAAAATATTATTTTAAAATATTATTTATATATATATATATATTATTGTTATTAATTAATAATAATAAAATTATTATTATTAAAATTTTATATAATGTTTTAATAAAATTAAATAAATATATTAATATAAGTTTATTAGTAAAATTTAATTTTTTAAAATATATATAGTTAAATTTTATATCATTTAAAAAGAGTATTTAGTATAAAAGGATTTTATTTTCCAATCAAAAGTTTTAGTAAGTGTTGTATATTATATATGAATAAATTAAATTTAATATTTTTAAAATAATATTATATATTAAATAATATATAACTATTATTTAAATTTAAATATAATATAATATAATAATAAAATATGTAATTATTAAAATTGAATTTATTTAATATAAGAATGTCTTTTATCATATTATTTATTTTCATTTTAATGATATATTTATAAATTTTAGAATATAAATTTATCAGAGTGAAAAAAATAATTGGACTTATAATAAAAATATTATCCTGGGTAAAATATTTTTGGAAATTCATAAATATTTTAATTTTTTGGTGATTAGTGAAAACAATGTTTTTAAAAAAACTGTAACATTTTAATTATAAAAGTATGAACTATAGATTAATCAATCTATAAATTGATCAAATTTCTATTCAAGAATTAAAACAATACAATTTAATAACAAATTTTGAAATTTGAAAAACCATTGATTAAAATTTTACCAACATAAGTAAAATTTTATAACAGAATGCTTTTTCTTAATTTCATTAAATTTAATAATATTTTATAAAACTTTGTTTCAGATTTCTTGTAAAACCACAATAATATTAGTTTCTTCATAATAAACCAATTTATATAATGTGAACAATACATAGATATTTTTACCATACACATAAATATTAATGGTAAAATTAAAGTTCCCTTAGTGATGTCCTTGTTCCAAAATATACCACTTTCTTAATCTTAATAGTGCATGAGCTAAAGAATGATCCTGTTTGGGTTAGTCTAAAACGTACAAGAACTATTATATAAATTAATATTATTTATGAAACTAAAAAAGTATCACTAATAAAATATGATATAACTAATAAAAAATAATTTATTTTTCTTATAGAATGGTAACATTAAAATTTACTAATCAAATAACACATCATCATTACATTATTAAAAATCATTGAAACTTGTATGTTCCAAATTTCATCTTTATTATATTTACCCAATACATTCAAAAAATGAAATTAAAATATTAAAAATCATTATGGAGCGTCAATTATATTATTATTTTTTTATTTGGGGATGAAGATATTTTGGAGACTAATGTAGAACAACACTACAATTATAAAACTAGTTCAAAATGATTAGGATATCTCATAATCGATATTGAAAATGGATAATACCTAACTAATATTCCATTATAGAATAATTATAATTGAAATTTATAATAGCTTTTATATATTAATAAAGTCATGAAATAGGTCGTTATGATTGTTATATATTTATATGGGTGACTCAACCACATTAGTTGATGTCAGGAATTAAGGTAAGTTATTCTTTTTCTGAAATTTAATTTCTTATGAAATTATTATCATTGTGCACCGAGATATCATTAAGATGGTGTGAATACTTATGAATAAATTTATTTTACAATTGTTATGTAATTCATGGGGTTTGAATAGTTATATCATGTAATTTAATTAAATTCCTTTTTATTCAATGGATGTCAATATTATATGATATTAATTATCACTATTTCCAATTACATCAGAATTTTTTTTATATTTTCAACTAATTTATTTTATATGGTGAATTAACTATACAATTTACATCAATTATATTGAATGAAAATAATTTAGTTATATTTTAAATTACATTTTATGGTAACCCTCATATGTTCTAATGATTCATACACTACCATCACAATATGGGTTTTGTTTTCCAAACTCAATTTCAAATTGGGATTTCTTTTTAAAGATAATCCATCTAGAAAATTTATATTCTCAAACATTCAAAAATAATACAACATTCTATTCTCTTATTATTGTTTTTTGGGTTTAATTTTTCTTATATCTATTTAATTTTGCCTCTTGTATCAATATTTACCCTCTATAATGGAATTGAATCCATCACTTCTCCTTAAAATAGAACCATCAATTTCCCATGTACATATTCATTGGATTCATTATTTTAATTACATTATATATTCCTCTATAATTTATTGTGGTCATTTTCTAGTACGTGTATTTTTTTATATTTTTAAATGAAATTTTTATCATTTTCATAATAGTTCATTTTTTCAAAGTGTGAAATCAATAACTTTCTACCATTTTTAGAGTGAACATGTGTTTCATCCACCATTTTATTTTGATATAAATATTTCTCTCAACGTATTCATGATATCTAAAATAATTTATCATTATCCCAAATATGAGAAAATTTATTTTAATATTATTTCAAAATATTTAATATATTAATCATATTTCAAAATTTTCTTTATTTTTATGTATGGATTACATAATTTTAATTTAAATAAAATATATGACCTGTAATTTCATTTAATTTGTTTTCCATCCATCATTAATAGGAATAACATTTTTTATAATCCATTGGATTTTTTAATAATATTTTTCCTTTACATTCACTAAAGGGTGTTCAACTAGATGTTATACATTGATTGATTGGGGGAAAATATTAAATTTACCAAACACCATTCATCACTAAAGTATATCTAATGTATTATTTTTTATATTTAATTAATAACATTTTCTGATAATTTTATTACGCCTTTTGGAATGAGAATATTTCTATAAGGATATCACTCTATATCCCTTCATCATTTCACATTCATTGATTAGATGTGTTGCACCATGTATGTATATTATACCCTATATTTATGGGGGTTGTCTTATTTTCCTATTGTTTGTAATGTAGATGTAGTTATAAGTATGTATTCAATTGGTATCCATAAATAATCTTATGGTATGAGTTTCCTAGATTTCCCCCATGTTAATAATTATTTTGTGTTACGTGTGATAAATGGTCAAGATTTGAGAGGATTGGATAAGACTGATTATATAATACATTTTATATTTTTGATTACTAGGACATTGGATTTGTAAGTGTAATGTTCTATTCCTTCCCAGCCATTTTAAGTTTTTGTTTTGGGGTTTGAGAGGTTTCTAGGTTGTTAAGGAGAGTTTAGAGATACAAAATATCTACAGATGGATTTTGACACCTTAAACATGGAACTTATAATGAATACCCTTGTTTTACATCTTGAGATGCTAGATTTTTATATCATTTGTTTTGTGGAGGGGCATTCCTGAAATGTGTTTCTTGCATAAAATATTATTTAAATGAATAAAAAAATATTAGCCCATGGAACATTATTTTCAAAAAAAGGGAGATTACATACTAAATTTTGGGTTTAAGATTGTTTTTTTTGTATATACCATGGGTTTAACACGATAAATGTGGGATTTATGTCATAAAAGTGGTGACTCTGAGGGTTTTTATATCTTTTTTAGGTTGATATTTTACAAATTATGTAGTACTCTCTCTTGATTTGTGGTGAAACCTGGGTTATATTTGGATTCCATTTATCATATCTTCTAATACCATAGTCCTAGGGATTCTAATTATTAGAAATTGGAAATAATTGTTGAGGTCTTCTCACTTTTAACATCGTTTTCACTTTTTCTTCCCCCGTGAATTTTCTTCAGTGTTTATTTATCATTGTTTGAGATGTAATGGTATATTTTTTTACCATCCATTGAAGGGGTGTCATTTGATCAATTATTTCCTCTGGTGGTGGTGTTTTATAAGTAATTTATTCTTGTCAATGTGGTTCACATTTTACTAGAAAATAATATTTGAGGAAGAGAATACTCATTATCATTCTATTATTTTCAATGTGTGTGGATTTCATGGTTTCATTTCTCTATGGTTTGATATAATGTGTCTTTATAATGATGATAACTAATTGAAATAACTTAAATGGATACATATGGTTGTTTTCTCCTAATTTTATTATTTGATATATTTTGTTGATTATTTTATCTCTTGTAATTTCCTAACTAAAAATAACTTTTGATGGGGAAATAATTTTTACTATTATGATATGTGTTAGGACTAATTTTTTGTTTCTATTTACCTCCCCTATAAGAACCTGGGTTTTTAGAACGGGTCAAAATTTCGACCATGTTTGAATTTTTGACTGGTTTTTGAGGAAACTGGAGGAAATGGGAAGTTTCTAGAAATTTACAAACTACACGCCATGTAATTCAAGTACACGTCGTGTATATGTTAAGCGAGTGACCGGATGTGTTCTCACTGAGTACATGTTGTGAGATGACCGTGTTGAAATTTCTTACTACACGACGTGTAGTTTTTGACACGTCGTGTACCCTTGACTGTGTGGAGGACAGACATGGCATGTAGGCCTTTTGGTTGGGTAGATTTGTTTAAACTAAGTACACACTGTGTTCGCCTTGGACACGCCGTGTCGTATAGCCATGAATAAGGCATATACATGGCATGTGGGAGAGAAGGGAAACTAAGTACACGATGTGTACCCAGAGGTACACGCCGTGTACTCATGTCGGCAGGTTCAGAAAGTAAGTCGGTGGAATTCCTGCCACCAAATGTACAGTTAAATGATATACATGATGTGTAGTCATGAAGTACATGCCGTGTACTTTCTTTTTTGCGTTAAAATGGGAAGTAGCCTCGTTTTGAGGCTGGCCTAGTTTTGTTGCACCGTTTTCATGAACCAAGCTGGTTGGGACTTGAAATTCCTCTCAGTTCTTCGTCTGAAGTCGGATTCGATCATGGTTAGATGCATTGGAACCCCCTTGGTAAGTCCTTGATTCCTCTTGAGCCGTTTTGTTTGATTTATGTTCTAGAATGAGTTATATGGGTTTGAGTAGTTTGAATTATTTTGTAGATCTACCAAGTTTTAGAACAAATTGGAGGTTGTTACTGGAGGAGTAGCTTCGTATGAGTCTCAGGCAGGTGGTGCATACCTCTTTTAGTGTTTTCATAGTCATTTGGGTGACGCGGCCTTCAGCGCGTTTTCTGGTATTTTGAGCGGGACCCGTTTTATCTATTGTTTCATATTGAATTGATTATTGGACCTATGTGATGCCTTTGGGTATGCCATGTTACCTGTTTTAGTAGAGCAGGTCCGGGCGAGAGGTCGTAGCTCATCGGGGTATTTTGGCCAGGGGATGCCAAAATGGTTAAATATGATTTATACTATTATAAACTATTTAGTTTAATTTATTAAGCCTAATATAAATTGTTAGAGACATTCAAGACCTCAGTGCTGGTATGGGACAACACCATACATAGTGAAATTCAACTGTTTAGGTTGTTTTGACTTATTATGTGTTCTATTTAAATTTGATATATATGCAAGTGTTGAATTGCATATGTTGGACCTTTGGGGTGGTGTTGGGCTTGGCCCGGGTATCTTTGGGTGGTTTTGACCACAGGATTGGGAGTCATGGACGTCGGCTTGAGGCAGTATGACTGTCAGGTTGGGAATGGCCCAAGTTACATGGATGGTGAGGCCATCAGACTTGAGTGGCATGGTCGCAGGGGCACAAGGTGTCAGATGTGTTGGTGGCTTAGTTACAATTTTGGTGATTATCGCTCACCCGGAACTTTGAGTAGTGTGCACACATAGATACTTCGTGTTGAGGTTGTTTTAACCACTCATGTGGGTAGAGGCCACCGTTAGTTGCAGTTTAGGTACTTTTGTTTGGCGGTTCTTATCGTAGGAAGCCACGTGGGAGTTGAGGAGCATTTAGGGGATATCATTGAGGTTATCGGGTTGGGGTTCGAGGCTCGCCGTTATTTGAGGGTAGATATCGTTGTCCCTCCAAATACTTTGTTTGAGGGAAGAAATCGTTGTCCCTCCGGCTATTTATTTGTGGGCATACATTGTTGTTCCGCTGGTTATTTATATGAGGAAAGTCATCGATGTTTCTCCAGGTTACTTCTTGGGTGTGCCTTCGGAACGTCGGTTCTTGAGACACAGGGTGTCAGGGGGAAAATGGTGCCAGGTTACATGAAAGAGATTTTGACGTTGGCTGAAGTAGGTGACACTCCACAGTGGCTGCTGATCACCAGTGGAGTTAGTGTTTATTTTTGCATTGTTCTGTTTACTGCTTCCACTGTTCATCTATATTGTTTGTGCTTCCGCTCTACGGGACTGGTTCGAGTCTGCTGAGTCTTTTATTCCGTAGCATTTTTATTATTATACTCGGACCAATACCCTTATTATTATCTTATGAGAGGGTATAGCCTCCACACTATACCTATAAGACCCTCTCTTCTAGTTGGCAGCCTTTGGGGTTCGGGGAGATGTGCCTAAGGTCGTAACACCCGACCCGTTTAGCATTGTTCGGGTGGCTGTTCGGGTCAGGGTTGTTACAAAGTGGTATCAGTGGGGTTCTTAAAAGGGATTTAGTAGCATCATTTTACTGACTACTAATGAGTTTGAGACTCCCATTTTTATTTTTGCTGGTTTTACTATTTTGGATATGGTAGACTAAAGATAGTTGTTAATAGAACTGGGTTTCTAGCTTGTGCTTGGGTGCCTGTAGCCCTAGGTACGAGGGATGGACCAAGTTACCTTGGGTGGGAATTTTTGTTTGCTTTTTTCTCATATTACAGTTTATATTTATGATTTCCACCTCAGTGGCTCACTTGGCGTGTGTGGTTATTGATTGTGATATGTGACCCTTGACCCAATGTAGTAAGGGAGAGTTAGACCTTGGCCTGGTATGGCAAGGATTGCTTGTTTGGCTTTTGATAGGAACATTTTAAAGGTATTTCAATTTCATAACTACATGTATGATTTGTGATGTGATAATACCATGTGAATAAAAATAAATTTCCATGCTTGTGTGCTCTAAAATTTTAATAGGTGAAATTCCTGATAGAATTTCTTGTTGTTTCAATGTGTATGCAATTCTTTATATGTGTAGAATTGCATGTTGTATGATATTTGGGTATGGCACTTATGAGAGTAGGAAAGTACTATCTGTTGAGGTGATTTTGATCACTAGGATTGGGCGACTCATTTGTCGGTTTGAGGTAATGTTGGTTATCGGGATGGGCATGGCCAAAGGTACTTTCGATACTTGGCTCTGTTGAGGGAGGGTAATGAGGCCATGAGGCCGGGATGTCGTGGGCATGGGTTGCGGTGAGGGGGAGTAAGGGTAGTAGTTATGCACTGCCTTTTACTGATTTCCTTATCTGCGTACAATATATATTATTATTATTATTATATATATATGGGTTGTCTGACCATTTATGGTATTCAGCGGGTTCATTTTTACCGACTCAGATGGAGCTTCAGGCGAGTGGGGATACAGTGTCATAGGTGTTGGATCAGGATCAGGATCTAGTGCAGGCTGGGCAGTAGCCGGGTTTGACAGCATTCAGACCATGGCTCGACGAGCAGCTCAGAGCTAGCCTGGTACGTGTCTTGCAGGGGATCGAAAGAGGCGGGCTGGGTACAGAGCCATTTATAGCATATCTGATACGGGAGTTCCAGTCACAGCACCCACCACTTTTTTAGGTTTAGGGTGGTCTACAGGCGGCTGAGAACTAGATAGAGAGTATGCAGATGATCTTCGATCAACTCGAGATGCCTTTAGGGCAGAGGGTCGAGTAGGTGATGTACATACTGAGAGGACCGGTGAAGCGTTGGTGGGATATGTAGGTTCAAGATTGCAGGCATGAGGAACTAGCATGGAAAGACTTCAAGGATAGGTTCATCAATAACTTTTACCCATAGACGGTGAGGGCAGAGAGAGCTTGAGAATTCTTGAGTTTTCAACAGGGATACATGTCCGTTATAGACTATGCAACTACTTTCACAGAGTTGTCTTGCTTTTCACCTAGTATGGTAAGCGATGATGCGGCTAGAGTGATCTGCTTTGAGGATGGATTATGACACGCCATTCGGGTCCAGGTGAATATCTTCAGGCTGGGTTCTTTCTCCGAGTTATTGAACAAGGTGCTCATATCAGAGGGTAACCAGAGGGATGGGCCCCATTTTGGCCGGATGATGGCTCATGTGACGGTTCAGATAGCAGGAAGCAAGGAAAATATGACTTCCAGTAGGGCGGTCGGGCCAAGGACTTAGCTAGATCACCTCATGGTAGTTATTCAGTGATTTTTATCAGTGTGGTAAGTCGGTACATGTTCTGAGTCAGTGCGATAGGCCTCCAAAAAAGTGTCGGGCATGTGGACAGGTCAGGCACCTTGAGAGGTTTTGCAGGAAGCCTTCTCAGACAGCCAGTAGACAGGGACCCGGGCAGATGGTGGCACCCAGAGTTGGATTGGGTTCCATTCCAGGAGAGGGTAGCCGAGGTTTAGCATCATGCGGAGGACGTGACAGAGACAGCAGGATCCAGTTGAGGGGTTAGTGGCTGGTGACTGGAGCATCACCACAAGGAGGTCAGGGATCAGGCATTTGTGCTTTAGGCCAGGTGCACGCTGTGGGGCTGCCAAAGGAAGAGTAGGCTTGTGAGCTAACGACAGTTAGAGGTACACTGCGGTGTGGCCGTGATTCCCAAGATTCCTTTTTGGCATGACCTATAGAGGCATGTTTGTTTTGAGTGCACATGATCTATGTGGACTGACTAGATGCTAGTAAGTGGGATTGGCACCATATCGGGTGTGTGATATATTTCTATATATATATGTATGGGATGTGTAGCATTCATGGCATCAAGGATGCGGGTTACTTGAGGTGCAGAGGGCATTGGGGCATCAAGGATGCGATTTACTTGAGGTGCTAGGTACCAGGACCTCGTAGAGGTGGACACAGATGCGGTGCATGATACATTGGGTCTCAAGAATTACACATGAGTGCCAAAGGGGTGCAAGGGTGACGATGTTTCATAGGAGGACTATGCGTCTAAAAAAACAGGTTAGTAAACCCTTGTTTGTTTTGAGTTTTTTTGGGTTGAGACCGGGTTAGGCGATTCCTAAGGTGGGGAACCCCTTGAGGAATTTAGTTGGGACCGTTGAGACTAGGGAATTCTGGGTTACTTTGATCAGGGTGGTGTGTTTGGTTCCATCTACGGGTTTCATTTGATAGCTTGGGGACGAGCTATGTTAAGGTGGGGAGATTGTAAGAACCCGGGTTTTTAGAATGGGTCAAAATTACGACCATGTTTGAATTTTTTACTCATTTCTGAGGAAACTGGAGGAAATGGGTAATTTTTGGAAATTTCCAGACTACCCGCCGTGTACTTCAAGTACACGCCATGTATATTTTATGCGAGTGACAGGCCGTGTGCTCACCGAGCACATGCCGTGTGATGACCGTGTAGAAATTTCTGACTACACGGCATGTAGTTTTTGACACGTTGCGTACCATTGACCGTGTGGAGGCTACACATGGCATGTAGGCCTGTTGACTGGGTAGATTTGTTTAAACTAAGTACACTATGTGTTCCCCATGGGCACGCCATGTAGTCTAGACTTGTATAAGGGATATACATGGCGTGTGGGAGAGAAGGGAAACCAAGTAAATGCTATGTACCCAGAGGTACACGCCGTGTACTCAGGTCGCAGGTTCAGAATGTAATTCAGTGGAATACCAGCTGCAAAATGAACAGCTAAATGATATACACAGCATTTAGTCATTAAGTACATGCCATGCAATTTCTTTTTTTCGTTAAAATGGGCAGTTTCTTTGTTTTGAGGCGGAACTTGTTTTTTTCTTCCGGTTTTGCGAACCAAGTCGGACGGGACTTCAAATTCCTCCTGATTCTTCGTCTGAAGTTGGTTTCAATCACGGTTTGATGCATTAGAACCCCCTCGGTAAGGCCTCGATTCCTCTTGAGCCATTTTGTTTGATTTATGTTCTAGAATGAGTTATAGGGATTTGAGAGGTTTGGATTCTTTAATAGATCTATTGTGTTTTAGGACAAATTCGAAGCTATTACCAGAGGAGTAGCTTTGTACAAGTCGCAGGTAGGTGGTGTATACCTCTTTCTGTGTTTTCATAGTCATTTGGGTGATGCAACCTTCGGCGTTTTTTTGGGTATTTTGAGCGGGACCCGTTTTATCTGCTGTTTCATATTGAATTGATTGTTGGACCTATGGGATGCATTTGGGTATGCCCTCTTACCTATTTTTCTTGACTGGGGCTGGGCGAGAGGTCATATCTCATTGAGGCATTTTGGTTGGGGGATTCCAAAATGGTTAAATTTGATTTATACTATTATAAATTGTTGAGTTTAATTTATTAAACCTAACATAAATTGTTAGAGGCATTCAAGACCTTAGTGCTGCTATGGGACATCACCGTTCATAGTGCAATTCAACTATTTAGGTTGTTTTTCCAGATTATGTATTCTGTTTAAATTTGATATATATGAAAGTGTTGAATTGCATATGTTGGACCTTTGGGGTGGTTTTGGGCTTGGACCGGGTTACTTTGGGTGGTTTTGACCATTGGATTTGGAGTCATGGACGTCGTCTTGAGGTAGTACGACTGTCAGGTTGGGCATGGACCGGGTTACATGGGTTGCGAGGCCATTAGACGTGAGCGGCATGGTCTTAGGGACACGAGGTGTCAGATGTGTTGGTGGCTTAGGTACTATTTTGGTGATTACCGCTCAACCGGAACATTGAGTACTGTGCACACAGAGATACTCCGTGATGATGTGGTTTTGACCACTCGTGTGGGTAGAGGCCCCCATTTGTTGCATTTTAGGTACTTTTGGTTGGGGGTTCTTGTCATAGAAAGACACATGGGGGTGAGGAGCCTTCAGGGTATCACATTGAGGCTATCAGGTTAGGGGTCGTGGCTCACCATTATTTAGGGGATGATATCACAGTCCCTCCAGATACATTGTTTGAGGGCAGACATCACTATCCCTCCGGCTATTTATTCTTGGGCAGACATCTCTATCCCTTTGGTTATTTATTTGAGGATATGCATCGCTGTTTCTATGGTTTACTTCTTGGGTGTGCCTTCGGGACGTCGGTACTTGAGACACATGGTGTCAGGGGAAACATGGTGTCGGGGGACACATGGTTTCGGGTTACATGACATAGATTCTGTTGTTGGATGAAGCTGGTGACACTCCATGGTGGCTGCTGAGCACTAGTGGAGTTAGTGTTTATTTTTTCATTGTTCTGTTTACCGCTTCCACTATTCATCTATATTGTTTGTGCTTCCACTCTGCGGGTCTGGTTCAATTCTGGTGAGTCTTTTTTTCTGCATCATTTTTATTATTATACTCGGACCATTACCCTTATAATTATCCTCTGATAGGGTATAGCCTCCCCACTATACCTATATGACCTTCGCAGCTAGTCGGCATCCTTTGGCATTCAGGGAGGTGTGCCTAAGGTCGTAACACCCGACTCATTTAGCATTGTTCGGGTGGTTGTTCTGGTCCAGGTCGTTACAAAGTGGTATCAGAGGGGTTCCTAACAAGGATTTAGTATCAGTGTTTTACTGACTAATAATGATTTTGAGACTTGTCTTTTTATTTCTACTGGTTTTACTATTTGGGATATGGTAGACTGGAGATTGTGGTTAATGGAATTGGTTTTCTAGCTTGTGTTTGGGTGCCTGTAGTCCCAGGAATGCTGGATGGACCAAGTTACCTTTGGTGGGAATTTCTATTTTCTATTTTCTCATATTATAGTTTATATATTGGATTTACACCTCAGTGGCTCGCATGGTGTGTGAGGTTATTTATTGTGATATGTGACCCTTGACCTGGTGCGGTAAGGGGGAGTTGGACCTTGGCCCGGTATGGAAAGTCTTGCTTGTTTGGCTTTTGATAGGAACATTTTTAGGGTATTTCATTTTCATAACTGCACGTATATTTTGTGCAGTGATAATACCATGTGAATAAAAATCAATTTCCATTCTTATGTGCTCTGAAATGTCAATAGGTGAAATTTCAGATAGAATTTTTTGTTGTTTTAATGAATATTCCATGCTTTATATGTGTAGAATTGCATGTGGCAGGAAATTTGGGTCTGGATCTTATGAGAGAAGGCATGTACTATCTGTTGAGGTCATTTTGATCACCAGGATTGGGCGACTAGGTCGTCGGTTTGAGACAACGTTTTTTTTCAGGATGGGCATGGCCAGATGTACTTTTGATACTTGGCTCTATTGAGGGAGAGTAAGGAGGCCATGAGGCCGGGATGTCGTGGCCATGGGTTGCGGTGAGGTGGAGTAAGGTTAGTAGTTATGCACTACCTTTTACTGCTTTCCTTATTTGCATATAATATATATTGTTATATATATATATGAGATGTCTGACCATTTATGGTATTCAGCGGGTTCCTTTTGGCTGACTCAGATGGAGCGACAGGTGAGTGAGGATATAGTGCTGCAGGTGTAGGATCAGGTTCAGGATCCAATGCAGGCAGGGCAGCAGCCGGGTTTGACAGCGTTCAGACCATGGCTCGATGAGCAGCTCTGAGCTAGCCTGGTATGTGTCTTCCAGGGGATCGGCAGAGGCGCGAAGGGTATAGATCCATCTATGGAATATCTGACGTGGGAGTTCCATTTGCAACACCCGCCACTTTTTCAGGGTTAGGGTGGTCTGCAGGCGGCTGAGAACTGGATAGAGAGTATGCAGATGATCTTTGAGCAGCTCTAGACACATCCAGGGTGGAGGGTCAAGCTAGCGACGTACATGCTGAGAGGACTGACGAAGCGTTGGTGGTATATGTAGGTTCAAGCTCACAGGCATGAGGGACTAGCATGGAAATACTTCGAGGACAGGTTCATTGAGCACTTTTACCCAGAGACACTGAGGGAAGAGAGAGCTCGGGAGTTCTTGAGTCTTCATCCGGGAGACATGTCCATCATGGACTATGCATATAATTTCATAGATTTGTCTCACTTTGCACCTGGTACGGTAAGCGATGACACATCTAGAGTGAGGCACTTTGAGGATGGATTATGACATGCAATTCAAGTCTAAGTGAATATCTTCAGGTTGGGTTCTTTCTCAGAGGCAGTGAACCAGGCGCCCATAGTAGAGGTCAACCATAGGGATTGGCACTAGGTTGGCCAGATGATGGCTTTAGGTGGTAGTTTGGATAGTAGGAAGCGTGGACAGGATGAGTTCCAGCAGTTCAGTCAAGCCAATGACTCAGCTAGACCACCTCATGGTAGTTCTTCAGTGATTTTTTTCAGTGTGGATAGCCGGGACTTGTTTGGACTTAGTGTGATAGGCCTCCAAAGGAGTGTCGGGCATGTGGACAGGTCGGGCACCTTGAGAGGTTTTGTAGGCAGCCTTCTCAGACATCCAGCAGATAGGGACCAGGACAGACGGTGTCATCTGGAGTTGGTTTTGGTTCGGTACAAGGAGAGGGTAGCCAAGGTTTAGTTGCACGCAGAGGATGTGACAGAGACAGCGGGATCCAGTTGAGGGGTCAGTGGCCGGTGACTGGAGCAGCCCCGCAAGGAGGTCAGAAATCAGGCAATCATGCTTCAAGCCAGGTGCACCATGTGGGGCTGCCAGAGGCAGAGCAGGCTGGTAAGCCAACGACAGTTAGAGATACACAGCGGTGTGGCCATGATTCCCAGGTTTACTTTTTTTCATGACCTATAGAGGAATGTTTGTTTTGAGTGCACATGGTGCACATGATCTATGTGGACTGATTAGATGCTAGTCAGTGGGATTCATGCCGTATTAGGTGCATGATATATTTCTATATATATATGTGTGTGTTTGTGTGTGTGTGTCTGTATGTGATGCATAGCATTCAGGGCATCGAGGATGCAGGTTACTTGAGGTGCTGAGGGAATCGGGGCACCGAGGTTGTGAGTTACCTGATGTGCTAGGCACTAGGACCTCGTAGAGGCGGACACTGATGTGGTGTGGGATACATTGGGTGTCGGGAATGACATAGGAGGTCCAATGGGGTGCAAGGGTGAAAATTCATCACTGGAGGACTATCCATCTAGGAAAACAGGTTAGTAAACCCTTGTTTGTTTTCAGTTTTGTTGGGATGATATCGGGTTAGGCGATTCCTAAGGTGGGGAGCCCCTTGAGGAATTTAGTCAGGACCGTTGAGATCGGGGAAGTCTGTGTTACTTTGATCGGTGTGGTGTGTTTGGTGCCTTCTCCGAGTTTCATTTGATAGCTCGGGGATGAGCTATATTAAGGTGGGGACATTGATAGAACCCAGGTTTTTAGAATGGGTCAAAATTCCGACCCTGTTTGAATTTTTGACTAGTTTCTGAGGAAACTGGAGGAAATGGGCAGTTTTTGGAAATTTCCAGACTACACGCCGTGTACTTCAAGTATATGCCATGTATATGTTAATCGAGTGACTGGTCGTGTGCTCACCGAGTACATACCATGTGATGAACGTGTAGAAATTTTTTTCCACATAGCGTGTAGTTTTTGACACGTTTTTTACCCTTGACCGTGTGGAGGCCACAAATGGCATGTAGGCCTATTGTCCGGGTAGATTTTTTTAAACTAAGTACATGCCGTCCTCCCCTTAGACACGCCATGTAGCCTAGTCGTGTATAAGATATATACATGGTATGTGGGAGAGAAAAGAAAACGAGTGAATTCCATGTAACTAGAGGTACACACCGTTTACTCATGTAGGTTGGTTCGGAATGTAAGTCGGCAGAATTCCAACTTCCAAATGAAAAGTTTAATGATATAAAAAACATGTAGTTATGAAGTACATGCTATGTACTTTTTTTGCGTTAAAATGGGCAGTATCCTCGTTTTAAGGTGGAACTCGTTTTTTTCTGCCGGTTTAGCAAACCAAACCGGCTGGGACATCAAATTCTTCCCGTTTCTTTACCCGAAGTCAGATTTGATCACGGTTGGATGCATTGGAAGCCCCTCGGTAAGACCTCGATTCCTCTTGAGCCGTTTTGTTTGATTTCTGTTCTAGAACGAATTATATGGGTTTGAGTGGTTTGGATTCTTTTGTAGATCTACTGCGTTTTAGACTGAATTGGAGGCTGTTACTGGAGGAGTATCTTCGTACGAGTCTCAGGTAGGTGGTTCATACCTCTTTCTTTGTTTTCGTTGTCGTTTTGGTGATGTGTCCTTTGGTGCATTTTTAGGTATTTTGAGAGGGACTTGTTTTATCTGTTGTATCATGTTGAATTGACTATTGGGACTATAGGATGCCTTTGGGTATGGCATGTTGCCTATTTTTCATGAGCGGGGCCTGGCGAGAGGTCGTAGCTCATTAGGGAATTTTCTCCAGGGGATGAAAAAATGGTTAAATTTGATTTATACTATATAAACTTTTGAGTTTAATTTATTAAGCCTAATATAAACTGTTAGAGGCATTCAAGACCTCATTACCGGTATGGGATAACAGTATGCATAGTGAAATTCAATTATTTAGGTTGTTTTACCTGATTATGTGTTCTATTTAAATTTGATATATATGAAAGTGTTGAATTTCATATGTTGGACCTTTGGGGTGGTGTTGGACTTTTCCCGGGTTACTATGGGTGGTTTTGACCGTGGGATTGGGCATCATGGACGTCGTCTTGAGCCAGTATGACTGTCAGGTTGGGCATGGCTGGGGTTACATGGATGGTGAGGCCATTAGACCTGATCTTCATGGTCACAGGGACACGAGGTGTCAGATATGTTGGTGGCTTAGGTACTATTTTGGTGATTACCGCTCACCTGGAACTTTGAGTAGTGTGCACACAGAGATACTCTGTGATGAGGTGGTTTTTACCACTTGTGTTGGTAGAGGCCTCCATTAGTTGGGGTTTAGGTACTTTTGGTTGGGGGTTCTTGTTGTAGGAAGCCATGTGGGAGGTGAGGAGCCTTTAGGGGATAGTATTGAGGCTATCGGGTTGGGGGTCGAGGCTGGCCATTATTTGAGGGAAGATATCAATGTCCCTCCAGATACTTTGTTTGAGGGCAGACATCATTGTCCCTCTGTCTATTTATTTGTGAGCAGACATCGTTGTCCCTCTAGTTATTTATTTGAGGACAGGCATTGCTGTTTATCCAGGTTACTTATTGGGCGTGCCTTCGGTACGTCGGTACTTGAGACACGTGGTGTCAGGGGGCACATGGTTCTGGGTTACATGACAGAGATTTCGGCATTGGACGAAGCAGGTGACACTCCTTGGTGGCTGCTGAGCACCAGTGGAGTTAGTGTTTATTTGTTCATTGTTCGGTTTACTGCTTCTGTTTTTCATCTATATTTTTTGTGCTTCCTTTCTGCAGGTCTGGTTCGAGTCTGCTGAGCCTTTTATTCCGCTGCATTTTTATTATTATACTCAGACCAGTACCCTTATTATTATCTTCCGAGAGGTTATAGCCTCCCCACTATACCTATAAGACCCTCGCTACTAGTCGACCCCCTTTGGATTTCAGGGAGGTGTACCTAAGGTCGTAACACCAGACCTGTTTAGCACTATTCGGGTGGCTTTTCAAGTCTAGGTTGTTACAAAGTGGTATCATAGGGGTTCTTGACAGGGATTTAGTAACAACTTTTTACTGACTACTAATTATTTTGATACTTCTCTTTTTATTTCTGTTAGTTTTACTATTTGGGATATGGTAGACTAGAGATAATTGTTAATTGAACTGGGTTTCTAGCTTGTGCTTAGGTGCCTGTGGCCCCAGGTACGAGGGATGGACCAAGTTATCTTCGGTGGGAATTTTTCTTTACTTTTTTCTCAGATTACATTTTATATATATTATTTCCACCTCGGTGTCTCACTTGGTGTGTGAGGTTATTGATTGTGATACATGACCCTTGACTTGGTGCGGTAAGGGGGATTTGCACCTTGGCCCAGTATGGAAAGGCATGCTTGTTTGGATTTTCATAGGCACATTTTTATTGTATTTCAATTTCATAACAGCACGTATGCTTTGTGAAGTGATAATACCATGTGAATAAAAATCAATTTCCATGCTTGTGTTCTCTAAAATGTGAATAATTGAAATTTCTGATAGAATTTCTTATTGTTTCAATGTGTATGCCATGCTTTATATGTGTATAATTGCAAGTGGCAGGATATTTGGGTCTGGTTCTTATGATAGCCGGCAGGTACTATCTGTTGAAGTGATTTTGATCACCAGGATTGGGTGACTCAGTCATCGGTTTGAGGCAATGTTGGTTATCGGGACGGGCATGGCCTGAGGTACTTTTGATACTTGGCTCTGTTGAAGGCGGGTAATAAGACCATGAGGCCGGGATGTTGGGGGCATGGGTTGCGGTGAGGGGTAGTAAGGGTAGTAGTTATGCACTGCCTTTTACTGCTTTCTTTATTTGCGTTGAATATATATTGTAATATATATATATGGGTTGTCTGACCATTTATGGTATTTAGTAGGTTCCTTTTTGATGACTCAGATGGAGTGTTAGGCGAGTGAGGATACAGGGTCGTAGGTGAAGGATCAGGTTTACGATCCAGTGCAGGCAGGGCAGCAGCCGGGTTTGACAGTGTTCAGACCATGGCTCGACGAGCAGCTCCGAGCTAGCCCGATAGGTTTCTTGTAGGGGATCGATAGTGGCACATAGGGTACATATCCATCAATGGAATATCTAACGTGGGAGTTCCAGTCGAAGAACCAACTGCTTTTTCAGGGTGAGGGTGGTCTGCAGGCGGCTGAGAACCGGATAGAGAATATGTAGATGATCATTGAGCATCTTGAGACGCCTCCAGGGTGGAGGGTCAAGCTAGCGACATACATGCTGAGAGGACCGGTGAAGCATTGGTGGGATGTGCAGGTTTAAGCTCGTAGTCATGATGGACTATCCTGGAAAGACTTCTAGGATGGGTTCTTCGAGAACTTTTACCCTAATACATTGAGGGAAGAGATAGCTCAAGAGTTATTGAGTCTTCAGCAGGGAGACATGTCTGTCATGGACTATGAAACTACTTTAACAGAGTTATCTTGCTTTGCACCTGGTATGGTAAGCGATGACGTGGCTACAGTGAGGCGCTTCAAGAATGGCTTACGACATGCCATTTGGGTCCAGGTGAATATCTTCAGGCTGGGTTCTTTCTCAAAGGTATTAAACCAGGCACTCATAGTAGAGGGCAACCAGATGGATAGGCCCCAGGTTGGTCGAACGATGGCTTCAGGTGACAGTTCAGATAGTAGGAAGCGCGGAAGGGATGAGTTCCAGTAGGGCGGTCAGGCCAAGGACTCTGCTAGACCACCTCATGGTAGTTCTTCAGTGACTTTTTTTTAGTGTGGACAATTGGGACATGTTCGGACTCATTGAGATAGGCCTCCAAAGGAGTGTCGGGCATGTAGACAGGTCAGGCACCTTGAGAGGTTTTGCAGGAAGCCTTCTCAGACAGCCAGCAAACAGAGACCAGGACAGACGATGGCATCTGGAGTTGGTTCGGTTTTGGTATCAGGAGAGGGTGGCCGAGGTTTAACTACACGTGGAGGAAGTGATAGAGACAACGCGATCCGGTTAAGGGGTATGTGATGGTGACTGGAGCAGCACCGCAAAAAGGTCATGCATCTAGCAGTTGCGCTTCAGGCCAGGTGCACGTTGTGGGGCTTCCAGAGGCGGAGCAGGCTGGTGAGCCGACAACGGTTAGAGGTACACCATGGTGTGGCCATGATTCCCAGGTTTCCTTTTTGGCATGACCTGTAGAGGCATGTCTGTTTTTAGTGCATGTGGTGCATAGGATCTATGTGGACTGACTTGATGCTAGTCATTGGGATTGGCACCATATCAGGTGCATGATATATTTATATATGTGTGTGTGTGTCTGTATGGGATGCGTAGCATTCAGTGCATCGAGGATGTGGGTTACTTCGGGTGGCGATGGCATCGGGGCATCGAGGATGCGAGTTACTTGATGTGATAGGCACCAGGACCTCGTAGAGGCGGACACTGAGGCGGTGCGAGATACGTTGGGTGTCGAGAACGACACACGAGTGCCAATGGGGTGCAAGGGTGATGATGCATCATGGGAGGACAATGCATCTAGGAAAACAGGTTAGTAAACCCTTGTTTGTTTTTAGTTTTGTTGGGTTGAGACCGGGTTAGGTGATTCCTAAGGTGGGGAGCCCCTTGAGAAATTTAGTCAGGACCGTGGAGATCAGGGAAGTCTAGGTTACTTTGATCAGGGTGGTGTGTTTGGTGTCATCTCCGGGTTTCATTTGATAGCTCGGGGACGAGATATGTTAACGTGGAGAGATTGTAAGAACTCGGGTTTTTAGAACAGGTCAAAATTCCGGACTTCTTTGATTTTTTTACTAGATTTTTAGGAAACAAAAGGAAATGGGTTGTTTCTGGAAATTTCTAGACAACACGTTGTGTACTTCAAGTACACACCATGTATATGTTAAGAGAGTGACCAGTCGTGTGATCCCTGAGTACATGTCTTGTGATGACCCTGTAGAAATTTCTCACTACATGTCGTGTAGTTTTTGGCACACTGTGAACCCTTGACCGTGTGGAGGCCACACATGGTTTGTAGGCCTGTTGGATGGGTATATTTTTTTAAACTAATTACAAGCCGTTTTCCCCTTGGACATTCCGTGTAGTCTAGGCATGTATAAGGGATATACAGGGTGTGTGGGAGAGAAGGGAAACCGTGTACACACTGTGTACCTAGAGGTACCCGCCGTGTTCTCATGTCAGTTGGTTCGGAAAGTAAGTTAGCAGAATTTCATCCACCAAATTAACAGTTAAATGATATACACGGTGTGTAGTCATGAAGTGCACGCCGTGTAATTTATTTTCTTGCGTTAAAATGGGCAGTAGCCTCATTTTGAGGCGGAACTCGTTTTGTTCTGCTGTTTTCATGAACCAACCTGACCGGGACTTAAAATTCCTCTCAGTTATTCATCCAAAGTCATATTCGATGATGGTTGGATGCATTGGAACCCCCTCAGTAAGTCCTCGATTCCTCTTGAGCCGTTTTGTTTGATTTCTATTCTAGAACGAGTTGTAGGGGTTTGAGCAGTTTGGATTCTTTTGTAGATCTAACACGTTTTAGACTGAATTGGAGGCTGTTTCCAAAGGATTAGATTCGTACTAGTCTCAGGTAGGTGGTGCGTACATATTTCTATGTTTTTGTAGTCATTTGGGTGACGCGTCCTTCAGCGCATTTTCAGGTATTTTCAGCGGGACCCGTTTTATCTACTTTTTCATATTGAATTGATTGTTGGACCTATGGGATGCCTTTGGGTATGCCCTATTACCTATTTTTCATGAGCGGGGCCGGGTGAGAGGTCGAAGATCATCAGGGAATTTTGGCTGGGGGATTCCAAAAGGGTTAAATTTTATTTATACTATTATAAACTATTGAGTTTAACTTATTAAGCCTAATATAAATTTTTGGAGGCATTAAAGACCTCAGTGCTAGTTTGGGACAACACCGTTCATAGTGCAATTCAACTATTTAGGTTGTTTTTCCTAATTATGTGTTCTGTTTAAATTTGATATATATGAAAGTGCTGAATTTCATATGTTTGACCGTTGGGGTGGTGTTGGGCTTGGCCCGGGTTACTTTGGGAGGTTTTGACTGCATGATTGGGCGTCATGGACGTCGGCTTGAGGCAGTATGACTATTAGGTTGGGCGTGGCTGGGGATACATGGATGGTGAGGCCATCAGACTTGAGCGGCATGGTCGTAGGGACACAAGGTGTCAGATGTGTTGGTGGCTTAGGTATTATTTTGGTGATTACCGCTCACCCCAAACATTTATTAGTGTTCACATAGAGATACTTTGTGATGAGGTGGTTTTGACCACTTGTGTGGGTAGAGGCCCCCATTATTTGTGGTTTAGGTACTTTTGGTTGGGGGTTCTTGCTGTAGGAATCCAGGTGAGAGGTGAGGATCCTTCAGGGGATAACATTGAGGCTATCAGGTTGGTGGTTGTGGCTTGTCGTTATTTGAGGGAAGATATCGTTGTCCCTCCGGATAATTTGTTCGAGGGAAGACATCATTGTCCCTCCGGCTATTTATTTTTGGGTAGACATATTTTCCCCTCTGGTTATTTATTTGAGGAAAGGAATCACTATTTCTCTTGGTTACTTCATGGGAGTGCCTTTGGGACGTCGGTACTTGAGACACGTGGTGTCAGGGGGAACATGGTTCTAGGTAACATGACAGAGATTCTGGCATTGGCTGAAGCAGGTCACACTCCATGGTGGCTGCTGAGCACCAGTGGATTTTCTGTTTATTTGTGAATTGTTCTGTTTACCGCTTCCGTTGTTCATCTATATTGTTTGTGCTTCCACTCTACGGGTCTGGTTCGAGTCTGCTAAGTCTTTTATTCCACTGCATTATTATTATTATACTCAGACCAGTACCCTTATTATTATCCTCTGAGAGGGTATATCCTTCCCACAATACCTATAAGACCCTTGCTGCTAGTCGGCAGCCTTTGGCGTTCGGGGAGGTGCGCCTAAGGTCGTAACACCCAACCTGTTTAGCATTGTTCGGGTGGCTGTTCAGGTCTATGTCGTTATATCCCCTAAATAAAATGATACTGATATTATATATGGATAATAAATTGGTATCCCATGTAAACATAGTTTCTACTATAATACTCAGGCTATGTAATGATGTAATGTGATGAAAACACAAGAATAAATGTTAATGTTGGGATAATGTTATTGTGTGTTCTGGTAAAAGTTATGTTGTCCTGGATGGTTTAGACTATTGTGTGGTGTTGGAGGTGACTAGCTGGGATATGTGATGTGTCGGGCTATTATGAGATGGATGGTAAGAATGGATATGATGTGGGATGTTATTCATTGTGGTTCGTAGAAGTTATGGTGTGTAGTATCAAGGATGTTTTGTAGTGATGTGTGGTGATAATTTTTGGTTGTGACTTTTTTTGGGGATGTATGGTTTTTATTTGAATCAGTAGTATTGTGAGATGTTTTTGGGTTTTGTGGTGTGTTGTTTATAGGGTGATATGGCTTCAGGGATTTGGTAATATAGTGATCGAGGATGTGTGGTGTTGTAGTTGTGGTTGGGTGAGTTGGGAAATTTGTTGTTGGGTGCAGTTGTGGTAGTTTTCTAGTTATACATATTATGATTTCTATTAAGATTAAAATTTGAAATATGTAGTTAAATATTTGTGATATGCATGAAATTGATGTGTGGTAAATGGATTGAATGAATTAAACCTCAGTATAATGATTAATATAAATAATAAGTATTCTTCATAGTAAATTGATGTTCATTGTGTGGCTTATATGGGTTTTTTGTTCTGTAGAATTTAGTTTTGAAAATAGTTATTATGGTTTTTTAATGGTCCATTAGAGGAATTAGAGTGTTCTATTGAAGTTAGTGTGTACCAATTGGTTTGGAAATCGGTTCTATCTATATATCATATATTGTATTTTCCTTCTATATACACCACAAAAAATCTAGATAATTTTACCATTGATCATTTGTTCTAAGTTTTTAGTGTTATCCTTGTCATCTGGACTGATGGTGATACGGATGGATGGATAAACCTTAGTTTATTTGGGATAGATTAGGTTATGAGGTAGTGATGTGATGTGATAGACTTGGTGTATTTGGGTAAGACGTTATGATATGCGATATGTGGTTTGGGTTATATTGGGTAGGAGGTGGCGACGAGGATGATTTTCTTAATATTCATGATACCCTAGTACTCTGGTTATGTGATGACATGTGGTGTCAGTGCCTAGCTATATTATGTTGAGATGTGTTGTGATGGTCCATGTATATTCACGTGAGCCAACATGTGATTTTCCATGATGAATGCACTAAATTCATGGCCTTGTGAGGGTGGCTTCGGTAGGGATAATCCTTGATCAACATCAAAGATGGATAGAATGTGATTTTATATGAATTTAATACATGTAATCATATGATTTTCGATGTCTGGTAATAAGAAGGGAAAATTATTGGGGAAGTGGGTGTGTGGTTCCTCTTTTTATGCCTATGATTAATATATTATTGGCTTTGATGCATGAGTTTTTGAGTGAGGTATTGGGATGTAGGGTTGGTTCATTGACCTATGCAGGTTCTTGTTTCTTTTTTTATTTTTTCATTGGTTTATTTTCCTTCTCCTTTCCCATGTTCACTTGAGACCTTAGTTATGATCATACTGAGTATAAAAAATTTCTCAAACAATGTATATAAATTTTTTTTATGTGGTCTCTGGTTCTCATATGGATTTTTTTAACTTGGAATGTGGATAGTATTGACTTACATATATATGTAAAGTGTTTTAGTATTTTTCATTAGAGACATTTTTAATATCAATTGACATTATACATTCATTGGGGGATTGGTTGGGGATTTCTTTTTTTATATAATGGAGTTTCATGGATGTTTTTTTATAATATCTCTTGATCCTATTTTATATACATAGTTATGTCTCCCATTTGTGATATTTTTACACCGTTGTAATTTTCACCATCATGGGGTCTTCCAGAGGTGGGACTAATATTTCATTATCACAATTACATTTTTGTGGTATTTTTTGCGGGAGTGGGACATGGAATAATGATATAAAATATTATGTTTCCAAGATTGGTATAATTTTAGATTTAGGCTCATTTGGGATTTCATGGTTTGGAAGGGTAGCGGTTCTTGTTGATCTCAGTATGTGACAATGGCTTGGGATACCAAAAAGACATTTGGTTTTACAAACCCTAGTGATCTGATGAGTAAAATCTAATATTATTTCATAACCAATTGAAGTGGATATTTTTGAATCGTATAGACATTAGGGAGGTAAAAGCATCATGAAATTTTTTATTCATTTTATAATTGGGTAATTGCTGATTATTAACTGAATAAAATAATTTATTATAAAAATATATGATAAAATTACATGCCACCAATCATATTATTTTCTTCATTCACTCTATTAATTGAACATGATCATTATCCATGACTATCTTAGGTGGTTTATGTTCAATAAGATTTTCCAGTTATCGTTATAGAGTCAATCCAAAATATTAGTTTGATGTTTGGAAGAGGAATTTATGTGCCTTCAAGTTGAAGTGTTTGAGAAATTACGGGGAATGGTCTCAGATATGGATACAGAGAATTAGTTGGAGGAGCTCAAGATTTCATTCACTCTAATCCATGAACATTTTGAGTTATGGGTGTCATTTACATTTTGTTAGTTGTGATGAGTTTCATGTTAGTTATTGATATTGTATCTTGGTGACTAAAAGGAGGAAGATATCCAGTGGATATACTTTTAGATGTATTTCCATTCATATTTTCTTTCATCAATGAATATTGTAGTAATGTGGTATTAATTTCTCACCCTTCAGTAGGGGATCCTAGGTATGAAGGATCATTCGATCGAATTCATAGTAAATTTTCACATTTCCTATCATTTTTTCCAGATGACGAGTATATTTAATAGTCTATAAAAGGGTTTCCCCCCATTGATATAGTATGAATTCACTCTATTTATTCTCCCTAAGTATTTGGAGGATAAAAATAATAAAGATGTTATTTAGATGGAGAAATAATTTTTTGTTAATTATTTATATATTGTTCAGTAAGGTGTCATGGGTTGTAGGGATTTAGGTAGTGGGATACAGGTGTTCCTGATGTCAGTGTTCTGACCAATAGAGAAATGGTCCTAACATATCTTTTTCTAACCATTGTAGGCATGTGGATTTTGATCACCTTTTAGAAGAACACTTTTTTCATTTTATGTATGAGAATTCATGGGAGGTTCCATGATCAGTGTGTGACTACTCGTGGTGGCCAATCTCATGTTGTTATTGGAGACCCATTTTAGTAGATGTAGAAATTTCCCCTAAGGTCGTTTCAAAGGAATGAGCCATTGATACTTTTTAAAAATGTCATTGAAAGAGGTTGTTTGAATAGGGAAGACTCCTGATAGTCCCCATATATATACATATGGTATAGTGTGGTTATATAAGTTGGTAGTCGAGAGTTAGATGAGATATGTGTGGTCAGATGCACATGTTGGAGGCAGCAATGTTTGTTGACCTAGGAGTCATTCAAGATATGATCTATTTATCATGTACTCTTATAAGTTATTTATATTATCTAAGAGCCTTAAAGTCCTTTTTCCTCTACATTGGTCTATTCATTGTGATTGGATTCAGTAATACTCATAGTTCCTTTGGTCGTATCAATGCATGATGAAGGTCAGGATACATGGTTTTATGTGTGCTGGGGTGTATATTATTGATGGGAAAGGACTCCTCTATTGGGTATTTGTTATTTTTATAGATATATTTATATGATAATATCCTTATCACTTTATACACGTATTATATACAAAAATAATCATAAATTATTTAAAAAAGTGGTTTGTGTCTTCTAATAAGAAGGGACCGTGAGTGGTGCTTGTTGGAAAACGATCTCATTGGATGGCTGGTGGGGAAAAAATAATTTTTTCTTTATTGGAGGAAGTATCGTATAATAAATAAACAGAAGATTTTCCTTATGTTATGGATGAGTTACAATATTTTTTTCTCATATAATGTTATGATCCTACACCCATGATGCAATATTGATTTTCTGATTATCTTTATACTAGGTCACCCCCAATCAAATGGAAACTATGGAGTTACGCGTGATGAGGTTACTGGTGGTTATCTTATTTATTAGGGATTCACCCACATAGAGTGTCTCCCTCAGGTTCCCTAGCATTTTTCTATCATAATTCATGTTGTAATCGAATGTTCATTATATATATTCACGATGATTAATCAGGTAACGATAAAGAACTATTTCCTTCATTTGGGGAACAACAATCTATTCAACCATTTAATAGGATCTTTTTAGTGTTTGAATATCTATCATCAATATGGATATCACCATATTAGGTTGAAAATGAAAATATCTCAAAGAGAACCTTTAGGTGTGGTTATCAATACTTCTAGTTGGTGGTTATGTCATTAAGTGTGACAAACACATAATCTGTTATCATATATATCTTAAAATCCATATTCTTTGATTTTCTATACTTTTTTATTTCATGATCATCAATGATATCTTTGTCTACTGTAAGTCATAATTATAATATATCCAGATCCTCATTATTTTTTAACGGTCCATTAAAGACATATATTCTATTCGAAGATGTCCAACTATGATTTCAAGATGTGAGAGGTATACATTTTCATTCATGTTCGTCACATTATTGTGTGGTAATGGACTTATAAAATTTTGAGGTTTTTATTTCTTATGAATTACCTAATAACATAGTATTTGATCATATTTTCCATGGTTGTGTTGGATATTTTTATATTTTTATGCTGAAGATATCTCATGTTTTTTCACTTCTAACCATGTTGTCTAGGAAGGGGTTTTTTTGAACTGAGTTGTTCTAGAAAATATTTAATTTATTAATGAGGAGTTAATTAGTGCTCTAGTGATTTTTTCCCTAAGAAGGGTGTGCTGATTGAGGTTATACGCAAAGCATCCCATCATTAATTTTACTTTGTGTATATGAAATAGGGATAGGTGATATATTATGGGTCACATAATTTACATCACCATGTGAATAAATATGCCTCCACTGATTTGGAGTTCTCAAAATTAATTTTTATTTGATAGTTTGGTTGTAATTACCATATTGATAAGTGTGTTGTGGTTTTCACAAACCACAATATCCTAAAGCTATTTTCTCTTAGAGAGTTATAAATCTTATCCATTGGATGCTGATGGAGTCTCCTTGGGATTTCAATTTTATATCTCTTATAATCAATTAAAGGGTATTTCTATTGTTGATACATAGATTTTTAAATATAAAAAGATATGTTTTGGGAGTCTATTAATGTTTAAAATTGAAACAAGGAGCATACAGCGACACATCCAAACATTATAGAGAATGGTGGCCAAGGAATATTTTTTATATAAATGAGGAATCATATTTGATGATACATGCGGAGGATCCTCAATATAGATACATAGAGGTGTATGTGATGTGTGGCTATGATCACCATTCTGATGCTTCCGATGGATGGTTGGAGGATGGTCAAAACAAGGTTTTTTTATGTGAGATGTTTTTTCTTTATTTTCATTGTGTGATGATGTTCTCTATGAATTTCACGGCTCACCTATAATGATACACCATATTTGATCATTATATATTGTGTTTTGAGAATATAGTTTTGGATTTCAAGGATAAAATAGTTGGTGGTGTTGTTTCTGGAAAACTGATTCATTTATTAGCATGTAAAAACCAAAGAACCATGATCTATGTGGATTTTCATAGACCTCCAATATTATCGAGTGAAAGTGGGAAGAAAATTTGATTTATTACATCATTGGGATAACCTAGGCATTGAGAGCTCATGATATAGTAGGGTGACTGTGGATTGATAGATGTATTTAGCTCATTTTTCATTGACTAGATAATCAAGTTCTATGGATGTTTTGGTGAGGTGGTATGTGGGGGATGTGATTGGATTCACAAGATACAAAGGACAATCATTTTTATTACGGTCATCATTTTTCCTCATTGATCTTGAGGGTATTTCATTTTTTTTTGGCTCCCTATTTCGCCTTACCACTACTTTCAACCATTATTGAGATGGGATGATGGAGTAGACCATCTATAAGGTGGAGGATTTGGTGAGATCTATAATCCTAAACATTGGTGGGTCATTGGTAAGCAACATTCCTCTGGTCATGTTTACATAAACCTATAGCAATCACTCATCCATTTGTATGAATCCATTTGAGAAATTTATTGGGAGACCAAGTTGTTCTCTATTATATTGTATGGAGGTTGGGTAGTCACATTTTATTGGTCGCGAGGAGGATAGTGCCTGACAAAGAATATCATGTTTGTTTGAGAGAGGATTAGGGAAGAACATAAACATTATAAGTCCTCATCATATTATACGTAGATTCCCTAGAATTTAATTTTAGAAACCATGTGTTCTTGAGAGTCATCATGTGATGAGGGTAGTAGTGGTTTGGAAGGGGGTTATTCATTATCCCTGACTTTTTGGGACCATTAAGGTGTTTATGAGAGTGGGCATAGCAGAATATCAGTTTGTTATTCTACCAAAATTTTAGGGGATCCATGGAATTATCAATATATCTCTGATTTATCAGTATCTTCAAGATAACACTTGCATTATTTAGGTGGCGAGTGTTATATAAGGATATTATGATGTTCATGGAGAAGAAAGTAGAGATCCATAGTGATTGTTAGAAGTTGTTTCATGGGATAACCATTCCTTTTTTTCATTTTTTTGGAGGAATGATGACAGGGAGGATATTACATGGGGGTGACATATGTAGATTTTTTCCAAGTACTATGAGTAGTTTTTAGTTTTTCCATGCTTTTTTTTCTTTTTATGATGTTATCGTTGAATCATTCTATTTTTATGACTTGTTTTTTCCTGATGTTGTGATATGTGAAAAAGAATGTGACATATGAAGAGTGGATAACATTAATCCTAATACAGATATTTTAGGTTATGAATCAATTAAAACAATGTGGGTGGGTTGGTTATATCAAGAAAGGGTTGTATCCTGATACGGAGAATAGTATTTTTTGATTCATGTTCTTGGGGTTGTGATGTTTATAGCTTGTGATTGTTATTATATTTTTCCATGTCTAGTTTGTGATGGATTTTTGGGTGGTTAAATAAATGTGATTATTTGTGGATAGTTCTAGATGATCTATTGTTGAGCCTAGTGTGATTCGGTAATGTGCTCATGTGATGTGTTTTGTGGAAATTTTGGTTGGGCATGTTTGGTTGGTGGTTACATTGAATTGTAACGATATAATTGGGAGGTATATCATAGAGAGTGTTTTAATACCCATTTAATTTATTTAGATTTTGTTCTAGTTATTTGGGAATAATATTTTTGGAGTAGTATCTAATTTAATGACCCATGCCTTCCAATCTTGTTATATCACTATTTTTGTGGTTGGATAGTCTTTAGAGGTTGTTTGGTGGAGGTTGGGGTTGTAGTAGAACTACATTAGGCATTTTATTCTATAAAACAATATTTTATTTCATAAGTATAGGTTTTATCGGTTGAAAATATTGAGGTTTATGGCATGAATTTTAAATAGGATGATTCTATAAATGGACATAAGCTATAAAAAATTGTTTACATTGTAAAATATTTTAAGCCAATGGGGAAATATTTCCAATGTAAAAGTGGTTTATGGACAAAATAATGGTTTTACTATGTAATTGTTTTTGGATCCCATCATTTTTACACCATCATTGTTATATTTAAATGTTTTATGTGGAAACCACCATGTTTTTTATTTAATTTTTTTCGATGATCATTTTCCCATTAGGCTACTGTGTCTCTTGGTTTATGGAAAACCCAATGTTTTTTGGGAGACCTTCCAGCCTGTCATCACTTTCCAAGGTCCTTGGTTATTTATGGTTGGTCATTGGAAGTTAATGGTGAGATCTTCTCACTTTTTCCTCTTGTTTCTATTTACACTTCTCTGGGTAATTCACATAATTGCAGTTCATTTTGTTGGAGATGTTTTAGGAGGAATTTTTTCTTACCCTATTGCATTGTGTGGGTTGATCTATGATTTCTTTATCCAGTTTTTGTTTGTGGGATATGTTTTTTATTTACTATAGTGCTAATCAGATCTGAAATATTATTTGAGGTATGAGATCCTCTCCCTCAGTCTTCAACATTTTATCTGTAATAATTACAAGGTTTTTTAAACATTGGGTGGATAGAGTTGGTTGGAAAAATAAAAGTTTTAATTATCATAAATTAAATTGATGGGGACTATTAGTTATTGCATCATTTAATGAATTGATATATGTTGCTGATGAGTTTATCAAATGGTGTTTACTTACAAAATACAGAATTTTTTTTGGGGCAATTTTTTCTCTATTGATGATACCTTTTGAGATCTGTTCCATTATCATGGTGGATCACACAATGAATAAAATGATATTGAATATATATATGGGTAATATTATAACCTAGTTTTTATGACTACCCTTACACAATGTATTGAAATAATGTGATGAAATCCACAGAATATAGTTGGAATATTGGATGCGTTTTGTTTTTTGTTCTTATACTTCTTGTACTGACGTTTAAGGTTTGGGATATTTTGTGGTGATGACGTTGACATGTAAGGATGTGTAATGAATGGGGATTTGATACGATGTTTGGTTGGAGTGGATATAATATAAGAAGTTGATATTTGTGGTGTGAAATGGTTTTGGTACAATGTGGAGAGGTTGTGTGGTAATTATGTGTAGTTATAATGTGTGGTGGTGGTGTTTGATGGTGATTTATGGTTTTTGTGTGTGGTATTTATGTTGTGACATGTGTTCAAACTGTCTGATGTGTGGTTTTTATGGTGAAATGACTTGTGAGTTTTGATGTGATGATGACGGTGAATGTGTGGTGTTGTGGAGGTGGTTGGGTGAGTTGGTCAAATAGGGGTTCGGTGTAGTTGTGATAATTTCCTAATTATCCATGTTTTAAATTTTTTATGATAAAATGATTCAAAGTGGGTTGGTAATTAAATGAAGTTGACTATAAATTTATTTTTTGTAAATAGATTCAAATAATTAAATTCAAAATTAATTGTAATAATATTTTTGAAAGAAAATTCAGAGTAAATAGATAATGAATAAGTGGATTGGGTGGTGTTTATTTGTTTGATTCATGTATTAGTGGATTCATTTGTGACAATTGATGAATGGTGTAGTAGTGGTAGTAGTGTGTGATAGTGCAGTTTTTTTGAACCCATAAGATTTATATTGTATGGTATCTCTATATCTTGTAGTGTATATTATTTCTATAGGAACCCAACCGAGATTCAAAACAATATCAATGATCATAGTTTCTCAGTTTCAGATGATTTTCCCAATATCCAGGATGGTAGTGATACTGTGGGAAGGCTTCCCCCACTCCCCTTCTCATTAATTAGTAGTTAAGTCTCTCTTTTAATCGATTGAGATGTGGTGTGATGGTTTAGGTGTATACAGGTGCAATGAGGTGATGAGGTGGTGATTTAATATTATGGACTTAGATTCATCTTGTTGGATGTAGTGAGATTTGATATGTGTTGGGGGTTATGTATGGTAAGAGGATGAAATGAGGTTAATGTGTTTTATATTTATGATACTCGAATGCACTTGTTATGTGATGGGATGTGGTGTGATGTCCTAGATGAATTTAAGTTAATTTTGATTTGATGTACTAGGTGAATTCTTGTGAGTAGAGATGTAATGATTCCAAATTCTAGAATTATATTCTAAACATTTCAAGGGTTTATAGGTAGGGACACATCTCGAATCGCATAAAATATGGCTTGATTGTGATGTGATAAGTATGACGGGGGTGATATCATTGGAAGTCTAATGTTCGAGTGTGAGAGTAGAAAATATGCGGGGATATATATGATGGGAGACTCACTTTTTTATTATTTTTATTAATATACTATAACATTGGAAACTTAATTTAGTGTGTTAGCCAAGGTAATGCTAGTCATTTTTAGTTGACCTATTTTGAGAATTGTTTGTTCTTTTGTCTGTTTACTATTACATTAGCATTATCCTTTCACAATAGAAATAGAGACCATAAATATAATAATAATGAGAATACCCATTTGATAACATATGTATAAAAACTATTTTTCAGGTTTCCAAGATGTCTTTTTGGACTAAGATGAACATTTCATAATTCGGTTTGAGGTGTTGTAGAGTCTCTTATTTTGACCATTTTATTTTTATTTTTTATTGCATAGTTTTAATTATATTTTTTGATAATATACATCCCCAGTCGACTATTTTCTAGATTTGTGTTATATTATATATATTATTTTCAAAGTGGTTTCTTTTTATATCACCCAAACATATTTTATTTATAGAGGAAAATACTTCTCATATGTTATATTTTACACCTACAGGAATTGTCTCCTACCTGGGGATTACTAGAGGCTAAACATGTGGGACATTATCTCCCACCCATAACTATATTATAATTGTAGAGAGGGGGTTGTGATATGTATTCTCATGCATCAATGGGTGTGGTTGAGCCTGCTATGGCATAAATGGATTCATATGAGATCCATGGTTAGTTTTATTGGATGGTTCCTGTTATTCAATTTATTTAATTGATTTTATTCATAATTTGGAACTATGGGAACATGTTAGGACTGGAAGGTGTTACTATGGGTTATGTTGATCACTAGAAGTGTGGCAGAATAGTTTTTATAGATGTTGTGGATGGGTTTAACTATTTTTATGATTGAGACATGTATTTTACAGGTGTGGATTTAGGATCTTCATATGTTTTTCCTAGTATTTTTGGTGTTGTGTCTCATAATGGAAAATTGATGGTGACTTTAGTGTCACTTTTAGATAGAATAATACCTATAAAGGTAGTGTTGTACACTCATTATGGGTGGAGGAATCTATAGATTAATAAGAATAGTGAATGGTGTTTACCATTAGTGTGGGGGAGTATTCAAATTTATAACACCATGGTAAATGGTATGTGAGATCATATAATGGGGTTTCATGATTTATAATTATATTGTGTCATTATTACATGATTATTGATAGATGAGTATCTTTATTCCTTAGGTTGATTGACTATTGAGATGGTGGTGGGTTGAAGAATGTCGAATCCTAAAGTACTTGTGATATGTCATGTTTGAAATATTTTTGGGATGTCATGTTGAATCGAAAGGTATACCTATTATTGGGAAAAAATCCCTCAAGGGATCATTGAAACATTTTTTAGTTGATTGTGTTTGCTGAGAAAGAAAACCAAGATGTTCAGTATGTTGACAAAGGTGGATTACATTGTAAGTGGTTGTGTACTAGATATTTTGTTCAAAACCTATGTTGAAAATGAAAAATGAAACTAGAATGGATGATCTGGAGGTGGTACAAAAAGAAGAGATCTATAGTGGCGTTGTTTTCTAGTTTTTTTCCCAATTTTTTGGCCTCAAAATCGGAAAATGGAGAGACATGTTTTTTTCAAAGGAAGTTGCATACAATATTGAAGAGGTGGTGGAAACTTGCGCGCAAGGAATTTTTCTGGAGTAGTGTAGTGATAAATGGAGAAGGGATGAAGTGCGCAAAATATTTGAAAATGTTCGTGAAAGATGAGGTTGCGTGAAAGAAACATACGCGACCAATGCAACATAAAATTGAGGTTTATGTGCACGAAGAGGAACTTTCACCACAAATGATGAATCTTCTACGCATGGGTCATCGACGCCAATAAATAAGATGTGACCCCCTCGTTCGAATTATCTAAACACCTATAGGGATTTTGAGCTCCAGATTGCGTAAAAATTTCATGAAAAGGGAGTTCCATGAATGACTTTGAGTTGTGCCCAAGTTAAGAATGTTACGCGCAAGATTTGTGTTGTGCGAAAAACTGAAGTTGAGGGCAAGGGGGTGTTTTGCGATAAAAGTGAAATCTTGCAAACAAGGAATTAAAGATGCACAGAAGACATGGTAAGTGTTGCGTGAATGATTTAGAGTTATCGAGTTGTATTTTGGTAAAGTTTTACTCATCATTGCATGAATGTGGGACATCAATACATCATCTATATACTGTGAAAGATGCATTCGTTTGTTAGAATGAAGAGACCTACAAGTCTATAAACTGTTAGTGGATCTTTTGAAGAAGTTGTGAGCACACATATGTTGACAGAGCAGTGAGATTTCATATTGTTAGTTGTTGTAAACCAGGAGGGATAGTGAGTCCGCTTCAAACATTGTAAACAATAGTGTGCTTTTAGTTGATTTGGTACATTGACACATTGCCTATGTATGCGCATTGGACATAGCCCATTGAGGGTGAACCATGTAAAATTTTTGTGTCATGTGCTTGATTTAAGATTTGATTATTAACTACAACATGAAGGAGAGAGAAGAGATTTTTTTCTAACAATGAAACAAGATCAATAGGGGAAGTAGTTTGTATCTGTCATACACCGATTCACCCCCCCCCCCTCTTAGAGTATATAACCAAGTGGACCTAACACCTATAAATTTTAATATGTAGATACATGTAGTATACTATGTTCTATTGGAATGTGTCATAATGTGATAAAGAAATTGTACTAAGTTCTAAGGATCCTCTACTATCACAAACAATTGATGAATCATTCCTTTTCTGGATTTGATGAGGCAAGGTAAAAACACAATTTTAGCTATCGAGCACAAGATTATATGGTTATATGATATGGTTTGATTATCATTTATTTACATTTTTTCCAAACAATGGAATAAAAATGGATGTCATGTAGGGATATTTATTGCGGTTGCCTAATTATTTCATACTCACATCCTACATGGGCCCTCGGAAAACATGCCAAATTATTTGTTTTAAGAATATGATAGTGAACATGAATAATGGTTTGAGCATAATGTGTAGAGAAATATATAGGGTTTACTAGCTTGATGGAATGACATTTGGAAGATATGTTGGGTGGTTTTATAGTCTCAATCTCATGTTATGTTGGGTTATTTCATTAATGAATATATATATATATATATATATATCCCCTAGAAGAACCGATGTTACTTTTCTATGAAAATTTGACATATATATATTATCGTGTATATAGCTTGTGTACTTCTAACTCATTAATACCTTTATTTTAATTAGTTATTATTTTTTAATTCCACAAATCGGTGATATTATTATTTTTATAACCTTAGGGTAGCTTCTCCACAATATTACCCAACAAACTATCAATGCTAATCAGTAGCCTTAAATTTAAGAGGCACACTAGAGGTCATGTGGATATTAATCATGTGGTTACTAGTCTAAGTGAACTGAGGTCACATGATGTCAGTGTCCAATTGGTTAGTGTTATGAGGTGTAATCAAAGAGAATTGGTATTATAATGATTAAATGGAGGTTGATTAGAATGACATAACAATGGTAAACAAATTTACAAAAGGTATTAAAGTAGGATTATTAAAAGTTGTTTGTTATTTCGTTTGTGTCTCACTAGAGCCTAGTACTCTATTGGAATATAAGATGGTAGTAATTTTGTGTTCCTCTATAGATTATAAATTTTCTAAAGTCCATTTTAATATGAAAAACAGGATTATTTATCAGGTTTTAGTGTTACTTTTGACTTATTTGAATTTAAATGATTTTAATTTTTAACTTACTTTTAATTAGAATTTTAGATCGAGATGCATGAGTGAGTACTCATGCATCATGATTAGTGAATAGTGCTCAAATGGTATATATTTGTTCTTGTATTTATTTTCTAGAATGTAGAATAAGGGTTTTTGTCGGAGTGGACACTCAAGAGGGGGGGTGAATTGAGTTCCAATTAAAATATATATAATTTCTGTTCAATACTTTATGATTAAGAAAGCCACCTAATATAAAAACGGAACATTTAATTAAGGCAGTATAATTATAAATATTCAATGGGTCAACAGGATTCTCAAAGGATTGATTAATCCTTAGATGAATCCATGTAGAACATCAATTCATCTTTTGAAATAGGTTTACTGATTTAAACAAACAAAAACACTAACCAAAACTAACTATCAAAGTGTAAGTAGAAATAATTTTATGTTTTAGAAAATATAAGCAGTGGATAAAACAAAACAGAGTAATTGAAGATTGTCACAACAATGTAAACAAGAGGTTCAGTCTCAAGCAGAGACATAATACTCTCCACTTGGTGATCACCAGCCACGAAGCTGTTTATATAAATAAACTTTTCATCCAGACCCTGGAACAGGGTTTACAAAAGCACACTCAGTTGTCCAGGTCACACATGAACTCTACCACAGTTATTCATGGGAAACAAAATGTAATAAGAGATTGAGTATGAGGATAGTTTGATATCCTATAGTTATGCTCAGGAGATAGTGTGTGATATACAATCAAATATTCACAATGCTCAAATAGAGAATATAAAACACAAAAGTGTTAAGAAAGAGAATACAGTTAAGAATTATCTTTGTGTTGTGAAGTAAAACTCTAGACTCAATGAATGTTGAGAATATGGTATTTGAGTCTTCTTCTCGAAGTTGTCTTCAGAACAGAGTATCACAGTTTCTATAATACATCTTCAAGGAGTGAAAAGGTTCCGCTCTTTAATGTCTCGATGAATACTGAATCCCTTTATGGAGAAGGTAGCTTGTTACAGTCTTCTTGTAATTTCAATCACTTAGTTCTTCTCTTTTTTTATTCTCATAGTTTGTGTCTCAGTGTGTACTTCTACTATAATATCTTTAACATGAGAGATGAGGTCCTTTTATACTCCACGATCCTCTAGGCAAGAAGATCTTGTCACATGCATGTACCTCGTACTTGTCTACGAATACCCCTACAGACAACATTAAATAATGTCAGAAACATTAATTTGTCTACATATGACCGTTAGAAATAAATTTGAATTTATAAAATGGAAACAATTATTTATATCAATTGTTGAGTCATCTTCGGTGATTCGTCTTCGGTGTGTCGACTTCGGTCTGGCATACTTTGGTCTGTCGGATTTCAGTCTGTCGAACATCAGTCTATCATACGTCGGTGTGTCAACTTCAGTCAGTCAAACATCGGTGTGTCATACTTCGGTCTATAGAACTTTGTTCTTTTATACATTGGTGTGTCATCTTCGGTCTGTCGAACTTCAATGTGTCATACTTCAGTTTCAGTGTGTCGACTTCGGTTTTTTGAACATCGGTGAGTCAAACTTCGGACTCAGGGAATCCAAAAATGATTATTAATAGTATTTCTTACATATACCATTACCAAACAAATTTTTAATCAAAGTATATGTATAAATACACTTTTAAACATATTTATTCATTACTATAAGAAATTGACTTATTAAAGTATATGTTTTTGTAAAACAAAATTGATTCACATAGAGATTTTAAAAATTGCTTGAAAGATAGAATTTGTATATTTAAATAATTTGTGATTATGAAATCTACAATAACATGGAGCGTCCAAAAATCTCCCCCTTTTTGATAATCACAAATTATGGCATACATGAAGATATATAGAATAAATATATCTTTGACATAGATTGTTGTGACATATAAAATTTATTTAAAACAAATCTCCCCCTCACTAAATGGATTAAGGAGAGTATATTCCATCCTTATATTCCATCCTTAATTTCTCCCCCTTTTGGGATTAACAAAACGAGGAAAGTAGTATGGAAAAAGAAGATAAAATAAATACACCATAAGAACTTTCATTCAAAGTCATAAGAGTACAAGACAAGAAAAAAATACCAAATCCTTATAAAAAAATAATCAATCCATCACTAAGGGTTTGGATAAAGGGTAGATTTTCCTTTTTATGAAGGATCCAATGGAGAAGGAGAAGGGTTGGGAGTGTCAGAGGACGAAGGGGATATGTTTACAATAGCAGGCAGAGAAACACCTATAGGAACAGTAGCTAGAATTGTAGGCCTTCACTCTGACAACACACGACTTGGAGACTTCTCACTAATGATTGTTAGAATCTGATTAAGAGATTTAAATATAGTCATTGGAGAAAGAGTCTGAGAGGTAGTACCAATTTAAGTAGCTGGAGGGACCACAATAGCCTCGTCCTGAACATGTAGATATGATTTGAGCAGTGTGATGAAGTCATCAATGATTTATCCTCCATATTTCATTTCCTTATCAAAGTCATCCTTATTCTCCATAAATTTACTCATAAAAGGTGTAAACTCTTTCAATTGGGGAAGTTTCTTTTTGAATGCTTCTGTGAATGGGTGAATTTAGATATTTTCTACCAGAAACTTGAAACTATTGATGGGGTCATGCTTGGTATATATCTTAGTGAAATACTTTTCCACTTTTTCACGAATTTCCTTTTGATCTGTAGAGATTTCATTGGTGAAATGTCTTACCATATTGTATACAAGATCGGTATTCCGATGTACTTTTTCAGGGGTTTCCTTATATGAAACAACTTGGAGTCTTTGAATCTCCTCTCTCATCACAGCCTTGAGAGACTCCAAATCAATAACATCACTTCTCCCACTCTTGGAACTAGATGGGCCAATCAACATTTTTCTAAGATCTTCTTTCAACTTTTTCAAATATACACTGAGTAGATGAGTTAACAAGTTTTTGAGAGCTTCTAGAACACCATTAAAGGAGGTGTTGATGTCATAGGTTAAGGAATTCAGCTCAATGATCATATTTCTTACTTCCTCTCTCAGCAAAGTGGTGTGTCTAATAATAGTTTCGGATGTAGTGATAAGATTTGGTTGAATATCCTGAATCACAATTCTTGCAATCTTTGTTGCATCAACATCTGAGATACTTATTGAGGTGGATTAATTTTTGGATCCCATTGAAGTGATCACATACTTACATATCCCATTCTTAAACTTTTGAAAATCAGCCTTAGTGACATAGTCACTGAGCAGTGACTGAGCAACTGGGTCTACTGCTGAAGATGCAAATGGTGTAAGAGGTGCAGCAGGCTCTCGGTCAGCATGGACTTGTGGAATAGGAGGAAGAGGTACCATCTCCTCATCTGATTCATATTCTAAACCGAAAATTATATATCCTAGATTACTATTCCACTCTCCAGCATAGGTCCAATCTCTTGGCTCAACTGTATCAATTCTTACCCTTCTCCCCTGAGGCTCATGAATAACATTAATATCATCAATTTCTTCATCATGGACTCTAGCCATAACACCTTGTCTGGGGATAGGAACCAACCAAACTTCAGTTTATAATTGAGATCTAGCTTCTTCAGCTTCACCAGGTACTTCTTCAATTTGAGTCATTGGAACTATATATTCTTCCTCTTTGCCAGCAGCCATAAGATCATTCAATTCATGAATGAGATCTTGGTTTTCAACATTGTGATGGAGTGATCTGTCCTCATGTCCAACATCTCTATGATCAACATCCTGTTGATCAGAAGGCTCAATTTTATCACCAACTCCATGAATATATTCCCCACTGGTTCTATCAACCACTTGTTGTCCCACTTTTAGAGAATCACTCAACTTCTCAACAATTTCTCCATCATCACCATTGTAACCATCATCATCAGATTCCTCATCTGATTTTCTAACATAACCTTCAACTCCAGTAACTTTGGTTTCTTCCCCTTCTTCATCACCTAGAATAGTTTCTCTTGAAAGAAATTCTATAGGTGGACTAACAGGTCCATAAGTCATATTCTTTGAACTTTCAGCAAAATCGGGATCACTCCTATGATCAAAAGGAGATCCTTCTTCACTAGGAACTTCATCCTTAGATTCCTCATCAGAATAGACAAGAACTTATCCAGGTTTGATACCTGTGTCAATTTGGTCTTTTAGTCTAGAAGAATTTTCAACTGGATTGAACTCCTCATACAACATTTCTTAATCTCCTACCCAACATCTCTTCCATGGGTTCTAGAAGATTTTCATCCTTTTACAAATGTCTTTATGAAGACAAAAATCACTACAAGAAGTTATCACTTCATCTCCATCTTCTACACATTATAAATTTTTCAACATTTCAGAAATCATTCTCGGGTGGTATAAGTAGGTTGCCTTTATAGATAGCGTAATCAAATCATAAATATGCACCATAAGATATCTACACATAACCTTTATTCCATGTTTCAACATAAATATCAAGAGGACATCCTAATAATTCACATTATAGAAACCTCCCTTCCTTGGGTAGATTCGATGATGTATGAACTTAAAAAATCAATCTCACTTCTCCTTAGAATTCAGTTGCAATAGTCCTTCTGGATTATTAATTTCTAGTCATCTCCTTCAGATCATCTTCATATGAAAACAAATTTTATGAAGGTGGAATATTACCAGGATAGTCTGCATAGACACCTTCATGAGGTACCTCTAAGCATTCTTCCCATTCCATAGACGAAAAAGATACTTCCTTTCCTTTTACCACAGATTTCATTTTTACTACCTCAGCTTCATACAGTGTTATACTCAAATGATGATAGAAATCAAGCACTAGCTGGTGATAATAGGCTCTTTCATTATTGTTAAACCAACTGAGCCACCCTTGAGGTGCTGGTACCTTTAGCTGAAAAGATTTTCTTGACAGAAGCCACCTAGCAGACACTTCCTTTTCAGCTATAACTACTCGAATTTCTAAGAATGGTTTTACGGTCCCACTAGTTTCACCATTCTGATGCTTAGAAGGTAGTGATTTTTGAGGTTTTACATTGCATCCTTAGTCCTTTCCATGGATAAGCATCAAATTCTAATTGAGTTGAGAGATCGAGAGTCGAGAGGAAGAGTGACTAAATGTAGAAGGCTTTGCGGCTATGGAGGAGGTGAAAGGTCGGGATGGATTGGAATTAATATATCATTTAGGGATTGTAAATCAGAAAACATAATATTCAAACACGAAAAGTTGAAAGAGATAAAACATCAGTTTTTCACTTAAAGAAGATGGAATTTAGAAAACATCGCTTAAATATATTGGTGTCAAAGAATTGATTTTAATAAGATAAGTTTCACAAAAATCAGTTTCACAAAAATCAGTTTCACAAAGATCGGTTTCACAAAAATCGGTTTCACAAATATAGGTTTCACAAATATCAGTTTCATAAATATCGATTTCACAAAAATTGGTTTCACAAAAATCTGTTTCACAAAAATCAGTTTCACAGAGATCGGTTTTACATAAATCAGTTTTACAAATATCAGTTTCACAAATATCATTTTTATAAATATTAGTTTCACAATAACCGGTTTTATAATGATCGATTTTATAAATATCAGTTTCATAAAGATCGGCTACTGATTTATCATTCCTAGTTCATGTCTGATGTAATTCATTCTCTCAAAATTTAAGGGTTTAGTGAATATATCAGCATGCTGATGTTCAGTCCCAATAAACTCAAGAGTTATATCACCTTTTTGATAATGATCTCCCAAAAATTGATGTATTACATCAATATGATTTGTTATAGAATGAGATATTGGATTCTTAGAGATGTTAATATCACTAGAGTTTTCACAGTTAATGGAGACATTTTTGAATTGATATCCATAGTGTAGTAAAGTGTGTTTCATACACAAAATTAATGCACAACAACTACCAGTAGCAATGTATTCTACTTCGGCAGAAGAAAATGCAACAGAATTCTATTTTTTACTACACCATGATACTAGTGACTTTCCTAACATGTGACATGTCCCAGAGGTGCTTTTTCTATCATGTTTACAACTAGAAAAGTCATCATCTGAATATCTTATTAAATCAAACAGTTTTCCTCTTGGATAAAATAGTCCTAAGTTGGGAATATATTTGAGATATTTGAAAATCATTTAACTGTATTTAAATGAGATTCTTTGATATTATATTGAAAGAGACCACACATGCATACACTAAACATAATATCAGGTCTGCTAGCACTAAGATAGAGCAAACTCCCTATCATGCCTCTGTAGTTGGTTTGATCCACTGATTCTCCAGCTTCATCAGCATCCAACATACAAGTGTTACTCATAGGTGTATCACTACCTTTACTACCATCCAAACTATAACGTTTTAACATATCATTATTATATTTACTTTGATTTAAAATAATTCCATCTTTATTTTGAAAAATATGAAATCCAAGGAAAAATTTAAGTTCTACCATTAAACTCAATTCAAATTAATTTTGTATTATTTTTGAAAAATCAATACATAAATAATTTTTAGAAGATCCAAATATTATATCATCTATATATATTTTTACAATAAAAAATCTTTGAAAATCCTTTTAATAAACAATGTAGAATCTATTATTCCTTTAGTAAAATCTTTTGATATAAGAAAGTAACTATGTCTATCATACCAAGCTCTTAGATCTTGCTTTAAATCAAATAATGCTTCAGAAATCTTAAAAACACAATTTGGAAAATGGGGATTTTTAAAACCAGGTGGTTGTTCAACAAATACATCCTCAACTATATACCCATTTAGAAAAGCACTTTTGACATCCTTTTGATAATGTTTTGAAATTCAGATGATCTACATAAGAAAGTAGCATCCTAATGGCCTCTAACCTAGCTACAGGTGCAAAGGTCTCCTCGTTGTTTATTTCTTCCTCTTGACTATAACCTTGTGCAACTAACCCAGCATTGTTTCTAACTATATTTCTAGACTCATTAACTTTGTTCCTGAAAACCCATTTAGTGCCTATGGTCAATGTGTCCTTAGATCTTTCTACTAATTCTGAAACTTTGTTTCTTTAAAATTGATTTAATTATTCTTGCATATCCATCACCCCAAATACATCATTGATATTTTTAGGTATAAGCTGTGAAAGAAAATCTTGATGTTCAAACTGGTTTCTTAGAAAAGCTCTAGTTTGTGTCCCTTGATTTAAATCATATACTACATAATCTAAAGGATGATTCTTGAGAGTTCTATTACTACTAAAAGGAGTTGAGCTAGACTCCTCATGGTTATCTATAGGTTTAGGATCAACAAGTGCATATTCAAGAAGATTCCCAAAACTGGTCACTTTTATAGGGGATTCACTATCATTATCATTAAGGTTCAGAATAGACATATCTTCCTCAAGATATTCAAGATCGGTTTTGGGATCATGTGGATCAGTATCATCAAATTTGACATGAACTGACTCTTCCACACATTTGGTTTTCTTACAGGTGCAGATTCAAGAAGATTCCCAAAACTGGTCACTTTTACAGGGGATTCACTATCATTATCATTAAGGTTCAGAATAGACATATCTTCCTCAAGATATTCAAGATCGGTTTTGGGATCATGTGGATCAATCTCATCAAATTTGACATGAACTGACTCTTCCACACATTTGGTTTTCTTATTGAGTACTCTATAGGCTTTACATGATATTGATTAACTTAGTAATATTCCTTCATCACTCTTGGAGGCAAATTTTTCAAGATTTTCCTTAGTGTTAAGGATAAATACTATGAAACCAAAAACTCTGATGTAGTTTACCTTAATATCCCTATTGTTCCAAAGTTCATAAGGGGTCTTCTTAAGAACAAGTCTAATCAAGACTCTATTAATGGTATAACAAGTTGTATTTACAGCTTCAGCCCAAAAATAAATAGGCATATTATACTCACTAAGCATAGTCCTAGAAATTTCATGAGGAGACCTATTTATTCTTTCCACTACTCCATTTTGTTGAGGTGTTCTAGGAGCAGAGATATTGTGACTATAGCCATTGTGGGAGAAATAGGATTCAAGCTTCTGATTTTCAAACTCACATCCTTGATCACTTATCAATGTATTGATCCTAAGTCCACTAATGTTTTCCACATACTTATAGTGTTTGATAAAATAAGAATATGCTTCACTTTTGTGAGACATAAAGTATACTGAAGTGTACCTAGAAAAATCATCTACAAGAACATAAACATAGTGCTTCTTATTTAGACTTGAAACTCTTGATGGTCCAAACAAATCCATGTGAACCAACTCAAGCAGTAGATTAAGTAGAAACTTCTTTCTTTGGTTTGAAAGAAACATTTTGTTGCTTTCCCTTATGATAGGGATTGCACACTTTGTTAAGTGGGAATTCCAGTTTAGGTGAGTCTCTAATTGAACCTTTCCTAGTCAACTTCCTAAGAGAGTGCACATTGCAGTGTCCTAATATTCTGTGCCACAACCAGGATTCCTTATTAAAATCACTTAGGTAAGAAACATTTTGTTTAGATAAATAATTTAAGACAATAGTATATACATTCTCATTTTCAAGAGCAGTAAATATTAAATCATTTTTGGAATTAAAAAACATTACTTGCATCATTTTCAAATTTAACATTGAAACCATCATCACACAACCAAGATATGATAAGTAAATTTTACTTTAATCAATCAATAAAAAGTACTTTAGAAATAAATACTGAATTAGAATTACCAATATGGCCTAAGCCTGTGATTTTCCCTTAAGAATTATCACCAAATGTTACGTGACCACCATCAACTTTGATTAGGCTTTTGAAGCATGAGTATTATCCTATCATATGTCTTGAAAATCCACTGTCCAAGTACCATAGAGTCTTAAAGGAACTCTTTAGGAAACATCCCTTCAAAACAGATTAGACATTAGGTAACTTTGGTACCCAGATATTCTAGGGTTCTGAGAGGTTAGTAAGTAAAACTTTGGGAACCCATACTTGCCTCACAGATTTCCTATAATCACTAGATATATTTTGATACATAAACACTTTGTTCGGTCCTTTAGATAATTTATTCATGAAATGGTCCAGAACATGAACTAGCAGTGAATTGTCCAAATTTTGGAATAAATTTAGTTTTAATGATCATTCTCTATCCTGGTTGATATCCTAGACTAGTTGTATATTTTGGGGCAATCTGTTGTCCTAGAAACTGAGTCAGGGTATCTCTACCTGTAGTAATCTTCTCAAGATATCTTCTTAATTTCTCATTGGATTACTTATGTTTAGTGTTTTCATTTAAAAACTGGGAGAATTTTTCATTTTCAATATCCAAACGTGACTTATAATTTGAATTTAAAGCATGTTGTCTCTTTTGTGATTTATATTTGTCCTTTATCTCATTAAAAGTATCCTCAATTATTTCACAGTATTCAAATTCTTTATCCTTAGTCATATTTTCATCATTGTTTGATTCACCTTCATTCCCAGAATAATAATAATTAGGAATATGGGAATTAAGTGTTACCTTAGATGTTTCTGTCATGAAGAACAAGTTTGCACGATTGTTCCATTCACTATCAGAAGCGTCAGATCCACTAGAACTGTCTTCTAAAGCACTCCAGGTAGCTTTCATAGCCCTTTTATAACCCTTTCCCTTATCTTCATATTTCTACTTAAATTTCATATTGGGGATGTTTTCCATCACATAACCATTTCGTTTTCACTCATAGAATATTATTTCATTTGATTTGTCATTCCATTTTCTGTCTTTCTTCCATTTTCCTTTGCTATCATACTTTCCTTGTAGTCTGACTTCCTGAATAATCTCTTCTTTCGGTAGAATTTTTTTAATATTATTGCAAGATGGGACATCTCCACATCACTGTTTGAATCTGACTCTTCACTAGTGGATCTATCTATAGGAACTTGACATTTTTCTTTTTTTTCTCTTTGAGGTAGTTTTCTTGAATGCAACTGATTTCATCCTTGGTTCCTCATCTACTTATTGATTCACCTTAAGTTCTTCCTCGTATATCATAAGCTTTCCTATTAGTTCCTTGACTGGTAGGATGATTATGTCACAAGATTCACAGATGGAAACAGAAGTTCCCCTCCATCTGTCTAGTAGGCATCGAAGCAGTATCATTATTTTGTCCTTGTTGTCCACTGGTTTTACAAGTAGACTCATAGTGTTCACTATTTCATTGAACCTGAGATACATTTCAGAGATTGGTTCATCAGGCTTCATTTTAAAATTATCATATTTAATAGTGTATGTATTTAGTCTCATTTCTTTAACATTAGTTGTTCCCTTAGAAGAAACATCTAAAGTTTCCCAAATTTCATATGCAATTTTACAGGTAGATATTCTATTGAATTCATCATCACCTAGAGAATAGTACAAGGTATTAATTTCTTTACAGTTATTATTATATGTATCTTTCATCAACTGAGACCATCTGTCCATAGTAGTAGCAAGCAATACATGTTGCTCTTCAATTGTATCCCAGATTTCAGGTACCATACTCTGAAAATACATTTTCATTTTTAATTTCCACTGATCATAGTTATTACCATTAATGAAAGGTTTCCTATTATTAGCAACACCCTCAACTCTAGTTTCCATAGTTACGTAGAATTTAAAAAACTGAAAATTTAGATATGATAGAAATTTTAAGATTATTAAGATACAAATAAAATCACAGTTGAAAATAATTTGAAAATCTTGAAAATAAACAATCCTCTGATACCAAATGTTTGTCAGATTGGACACTCGAGAGGGGGGTGAATTGAGTTCCAATTAAAATTTATGTAATTTATGTTCAAAACATTATGATCAAGAAATCCCTCTAATTTAAAAACGGCCCAGTTAATTAAGGTAGTAGAAATGTAAATATTCAGTGGGTCAAAAGGTTTTTCAAAGGGTGATTAATCCTCAGATGAATCTGTGTATAACACCACTTAATATTTTGAAATAGGTTTACTGATTTAAACAAATACACACACTAACCAAAACTAACTATCAAAGTGTAAGAAAAAATAGTTTTATGTTTTAGCAAATATAAGTAGAAGATAAAAAAACAGTGTAATTGAATATTGGAAAAAAAATGTAAACAAGAGGATCAGTCTCAGGAAGAGTCTTAATCCCCTCCACATGGTGATCACCTTCCACCAAGCTGTTTATATAAATAAACTGTTGATCCACACCCTAGATCGAGTTTACAATAGCACACCCGGCTGTCCAGGTCACACTTGACCTCTACCACAGTTATTCATGGGAAACAAAATGTAATAAGAGATTGAGTATGAGGATAGTTTGATAACCTCCAGTTATGATCAAGAGAAAATGTGTGTTATACAAACAAATATATGTACTATCCAAATAGAAAATATAAAATAAAAAAGAGTTAATTAAGAGAACAGAGTTAAGAATTCTCTGTGTGTTGTGAAGTAAATCTCTATACTCAATGAATATTGAGAATATGGTATTAGAGTATTCTTCTCGAAGTTGTCTTCAGAACAGAGTATCACAGTTTCTGTAATCCAGATTAATGGAGTGAAAAGGTTCAACTCTTTAATGTCTTGATGTATACTGAATCCCTTTCTGGAGAAGGTAGCTTGTTACAGTCTTCTTGTAATTTTAAGTGCTTAGTTTTTCTCTTTTCGTATTCACATAGTCTGTGTCTCAGTGTGTGTTTCTACTATCGTATCTTTAACATGATATATGAGGTCCTTTTATACTCCATGATCCTCTAGGAATAATGTTCGTTGCATGTGCATGAACCTCGTACTTGTCTATGGATACTTCTACATACCACATTAAATAATGTCAGAAACATTAATTTGTCTACATATGGCTATTAGAAATAAATTTGAATTAATAAAATGGAAATGGTTGTTTATATAAATTGGTGAGTCATCTTTTTTGTATTGCCTTTAGTGTGTCGACTTCGTTCTATCATACTTCGATCTGCCGGTGATCGGTCTGTCGAACTTATGTGTGTCATACTTCGGTTTTTCAAACTTCGGTCTGTTATACTTCGGTGTGTCAACTACGGTCTTTCGAACTTCGGTGTGTCATACTTTGGTTTTGGTGTGTCTACTTCTGTTTCGTTTTGTCGACTTTGGTTTTGGTGTGTCGACATAGGTTTTTCGAACATCGGTGATTCAAACTTCGGTCTTAGTGAATCCAAAAAAGATTATGAAGAGTTTTCCTTGCATATACCATTACAAGACGAATTGTTAATCAATGTATATGTAGAAATACACTTGTAAACATATTTATTAATGCCTATAATAAATTGACTTATTAATGTATATGTTTCTATATAACAAAATTGATTCAAATAGAGATATTAAAAATTGCTTGAAAGAGTATAATCTATATATTGAAATAATTTGTTATTATGAAATCTACAATATCATGGAGGGTCCAACAAATGGAATGTTTTAATATATATAATTTGAAAAAACAAACCAAAAATGTTTTATTTCATAGTTTCTTGGTAGAATTATCCTTATATTTCCTTGGAGAAGGTTGTGGTTCATGAAAAGAATATTTGATGGGTTGCTTAATGTCTCAAAAATAAACTACAATGTGTTTTCATGAATATACTCTTCATCTAATTCTATTAATCCATAACACGTATGCGAGTCCTGATGTGATGGGTCTATTTTCAAAAGTTTATTTGGTGTATATATATTTTGATTCTTATATAGGTAGACATGGGGCCGTAGGGGTAGATGATATTCTTTGTGGGAATGGTAGGGAAGTTCAAGGGTAGTAAGATTCAATTCCATTTATTTAATTCCCTATTTGAAATATCTATACTATTATATTTGGGCTAATCAAGTTATTGGTTTCTAAATATGATGCCTCCAAAAAAATTCAATTAAGAGTCAAGGGAAATGAGATGTGGTGCATTCATGGTGTACATGATATGAGGCCACAGATGGTGTGGTGAGCAAGAGTTTCATGAGGAGGAACATATGTATATAGGATATCCATAAGTGGAAGAGTATTTTGGTCCATGATTGGTAGTGGAGATTTGGCCATGGTTGTATGATATTTTCAAGGAGAATTTGGTGTGGCCTATTCAAATAAATAAATCCATGGAGTTTTTTATTTTGGCGTTTCAGTATCAACAACCTCATTTTATCTAGGATGAGGGAGGAATATAGGTTTAATTTTATTGGATAGAGTCTATGTAGTATATATTTTCTAATATTGAGACACCCCTAAGATAGAAGGTAAATTATCCAATACATAAAGTGACTAGAAAACCACTAATAAGATGTATTTGTATAGTTAAGAAGAAATGAGGGAATAATTTGATATGGATTGTACGATATGTTATTCAAGAATATATTTCTAATAATTTTTTGGGTGATAAAACATTGGTTTTTATACACATGATACAAGGGTAGGCCTCAGTAAAGGATTATATTACATGGTTCATGGGACAATTTCATTTTACACCATCTATGGTTGGAGATCTCTAGGGTGTGAGTGTTCTAAGATTTATTTATTTTCAATATGAAGGTATATGTAATTATCTTCAATAAGATATCATTTTTAAAGTAGATAAAGCATAAGCATATAGTCATTAATAAAATGACTAAATAGACTATGCTGATCATCATAGTGGGATCGTGCTAGATCATAAGTGGAGATCTATATATAATAAAGTGAAGCATAAAGGATACCGATATTGGTGGTAATACCAAAGTATCAATGATTCCATCATAGATTGTATTTGTGGTTTAATGTTTCTCATGTCGGAGTACGGGAACCTTTTTTGATCATTATGATCTTAATTTGATGGTATTTGTAGTGTCTATATGGATGGGTAATTTGGAAAGGGTTGTCTGAAAACATCACAGACATATTGGATTCCTATATCGAGTTAGACTCATGGATTTGAGGTATGGTGAAGAGTGTTACTAAGAGATGGTATAAGAATAATGACTTCTTAAATAGTACTTGGTAAGGAGAGAGATACTCATTAATGTGGGTAATGTCCGATAGTAAGTGTAGCTCTATAGATTATCCATGAATTAGTTAATAGATCCTCTGGTCAATTATATGTGCTCGAAGATACATAATAATATTAGGTAATTAATTTTATTATAGATAGATTTATTCCATAAATATGGTTTAGGTTTTTGATTTAATGGTTTATATTAATGCATGAGGATCATTTATACTAGTATAATTAACATTTTTTGATTAAATGTTTGTATCGAGTGTGTTTTGATTCTTTTTTAGGAATCAGTTATGATATGTTCTTTTTTGTGTTGATTGTGATGTGGTTTATGAGTTAATATGAGGAATTATGTTTGATTTTAAGGATATAATTTATAATGAAGTTATGAAATTATAATTTTTACATATGTTAAAATGCCCTAGTGTGATAAATGGAATTCTAGTTTCTTAAGATGGTGGTTGGTGTGGAACCACCATGATATCTATAATCTGGGTCCAGAAGAGAGAATATTACTAATTCCAATGGTGTAAGGTTACCATGGAATGAATCAAATATTTTGTAATGATAAAGAAGAATTAATTATCATATCAGTTCTTAATAATATAGAAATCATGATGCTCCTGATGGATGAGTTTATAGTTAGTGTGTGGCCTAAATAACTCATGGGTGATTTATTATACAATTTGTTTTTTTAAACCTATATATTCATCTATAGTGTGGATCCTTTAATATTTTCTTATTCTTATGATGATTTTCTAGTTTTATGTATTAAAATGGTTGAGAGGGGACCAAATATGGTTTATAGTGAAAATAGTTGGTTGGACATGAAATTGATGCGGGTTGTAACCATTCATGCTAGAGAGCATGTATCATGTAGTGGAATACTCATACATGGAAGGATACCCCAACCTATAAAGGTCACGTTTTGATCCTTTATATTATACTATGAAAACATCCTATAGGGAAAAAAATAAAAAATGAATAAAATAGCCAGAATGGGAATGTTGGAGGACATTCACCTACAAATATTTAGACATCTCCTTACCTTTTTCCATGGGTTACAAGGGAGGTCACTAAATTAATCCTAATAGATGATGGTTCTGTTAGATAAAGGAGATATCCTAGTTTGTGGATGATAGTATGTATCTATTACTCATTATTTTACATCATTTAATTGTGTTGTTTATTTATTTATTTTCATTATACACAATTTTTAGGGATTTTGTCATTATTCTTATCTATTGTCATTTGATCTCTAATAAGTGTCAATTATTTGATGATAATCCATATAAAATACTAATATTAGTGATTCCTAGATTCGTAATAGATTTAAAAGAGTTTTTGATATTCTTTATAAATCGTTGTGAGAGGGTCAATCTAGTGGGACTGATTATGTAATTCATAAGGTATTTGTGATTCCTAAGAAATACTATTTGGTAGTATTTTTATGGAAGGGTGTGATTGAGCTTGGTATGGAATGTAAGGTCTGATATGTTTTCAATGGTTTGGTTGGAATAATGAATTTAGTTTTTTTTAATTTATTGGTATATTGTTATGTATATTTTTATGGGAATATATAGTGAATATCGTGTGAGACTATGTGTGTTTTTGGTCACCAAAATTGTGCTGGTGTGGTTATTTATAATGAGATGGATGGTGTTAACCATTTTCATGATTGTGAAACGTGGTTCTTAAGTGGTGCTGGATGTTTTATAAATTATTTTTCCTAGGTTTTTGAGTAATTATACCCATTGTTGTCAGTCTATGGGGTATCCAGGGTTATATATACATAAGAAATTTCCAAGGGAGGAGGTGTTCACCACTCATTGTTGGTGGATTCCTTATTAAAATAAGTAGCATATGGGACAGTGATGACAAAAATAATGCAAGTGGTGATCACCATAGAAGTCTGCAACTAATAGTTCATGAGACCGTAAGATTTTACCTAAGACTCAAAAATATGTGGGGGAAATTTGGATATGATTATGAACAGACATGTATTTTCATGCCTTTGGATAAATTTATTTTTGGGATAGAGATGGAAGTGAAATTATTAGAGACATGATATATTCAAATTTAGTCTGATTCTACTATAGTGGGATAACATGAAAGGACTGGATGGAAATGTGGTATTGTGGTTTCATGTAGTGTATGTTTCTATGTAAGAATGTGTTTCATTGTGGCATAAAGATTTATTATTAATTGATGGATCATCCAATATGACATACCATAGATATATAATTACACACCACCAAATACTGAGGTCATTATAGTCTCACTTGTGGTTTATGAGAAAAAGTTATTAATGTTTTATGATATGGGTTTATTTTCATACATTTAAATGGATTCACACTTTTATATGTAAGGAATTGTTCTTGGGATTCCATTAGTTTTGGCATATCGAGGGCACACTCACACTTACTTAGGCCTTTCAAAATCTGTTTATACAATATATTATGCATATAAGAAAAGGATCGTACAAGAATTATGGATTATAGTGAGTTAACGAATCTTCATGGTTTCCATCATCATGATTGGTCTTTTGTGATTTTTTGATTTTGGTATGTGAAATCATTTCAACAAGCTACATAGAACTTCTCCAGATGAGGTTCCAGAGATTGAAGCATTCAATAAAGTTTGGCCATCTAGATTTGGAAGAATGTGAGGGTAGGGATTTTTCAATCAATACTAGTCCCATGAAACCCTTCATGGGACAGCTACCCGAGTGGCCATGCGATGGTGGCGGTTTGACATAATGATGTAATCACTGGGGAGGGTTGTTTCTTGTAGTCTTTTTCTAGGTTGTATTTAATTTTAATGAATTTTATAGGTTGAAGTTGTTAGGGTACACACATCACCTTTAAAAGTGTCATTTTAAAATACATTAATTAATAGATATTAAGTGGGGGTTTGTAGAGGGTTCATGGGGTTGATTGTGTGACTTAGGGTAGACATGTCATGTTTTTTCCACATGCTGGAATGACTATATTTTTTATTGTTATATTCATGTATATATGTGATTCTCCATGAAAATCAAATTTTACATTTATTTGACCATCATGTCATGAAGATATTTTTTTGTGTACAGAAAGATTTCATTCATATATTTATTATTTTAATTAAATTTCTTTCTTTGTGTTTGAATTACTACTTCTTAATGATAATTATTCTTATTAAGAGTGGGAAAAGTCTCCCTGTTATCACCCAATATTTCATCCTGGAATGCCAAATTCCTTTGGAATGTGGGGAGGTATGTCTATGGTCATGGGTAGACCATCAGTATGGTTATTATTTTAGGGGAACCAAGGTTGAATGTTTTTACAAAGGATTATTCATATTTGGGTCATGAAAATTTCCAACATCAAATCCTTAGATAAATGACTTGTTAAATGATTCACATAGATCGACAATCTCCAGCCTCCCAGGGATCATTAAGACGTATTGAGTACTTCAATATCACTATTTTTGGGAAAATATGAAGAAGGAGATCATGGAATATACATCATCGTTTCAGCTACATCAACAAGGAATAGAGGAAAACACTTGGTGACTAATGCAACCATTACCCATACCTAGATGGAAATTGGAAAACATCACGATGGAAATTTTTTGGAATCTTCAATATATAATAAGATAAAATAATTCCATATTATTTTTGGTAGAACAAATTATATGACTACTAATTTAATTATCATTCAGGAATATATCTGACATAATCAACTTGTAATTATATAAATATTAAAAATTTGGATTCTAAATGGAATATCGATGTTGGTTTTAACCAAGATAGATTGACGTTTTACCAAAATATTCTATAAATTTAACCAATAATATTTATATGTAATTTTGAACTAAATTATTGATTTATTTCCCCCAAGATGACAGTTAATTTAAGGGAACTATCCAGAAACATGAGGACTTGTTGAGATACATTCGGGTGAACATTAAAGAGGATGTTATCAATATCATATTTTTGTCATGTTCTCATTCATTAATAACTTCCTTAATAGTATAAAAATGGATTCATATGAATCCATTTATGGGAATAGATATAGTAACATTTGGTGCAGGTTTTATGTTTGTGAATTCAGGTCAATGAGATGTAAAATATTCTATGAAATGGTAGAATGGGGAAATACAATTTATCAACAAATCAAGATAACTCCCCGATAAAAAAAGTACTATGCTGATAACCATCAGATTGACTAAGAGATTGTGGTTGGAAACAATTTTTTACTCTTTATATTTTCAAGTAACAGAATCATGAGTTTTTGGATGAATGCAATGATATTTACTGGATAAATCATCACAATTTAAATTATTGATGAAATCGTAGTTGCGGACCGTTTACTATCACTCCCACAAACCTTGTCCCATGTATATGACATGTTCCACATATCCCTCCGGAGCATGTATATGATGAATCCAAGTCATGAAGTTATTATGGGACTTATATAGTTGGATAAGGAAATATATTATAAGGGGAATCCCATGATGATTGTGGATTGTAGAGACAATGTACTAGGAAACAAGTCTACTCCCCAAGAAAACATACTAAGGAGGAATAATAAGTATAAGGGTGAAACATCGGAACATGAGGAATTAATAAAATTTAGGTACCCCAATATGTTTTAATCTAAATGAGAGAAATTTAATTTCAAAGGAAAAAATTATTAAAGGTGGAAAAATGTTATGACCTGGAATTTGTGTCAATGGAATTTCCCTTATAGTTATATAAATTTATAATATTTATCAAGGTAGTATATTATAATCCCCACCAAATACTTTATAGAACCAAAAATATTTTATTATAATGAATTGAACATTTAATTTATTGATTAAATATAACGATAAAAATTCAAACTGATAGAATGAGTCAAAAAATTAAAAATAAGATAACCATATTATTAAAATTTAGAAATGATTGTTCCTGTAAAATAATCATAATCATGAAAACAAATTATAAATGATTAAGTATTACAAAATTGAAACATCCATTTCAACTAATATTATTTATAACAAAGATATAAAATATATGTTAATGAAGAATTAATAAAATATGTGCTATTTATATAATGTAGTCAACCAATATTACCATTATAAATATGACTATTAAAATAATAATCTTACCATGGGAATAATAATATAATAATTAGAAATAGTAAGTTGAAAATTATAATATTAACCTCACATATGGGATTGTAAAATAATACTTTGATTTCTTATAAAATGAAAATATAAAAAATATATGTCATCATTCAAAAAAATAAATTCTTCTAAAATTATAAATTAAGTTTTTTTATTTTTGTAAAGAATATAAGTTTTATTATTACATTAATTATTAATATAAATATTTTAAATAATAATAATGTATAAAAAACAATATAATAATATTCTGTTTCATTATAATTATAATATAACATTATGATATGATAAGTAATTTTTCAATGGGTTGGAAAAATGATCATATTATTAAAGAATTAATTTCTAAAATAAATATATATTTCATTTTAAATATTAACTTAGAAAATTTATAAAATTATTTTCATGAAAGGGATTTAATATTTTTAATAACCTCATTTAATTATATTTATTGTGAATATTTGGTATTTTTTAAAAATAGATGCATTTTTTCTAAATAGTGACGCATAGAAAAATATAGTATTTAACATTATAAGATAAATAAGTGAATTAATTCATCATAGATTGTATAATAAACAAATATTTTGAAATAATATGAACAAAGTATACTATTTAGTCATAAAATTGATCAATATTAGTAGTCTTGAAAAAAAATACTAGTCACTGTTATTCTTCAAAAAAATATCTACCCTTTGATTATAAATATGGTATCATCTCCCCACACCTTGTAATCCTTTTTGAATGAAAAAATTCAACATAATAATCACAATAATACTCTAACTCACGTCGTAGTTCCTCTATTCAAACAAAATACCATTCCAATGAGCTTTAAGGGGTATCCTAAGAGGAGCCTCCTGGAGAAATATGTAAACTATCAACCAAACAACATTCAATTTAAATATTATTCTACCAAATCCTTATATTATGAATCCATGAAGACACAATAACATCAAAAACGTAAAAATATTTATTTTTTATTATAATGGTCTTATATATGTTACATATCCTCTTCTCATTCCATTCTCAAGTGAATAATTTGTTCAAAATATTTTCAATTTAGCACCTTTATAAATAACATAATTTATTTTTATACTACCACCTTCAAAAAGGATAAAAATAAAATGAGTTCTATTAAATATTATCTAAATAGTTATTTTTTATTAATTTTGTTTGTCATTAATTTATTAATATTCATAAAATAAAATGAATAAATATATGTTCATCGTGGTCAAAAAAAACAACATAAGTGAATTAACTGCATTAGTATGATAATAAATCTTTATGAACTATGCATATTTGTAATACTATTTGACGATTAAAACCATTTTAAAATACTCTAATGAAATGAAAAAAAAATATATCACTTTTAGAATTATATAATAATACCATAATAACTCTCATAATAACATATACATTTACCTGACCTTGGATCCATGAAATGAAAAACCTTGAGAAAGTGAATTCTAACATGGTATGTGTAGGGACCCAAGACCAAGAAACTGGACTCAGCCAATATAAATACTGTGTGATTTTTTTATAAAAGAAACCTCAATAAATTCAAAACATTAAATACAACATAGAAAATTATACCAGACCCGGTTTTGGAGACTTTGATTTCAAGTAAAACATTCATATTCAAAAGTACAAAATTTAGTAAATATTAACCAATATAACATTAGATCAACACTTCTAAAAATGAAATTCATCCCAAAACATCCCATAAAAATGTTAGAATAGTTTAAATACATAGAGTGAGCCAAAAATTCCTTGTAAGGGGTTTTAAAAAAAGACTATTAAGAAATAAATTTTTTAAAACAATTCATTAAAATACATTATTTAACTCATGAAATTAACATTTCTCATAAAATTTCATCAAAATTTACTTGATAGATTCTGAAACAGCTTTTAGAACAAACTCATGTTGAAAATTTCAAAACCTATTTAAGAGTTAGAAATAAAATTTATTATAAAATATGCACACACTTGAACTGAAATTCCTGAAATGCCAGCTATAAGTTAGAAAATGACCATACATAATTATGTATGACATTCTAGGGGTGTGGATAAAAATTTACACATGAAATATTTTTATTCAAAATTTTCATAGAAAACGAGGTCATTTATCATTCCACATAAATGAAAACCATGAAATTATAGATATTTTTATAACTTTATTTTTAATCCGTTCAAATAAGTGATTTTATATAAAATTATATACACAAATATAAAACATTATACCATGTTAATATGAAAATTTAAAACCAAATAGTATAGGATCCTAATAGATTGATCAAAAATTATAATATTCTTCTTGTCAAATAATCACATGGACATTCACATACTAGATTCATAATTAGGGAATGCATAATGCGGGAAATCATAACCATTCCGTAAAGTCTACATGCCAAGAACATATATAACCATAGTATCAAGGCCTTATTCCAAGACCATAAATAAACATTTTTTCAAAGCCTCGTTCCAAGACCATAGTTTTTCCCATGAGTCCTACTAATCCATCAAGAGGCTATAACGGGCCTCAATCATCACATAATAAGTTAAAAAGATTTACTCATATGTATAAATTTAATATTTATTGAAATCAAAGTGTCCCATATCACATTGAATTATTTTAATCTTAATAATAAGTTAAATAAATTCATTGATAAATTCAAAATGTACATAATCATTAAACGTTCCAATTTATTCCATAACACCTTTAATGTTTAAGTTTTAATCCATATATTAACCTAAAAGGATTCATCTCGTACTTAAATTAATTCCCTTCATTTGTTGGTCATCAATAAAATGAATAATAATTAAATTTAACATTTAATAAAAAATTCATGTATTGTTTTCTCCTCTCCAAATAATATAATACAATTAAAAAATTGGTTTCGTACATGAAATCATAACCTATTTAAAAACTTCACGAAAATTGAGAGGTTATATGTCCTTTAGTTGAAAAAAAATCTTACAATAAATAAATATGTTTCTCACATGAAATGATAACGTGTTTCATAATTTCCCTTAAAATGGCATGGTATATCTCATGCAGTTGAGAAAACAATGTGTTTATAAGAGTTTAAATTCACTAGATGTTTTTTTAGGTTGAAAAATACCATTTCTATATAAAATAAAATGAAATGATATAAATTGTTTACTCTTAAATGCCTATATATTTATATATATAACTATATATATATATACAAGTGTATGTGGTTTGTATACATAAATATCTTTTAAAATATTAAAACAAGAACCATCCCATATGAACACACACCCCAAAAAGTTGATAAATAAATGTAAATGTGGTTACATGAAAGTAGAATTACACATATACTCATATGTATTTATAACACATTTATAAAATTAAATTTAGAAAAGAATGTTAATGGATATGTTTTTAGATATATGATTTATGGAAAAGAAACCCTTAATATATATATATAAACTAGAAATATTAATTTTTATATGTGTATATATTAATTTATACACACACACACATATATATATATATATAATTTATTGTAAAATATTATATCATGGTAGTAAAATTACACCCTTAAATCATTAAATCTAAATAAATAGATCTATAAAAATCGAGATTTCGTATCAAATAAGCCATTTGGATTAATAAGATATGGTATGCACAAATATAGATGTATTTATCTATATATATTTTGGAAAATAGGATAAAATAAAAAAATCCTTTACAAATCAGGAGAGTATATGTGTTTTCGGAACTGAGGGAGAATGATAGAGCTTAGAAGATGGAATTTTTGGGTAACAACTTGGGTGAAATGTGAGGTGTTTTTAAAAAGGATTTGAATTAGTGTTCTGAATTTACCATATCTAACGCAAAAAAATTAATTAGATAAAATCAATTAACAACATGTTTATTGACATCCTCAATTATAAAATTGCGTTAGTGAAGAGGATTCAAGTCAATGATGGAGATGTTTTGTTTTAAAATATCAGCACATTTGAAAATAAAACACAGGGCTGAGACTAAAGGGAATGTCATGAGAGTGGAAAGATATCATCCCAAGAAAGTGATGGTGGGGATGGGATGGTGGCTATAAGGTCTGATTGGGACCAGTGTCATGCCACGAGGAAGAAGTATGGAGAGAGAACATATGACTGGATCTTCATCGATCTGATCCAAGGGTTTGTATTAACACTATAAAATTTTAATGAAGGGAAACCCATGGCTAGATAATGGATGACCATGATGTGGACATGGATCTGATTGGATGACCTAGAATTGATCATATAATTTTAAATGGGATCAACCACATAGATTATATCAAAAGGATCAGACAACTATGATCGTCCGCGCATTTTTGAATATGCTGAATGGCCTTGATCTGGTGAAGCTAGATCGGACGGTCCAAAAAAATGCATTATGATAAACTGTGGCATTGGGACTCAAATGGGGTATCGGTGTAGATGTCCTTGAACTCGGGCGGCGATATCAAATGTTAGAGATCACACACTATAAGAAAACCCAAATCCCACATCGAAACAGACTGGGTTATCAGGGATGCCTTATAATACTCAGCATGTGGCGCCTCAATTTGATGACACAAAACACTAACTCATGGGGTCCTTATAAATGTGACACCATTAGTTGGTGCTCAGCCCACACACTAATAGAGCCTAATGAGACCCTATACATGAGTCCTTGTACGTGTTTCCTATTCTCTACGTGATCCAGTTTGCGTACTTCTCTAGCCTCCTTGGGCGTGGGTGGACGCCTACTTGTTTGGGTTGATTGGGTCCCCTAACATAGTTTAGGTGTCCCCATATCATAGATATGGTTCCAAATTTATAAATACATTAAAATAAATATTTTAGACATATATAAAATTTTAACCAAAATTATTCTATTTAATACCCTTATTAACACCATTTAGTACCATTAACTATTTCCACGCACACCATTACATAAAATATCCATAAAAAATTGTTACCTTATTAATTTAAAATAATATGACATAGTTTACAGATAATAAAAACACCCATGTTCCTTAATATTATTTCAAAATCTTTTAACTCACTAATACACATAAAATAATATTGTTTATTACGCATGTTATTAATTTAATCCCATAATTTAATTTAACCAAATGTATTATTTTAAAGCATTAAGACTCACCCAATGCCTATAAAACCAATCCATCACTTTAATACCCCAATGGAAACTTATAATTTTCATATTGGATGTATACTTACCCATACAAGGAATCATTGATCATTACATTTTCTAAGGGTATTTTGATCTACATTTCTTTGACTATTATGATTTTTTCTATACTGATTTCCATACTATGTTTTTGTTATTTCCAATCCAAGCGATGTTAACTACACTATAATCCTTGTGATCATGTTTGGTTGTCATATGTTTAATCATCTAGGCCTCACTATGAGTTTCCTTAAGTAGTTGTAATATTTCGTATCAAGGTAATATTTCAGTGTTTCATTAGAACGATTCCATTTTTCCTTAGTGTATTTGAAATAAAACAAACCAATTTTCATTAAAACAATAATAATAATAATAACTAAAATTATTATTTAAATAATTACTATTAAGTACATGACATTACATCTACCCCTACGAATAGAATTTCCCCCTCACAACTTCATTATACTCACTCATTCCCCACCAGCAATGAACTTCTAACATCATCCATTATGTCCCTAGAAAAAAATATTTATTATTTTATTTTATTGAAAATAAATTATAAAAATTATTCCATAACTTTACCAATACACCTCTATTGGAGACTTTCTTGGTATGACATTCTGGCCAGGTTGATCACCAAAACATTTTTAAATTCTAAAATTTCATTTTCCCCAATAAACCTCGAGCAGATAGGGGCAAACTCATGAATACAATAATAGGTTCTTGAGAGAATGGCATCGGAGGGGTAATGATAAGAGATATTAGAACAAATAATGTTCTAGTACACTAGTCAGAAAACTATATTTTCAAACAACCAGACATCTAACAAATTCCAAACATGATAAAGCTTATAAAGTGAAATAAGTAGGCATCATGAGGGTCAGCCACCTCCACAACACCTCTGAATTTTTCTAAGGCCAGATAAGTCTCAGATATGGTGAAACTTATGAAGAGACCTTCATAGTACATTCTTTTATGCAAATAATATTCATGTTGTTAATATAACATAAAGTAGAAGACATGATTCTATCCTTCATAGAGGCAGATGAAATTTTGGTTTTTTCACACCTGGAAGATATATTTCCATTACAAATGTAGGTTTGCAAAAGACTAGTAAGAATCTGAACATGATTTGTCTATAAGGGCCTCCAACAGCTTAGTAGGTAGAGACAAGGGGTTTATTGGTGAACCCTCATCTTATTTATGAATATATAATATAGTAATTTAATATAAGAAAAAAAACATAAATTAGATGTTTTATTCTAATTTTCCAACGTTCACTAGGTCATGCCACTGATACCAACTGTAAGGACCTGATCCCAGGAAACCAAACTCATCCCTTACAAATGTTGTGTAAATTTTTTTACATTAAAATTGAATGAACACACAACCTTAAACAAAATACATGATATTTTACTAACCCTAGTGGTGGAAAATTAGAATTACAGTTGTACATTCAGATAAAAAAGTAGAAAATTTAGTAAACCTTAAGCAAAGTAACAACAAAGAAATTAAACTACATTTGAAATTCGTCGTATAACATCCACTTAACCTATAATAATAATTTTAATATATTTGTTGAATAGAAAATTCCCAATAAGGGTTTTCAAAACATTCCATTTGAGAAATAATTTTTTTTACCATTTCTATAAAATACACTTTTTATCTCATTAAATTAACATTTCTCATAACATTTCATCAAAATTTCTTTGAGTTATTTTGAAACCAAGATTAGGATATAATCATTATCATATTTTATAAACTTATATAATAGTTAAAAATAAAATTCATTAGAAAATATGAATACACATGAGAAAAATGCATGAAATTCCACCTATAAGTTAGATAATGTCCATACTTAATTATGTGTGACATGCCTGGGGTGTAGATACAAATTTACACATGATATAATATTATTTAAGAATTTTAATAGTTAATTATGTCATTTATCATTCCACATAACTTCAATACATGAAATGATAGATCAGTTTCCAAAAAATATTTTTAATCTTCTCAAATAGATTATTTTCTATATAAGTATATACTTAAATATAAAACAATTTACCATGTGCATTTCAAAATTTTAAACTGATTAATACAGGTTTATAAGTAAATGATCATAAACTATTTTATTCTTCTAGTTGAATAATCACATGAACATTCACTTACTAGATTCATAATGAGTGAATGAATAATGTGGGACATCATAAAAATATCATTAAGTCATTTTAAAAAGACCATAAATAACCATGCATTCAAGGCCTCATGACATGAGAAAAAATAACCATTTCATTAAGGCATCAAGCCAAGACTGTAAATTATCTCATGAGACATAATGATGCATTGAGAGTCTATTGAGGGCCTCACCCATAACATAATAAGTCCAAATAATTTCTCATATGTGTAAATAAAATATTTCTTTAATTCAATGTGTCCCATACCACATTGATTTATTAGAATATTAATCATAGGATAAATAAATTCATTAAAAAATTATTGAGGAAAATAATCATTAAACAATCCAATGTACCCCATACCATATTGAAATGTTTAGTTCTTAAACCATATATTTTCATAAAAATATTCACCTCATACTTAAATTAATTTTATTTTTTTGTTATTCATCAATAAAATGAATTGTTAAATAAATGCACATTTATAAAAAAATGAATACATTGTCTTCTCATCTAAAAATAATATTATATAATAAATACACAGATCTTTCATATGAAATGATAACTTGATTCATAATTCCATATAAAATGGTAAGGTTTATCTCATTTAGTTGAGAAAACATATGATATAATAAATGAATATTCTTTACACATGAAATGATTACTTATTTCATAATTACACATAAAATGATAAGGTATATCTCAAGTTTTTGAGCAAAAGAATTATTTATAAGAGTTTAAAATTTGTACATATTAGTTTGATGGTTGAAAAATAAAATTTATAAATAAAAGATAAAGAACATATATAATTTTTTATTCTTAAATTAATATATATGTATATCTATAACTATATATATATACTTATATAAGTGTATGTTGTTTGTATACATAAAACTATTTTGAAATTTTAAAAAATAACCCCCCCCCCCCATATGAACACACACCATGAAATGTTGATAAATAAATGTAAATGTGTTTACTTCTATATAAGATTATGCATATACTCATATATATGTGTAATAGTTTTATGAAAATAAATTGTTAAATGAAAGTTAATACATAACTATTAAGATATAATATTCATAGAAAAGAAACACATAACATATATATATATATAACGAAAATATTATGTATTATATGTGTATATACGCATGTATATACACATATATTTACATTTTTTTGGTAAAATATCATTGCTTGGTAGTAAAATTACACCCATGAAACATTAATTCTAAAGAAATGGTTCCTTGAAAATAAAGATGGTATATCATATATACTAATATAATTAAAAATATATGGTATAAAAATATATAAAACTATGTATACATATATATTTTTTCTAAAATAAGAGAAAATAAAATAATATCTTACATTATTCTGATCAGGAGAGGCTATGTGTTTTTGGAATTGAGGGAGAAAGAGTGTTCTTGGGAGATGTAATATTCAGGTAAAATTTTTAGTTGAAGGGAGGTTTTTTTTAAAAAAACATTGTTTTCAATTAGTATTCTTAATTGAACATATAAAAAACAAACAAAAACATTAATTAGATAAAATCAATGAGAAAAATATTTATTGACACCCTAAAATATAACATTCCATTACTAGATAGGATCCGAGTCAAGGATATAGATGTTTGGTTTTAAAAAATCACCAAATTTGGAATTAAAAAGGGGCCAAAACTAAAGGAAACATGATGAGATTGGAAAGATGGAATCATGAGAAAGAGATGATTGAGAGCGGCCAATGGATTAAAATTCTGATAGGTACTGGTGTGGATCCATGATGAAGAAGAAAGGATAATGAAATAAAGGATCAGATCTATTTTGATCCAATCCACGAGTTTTTATTAACCCTAAAAAATTTAAAGTTGGGAAACTTGTGGCTGGATAATGGATAGTCGGGATGTGGCTATGGATCTAATTTGTTGACCCTGAATTGATCTATGATTTCTAAATGGGATGAGTAGATGATATTGTATTAGAAGGACAGGATGAAAATGATCATCTTTTCATTTTAGAAATGAAGAGTGGTCCAGATCAGGCGGAGCCAGATCAGACGGTCTGAAAAAATGAAAAACCATAAACCATGGTGTTCGGACTCAAATGGGGTATCAGTGTAGATGGATTGGATCACATGGGGTGAGATCATTCGTTTAAAATCACATGCCATGAGAAAAACCAAATCCCACATCGAAATAGAGTGGGTATTCTGGGATTCTATATAAGCCTCATAATGCAGCACCTCAATTCGATGACACAAATACACACTCATGGGGTCCTTAATCACGGGACCCCACCCTTGGGTGCTCATCCCACACTCTTCTCATGTATGAAGTGACCCTATACATGTGTCCATTCACGTGTTTCCTATTCTATACATACCCTAGTTTACCTAATGCTCAAGCCTCCTTGGGCATGGGTAGACGACTCCTTGTTGGGGTTGACTAGGTCCCCCAACATAGTTGAGGTGTCACCTAAGCTTAAGTATGGCTCCAAATTTTGTAAGATATTAAAATAAAAATTTTATACATAGAAAAAAATTTATCCAAAATTGTTTTATTTGATTAGATTATTAACACCTATTATTACCAGTAACTATTTCCATGAACTACTTTACATAAAAATTCAATTAAACAAAAATCATTTCTATCTTAATTTTAAACACTAAAACATAGTTTATGATTAATATAAACACCAAAGGATGGTAATATTATTTGAAAATATTTTAACTCCCTAATTAACGTAATATACTAATGTTTATTACACTTTTTATTAATTTAAATCCATAATTTAATTTAAAAAATTATTTTAATACATTTAAACACACCAAACAGCTATAACACCCAAAGGTAAATTTAAAACCCCAATGGCTACTTATAACGGTCATATTGGTCGTATAAGAACCCATCAAAGGCATCAAAGATCATTGCTTGTTTTTAAGAGGATGGTTCACTACATCTCTTTGAATCTTAGAATTTTTGCTATACTTATTTCCATATTGTTTTTTGTTACGGATGATCTATGTTATGACAACTACACAATCTCTCTTATTGTCATGCTTGGTAGTCATTAGGTTATTTATCTAGGTTTTGCGATGAGATACCTTGAGTAGTGGTAATTTTTCATGTCAATGAAATATTTTATTGTTTGAATAAAATATTTATTTTTTCCCTAACTGTATTTTAAATAAAAATTATTAAATCAAATTAAAGATAATAATTATTATTATAAAAACTAAAAATATTATTATTTCTATTATAATTAAGTTCGGGGAAATACAGTTAATAAAATTAATCCCATCCAGCAAAATAGATTAATAAAGAAATAAAATATAGTTTAATTATGTTCTCAATGATGTTATTAATATATTCAATTCTTTAATTCTTAATATTAAAAGAATGTTAAAAATGAATCTAGACCACTTGTCAAGAAATTCTCTAGATAACTACATTTTTTAGGTATAGTTTTTCATCTCTCCCTAAATTTATCTCCTTATTACACATGATTTAATTCATATAATGTATTTTTATATATACCGTACATATCAAAAAATCATATTCCCCATTTCATTTCTCGGTTTATACTTGTCATATATTCATTTCTCAATACCATCTTATAATTAGTCCTGATTAAGTGGAAAGTTTCTATTTCTTAATCACATCATGTGACACTTTTAAATTTTTTCACCCAATCATGGATTAATACAACAATAAAAATTAGTTTTTAAACAATTTTTTTACATATGGTTTCCACTAAAATATTATATTTTTATCTCCATTAAAATTATTTTACCAATTCGTGGAAAAATTATTTTCAATATTCATTCCATATAAAATTCTCCAACAATTAACGTGAAATTTTCATGAAATGAACTCTGTATTTGATAATTTTTTTACACCTACCAATATGAATAATAAAAATATTTTATTCCTTTAGTAAATTTATTTCTTTTGGTATATCGTTTTATTAATATTTATGGAAATATTCTTTAACAAACTTCCTTATATGTCTATATCTAATGGTTATGTGTTTCGTTTTATTTCATTATGTGGAACACATATTCATGTACATATTATGACATGTTCACTCTGAGATAACATTAGTTCATTTTGTAATTATTATATATAATGAGATGATATATCTGGGATTTGGGAGTAAACCTAATCCATGATGGGACTCTATCCATGATGTTATTTTTAATGGGCAGGGAGTCATAACATGTGATTTTTTTTTCATTTATGTTTTTTCCACATATCAATGAAACAATAATTTTTTATTTTATCTTCTATATAACATTCACCCATGTGATCATAATGTACCTCATGTATTATTATACCATACTATTCCAGTTGACTCATATGTTATTCTATTTTATTACACTTAATCTAGTACAATGATTTATTATTAAAACCTTTAATTTTTGTATTCCACATGTTATATTATGCAGTTTCATGACATTAAAGATAATTTTGAGATTATATTACTCAAATTAAAACAATAATTTTCTACATTAGTATATTTTTGAAGATTTTTCAACCTATTCATCTAAATAAACAAGGATTTTGGATCCTTTGGTAGTTATTATTGGTTATTTATCTTGGAAATCAAGTAAATTTTTATAAGAGTCATATGGTAGTGTATTTCCTCTAGAAAAAATAGACAACATGCATTTAAAAATGATAAATAGTGATATAGTAACATTAATATGTATCATGGATTAATTTTTTTTGATTTTATGAAGTCAAAAGGGATTGGTCAGTAAAAAAGAGTATGCATGGTGAACCTATCACCCATGACTATATCAAACCACTTCAAGGGACTCTCTCTACAACATGATTTTACCCTATTCATTTTTTTAAGTCTAATGAGGATTTTTTTTTTATTTTCATTTAGAAAATTTGGAGTGTCATTGGAGGGAACCCACTTACCTTGTATAGAATCACCGTAAAATATCCCCAACTAGAAATATTCCAAAGAGAATACCACATTCCTATCTATCCAATCCCAAACACCTTATAGTAGTTCCCAATGTTGTAATTATATTTTCATGATTGAAACGGATAACAATATCCATGTAACATCCACCAATACCATGTAGGTTTTCATATTTGTTAAAATTGATCAATACATATATCCACATCATGAATAACTCCCTAAAAATTCTTACCCACCATGGATGGAAATGATAATATGTTGATGGTTACTACCAAAATATCACCACATGTAGTCCCCTGGATGGGGACTACCACAAAGTGTATAATAAGTATGCATATATGAGAGGCCTTAAAATTAATATATCATGTGGTAGATTGATATAATACATATAGAAAAATTAACAACAACCTAGATATATATGTAAATAAATCCCAATCATAAACTTTCAATGTCAAAAAGTATTATAAGAACTGATAATAATACCAGTAGTTCCAAAAGGTAAATATTGAAGTGACCAAAAATAGAAAACAACTCCCATAAAACCGTGACCTAGTAGTACCTAGCCCCATCACCACTCTTCTTCATCTAACCGAATAAAATTTACATATATTTTCACAGTTCAAAGTAATATAATTTGTAGGATCATATATAGAGCCTCTTGTGAAAAATATAAATAAATTTTTCTAACTAATAGTGAACAAAAATGAATCCAACACATCACATAATGTTGTGTACTATGTTCCCAGACTCACTATTGATGAAACTCATAAATTACAATATAAATGAGGAAAAATAATATAGTAATTAAAACCCATGTTCACCCCACTCCCACATCCTCACTTGTATGTTGCTCTACCCCAATGTCACCCATCCTAATCCATCACTATCTAAAAAATAACACATCTCCAAGACACATGTGAATGGATTCATAGAATGGACCACATGCATAAAATCGTCAAATTATCCCATCCATAAAAACATTTATATTAAATTATTAGTTCCTAGGAGCCACAAAATCCTATATGACATGTATCATACATCGTGTATACCTCAATACATTACGTACCATACACCAAGTATGTACCTCTAGCCATCACACCCTATACATTTCATACATATATTTATATTTTGGATACTGTATCTGGGGATGAATTTGTGTGAAATTACCACAGTAAATCACAACCCTAAACACACATATGTGGGGAAACTACCTTCTTTTCATACAAACACAAATTACTACCATTATAGGAGAGGTGGGTCGAATGGGTAGTCATCCATCCATCCTCCAACTCGGTTATTAGGGAAAAGACCCTCCTTAGTCCACTAGGTATCAGTCCTCCTAACTATCAGGGGTGGATATGAATATGAAATCACAAAATATAAATTATATATTATATCTCACAACAAAAATTTGGTTATAACCTATTCCTGAAATAAATTGTACTTGTCATCTCCCAGACACCTTACTACCACTATAAGGGACTACAAATCTTATAATAACACAATCATTTAAAATATCAACATTAATTAGTTCATTCCGTTTTATCATTTCCTTCCCATACAATATATATTAAAAAAATTATTAATGATTGACATTATATCAATCATTAACTAGCATAGTGAAATCCATTCCCTCCACAAATAATCCGAACTAAATCCCTGGTTTCTCCAGATTAGAATCTTTTTATCCCTTCGATTCCATCCATAGAAATAATATGGGTTAACAGTTATTTATTAAATTTTAGAATCATTCCTAAAATGAGGTACTCTAGAAAAAATATCCTATTACACCACCATGAAGAAACATATAAGCAATCACACTCAGATTCCTAATGAAATTTTGATAGGAATGTTGATGGAAAAAAGAATCGTCACCATCAACCATTAAAAAATATTCATTTCAATAAATATTATAGTTTTATCATATGATTTGGTATCTTAGGATTCAACCTATTAAATAATATTTTGATCCATCTTCGACACCATAATTCATATCATGTTGTATATTTCTGTCATCAGCAATAACTATTTTTTCATCATCTAGGACTCCCCACCCATGTCTTAGTCTCATCCATAACATGCTCATACCACATCTAGGAATCCCTACCTAATGAATCTTCATATAGTGAATCTAAATTCTAGATCACTTCATTGATGTAGTAGGAAATAATCATGAATCAACAACTGATAATTCTATACCCTAAAACAAGGAGTATAGCTTTCACACAAAAAAAAGTTGTCACAACAACAAAATCAAGTCACACGACCATCCAAGAACGATGGGAAAATTAGTACATAATCATTATATTTATTTAAAAATGGTTATTATTACATATTAAATTATCATATTAATTATTCACATATTATAATTATTGGAATCCAAATAAACAAATCTATAACATTATAACAAAATCTCTGAATGATGTAAAAATTAAAATCAGTTTCATTAAACTGTGAGAAGAGTCATTATAAATTAACATGACTCATTATTATTTTGAATATTCTAAAAAGTAATTATACTATGTCAAATTAATTAAAAATTCCATCCTCAAGGAATATCTTATTCAACTAATCATGTGCATTGCTTTAATTTGAATTAATATCAAATTTTAAGAAATACATGATTCCATCATGCATCTTTACTAATTTTTATAGAAATTAATAAATAATTATATATTGACATTATTTATCTACATATATAATGAACAACATGATTATAAATTGACTATGAATTAATGATAATGATAAAAACCAAGATATAATTTTATATAGAAAATCATGAGGCAAACCCTTATCATTGTTGAAAAAAATGTGCTCCCTGAAAAAAACATTATTAATCTAGTTATATATTATTTAGGTAAATTCCATTATCATACAATGGGTTTATCCATGAAAAAATTAAAATTTTATGTGAATAAATTGGAGAAGAAAAAAATTAACTACCTTAATGGAATAGTCATTCTTCGTAGGAGAACAGAACAACATCATCACTCTCGGTCACCCCTCCCATAGGAGATGCATCCCACCAAGTATATTTTGAAAAAACCACACCAATGAATAACCCATAAATCAGTATTATAAGGATGTAGAGAAACCTAGATCACATATAAATAACAAGAAATAGGTTCTAAATCAAATAACCATTTTTGAATACAGTATGTCATATCCGAGATGACCATTGATTGGACAATAAAGTCTAAGAACAAATCCCCATCTATGTGATTTCAAAATCACTTGAGAGAAATTCTTGGATATCCACAAAATTGGTGTAAATTTATAGGGTTTGGGAAAACCTATGGTGCTATAGGTTTTAATGGTGAATTTAATAGTGTGTTTTCATGCAATGAAACCCTTTTATATCATGGAAATATCAATATTTATTTGACTACAAAAAACACCTGTCCTCAGACCAATTAACCCTAGTTTAATTAATTTAGTGAAACACAACATGAACCAAACACACACAAGATTTGAACTGAAAAATCATTATGTGAAACTACTATTAATCATGTCTTCTACCAACATCTATCTATTAGTAGTCAATCACTTCTCTTGGCCTCCTCAGAGGACCATTAGAATTAGAAAAATGAAAAGTGTCGGACTAGATGGATCTAAATCCAAAAATTAATCACATATAAAAAAAAGTTATTCCTTAAGAATAAAAAACTAAACCCAAAGGAAAACAAAAATGGGACATCCCATCAACCAACCCATGAGATAACTATTGAGCATTTCTCAATTGCAAGAGATCAACCCTCAAACTCTAAGGAAATATGAGAAACCCCACAAAAGAACAAAAACCGAAACCTAAATGATCTCTCGAAGGGAATAACTATAAAAAGAGAGTATAAATACTACATTAAATAATATGAAACCTTATCATAAAGCATAATGGTTTACATCAAAAATATAAACAACGTGAAATGAGAAGATCTAATCATCCAGCAACTCGAGATACTAATTGTGAATTTTCAAGACACAATCTAATATATTATTATCTATTCCACCATTAAAACAAAATATATGATGAAATGTAATATATTATCCATGAAAAAAATTCCTTTATTGATCCTGGATTTCTACAGGTTGATCCTAGAAGGATTCATCATTATTAACATCAACCATTCCCAAATAGATGATATGAATGACATCATGATTAAAATGATTGATCTGTAAAATGTGAGAAATATTATATGTTATTCTATTTTTTAGGGATTTGATATCTGATACACCATGTCTCCAACATAATATAAAAACTAATGAAGCCGACAGACCAGGGATAAAGAATATTGACATGCCAATACCATCACATCCCATGATGAGGATCTACCCTAAATAAGACATGATCTATATCTTTGAACTCTATAGATATAATATCTGAATTGTAAAATGATTTCTTCAACCAAATATTTCCATCATCCTTTAAATAATTTTTTTAACTATCAATGTTGTATTTTTTACAATATATTACCCACAAATTATTGAATCTCTATCCCCATTCTATCACAATGTAGAACATAAATGTCTGTAGTATAATGATTAAAATGGTTCCATATAATTGGTGTATTGGAAAAAATTAATTTTATTAAAATTTACCAAGGGATATCTCTTCATCCATGATCATCCGAAATCTTAAACACCCGATTGAAAAATCTCTTCAAGATTTTGGACGGTTCGATCTTTCCGACTATTAGTCTATAGATGAATAGAAGTGATAAGGAATAATTGAGAGCCAAAATCATACATGATAAAACTACACACCCTATATGTATATGAGAATACCAGTCATATATTTTAGTCCTAAATTATATATGGAGGCACACTATATCATCCAAATACTACCTCAACAAAACTATTACAACGATCAACTATCTGATCACTGTAATGTTGGATGATTTCATCAAATGATCCACTACAAACCATATAGAATCTTAGTCTCCATATGATCAAGTTAAAATAATAAATACGTCTATCAATATGTCCTCCAACATCCAAATTTAAATATACAATGGCTGGAGTAATGTAAAATGGTCACGGTTCTTGGTCTTCACTTTTTGGAATACCAAACATCAGTAAACAAACACTAAAACTTCTTGCTTTAACCTAGGACAAAAAAATTTACATATGAAAGTTCTGATGGTTTTTCATCATTGGGAATCATCTCTAATGGTGATATGTGGAACTCATAAATAAAAATATCAATAATCATTAAATAAATGAAAATACATCCCAAGAATAACATTTGTTGTTGTATATTCGTATACCAACCAATACAGGAATTGTTAAAAAAACACGGTGTCTCTATACCTCCACCATTGAATCCCAAAATTCGTAATCCACTACATGAAAAACTAAAGACAATTTCACTTTCATCTAGTAAAAAAACATCATTTTCCACCCTCTCACACATATATATTAATTGTTGATAGTTTTTCCATCATTCCCATAAATATCGAGATTCATACATGACATCACTAATTTTCTTCTGACATAGTTCATCGGCTAAAACATTTCTCTTTCCAGAAATATAGGAGTTCTCAATGTTTTAATCCTATAATAATTAAAAAAATTAATCTTTTTCATGTTTAGTTCACTCTAGTATAATACAAACCTTGGGATATTATGGTCAATAAAGACTAAAAAACATCCACTAATGAGGTAATATCATCACAACATTAATGAAAATGTTACTATCTCTTAATAAATATTATTGATGAAGTTGTTATGATCCAAAAGACACAACTAGAAAAATCATAAAGAAAAATCCAATCTCTATTACATTATAACAAATCCCTAACCAAGAGGTAATGTGTCGTGGAAAACCAAAAACTAAACATAATCAATCAAGAAAGATTGACAAGGAGTGTTGATCAACTTCTCCTTCAAGTACTCAAAATATATATTGAACTGGTAAGTCCACATGAATTCCTAATCATTACCTATTAATTAGATTAGAGTATTTACAACATGATATTATTAAGCTATGATCCCACTATAATTACATTAATGACTTAATAAACTCCACACATCTTTCAATTTCACAGGGGCATCCCAAGAAACAACAGACTCTATCTTCAAAGGATACAAAACATCTCACTTCTTGGACATGACATGTCCTAAGAAACAGACATCATGATCCCAGTACTCGTATATAAAAAAAACCAAAGTAGCCTCTCAAAATTATGTACACCAAAAATGGGAATAATATATTCTATATGATTATCCTCAATCACAATGTCCACAGGATGTAATCAATGACAAGAAAAAAAACATATGTAAAAATTGGATTTATCAACACCATAAACATGGATGGAGAACTATTAACACCAAACACCATCTAACAAATTTCATAACACCCATGATTACAATGGAATGAAGTATTATGATTATTTCATCCTTATCATGCATCAGATTATATCCTAACCGTAGATAGATCTTTGATAACTAACCTACACCCTTCATCTAATAAAATTAATCATCAATCTGTGGGAGTGGGTATCTTTTCCTCAAAATCACATGGTTCAATAAATGATAAGTGATACAAATTTACAATCCTCAATTGGACATCTTTATGAAAAAAAATTAGGGCACGCCCATGTGACACAATTAGCCAAAAAAATCACATTACTATAGTTTAGTTAGCTATGATTATAGCTCTACCAACACATAATATTCCATCATCTATGTAGAAATTGTGAAATGAGATATTACTAGCTATAACATGATCTAAAACATGATCTCGCATCAATGGGTTAATGATAAAAACTATTACATAAAGAGATCAGGGTAATCTATATCAACCCTAAGAAACACCAATTGTTGATTATTCGATGATCTAAACATCAAAATTTCCATCAATAATGACAGTGACAGAACATGCTAGCAACAAATATGAGGGTTTCTCTTAAAAAATAAAATTGGATCTTTTTTAGAATCATTGAATTAAACATTACACCTTATTCATAGCATGATATCCATCACTGAATAAAAACAATCCATACAGTTGATGATGTCATGTGGTTATATCCATAAACATATGAATTATCACCAAGAGAGATGATTTCACATCACTAGATCATAGTATCTAAAAACTTTATACAATTCAACATGACCTCCAATTGGTGTATTCCATTCCAAGGGCCCTAGAAGACTCCATAACACATTCACCAAGGTATGGAAAATGGATATTGATATAAAGGACTATATATCTATAGAATAAAAAAAGAAAGAATGCATGGAAAAAATAGTAAAATGGTACATAGAATGACATCATTATCTCCTATTTTTGGATGAACTAAAGAATAAAATTGATAATGACCTAAACCTTATCCTTTCGGACCCTGATGATGACCACATCCATTGTCAAAGTATACTCTCTAAGTTTGAGGAGCGTCTCGTGGTTGTACTATACTTTATCTTACATTATTATGCTGATCCCAATGTATAATACCTATGTTATGTTGTCTTGGATAAAAAACTTCAATTTAGTAACAATAAATGGATGGATTGTTTCACACTGTATTTTTGTAAAGATCAGTCATGATTTCCATTTATGACCTTGGAGTATATAAGAAAAAAATCTATTTAATTCCTTTGCATAGGACTAAGAGAAGCATCCCATGGAGAATAAAGATGATAAGGGATAGGACCAACCCCAAGCTGATTGAAGAATATTCTTTATAATAATATAGAAACCCCAAACCATTTCTATTATCCATGAGTCTTCCTAACCACTCGTATCTCATAAAGATACAATTATATCAAATTTACTCTCAATAAAATCTTTTGTAACTGATAAATCAAGATACATCCATAGATTAATTTCAATCACATGTCATTGGATCTATTTATACAAATCATCTTTGAAATTCCAAGAACTAGGAACCTCATTAGGAAACAAATATGAATAATATCATAGAAGGGTCCAGAAATGGACCCCAAAATCCTATAATATGGAACTCCCCATTTGAAGGGTAATCATCTCTTGGACGCTGTCTGGATTCATGGTAAAACATTAGAACTTTGATCAAAACTAGTATTGGAAACTCTCCCAAAATAATGGGGACTCCACAGATTCTTTGATGAACTATAACCAACACTACATCACTTCTCAATGATGAATCACCACAACTGACAGAACACAGTCCTCCTTCAAAGCCTAGATTGAACTGAAAGATATCTAACCCTCCTCAAACCAGTCTGTTGTGAGTATATCTAAAATTGATCCCTCATAATTTTATTGAATATAGTGATAAAACACTTGGAGTTTTTTACTCCATGTTTCATCGTTATTAACCACCACTCTAAAATGACCTTATAACATATCCTATTGAACACCTTAGGCATTGTCTCAGTAAGAATATCAACATGGATTTATATATAAAAAGAGATAAAACAATTATAGCTAATAAATCTATAATATGGAATATTTAACATTAATTATTTAATATCATTTCACTTCAATAAAAGTGCTTAGTAGTGGTGGTTTTTTTATGTGTTGGTGGTTTAAACTACCACCACATGGTTCTTTAATAGATTCAGAAAACCACAATTAAAGATAGTGTTGACATTGAATATGTGCTAGTTTCTTTTTCTTTTCTTTTTTGGATTTTTCAAGTAAACTTTCTATAAAGTGTATTGAGCGGTGATTTTATTGTTTTATCGGTGGTTTTTACAAAAATAAAAATGATGATTTAGTGGCGGAAAAAACCACTGCTAAATCCTTAAATTGTCTCCCCAAAAAATCTGACACTAAATAATAGTGCATAATATTTAGTCGTGGTTTTAACTACCAAAAAGAAAAATATTACATATTTATTTGTGGTTTTAACCTCAACTAAATGTTGAACTATAAAAAAATACAACATGAGATTCAATATACATAGAAATATCTTGAAAATAATTTAATACCAGTTGTATCGCCTATTGTAAGAACACAAAATCCATAAAAGAAGCACTAAAAATCCAATATAAATAAAAAATATTAAATTAATAAGAAATTATATTAATTTACATCCAACCATAAATGTTTTCAACACTGTTTTAGAAAATGATACATTAGCAAACCCTCTCATTCCATATTAGTCCAAGACCTCAAAAAATCACTAATCACTGCCTGAGGAACTCTTCTCATCACCCTCTCCACATCTATATCTACTTCCTACTACCAAAACCTATAATACAATTATATTTAATATTAAATAGTTTTTTATATTTATATTTAAACTTAAAACAAAAAAAAATTGTGAGCGAAATGGTATTGAAGTTTTATGATTGACCTTCTCACCACCAGGCATTGACTCAATATCATAGAGGATAGATCCTATCTTCTAATATTATAAATAAATCAATTCTTTTTGAAAAGAAGTTATCTAATTCCCCTATTCCTGAATTGGGATTTGTAAAGAAACAAACTCTCACTGAGAATCTCGAGGTTGGGATTGACTGTAACCATGAGTAGATTTAGCTACAATCCACGATGGTCTTCCAAAGACCTCAGATATTAATGTTACCAATCTCATTCTACACTCTTGAGTAGTATTCTCATTCTCAATGACATTACCAAATCGATCATCCTAAGAGACTGAGTAGGAATACATGATATTGGCATGCCATTGTTCTTAAATTTATTCATAACAATAAAATATTAGTCATATTTGAATTCATATATATTAACATACTGGAAAATGGTAATATGCTATTATAATGAAAATGAATTCATACCCCAACTTCTTTGGAAGGATCATTAATTTAACTACCATCATATTTTTGATGATCCTCTGACCATAGTTCTATTTAGAAGGTGTGGTTCCCTAAATTCTATGACAGCATTAAAAAACAATAAATAAAAAATTTAATATATAGAATACATAATAATATTTTATAAATATATAAACTAATGAAAAGATTATAAAATTCGATTGGATTTTACAAAATCTCTTTGAACCCAATGTATGAGTGGTGATTTTCGTATCCCACCTTAAAACAATCTTCCTTGAATCAACTTGAAATAAATAAAATGTAATTAAATATTAATTTATGAATTTTCATCTCCTTTAAATATTGATGTATAAATTTAAAATATGATTAATATAATAATATATATTTAAATACCATGTGATTTTCATCATGATGGATATCAATAAAAACATTTCATTTCCCTCGAGGAACCCCATTGGGTGCCTTATTATACAGTTGTTGGCAGATCAACAAACTAATTTTGAATTCATTCAATAATATCCATTTAAAATCCTTGAATTTCATAACCAATTTTTTCAATGTCCACATTCATTCTATAACATCAAAAATAGGAAAGTAAAAAAACATATGTACAAAGTGATTCATTTTGAAAATATTAGAAATTAATAATATAACTACATTCAATTACACTATAATGTATTAAAATTACCATTATCTATGAATCCAAGACTTTGGTTTTTCTTGATGAAGGAATATTCCACCAATAATCACATGTAATCATAAGGGTAACAGACTCCACCACCTGCTAGTGTAGAATCTGGCCAAATAATCCTAAAAAGTCATCTATATGGCCCTCATAGCAATGAAATGAAACAACTATCTTTAGTTCGTTCATATTTCATACTTATGAACATTTCACATTTTTATTTTTAGTTCCATTCTTTATATCTTTTATTAAACACTATTTAGTAGTATAAAAAAGTGAAATAAAATTAATATATTATGATTTCTTCCTTTATAATTATCCCTCCAATATCCCCATGAAGAACCATGAGTGGTGGCCTCCTTCCTCACAGTTGAGGCTACTGAGTAGGAAGGTGTTGGCTAAGATACTGATGGGACACTAATGTAGGTTGTGAGATACATTGTAGGGGAAAGCAGATGGAGTCTCATATTCTATAGGGAGGGAGACAGATAAACCATCATATGTAGTTATGATTGAGGGAAACATCAACTGAGGGTCAGCCATTATTATTATAATGCTTCCTCTTTGTCATTCCTATAATTTAATAAAATAAAAATAACATCATAACATATATTTCATAAAATTAATGGTGAAAATTTTTGAAATGATCACAGATGCACTGTACTAATAAAAAATGTACGTAACTATGATAATGAATAACTTCAAAAATGATATAAGTGGTTGATAAATTATGGGATGACTAAAAATACAATCATTTTGTCCTTCATTTTTTTTGCTCCATACTTACCTTATCTACTTCATCCACCCTTTATAGACTAATATTTTCATTATCATGATGGTCAAATAAGTTATCAAATTTTTGTCTATGGGATTCGATTTGAGAGGTGAAATATTTCACATCATCAATAATATCATACATGTCACTTTATTATATGTGAAAAAATAAACCCCACCCTTCATTTATGAAATCATCAATATAATATACAATTTCCTCTTGTGATGATTTTATATATGGATCATGTAATTCAATTCCACCAAATCCATCAAGATAGAAAATTTCACGTAACTAAATTGCATGGAATCTATTTTAACACCCCTTATAATTTTGTCTATATTTCATTTGAATAAAATAACAAAAAAAATCCCATGGTAGTTTAAATTGCTAATTTAAATTAAATATCAATAGTTTCCCTCATAACTAAATGTATGAATACCACTATTCTATTTTTTCAAAACCTTATCCCCAATTGGAATTAAGAAATTTAAAGTTATTCACATTGTAAGTGTCTGATTTTCTAGCTTGTTTTAGAGGAAATCGGGAAAAAACATAAAATATTCTTGAAACTCAGCTCGATTATCACTATTTATGATCTAAAAAAATAATATGCATTATTAGATTTACAAAATATATGTGTCAACCGAATATCTATATTGATTTCAATATTTATGTAATCATACGTTGTGAATACTATTCTACAAGTTCTTTATTAATATCTTCTGTTATATATTTATCATTTAATTTTTTTCCTATCATTCCTCACATTTGTTGTATCATTAACTAATCAATAAATGGTTCTTAAATTTCACTATTAATTAGCACATATCTATGTGTCTATAAAAATTACATTTCTATTATTGTTACATTTGAGCTCCTCCCAACTGATCAGTCATTATCTGGAATGATTTTTGATTTCCCTTGTTGTTGAGATTGAACTAATTTTTGGTCAACACATCCAACTCAATTGAATATTTTTTCAATATCATCCACATATCTATAATAATATTTAATACACTCATCTTCCAAATAGCATTCATAAATAGAGTCTCTATTTGAGATTTATTTTCACGTATGACATAAAATTCCCAAGACATCTGTGAAATAAAATAAAAAACACAATTTTGTATTTAATTAAGTTCCATGAATAGAATACTTAAATTAAAAACATATAAATAAAGTACCTCTCAATGGGATATATCCATTGATAATGTACGAGATACCTTAATTTAGCTTCATCATCCAAATTCATAGTCAAATGCATCGTGACAGTATAAATGATAGATGAACGATTGACATCATTTCACAAAGTGTCAATAAAAATATCTACTCAAGGTTTTCAATATCAAATGTTTGTAGAGATTTATAAAATAATTTTCTGAATAATGTGAAAAATTAGAGTACAAAAGAAGTAAACTTTTCCAGTAAAAATGTATGTAATGCCTATGGTAGCAATTTCTATAACAAAATATGTGAATAGTGAATTTAAAATCCATGTAACCAATGATGATTTAAGTAAACAACCCATCAGATGTTACTTTAATACCAATAAGATACATTCATATGTTCTAAAATTATATTGAATGTATCTTTATACCTACTTTTCATTGACAAAATTTTTGGATCATATATTATATTTTCATCTTGCCCAAGATCATACTTTATGTTCATTTATTCTATATCTTTATGGGCATTGAGATGATATTTCAATTTTACATGCTTATTAAGAAATGTGAAGATCATTTTTTCAAAAACATTCTTCTCAATATGTATCACATCATGATTATTCTGCAACAAATTATATTCCCAATACATAACATTGAAGATATACTTTTTTCTTCCATTAATGCATTCCTATTTCCCTTGATGAAGAAATTAAAACTCTTTTCCCACTATCATTAAAATGACACACCTTCCCAAATTATGTTTCATCATTTTTTCATTATATCAATATGTTAGTACTTGTAAAAAATATAGGAGGTGGTATACGATAAAAAAAGCATTGAATATTGACTTTCTAAACCAAAATCAATGAGTTGCATCAATACATCTTTGATGAACCTAGAAGCACCAGTTTATACTGTAAGGAATCATTCAGGATCAAAAAAAATTTAAAAATAGGAAAATACAAACCCATTTATTTCTTCTAACCAATTATACTCCCAATTCCATGGAAGTCAATAATGGTCCACATTAGAGAATCATGCATTTTGAACATTTTTCTAAAAGCTGCCTCATATTTCTCAAAATCATTGCACCATAACACCTAAAATTATTCAATTATAGGATGTAATTGTACATCAATATCGTTTCCACGCATTTTATTTCTAGTAGTAATCATAAAAATGATAAAATACATTTATTACATATGCATCCATGGAGGAATACTGTAAGGTTTCAAAACAACCGGCCAAATTCTATAACTGGTTACAAATCTCTAATGAGTTGAATCCATCGACATCCAATCCCAATGAAACATTTCCATGATTAGATAAGAAATATAGATGAAATGAATCAAATGTCTTCAATGATTTCAAATCTCGTGGATGATTCATTAACCCATCATTGTTGTTATCTATAGAATGACACTTCATGTGTTCTATGGTTTTTGATTACATGAATAATCATCACAATCATGGATTTAAATGAAAGTAACAAAAAACCATCATAGGTATGTTCAATTTCTTCTTCTTCTTCATATTAGTATGTTGATTTTTTCTTCCAACATAACCCATTAACTAGCATCTAGAAGAATTACATTTTTTACAATCCTGCCTACTTGAATCTTCTCCCTAATAAAGCACACAATAATTGGGACACACATATATTTTTTGAATGATTCATACCATGGTTATTAATAATATTTTTCATATCATAAAATGATTCTGGGATCATTGCTTCATGAAATGAACCGCACAACAATTCCAATATCATGGAAATTTACTTATTTATAATTTCTCATGGGCACTTCATATGGTACATCTTGAACATAAAATAAAGTATCAAATATTTGAATCATCGATTTTAAAACTCAGGATTTTGATCATTAACAAAACCATGAAGCACATTTTTTTTCTCAGTGTATATTTCTCTTACATTTGCCTCCACATAATCAAGAGGAGGATCTAATGATAAGTTATAATCAATAAATGGTTGTTGTATAGTCTCAAAAACATCACTTATCAAGAAGTTATTTGTACAACCATCAACTGGTTATTCTAATATGTTTTTATGTTGATGTTTGTGTCTTGAAATGATGATTTCATCTTTTAAAATGGTTTTCATATCCTGGTCCATTCACAACGATGATGGGAGATGATTATGTCGATTGATATCAGTTCTCCATATTTCTATAATGTTTGATTCTCCATGCCAAATCCAACAGAAATATTGACCAGTGACTTTCTTTAATATCAAGATTTCATGAACTTCAACTCTCTTAAACCACCTTATAAATTATTCATTTTGGAAATAGACACTCATTTTCCTATAAAACTATCATTAGCAATTTCAAATATCTTAAAACTCCACCAATCCCTTAGCATATTGAGGTGTTTGTTTGGTACTATGATCAATCTTTTAACCATATCACCATGTTCCTATACTTTATTAAAAAAACCTAATATACATATGTATTACTAAATAGGAAAAGAGATAAATGGAAATGAAAAAACAAAACCCAATTAGTAATATGAATAGTCATACAATTACTTAAAAAGTTAAAGTAAAAAAAAGGAAATTAATAATGGATATTATTATGTAAATACTAGAAGATGAAAAATAATACATTAATTAATTTAAAATATAAATACTTGGAGAATCACCATAGAGTCACTACATCTAGGTGAACCTAGTAATTTTCTATCACCATAGAAGGGATTTATAGTTCAAACACATATCTATATAGAGAGGGTGTAACATAATGCTTCAATAGCATTGCTCGTGGTGATCTAAGAGGTTCTATTTATAAATTTCACTTTCTATTCTTCCTTATTTATTGATGGTACTTATAAAACCATCTAGATTGTTATTATAATCACCTAATAGATCCAATACATTCCATGGGGGATTATTTGGAGATGGTTTATTTGGAGTTAATAATTTTATCTTCCATACAAGTTTTGTTGTTTTACTCATAAAATATGATATGAACTCTTCCTATTCACCTATCATCTATGAAAATTCGTTCTCATAAATATAAAATGAAATCATTATTTTCCATGAGGGTACTATAATAATTGAGTTTGGTTAATATGTTTTCCAATTTATTAATTTTTATTCTATCATGTACCCATAATAAGAGATCAAAATTTTTACATTGTAAAATTATGATCAGTACAATATATGTGAAGAATGTTTTTGGATATTTTTTAATTATTTATAGGAGGGAGGGTGTCATCATGTTGATGGGATCTCATGGCCCGATATTTCATGATCTGTCGGGTAGGAAAGGATAATGATAATAATAGTGGTCGTGTAGGAGAGGTCTCACATGAGGGAAGCCTCCATGTTAGGAGTGGTGACTATAGGGGAGTTTGGATATAGAAGGCCATATCCAGTTCAAGAAACCTATCTGTAGTCATAACCATAGGGGGAAAATGAGGCCATATTTTATTGCACCTGGGAGGGAGGAGGGGATGTGAATCCTCATAGGGTGGCTAGTGAGGGATGCATAGTGGGCACCTGAAAGATGAAAGTGTTCACTTATAAAATAGAAGGGGGTGATAGTATGTTTCATGCATAAAATTATTTAATATTCATACATAACATAACCCACCCATAGATAATTTATGATACATTAAGTATTACCCTATTTATTTGGGTCTATATAATAATAGGTCCACTCCAGCCATCATAATAGATAATATTTATATTTTTTTCATGAATATATAAATAATTATAAATAAATCAAAAATAATAAAATGATAACCTATGGAGATAAAACAAGCATCAAATAGAATTATGTAAAACACTCTGTAAATACACATCCATCATGATAAAAAATCATATAATATTGAAATCATATATAAAATTGGTATATATTTCATTCAATAATTTCCCTAGTCAATCAAATGCTTTGGTATCTAGGTTGCTAAGAATTAATTAAAAAATGAACTAAATGCATTCAAAAGATAAAGACATTGGAATTAATTTAATTATTTTTATTATTTGATGATAAGAAATGTCAAAATAATCGATGGATCATTTATTTCATAGATATTTCATTTCTACCACATTTCATGTACATTTGATTATGGATAATGAAATTATGGATTATATTTTCATTATAAACATTTATCAGAAATATATTATTCAATGGAAAATAGCATAATTAATTTTTAAGTTGGGGAAATTTATAATATTATTATCATTGATACAAAATCATTAATATGAATCTAATAAATAAAATAAATATTAATAAATAGATTCCTTGGTATTTAACAAATGTTGAAGTAAATAAAATTCAATTTTCAAGGAAGGGTATAAATAAAAAATATCCATAAAATAATATATATAATAATATAAAAATAATATATCAAATAATATAAAATATAAATAAAAAAAGGAATCCTGATAAAAACATAGAGGAAGACAAAGAGAGACTATGAAAAGAGAATTCATGTCACAACCCCCTCCACACAATGTGTACCCCTCCTGGGCCGGCAATGTGAGAATGGAGATAATGACCCCCGAGTCTCGCCTGCAGTAGGCCCCAGGTTGGTGACTAGCCCCGAGGGTATAGTAAACACACATATGGGAGGCATTACCCTCTTAGAGAACACATGCAGAAGAGAGAGATAAGATAGACACCAACCAACTCCAACTCAGAACTGAAATACAAATGAAATCAAAAGTACCCATATGTAATCTCATGAAAAACTAATACAATTGAAAGGGTAAAAACTAAAATTAACCAAAAGAATGTAAAAACTACCGCAACCACAAGCCCTTATATCTCCTTCAACCCCAAGCTAGTAGAAACCATCTTGATCTCCAACCTGCTCCAAGTGACCTGAAAAATAGTTTATATATGCATATGGTGAGTATAACAGTATAATTAGTAGGACCCTCCCCAATGTCTCTTGTGAAAAAGTAAAGAAAGCATTATAAAACATAGTGAACAACAATTGAAACTATATCATCACCTAAATAGGAATACTATGTTCCCAACCTCACCATGGATACTCTCACCAAGTAACACATACAAGAATATATTATACAATAAAAAATATCAAGGTTACCCCTCTACTAATTCCCCAATGGTTTCCCGCTTTTCCCCATCGTCGCACGTCTTGAGAATCTCTCTCCAAATTGGCTTGCCCGCAGACTCCTGGGTGAAGCCCCACAACATGCACCTTGTGCAAAAAAACCACCACGTCCACGTAAGAAAAGTAACCAGGTAGTTTCTAGGAGCCACTATAGCCCGCATAACGCGTATCATACATCGGGTATTATACCTCAATCCATTACAACCCATACACCGAGAAAGGATCCTCAAGAAATCACAACCTATACATCTTTCACCTATAGTAGTCCATAGGATACTATATCTATAATATATGTGTGTGAATAACCAGAAGCCATTACCACTATCTACACACATATATAGGTAAAACTAACCATTGTGCCGACTAACACAAGTAACCACCAAGAGAAGAGAGTGGGGACAAAGGGGGTAGTCATCCATTCATCTTCCCACTAGAATATTGGGGAAAACACCCCCAAGGCTCAGAATCCCCGAGGTTTCAGTTTCACTTACAAACAGGGTTGATTAGTGTATAGAAACACAAAAGGTATAGAATATTCAATATCTCACAACCACACTATGGGTGTAACCTAGTCTTATACTCAAGTATATCTAACGTCTCTCGGACTCCAGGCTGCCACTTCTAAGAATAGGTATCCTATAAGCACACAACCATTTAAAGAGCTTTAATAAAATAATTTCATTACCTTTTTACCAGTTGCACTTTAAGTTAATGAATTTATTAAAAATTAATTAACAAATAACAATTCCACATTAAATTTCATTAGCATCACACCTAAAATCCATTTTCCCTTTAAAATTACAACCTCATCATTTTTTTCCTGCAAACTCCTTCCCCATGGTTAACACCATTTATTCAATTATTCATTATAGAATTACATTCCCACATACCAAGGAATTCTAGAAAAACATTCTATGCTACTAAACAGAAGTTAACTCAACATTTTGAGTTGATGTACTACTCGTAGAGTCTTTTCCACCTATAGCAAGAGTGTAGACCCATCCACTCTTGAGAATCTAAAAAGGGAAAGCGTGTGACATACCCTGTGCATCTTTGCCTCTTTCGGGAGAAGGGTAAGCAAGACCATCTTCCTTGAGCAGTGGGGAAAAGTAATGGAGATAATCAACCAATAAAGATTAGAAATCATCCAACAATCACAACCATCACATTCCATCATCCCTGCTATCTTCCCTGACACCCACATTCATAAACTGATGCATCTCGCCACTCTAGGTGTCATCTGCTGCCACCAAAAAAATTCTCCATTCCCCCACATATCACAAAATTCATCCAGGATCACATCACAGCACAAGCAGTAGGAAAACAAAAATCACATCAATTGATCTATTGTCCCTTTGAAAATCAAGAGGGTAACTCATAACCCTTCAATAAATTATCAAACAAACAGTTCTTTAACCAATCTTGAATTAACGGATTTATTATTCATAGGTTCCAAAATTCAGGAAACCTAATTAGTAAGCTATCACAAATAACTAAACATTATTACAACACCAATTTGATTAAAATAAAATTAAAAAAATAACCATATTCATTTACATGCCTCTTTATCCATAGACAACAGTTATCAAATAATTCTGGTTTATGTTCTTTACCAATTTTTATCAAGAACGAACAGGTAAACGAAGCAAGCATGGATATCACACTATCTGGAAAATAAGGGGCAATAACATACGACCGATATCAATTTGTTTATCCAGTTCATATATTTATTATGTAAATTCCATTGTGTTCTAGTGGGATAAAACATTCTAACAATACAGTTGCATGTAAAAGAAAATAGAAACAATGAATCCCCTACCTCAAACAGTTTTTGACATTCTTTATCCATCCAACGGGTCATGATTCTCCACTCGCATAAACTACATCCACCCGGGGATGACATGGTATGACCACACCAACCTAAACCCAATAAAACCCCATTAGAAACATAGATATTACATGCTATAATATGTAAAGGAGAAACATGAGAAAATGATCCCCAAAAGAACGATGATAAAACATACCTTATATAGAAGATTGATCGATATAACTTGGTTGCATCAAAACAGAGTATAACCAATCCGAGGGGGAATGTTTGAGTATGAAAATCCTGTGGAATAGAATGAATGGTTTTAGCATCTCATAGCCAAGAAGAAAGAGGAAAAATTTGGGAGGAAGATATCTCATCCCTTTAGAAGATTTAACGGAGCGATGGTTTAAGATACGCTTAATTTCCCATTAAAATAAGACCGCCTTAAATCACGCGGTTTGACCAAGTAAAAACATCCAGAGCCTTAGGAATAATTAATATAGGAGTTATGGAATTTGAATCAGCCTTAGAGTCCTTAAAAAGAGGCATTAAATTCATTTTACATCAAAAAATAATGCTAAAGGGGCGAAACTATAGGGAGCTGGAAGCACTGTTCATGAACTCAAAATTTGGAAAAAGAAAAACATTTTTCATGAACCTCACCATTAGAAACTATTCATGAACCTCACCATTAGACACTATTCATGAACCTAACCATTAGAAGGTTGCCGTTCTGGAAACACTGTTCACAAACTCAAAATTTGGCAAAGGAAAGAAAAGGTCACCATTAGAAGGTCACCATTCTGGAAACACTTTTCGATGAACTCAAATTTTGGAAAAGGGACTAGAGTTCACTGTTAGAGGTTACCGATAGAAGTTACCGATAGAGGTTACTGTTAGACCTCACTGATAGAACTGATCATCGATGGAACTGTTCAAAGAAATGGAAATTTGGAAAAGGAAAGAGAGGTTACCATTAGAGGTTACCGATAGAGGTTACCGATAGAGGTTACCATTAGACCTCACTAATAGAACTGTTCACCGATGGAAGTGTTCAAAGAAATGGAAATTTGGCAAAGGAAAGAGAGGTTACCATTAGAGGTTACTGATAGAACTGTTCACTGATGGAACTATTCATATAAGGTTACTGATGACACTGTTCACAGATGGTTACCGTTGCACTTTTCACTGAACTAGAAAATTGGAAAAGTGTTGGGGATAAGTCACCTTGACCTCCCGGAACACCACAAACACTATATTTTTACAAAGGAATGGACTGGAGAGGACCAGAACATTACATCAGATACCTATCAAAACATTCTCATCCCCGAGAATTCAGAACCCACCTAAAGTAAAAACAAAACGGGGTCCAAACAACCACCCATCGAGATACCTCTCAAAAGAGGGAAAGACACAAAAGCATCAAAAGGAAGCCATCTCATAAACATGAATGGTTTATAACCACAAGGACTACATCGACACATCAAAATATTTAAACATCAAAAAATTCTGGGTAATGAGCGCATATTTGTGACTCACGTTCATAGGTACTCTCCTCCATGCCACCGGGTCACCACAAGACACAAACCAAGGGGATAGAATGCCCATGAAACACCTTCTCCTTGCAGTCTTGGATCTTCATAGGCTGCTCTTCAAAGGTTTCATCATCAACAACATCGATCTCTCCCTAATAGATGATGTGAGAGTCATCATGGACATAACGACGGAGCTGTGATACCTGGAAAACATCATGTATCCGACTCATCTGCAGGGGATGTGCTACTCGATACGCCATAACACCAACATGAATTAACACCTTGAAAGGCCCAATTAAGAAGGGAGAAAGCTTAATACCTCAACCATACCTTTGCTGCCCATGATGGGGAGTCACCTTCAGAAACACATGACCCCCAACATCAAACTCTAAGGGCCTCCTCCTTTGATAGGCATATGATTTATGAAAATCTGGCACTATCTCCATCCTCTCATGAATCACTTGAACCATATCTGTTGTATTTTGCACTAGTTCCAGTCCAAAAATTGTTGTCTCTCCGACCCCAGTCCAGCACAACAGAGAACGGAAAAGTTGGATATACAAGGCTTCAAATGATGCCATACTGATGGTGGATTGAAAACTATTATTGTATACGAACTCCACCAAGGGTTTGTACTTCATCCAAAAACCTCCAAAATCAAGAACACAAGAGTGTAACAGGTCATAAAGATTCTGGATAGTTCGCTCTGTCTGATCATCCGTTTGAAGATAAAAAGCAGTGTTAAGTCATAGTTGAGAACCGAAAGCATGTTGGAGACCTCTCCACACCCTAGAGGTAAAACGAGGATCTCAATCAGAAATGATCATATACATGACTCTATGAAGTCTCACCACCTTCTCTAGATACTTCCTTGACAAAACATCAATGGATCTCAACTCCTTGATCGCTATGAAGTGGGCTGATTTTGATAAATGATCCACTACCACCCGAATAGAATCATGTCCTCCCAGAGCTCGAGGTAAAAATGTAAAAAAGTCTATTGAGATTTCCCCCCACTTCCACTGAGGAATCACTAATGGATGGAGAAGACCACCCGGAACACGGTGTTCGACCTTAACCTTTTGGAAGACCAAACATTGAGACATAAAGTCCGCAACGGCACGCTTCATCCCTGGCCACCAAAACTGGATCCTCAAGGATCGGTACATCTTGTCACACAAGGATTCACCACTAAATATAAAATATGGAACTCTATGATAACCGTATCATGAATCTTCAAAAGAATAATAAGCCTCCCATGATACAACACTCGATGTTTTTCATCCTCAGTCCAACCATCATAGGCCTCTCCCCAAACAACTCGATCTCTCTAGACCTCTACCAAAAGATCCCTCCAACTGGGACTCTTCCAACTTCTGAATCAGGGATGACTATACCGTCATCTGAAAAAGACAACCTTTACCCCCAACTTCTCCAATATCAAGATGTAATGCTGAAACCACTTCAATTACTCTCCAGGAATCACCAAATTCATGCACAGCATCACTGCATGACTTTCAACTCAGCACATCAGCTAAAACATTCCCCTTTCCAAGTGTATAAGATATATCGAAGTCATATTATTGTAATAACTCCATCTGCTGAAACTATCGTACGTTTAGGTCCCTCAAGGAGAAAACATACCTCTATCTATTATGATTAGTGAAAACCACAAAGCGCTCACCAATGAGGTAATGTATCCACTGATTCAGAGAAAACACCATGACTGCCAAATCAAGATCGTAAGTGGCATAGTTACGTTCATGGGGACATAACTACCGAGACCCATAAGAAACAACTGACCTCTACTGCATGAGATCATAGCCTCACCCTAGATGCAAAGCATCACATAAAACATCAAACTAAATTCCTTCAGCTGGAAGACAAAGAACATGAGCACTTACTAACTTATCTTTTAGATACTTGAAATCTACCTGACACTGATCAGTACATATGAATTCATGATCCTTCCTATTCAAAGCTGTCAGAGGAGTCACAACTCATGAGAAATTGGCTATGAACCTCCTGTAGTATCCTGCAAGACCAAGGAAACTTTACACCTCTAACAGAGTCTTGGGGGCTACCCAAGACACAAATGCTTCGATCTTCAATGGATCCACAACTACTCCCTGTTGGGAAATAACATGCCCCATGAAATGGACTTCTCAAGCCCAAAACTCACACTTCGACAACTTCCCAAACAGTTGATGTTGACGAAGAACTCCCAAAATGGATTGTAGAGGCTCTGCATGCTCCTCTTCAAATGTGGAGTACACAAGGATGTTGTCAAAGAAAACTACCACGAAATTCTCCAGGAACTCATGGAACACAACATTCATCAATCCCATGAATATAACCGGTGCATTCGTCCCACAAAACGGCATTAAAACGAACTCATAATTCCCGTGAAGACAATAGAAAGCAGTCTTCGGGATATCCTCATCCTTCACACGCATCTGATGATATCCTGACTGCAAGTTGATATTTGAGAACTGACTTGCACCCTTATGTTGATCGAATAAATCATAAATCTACGGAAGAGGATAGAAATTCTTTATTATCACTTTGTTTAAGTGACGATAAATGATAGAAAACTGCAAACTGCCGTCAGCCTTCTTCACGAACAAAACTAGTGCACCCCACGGTGACACACATGGATGAACAAAACCACACTGTAACAGACCATCAAGTTATATACATAGCTCTCGCAACTCAGAGGGGACCATCCAATATAGAGACATGTAGATAGGAGATTCTCTTGGTTGTATATTGATCCCAAACTCGATCTATCATCGAGGGGGTAATGCTACAACCACTTCTAGAAAGACATCAGGGTACTCTTCTATGACCCTAGGAAATGCCAACTGATAAACCTATGAATAAATCAACATCACCTCAGCCATAATGGATGATAAGGATGGAACGCCCCTATGAGCCATCTGAGGATCTCTCTCACCAACAAATACCACTGGCTCTCTATCTGCACCAATGAAAACGATCTTCTTCTTGAAGCAATTCATGATAGCCTGCACCGAATACAACCAATCCATGTTGAGGATGAAATCATATGGTTGTATTCATAAACATTGGAAATCTCCCCAAGAGTGGTGTTTCCCCAACACTAGCTCACAGTATCTATATACTTCAAACAAGTCATATCGACCTTCAACCAGCATATTCAACGCCAAGGGAACTAGAAGCCTCTCTACCTCAAGTCCCAAAGCATGGACAAGGGTAGGTGATATGAAGGAGTGTGTCGGTCCTAAATCAAACAGGGCAAACACCAAGGTAGAAAACAAGAAAAGGGTACCTCCAACGACGTCTAAGTCGCCTGGAGCTGGAAACACTAGAGCATGAAGCTGACCACGCCCTCCTCCACGCCCTCTCTGACCTTGAGGATAACCACCACCACGGTCGCGCTCAACTCTCTGGGGACGGGGAGTGACATGGGGTTGTCCTCTTCCTACCCCATCTAACCATTTATGATCTAAAGCTGGTGTAACCCACTACTGTTACATCAGTTGGAACTGCCTTAACGGAGGAACCTAGAGCATAGCACCTGGTGCATGATGACCACTCTGAAAGGTTGGGAACTCTCGCTGCTAATGACCACGACCACTACAAGAAAATCAAGCGCCTGATCCCATGGAATAGGCCAGAGAGTTTCTACCTCTGGAGAAATGAGATGTGAAGGGATGGGACCTAACCCTGGCTGAACGGAAACTCTTTTTCCATGAAAACTGGGAAACCTGGACCAGAGCTCTGCTTCGTGAGAAATCATGATGATTCCCCTCTCATGATGATCTAGTCCTGGCCAAAGTTCTCTCGACAACCTCTGGCCTCTCCAGCACCTAAAGATATGCTTTCAGCATAAATGTGGTGACCAGGCGCTGGATCTCTAGATGAAAAGCATCCTCAAAATACCTCGCTCTAGCCTCCTAATCTGGTAACAGGTCCAAATCATATCGTAAAAGGTTCCTGAAACGAATTCCAAACTCTCAAACAATGGAGCTCCCTTGTTGAAGGGTATGAAGCTCTTGGTGACTGGATGCCTTCACAGTCAAAGAATGAAACTCGACTCTAAACCTGTCTCGAAACTCCTCCCATGAGATCACTGAATCCTCATGATCCCCATGCAATATGAACAACCACTGCCTCACTGATTCACATAGCATCTTCACAAAAAAGGATAACCAGTGCTCCTTCAGAGCATGGATCGAACTGAAGCCTATCTCAACCTCCTCTAACCAGTCTACTGTGACTGAATTTGAAACCGAGCCCTCATAGTTCTGCAGACTCTAGCGTTGAAACTCCCAGAGTTTCTTCCTCCAAGTGTCGTCGTCATCAACCTCTACCCTACGGTGATCTGCTGGAACAGCCTATTAGACATTTTCTGCGCAAACCTGACGAGGATGTCGAACTGGAGCCATATCCATAAAATAAAAAACTGTTAGAGCTCCTAAACCAGGATTATGGAAGACTCAACATTAATTAATTAATTGTTTTCTTTTATTTATTTTAGGTTAACCTATCCCGAGGTCTACCCATTCAAACACAGGTACAAAGAAGAATAATGCATGATCCTTTCCTAGGTCTCTACCCTGCAACTTTTATCACCTTTTTTATTAGCCATTGTAAACATAATGGTTCATACCTCAAACTATATGGGGCCCTAAAAGCCTATGTCTCAGCCGGTCTCCAGTGTTTACCTCACTTGTTAAAAAATAATGACACAGTTTCCCTACCAACCCATGAATCCTCACTTGTGCCTAACTCCAAACTCCATCCTATCCCTCAACCAGACCTCTGATACCAATCTTTCATTACCCCCTCCCCACCAAGTGTACCCCTCCTGGTATGGAAATGTGAGAAGGGAGATAATGACCCCCGAGTCCTGTAATCCCCCAAGCCCAATTTCCCAGAGTCGGTACATTATTACATAACATTGGCATGATCACAAAAGGTCATGTCTTGGAAGGCCGATTAGTTTAGTATCCTTGGAAGTACTAGAAACATTAATAAGGGTTGCATTACATCATAAAATGGAAAACTACAAAAACATTGTTTCAATAGAAAACACTGAGATACCATAGACTATCTCTATAGGTTAGTTATAATATACTTCTTCACATCCTGGGAAAAATAAAACATAGAAAGGGGTGAGCTCATATTCTCCATAAGGATTACAATATAGAGGAAACATTCATAAATGAGCATAAACATTTAAGGTAATGTATAAAACTAAAACAAAATCCATTTAAACATAAAATTAATCATAATATGGAAAATATAAATCAAAATAATTCCATTTACTTACTCAAATGGATATTCTACTAGTCTAATAATCACTTGCAATATCAATATCCACTTTCATAACGATGGAATGCATAATTCTAGACATTCAAAACCACATAGTCAAGTCCTTGTGCCAAGACTACAAATAATATTTTGTAAAGGTCGTGTTCCAAGACACTAGTTTGTCTCATTAGACCTACCGATGCATAGAGGATCTATATTGGGCTCCACCCATCACATACTAAGTCCAATGCATTCCTCATATGAAAAGGTTTAAACATAACATAAACATTCGTATTAAAACTACCATACAAAATGTCAAAAAATTATCCATAAACAATGAATGGTGTAAAAATAACACATCCATAGTCAAAAATATCACAAAACCTTCAATACAATATGGATGTTTTGTATAATAATAAATCAAATTCAAATAAGCTTAAAATCCATCAAAGGATGCTGACATAGATGAAATCAAAAACCTTTTTTAGAGAAATATATCTTTCTATTTTGAAATCATTTAAAATTCATATAATTACAAAAGAAAACATTTATGTTGGAAATATTCTTATAATCTTGTAAGGGATGCTTTGATGATGTAATAATGGGGGAAAATATCCACACATGTCGTAATTTTAAAAAACATTCTTACCTTAATTTTGTCGAAAAGGTCATAAAGTACCTTGTTTGGAAAACAACAGAAAGATTTATTTCAAACCATATTATAAAAATTCAAAGAAGGGTATAAATGAATTTAACCCATAGTCTAGTAAAAATTAAAAAAAAAATTAGATACATTTTTAAGAAAAATGGATGTGGATGATAATGATGTTCCAGTAGATATTTACATAAAAAACAACCTTAGATAATAAAGAAATTGTGAAATTAACTCTTACCTTGTACTTTTCATTGATAGAGGGTATGTTAACCTCCTGTATAATGGGGAAATAATTTTTATTAAATTATAAATGAATCATATACATTAATATGATATCATATATGATCTTTTAACATTTCTTTGTTAATAATATCTTAGTATTATCGTTGTTTCGGCTGTTAAAAAATTATTTTTCCTTTATATTATTTTTTATGTGAGTCATATTTGTTATGGATGGGATGTATCATATTCATATCCATAATTATATCATGTCTTAAAATATTATTTTTAATCTTCAAATTAGAATTAGTCTTGAATGGATATGCTGGGGAATGAATCTCATTGCGTTCGTGGAGACTGTAATCCATACGTACGCACAAGCAAGAATATCATTATTTTTATATTGAAATATTATATAATTGGATCGTATATAATATATAAAGAATCATTATAATGTTATATTTATTATTTAAATCAATTACACATAATTATTATACCCATCCAAATAATAATGTATTGAATAACAATTACACCACGACGTGGAGACAGTAAGCCGTACATACGCACGTATGGTGACATGTCATTCAAAAGATTGATAGAATAATGAATATAGTTGTACCAAATTTATAATAACATTATAGTATATAGAAGATATTGGAGTTATTATTTTAGAAAGGAAATAATAAAGAAATATGAAGTGGAAGAAGAAAGGAACTTGAAAGAGGTGATGAAATATTTACCTCTTATTCAGATTCTTCTTTTTGACTTGATCAAAAGGGCTCCTTAGGATGGATTTATGACTAAAATAAGGCCTATATGATGAAGTGAGGATAGTTGAGAGGGTATTTGGGCAGGTTTTTTCTGAGTCAAATGGATTTTAATTTGTGAATTATAGATAAGGGGGAGTTCCCTTTTATTAGAGGGGTGAGGGGCACCTTAAGAAAAGATAGAAATATTATTTTATAATAAACTATTTCGGTTTATATTGTCTCCAAAATGAATTATTTAAAGGATATATAGGGTATGGGTCTAAAACCAGTCAACCAATAGGGTTTAGACAGGTTTGGGTCACTATATTATTCTTATCTTTTAGATTTAACTCTTAGTTAAATAGTTTGACATTTACCAAGTCTCTTTGTATTTTTATATTATATGGTTAATAAACTTACTATATTTTCCAAGTGAACCCCAAGTGATTCATTAATGATACACCTATAATTATATAAGTTTTATGACATATAATTAGATTTTTAGGAATATAATATCAATTAATAATATAATATTAGTTTTAAAAACCCTTTTATGTCAATTTTGACACTATTTGGTATTTTGTTTTTTCTAAATTCATAAAAGCATTTTTACTTAAAAAAATTAATCTAAGTGACCCTAAAATGTAATATTAAATTATAAAATTAGTGTATGGCATCAAAAATTTCAAATTATATTTATTTTAGCATTTATAATACCATTTATTTGATTCTTTTATTAATAAGGAAAATACTTCATCACCATTGTGTCATAAATAAATTTAATTATTAAATGTATAAAAATTATAAATATAATACCATTATGTTGGAAATATTTTTATCTTTCTAATTAATATTTCTATTCGAAGAGATAACATATATAACCTTGTGTATTATTTGTTTTACTAAAGATATATTCTTATGTCATTTTTGTATTTACTTTAACTTAATTAATTTAAAGTGTCATTATCACTTACAAATGGCACCATGGAGTCCCCAAATCGACCCAAGTAATCCCATGGTCAGACATATATCATAAAATAGGGTTAGAACATGTGTTAGGGTAATTTAATATTATTATAATATTAATTTTTACCATTATTTACCAGATTTACCCTTTAACCATGGTAAATAAAATATTTACCGAAGTAATTATTCAAAATTTCTACAAATAAAAGTTACCTATTTATACAATTTGGACCTCCTGATTCAAAATATGGAATCCAGTTTTCTAAATTCAAAACAAAGAAGTGGCAGAAATTAACTTAAAATTAATTCCCGTTGTCAAAACAAAAAAATGTGTTTTTAAGAAACAATAACTATCAAAAGATTGATACTTTCTTATGTCCAGTTTAAATGTAAAATTACATACAATAACCAAAATTGGACAAAATAGTAAAAATATAATCTACTTATACTTAAAAACCACTCAATAGTATAATTTATCACAATAAATTATTTTGATTAAAATGGTTGTTTCTAATTAAAATTTAGTATTTTTCACTATTCATCAAAAACTGAATGTTTTCAGAAAAATACCAAATACTCCCCCTAAGCTAATTTCGATATTCAGAATCCAAAAATGAAGTCCATTTTGAAAGATAAAATTTATAAAATTTCAAAATGTGGGTATTACTTTCCATAACGTCTAGTTTGATTGGTTGTGGTGTCTTAGAACTCGAAGATGCATACCACACATGCTACTTTATTATTCAAAGAGAAGCGTACCGTGGAATATTAGGGTCTTACACTCTCTCCTCCTTCAAATAATTTCTGCTCAAAATTTCTAGGTTATTACGGCGTAAAAAGACTCATCTGGTTCTTCATCATATGTTCCTTGGGATCCCACATTTCCTCTTCAATCTTATGTTTTCTCAATTGAACTTTTACCAGATGAGTTGTCCAGTTTCTCAACACATGTTCTCTTATATCAAGAACCTTGGCAGGCTCTTCGCAATAAGGCAGATCAGGTTCCAGTTCTAATTCCTCATAGTTGAGTACATGCGTTGGGTCAGACATGTATTTTTTCTATAGTGATATGTGGAACACATCGTGGACTTTGAAGAGACTTAGCGGCATTTCAAAATGGTATGCTACAGCCCCAATTCGTTCTAGAATTTAGAATGTTCCAATGTACATGGGACTCAATTTACCATTCTTACTGAAATGTATAAAACCCTTCCATGGAGATACCTTCATGAAAACCTGATCTCTTACCTGAAATTCCAAATCCTTCCTTCGATTTTAAGCATATCTCTTCTGCCTACTTTGAGATGCCTTGATGTGGTTTTGGATTACCTTCAACTTTTCCATCGCTTCCTCTACAAGTTCTGGGCCTTTGAGTTTTCATTCTCCAACATCATCCCAACAGGTTGGTGTGTGAAATCTCTTTCCATATAACGCTTTGTATGGTGCCATCTGAATACTTGAATAGAAGCTATTGTCATAGAAAAATTATAACAGGGGTAAATATTGATCCCACATACCTTGAAAGTCAAGTGAGCATGATCTCAACTTGTCTTCTAAGGTTTGAATATTTTTTTGTGATTTTCAATCAGTTTGGGGGTGGTAGGCAGTGCTCAAATGAAGTTCAGTATCCAGGGCTTTCTGAATACTTTTCTAGAATATTGATGTAAAACGAGGATCACGATAAGAAATAATCGATAGAGGTACTCCATGAAGTCTTACAACGTCATTTATATATAGTCTTGCTAAACATTCAAGTTCTAAATCTTCTCTTATATAAATAAAATGTGTTGACTTGGTAAGACGATCAACAGTGACCCATATTGCATCATTCCTTCTAGGAGTCTCTGGTTGTCCCATGACAATGTCCATCGTAATATTATCCCATTTCCACTCAGGTATGGGAAGAGGTTTCATGACTCCTCCAGACTATTTCCTTCCAGCTTTCACTTGTTGACAAAGCCTACATCATGACACAAAATCAGCAATCTCCCTCTTTATATTGTCCCACAATAAATGTTCCTTCAAATATCTATACATTTTGGTGATCCAAGGGTGTATAGAGAAATTGGAGCTTTGAGCATCATCCAACAATTCTTTTTTTAGATCAGGTATATCAAGAACACAAAGTCTCTTCACAAATTTCAAACTTCCATATTTATATTCAAAGTCGCTCAATCTCCCATCATTCATATCTTTAATCTTCTTTTGAAACTCTTCATCATCTATCTAAGAACTCTTTAGCCTTTATAGTAAAGATTTTTTGGAAACCATTTAAAAAAATTATTGATGTTTCACCTTCCATGGTGATTCCCATATCCATATTTACTAGATCCATGTATGTAGGATCCTTTTCAACTCTCATCTTGTTCAAAACTCCATGACTTTTTCTACTCAAAGAATATTCCACCTTATTTTCCATCCCCATGTGGTAGTGTATAGTTCAATAATAATCCTTAAGTATTTCAAGCCATTGCCTTTGCCTCATGCTAAGTTATTTCTATGAGAAAATATTCTTCAAACTCTTGTGATCAGTATATATTTCACGTTTTTCACCATAGAGATAGTGTCTCCAAATATTCAAAGCAAAGATTACAGCTACTACTCTTGATCATGAGTAGGATAGATTGTCCAATGAATTTTTAGCAGTCATGATTCATAATCAATAACCTTATCATTCGGCATAAGGACACATCCAAGTCCTTTCTTTGAAGCATAATTATAAATAACAAACCCATCATTCCCCGATGGTAGTTTCAATATAGAGTTATTGACTAATATTCTATTCAGTTCTTCAAAATATTTTCACACTCTTTTTTCCAAACAAATTTAACCCTTATTCGTGTGAGATTTGTTAAGGGGTTAGCCAACCCGGAAAAATTCTGGATGAAGCGTCGATAATAACCGGGTAAACCAATAAAACTGCATACTTGAGTTATACTCATTGGTGCTGGAAATTCTTGGAATGCCTTGCACATTGAAGGATTAACGGAGATTCCATCCTTAGAAACAATATGACCAAGAAAAGAAATCTCCTAAAGCCAGAATTCACACTTGCTGAACATCCCATATAATTCATGTATTCTAAGAGTCTTAAGAATAATGTGCATGTGATTTTCATGATCTTAATAGATTTTCGAGTATACCAAGATATCATCAATAAATACAACTACAAAGTCATCAGGATATTCCTTGAAGACTCTATTCATTAGATCCATGACGATAGAGGGTGTATTAGTCAATCTAAAAGGCATTACTGTAAACTCGTAATGCCCATACCTGGTTCGAAATGTAGTTTGTAGAATGTCTTCCATCTTCACACACAACTAATGATATCCAGATCGAAGGTCAATCTTTGAAAAGTATTGAGCTCCATGAAGTTGGTAAAATAAATCATCAATGTGTAGTAGGGGATACTTTTTCTATATTGTTATAGAATTTATCTCCCTATATTCAATGCACAACCTCATAGATCCATCTTTCTTCTTAACAAAAGGGGTAGGGGCTCCCCATGGTGAAACACTAGGCCAAATAAATCCCTTATTACTCAATTCCTCCAGTTGTTTCTTTAGTTCCACTAATTCCACAATGTCCATTCTATAAGGGGTCTTCTATATGGGCCTTGATCTAGGAAATAAATCAATGGAAAACTCAATTTCTCATTCTAGAGGATGTCCAGTTAAATCTTCTAAAAACACATAAAATATTCTTTCAAAATAGGTACATCCTCTATTTGAACATTCCTTTCCTCACCCACAGTTATTACATTCTCTTCCTCCCTAATAATTGAATTTATTTGAGCTACTGAGGGTGGATCTAGATAATAATTAGGTTGTGAAGTTTCTGCACTAAAGATAAGGTAATCCTTATCATAATCAATAATAGTAACCTTCTTCTTCTTACAATATATTTTCACATCATTTTCCGAAATCCAATCCATACTGAGGATTATATCAAAATCAATCCTTAGTATGATGATGAGATTAGAAGATAAAGAACATTTATATGCCCTAATGGGGACAGATTCAAAAAACATTGTTGCAATGATACTTCTCTTAGAAGTTTTGACTGAAAACTCCTTTGTTAAATCAAATTGGAAATATCTAATTTTCTTAGCAAACTGCGAAGATATGAAACAGTGAGATGATCCAGAATCAAAAAAATCATCGTCTAAACTTGAGGAAACCATTAAATTTCTTGCCACTACGTCTTTCAGAGCTTCAAACTCAGCAGTAGTGATAACATAAGCTTGTCCTTGATCCCTTGGCATTTTCTGAGGTAAGTTCGTAGATTATTAGGAAATTCATTAGCATAATTCCCCCTTTCTCTACAATTGTAACATTCAACATCGACAACCACTTTCTTCCCCAAGAAATCACAAGCTTGGTGGCCTTTTTTACAACACTTGTAACAGACTCCCATTCCCTTCAAGCATGTACCAGGGTGTTTATTCCCAAATTTATTGCAGGATGGACATTCAACTTTTTCATTATTCCCCTAATTTCCATTTCCAGAGTGATCAGTATATCTCTTATTCTCTTGCTTTGCATTAAAGTCACAAAACTTAGAGAATTATTTTTTTTGTCTTGATAGAGCATTAGACAATATCTTCATATGACGAGAAGGATTGTGAGACTAATGCTCGACATAGAAATGGTTTTAACCCATCAAAGAAATGATCAATACTACTTCTTGGGTTACGTATATAATCTATATCCTACCCCACAAACCTTGTAAAGTTAGCTTCATACTTGTTGACATCCTCAACATTGTATTTCCTCAGACTAAGAAATTGTCTTTCCATATCTGCTTAATGGTCATGAGGAAATTATTTTTCTAAGAAAATTTCTTTAAACTCCCTCCATTCCATATTTGATACATCATCATATTTCTTTGTGTTTTTAATCAATTACCACCATTGATCAGCATCTCCATTGAGGCGGTAAACTTCCATGACCACTTTTTCCATTTCTCTACCCCCTAGGAATAGAATATTTTCTCTATGGAATTTGTCCATTTCTCGGCTACTAGTGGATTTGTACCCCCATTTAATGTTGGTGGTTGTTGCCTTATTAAGAGATCTAACATTGACCCTCCATGCTGTGGATCAGGGTGCTCCATACGGGTAGGGTTATTATTCAGAACCTGAGTGATTTTTTCCTGTATAGCGATTAGCTGATCATCAACAGTTGCATCAACAGCTCCACTATAATTATCTTTAGTAGAAGATAAATCCATACATAGAGTGTGTTCATTGATACGGTTTCCATTCCATACACTAGGATCCATTTCTAAACAATTTCATAAACTAGATTAGTTTATGAATCGCAATACATAAATCCAAACTTGTAAAACACTTAAAATAAATTGAATAGTTTATGGATATAATCCATAATCATATAAATGTTTTCTTTGAGGAAGTATATACTCATAAACCCTTAATAATGCTTTGTAATGAATAAGAGAATTATCCTAAGAATATCCCCCGGGAGAGTCGTAACCAAGAGTGAAGAAAGGCCCATTGTCGTGCACCAGTTCCCGTTCGAGTCTAGCTCAAAGTGGTGTTTTCAGGTTTTACCCCTAGGTACATCTATGCTAGAGTAGCATCTAGATACTCGTATCCAGACAGGGATGTATTTCGTCGATAAATCACAAAATCTCTACAATACCAAAATTCTAGGAAGTTATTCTATACTAATCCTCAATGTCTATCTTAGGGATATGTGCTCTAATAAGAGTTTATCTAAATCTAGTTTCCAAGTTTTGTACTAAAATTCTTCTGATACCAATTGTAACACCCCGACCCCAGTTATCCAAATTCGGTTCATTATTACATAACAATGGAAAGATCACAAAAGATCAAGTCTTGAAAGACCAATTAGTTTAGTAGATCTGGAAGTACTAGATACATTCATAAGGTTTACCATTCATCATAAAATGGAAAACTACAACAAAAATGTTTCCATATACAACACTGAGATCCCATAGACTATCCCTACAGGTCATTCATAATATACTTCTTAAAATATAGGAAAAAATAAAACATAGAAAGGGTTGAGCTCAGATTCTCAGTATGGATAACAATATAGCAGAAACTTTCATAAATAAGCATAAATATTTAAGGAAATGTATAAAACTAAAACAAAAGAATTTTCAACATAAACATCATTATAATATGGAAAATATAAATCAAAGTAATTCCATTTACTTACTCACATGGATATTCTACTAGTTGAATAATCACATGCAACATCAATATCCACATTCATAATGATGGAATTCATAATTCCAGACTCTCATAACCACATAGTCAAGGCCTTGTTCCAAGACTACAAATAATATTTTGTCAAGGCCTTATGCCAAGACACAATTTTTTCTTATGAGACCTATCGATGAATCGCGGAGCTATAGCAGGCACCACCTGTCACATATTAAGTCGAATGCATTCCTCATATGAAAAGGTTTAAACATAACATAAACATTCATATTAAAACTAGCATACGAAATGTAAATAATTTATCCATAAACCATGAATGGTGTAAAAATAACGCATCCATAGACAAACATATCAAAAAACCTTCAATATAATATGGAAGTTTTGTATCATAATAAATCAACTTCAAATAAGCATAAAATCCATCAAAGGATGTTGACATAGATGAAATCAAAACCTTTTTTATAGAAATATCTCTTTCTATTTTGAAATAATTTAAAATTCATATAATTCTAAAAGAAAATATTTATTTGGGAAATATTCTTATAAGCTTTTAAGGGAATATTTTATTATGTTATAACTGCAGAAAATAGCCGCTCCTGCCGTAAGTTAAAAAAACATTCTTACCCTAATTTTGTTGAAAAGGTCATAAAGTTCCATGTTTGTAAAATGACAGAAACATTATATTCAACCCATTTTATAAAAATTCAAATAAATATATAAATTACCGTAACCCATAGTTTAGTAAATAGTAAAAAAAATTGAAATACATTTTTAAGAAACAGGAATGTGGATGATAAATATGTCCCAGTAGATACTTACGTAAAAACAACCTCGGATAATAAAGAGATTGTAAAATTAACCCATAACTTGTAATTTTCCTTGGTAGAGGGTTAGTTAAACTCTTTTATAATGGTGAAATAATTGTTATTAAAATATACAAGAATAATATAAATTAATATGATATCATATATGATCTTTTAACAATGCTTTGTTAATAATATCTTAGTATTATCGTTCTTTAGGGTGTTAATAGATTCATTTTCCTTTATATTCATTGTTATGTGAGTCATATTTGTTATGGATTGGATGTATCTTATTAATATTCAGAAATATATCAAGTCTTTAAATATTATTTTTAATCATCAAATTAATATTAGTCTTGAATGGATACGATGGGGAACGAATCTCATCGCGTTCGTGGAGATGGTAATCCGTACGTATGTACAAGAGACAATATCATACATTTGATATTAAAATAATATATAATTTGATGGTATATCATATATACAGAATCATTATCAGTTATATTTATTATTTAAATCAATTACACATAATTATGTTACCCATCCATATAATAATGTATTGAATAACAATTACACCACGACGTAGTGATGGTAAGCCATACGTACGCACGTATGGTGACATGTCATTCAAATGATTGATAGAATAATGAATATGGTTGTAACATATTTATAAAAATATCATAGTATATAGAATATACTGGAGTTATTATTTTAGAAAAGAAAGAACAAATAAAGAGGAAGTGGAAGAAGAAAGGAACTTGAAAGAGGTGATGAAATATTTACCTCTTCTTCAGATTCTTCCTTTTTATTTGATCAAAAGGGATCATTAGGATGGCTTTCTGACTAATGTAATGACTCTAGGATGAAGGTATGAAAGTTTAGAGGGTACCTGGGAAGGGTTTGGCTGAGCCAAATGGCTTTTATTGTATGGATTAGAGAGAAGGGTGTGTTCCCTTTTATAAGAGGGGTGAGGGGCACCTTAGGAAAAGCTAGAAATATTATTTATAATAAAATAATTTTCGATTTATAATGGCTCCAAAATGAATTATTTATGGGATAAGGTGGGTATGGGTCTCAAACCACTCAAAAAATAGGTTTTAGACATGTTTGGGTTAGTATATTAACCTTATCTTTTAGATTTAACTCTTAGTTAAATAGTTTGACATTTACCATGTCTCTTTTCATTTTTATATTATATGGTTAATAAACATACTATATACTTCCAAGATATCCCCAAGTGGTTATTTAATGATACAAATATAATTATATAAGTCTTTTGGCCGAACCATTTATTTTTAGGAATTGAATATCAATTAATAATATAATATTTGTTTTAAAAACTCTTTTATGTCAATTTTTACACTATTTGGTATTTTGTTTTTGCTAAATTTATAACAGAATTATTATTTCCAAAAAAATCATCTAAACAACTCTAACAGGTCATATTAACTTATAAAATTATTGTATGGCATCAAAACATTCAAATTATATTTATTTTATCATTTATAATACCATTTATTTGATTATTTTACTAATTAGGAAAATATTGCATCATCATTGTGTCATAAATAAATTTAATTATTAAATGTATAAAAATTATAAATAAAATACAATTATGTATAAAATCTTTTTATCTCTATAATTAATATTTATATTCGAATATATAACATATATAACCCTAGGTAAAAATTGTTTTACTAAAAGATATATGCTTGTGTCATTTTTTGTATTTACTTTAACTTAATTCATATAAAGTGTCATTATCACATTCAAGTGGCTCCATGGGGTCCCAAAATCGACCCAAGGATGCCCATGGTCAGAAATGTATCATCCAATAGGGTTATAACATTTGTTATGTTAATTTAATATTATTATAATTTTATTTTTTACCCTTATTTACCGGATTTACCCTTTAACCATGGTAAATAAAATATTTACCAAAGTAATTATTCAAAATGTCTAAAAATAAAAGTTACCAATTTACACAATTTGGACATACTGATCCCAAATATGGAATAAATTTTTCTATATTCGTTTCATAGAATTGGAATAAATTAATTTAAAATTAATTCATGTTGTCAAAAAAAAAGTGTGTTTTTAAAAAACTATAACAATCAAAAGATTGATACTTGCTTATTCCATTTTAAATGTGAAATTACATCCAATGACCAACATTGGATTAAATGGTAAAAATATAATCTAATTATACTTAAAAAAACTCAATATTATAATTTATCATGTTAAATTATTTTGATTAAAAAAGTTGTTTTTAATTAAAATTTAGTATTTTTCACTATTCATCAAAAACTAAAAGTTTTCTGAAAAATACCAAAAATTCACCCTAAGCTAATTTCAATATTCCAATTCCAAAAATGAAGTCCATTTTGAAAGATAAAATTTATAAAATTTTAAAATGTGGTTATTAATATTCATAACTACTAGTTTGATTGGTTGTGGTGTGTTAAAACTCGAAGTTGCGTACAACACAGGCTACTTTATTATTCAAAGTGAACTATACCGTGGAAGCATGGGGTGTTACAAGTACCTCCTATAGTAGGCCCCGGGTTGGTGACTAGCACTGAGGGTATAGTAAAAAGATATATGGGAGGCATTATCCTCTAAGAGAACACATGCGGAAGAGAGAGATAAGATAGACATCAACCAACTCCAACTCAGAACTGAAATACAAATGAAATCCATAGTACCCATATTTAATGTCATGAAAAACTACTACAAATTAAAGGGGAAAACTACTAGTACCCAAAAGAAAGTAAAAATAGCCGCAACCACATGCTTGAACAGCTCCTTTAACCCTAAGCTAGTAGAAACCAACTTTATCTCCAACCTGCTTCAAGTGACCTAAAAAACAGTTTATATATAAATAGGGTGAGTATAATAGTATAATCAGAAGGATACTCCCCGAAGTATCTCATGAAAAATTAAATAAATCATGATAAAGCATGGTGAACAACAAGGGAAACTAACTCGTCACCTAAATAGGTATAATACGTTCCCAACCTCTCTATGGATACTCTCACCAAGTAACACAAAGAAGAATATATCATATAATAAAGAATATCAAGGGTACCCCGCTACAACTTCCCCATTGGTTTTCCGCTTTTCCACAAAGTCGCATGTCCTAAGAATCTCTCTCAAAAAAGGCTTGCCCACATACACCTGGGTGAAGCAACACAACATGCACCTCATGCAACAAAACCACCACATCCACATAAGAAAAGTAACCATGTAGTTTCTAGGAGCCACCACAGCCCACATAAAGTGTATCATACATCGGGTATTATACCTCTATCCATTACAGCCCATACACCGAGTATGGATCCTTAATCCATCACATCCTATACATGTTACACCTATAGTAGTCCATAGGATACTATATCCATAATATATGTGTGTGAATAACCACAAGCCATTACAACCCTCTACACACATATATGGGGAAAACTAACCACTGTGCCTACCATCACAAGTAACTACCAAGAGAAGAGAGTAGGGACAAAGCAGGTAGTTAGCCATTCATCCTCCTACCATAATGTTGGGGAAAACACCCCCGGGGCTCAGAATCCCTAGGGTGTCAGTTTCCCTTACTGATAGGGTAGAGTAGCATATAGAAACACAAAAAGTACAGAATATACTATATCTCACAACCACACTATGGGCATAAACTATTCTTAGACTCAACTGCAGATAACGCCTCTCGGACTCTGGGCTTCCACTTCTAAGACTACTTATCCTATAAGCACACAAATATTTAAAGAGCATTAATAAAATTATTTCATTACCTTTTTAAAAGTTGCACTTTACGTTAATTAATTCTTTAAAAATTAACTAACCATGAATAATTCAAATTTTAATTTCATTAGCATCACTCCCAAAGTCCACTGTCCCTTTAAAATTACAACCTCGTCATTATGTTCCAGCAAACTCCATCCCCATGGTTAACACCATTTATTAAATAATTCATTATAGAATTACTTCCCCACATTCCCAAGAATTATAGAAAAACAATATATGCTTCTAAACACTAGGGGGCTCAACACGGTGAGAATATGTACTACCTGTCGAGTCTGTGTTGCCTATATGAAGATTCTAGACCCATATTCCTTTGAGAAACTAAAAAAGGAAAGAATGTGGCATACCCCGTGCGTCTTCACCTATTTCGGAAGAAGGTTAAGCAAGATCATCTTCTTTGAGCAGTGGGGAAAATTAAACCATATAATCAACCAATAAGGATCAGCAAGCATCCAACAATCACATCCATCCCATTCCATCATTTTGGGTGTCCTCCCTACCTCCCACATGCATAAACTGATGCATCACTCCACTCTTCGTATGATCTGCTACCACAACCAAAAGTCTCCATGCCCCCACATATCACAACAGCCATCCAGGCCCACATCACAACACAATCAAAAGGAAAAAACATCACATAAATTGGGCTATTGGCCCTTTGACAGTCAAAAGGGTAACTTAGAACCCTTCAAGGAATTATCAAACAAACAGTTCTTTAATCCATCTTGAATTAACAGATTTATTATTCATAGGTTCTAAAATTCATGAAACCTAATCAGAAAGCTATCACAAATAAATAAACATTCTTCCTGCACCAATTTGATTAACATCAAATTAAAAAACGAAGAACCATAATCATTTACATTACTGTTTATCCATAGATAATAGTTATCAATTAATTCTGTTTTACATTCTTTACCCATTTTCATCATGAATGGACTGCTAAACGAAGCAAGCATGGATATCATACTATCTGGAAAACAAGGTTCTATAACAAACGACCGATATCAATTTATTTATCCAGTTCAAATATTTCTTATGACAATCCCATTGTGGTCTAGTGGGATAAAACATGCTAAAAATATAGTTTCACGTAAAAGAAAAGAGAAACAATGATTACCCTACCTCAAACAGTTCTTGACGTTCTTTAACCAACCAACGGGTCACGATTCTCCACTCACGTCAATTGCATCCACCCGAGGATGCCATGGTATGACCGCACTAACCGAAACCCAAGAATACCCCATTAGAAACATGGATATTAAATTATATAATATGAAAAAGAGAAACATGAGAAGATGAACCCCAAAAGAATGACGATAAAACATACCTTATATAAAAGAATGATTGATACATCTTGGTTGCATCAAAACAGAGCAGAACCAATCTGAGGAGGAAAGTTTGAATATGAAACTCTTATGGAATAGAATGAAAGGTTTTAGCGTCTCATAGCCTAGAAGAAAGAGGAAGAATTAGGGAGGAAGATATCCCATGCCTTTAGAAGATTTAATGGAGTGGCAGTTTAAGATACGCATAATTTCCCATTAAAAGTGGATCGCATTAAACCACGCAGTTTGACCAAGTTAAAACATCCCAAGCCTTAGGAATAATTAATATAGGAGTTATGGACTTTGAATAGGCCTTAGAGTCCTTAAAATGAGGCCTTAAATGCATTTTATGTCAAAGGAAAACACTAAAGGGGCGAAACTATAGGAAGCTGGAAACACTGTTCAGGAACTCAAAATTTGGAAAAGGAAAAACACTGTTCATGAACCTCACCGTTAGAAACTGTTCATGAACCTCACCATTATACACTGTTCATGAACCTCACCATTAGAAGGTCACCGTTCTAGAAACACTATTCACACACTCAAAATTTGGAAAAGGAAAGAAAAGATCACCGTTAGAAGGTCACCATTCTGGAAACACTGTTCACAATACTCAAAATTTGAAAAAGGAAAGAAAAGGTCCCCATTAGAAGGTGAACATTCTGGAAACACTATTTGAAGAACTAAAAATTTGGAAAAGGAATAGGAGGTTAATTTTATAGGTTACCGATAGAGGTTACCGATAGAGGTTACCATTATACCTCACTGATGGAACTGTTGATCGATGGAACTGTTCAATGAAATGGTAATTCGAAACAGGAAAGAGAGGTTACCGTTAGAGGTTACCAATAGGGGTTACCAATAGAGGTTACAGTTAGACCTCACCGATAGAATTGTTCTCCGATGTAACTATTCAATGAAATGGAAATTTGGAAAAGGAAAGAGAGGCTGCCGTTAGAGGTTACCGATAGAACTATTCACCGATGGAACTATTCATAGAAGGTTACTGATGATACTGTTCACAGAAGGTTACCGTTGCATTATTCACCGAACTGGAAAATTGGAAAAGTGTTGGAGATATGTCACCTTGACCTCCCGGAACAACTCAAACACCATATTTTCACAAAGGAATGGACCAGAGAGGTTCGAGCCATTACAATTCATAACATATTTGAATAGTTTATAAAAATAAAAAATTAGTCACATTCAATAGTTTAAAAAAAAGGATTATTGGATTTTAAATTATTATTTTAACAATAAAAATTCTCCACAATCCACTGTTAAAAAAATACATTTTATTTAGAAGATTCTTGGGTCGTAAGGTAGAAAAAAATGTAAATGTTTCCTTTATAAACATCTTATAGATTGAATTAATGGATGAGTATGAAGGAAATCATAAATACATTAGAATCCCATGAAAAGGAAGGATAATGAGTCCAAAATAATATAAAGGAATTATATTATAAATACTATAAGAGTATGAAAGAGTGATAAATAATAAATTATCATGAACTATAAAGATTTAGATGACCTCCTACAACCTGTATAGGGAATAAACATAGAATATTAGTAAGAATAAATGAGATATGTGACACCTTAAATATAAATGAAAAAAATTAAGTTATTTTTATAATATTTTTGAGTGTATTACATATAAGTTAATACGTACAATAAATAATAAATATATGAAAAAAGGCTCAAAAAAGATATTATCCTTCCTCGACTCCCAACTCAACTTCATACATGCATCTTAACCAATAAATAATAAAATTGATTTTATTAAATACTCATTTTAGAACATTTTTTATGTATATATTATTTATTTTTTATTTTTTTTATCTTTATAATCTTGTTGTTTAGTATTTGTGTTCATTTCCTTCATCATAGGTGGGTTTGTTTCATAGTTCCAAGGATGAATCAAGTTATCATTAATAGTAAATTTTCGTAACAAATGAGTCTAAAACTATAAAATTTGGATGAAATGGTTTTAATTTCATTCCAAAAGTTTAAATGGTTCCAAATAAAAATAATTGTTACATATTATACTGAATTCAATTAGTAAAATTGATATCATTTATTGGAGTGTTCATATTAGCGATTTAACATCCATTCTAAAATTAATTTCAATTACTAAACTTTTTTATTATAAACCCTTTAAAAATATAATTACTATTTTATACTTATAAATAAAATGGTATATCATAACCAGTGTTGTATTTGATATTATTTTTTGTAAAATAAAATTTATAGGTGTGAATACCAATCATAAAAGGAAAGGGTTCACTAGTTCTAGAATTAAAAAAATTTCATAATAAATTAAAATATGTACTTAAAATAAATAGAAACAAGACACCAATGGTAATAAAAAAATTTCAAGGTGTCACTAAATCATTGGGGATGATTTTCCCTTGAAAAAAGACAAATTGATATAACAATAAAAAAACTAAACCTGATCTATATGTTCCACGAAATGTAAAAAATACAACTCAGAAGAAAGAAAAATATTCATAAATAACTATTTGGTAAGAAAATATGAATGTAAAAAATGAGTCACCATAATAAATCATGAATGATAAAAAAAATTGGATCCACTCCATATTGTAAGGAAATGGCCAACTACAAGGCTTTGATACCAAGAAACTATATTAAATGAAATAATAAAGAAATAAAAAAAATCATCCTTCCAATATCATAAAAATCATCATCTAAATACACACAAATTTTCATAAGGATAGGTTTAGTAATCATACTTAGTATGAAATCTACTCAAAATATTACCACACAAGCCATTAGGAATAGAGCATAATAGCTCACCATTCAAAATATTAATAAAACAATAGGGATAAAATCCAAAACAACATACTAATTTATTTATATTAAGTATAAACATTAGAAATAATTTATCCATTTGGTCAACATGGAATATTGATTCCACATTCTCAAAAAAAAATCAAAAAATTAATGCATCAAACTATGAGAATTAAAAACTCATGATAATAATCCCATCCTCCTATTCCAGCCCTCACATGTACATGAATCCAAGGTTCCCTTATCTAGAAAATACCCACGATCAAAAAAAAACATTTTATTAAATTAAAAATATATAATAAAAGGGATAATTACCTCAAATTGGATAGTTATAGTTCGGTCATTTATGGCATGGAGGTGGAAACATATAAGGGGGTTATCAGCGAGGGGGATACGGGGTATGGTGTAGAGGGGATAGGTTTTGATGGGGTTGGGGGCCAGCGGGGAGTGGATAGAGTTTGACAGGGTTTGAGATGATCGGGGGCCAGTGGCGAGGGGTTCGAGGGGGTCAGGGCTGGAGGTGAGGAGTTCGACGGGGTCGGGGGAAGAGGGGGTGGGGGAGCGAGGATCATGGTATGTGGATAGGAATAGTTTATTTAAAAAAAATTGTGTATTTTTTTTTAAAATAGCTTCTTTATGTTTGAATAATATTTGCAATGGACTATTTTGACCACTATTAAAAAAACCACCTCTAATTACTAAATTTGGTGATGTGTGTTCTGATTTTATCATATCCCAATATCGACCCATTTCAAAATTATTCACAAATAAGAATGATTCATGATACATTCCTATGTATCTACCCTTAAAGAAATTTAACTTAATTTATCCCAATCTGTAAATATAAGTGTACATGAATCATATTATATTGGGCCATAAATAGATGAGTCTTAGCTGGTCTCCAATGATGAAATCATTTACAAAACTTATTTCACACTATTTCCCTAACAACCCATGATACCTCAAATATACTTAACTACACAATCAATCATATTCCTCAACATTATCCTCTGATACCACTCATTCACAACCCCCTCCACATCATGTGAACCCAACATGGATTGGCAATGGGAAGAGGGAGATAGTGACCACCCGAGTCCCACTTCCAATAGGCCTTAATCCACTAGCACTAAGGGTATCATAAGAATACAAATATGAGAGGTAGTAACCTCTAAGATAATATATAGATTTAATACATAATATGTAATATCAATCAGAACATTCTCATACATATTTAAATAGAAATATCATATAAAAATATGCAATTTCATATCGTATATTATTAATTTGTAGGAAAAAGTTACATATGTAAAGGTATATATGGATCAAACAATGAATCCCAAATAGCTCTTTAAAAATTAAAATCTAGTAATATCATGAACGTTATTTAACCTAGTATTGATAATAATAAAAAAAAAATTATATATAATCTGGTTGATGATTTTTATATAGTCAATAGGATCCTCCCTAGACCTACTAAAAAAGATAAATAATTAATATGAAACCATAGTTGAAAATAGTGAAACTAGATGGTCACTTAAAATGGAATACAATGTTCCCAACCTCACCATGGATATCAATCACCAAGTTTCAAAGAAAAGACAACTAATAATATATTAACAAAACATCATGTTTACCACTGTTTCTCTCTCCCATTGGGTTTTCACTCTTCCCTAACATCTCTTATTCTAATCCATATCTCTCCAAAATAATCTAGCCCCAAAAAACATGGTTGAGGAATCACACCATGCACCCCATGAACCACGTCATCTCAACACCATATCTATATATTATAACTGAATAGTTTTCTGGAGGAACCACACCTCGTATGATGTGTATCATACATCAGGTGTTATACCTCAATCCATTATAAGTGATACAGTAATTAAATCTCTTAATCCATCCCATTATATACTTTTCATTCCTATGATAATACTTTCGATACTATATACAGGGATACATGTGTGTGAAATAACCAAAAAACATCACATTCTTCTAAAAACATATATGGGAAGACTAAACATTATTCCTACTAGCACATATAACTACCCATAGAATAGAGTGGGGCCAAAGGGGGTATAAATCCATCCATCCAACCACTAGGTTATTGGTGAAAGCACCCTCATAGTGTCCACAAGCTATCAGTTTCTCTATCAAAAATTGGTGGGTAGTGTCTAAAATCATAGAATATAATCTATATAAAATATCTCACAACCACATTTTGGAAAAAACCTAGTCCAAATTGCAACATTAACTATCATCTATTGCGAACCTAACTTACACTACTAGGGAGTGGATATCCTATACCTACAAAAACATCTAATAGAGATACATTAATTAATTAGTTCCATTTAATAATTTATTTAAATTAATTTATATATTATCCATTAAATATAATATTAACATTATTTCATGATATATTCATCAAACATCATTGATAAATCTATTCCATCTAATGATAATCCAAACCAAGTCCTTAGATTCTCAAGATTAAAATATTTTCAGTATTTTCATTCCATCATTTCCAAAACCATGAGTTAAGAATTATTTATTAATTATTAGATACATTAAAAATGGTACTATAGGGGAACCACTATGCCCCAACCCTAGATACCCAGATTCAGTGCATTATTACATAACTTTGGCATGATCACAAGAGATCAAATCCCAAAATACTGATCTATTTATTAGCCTTGGAAGTACTAGATACAAACATAAGTTTTACATTACATTATGAAATGAAAAACAACAACATTTTGTCTCCTGTTAACACATTCATCTCCCTTAGACTATCCCTATAGGTCAGTCATAATATACATTTCACATCCTGAGAAAAATAAAACATATAAAGGGGTGAGCTCAGGTGCTCATTAATGATAACAATATAGTGGAAGCTTTCGTAAATATTCATAAACATTTAATGAATTGTATTAGACTAAAACACAATCCTTTTAAAAATAAACATGATCATAATATGGCAAAGGTAAATCAAATAATTCCATTTACTTATTCACATGGATATTCTACAAGTTGAATAATCACTTGAAATATCAACAACAAAATTCATAATGATAGAATGCATAATGTCAGACTTCATAACCAAATAGTCAAGGACTCGTGCCAAGACTGCAAATATAATTTTTCCAATGACATGTGCCAAGACACTAGTTGTATCATGAGACCTACCAATGTATTGAGGAGATATAGTGGGGTCCACCTATCACTTACTATGTCCAATTCATTCCTCATAGGAAAACGTTGAAACATGACATAAACATTTGTATTAAAACTAGCATATGAAATGTTAAAAAATTAACCATAAACCATGAATAGTATTAAATTAACTCATCCATAGTCCAACATATCACATAAACTTCAATAAAATATTTATTATTTGTATCTTAATAAATCAACTTCAAACAAGTGTAAAATCTATCAAAAGGTGTTGACATAGATGAAATCAAACTATTTGAGAGAAATATCTCTTTCTATTTTGAAATCATTTAAAAGTATTGTATAGAAAACATTTATTTTGAAAATATTTTTATATGAAAGTAAGGGAAACTTCTAGGATGTAATAATGGTGGAAAATAGTTTTTCCCTCCATATAAGTTATAAAACATTCTTTCCTTAATTTTTTCAAAATGGTCGTAAAAGACATTGTTCGGAAAACGAAGGAAATATTCATTTATAAACTTATTATAAAAATTCCAACAAGGGTATTAATTTCTTTATCCCAAATTCTAGGATACAGTAAAAATATTTTGAAATAAATTTTAAGATACATTGATGTGGATGATAAAGAGATCCTAGTAGATTCTCACATTTGAACAACCTCAGATAATGAAGAGATGGTAGAATTAACCCTTTCCTTGTACTTTTCCTTGGTCGAGGGTACGTTAAACTCATGTATAAAAGTTAAATAATTTTTATTAAATTAAAAATGAAACCAAATACATAAATATGATATAATATATTATCTTCTAATGTTGATTTGTAAAAAAATATTTCAATAGTATCATTGTTTTGGGTGTTAACGGATTCATTTTCCTTTATATCATTAGTTACATAAGCCATGTTCATTATGGATAAGATGTATTTGATTAATATATATAATGATATTAAGTTATCAAACATTATTTTTAATCATATTATTAAAATTATACTTGAATGATCATGATGGCTAATGAATCTCATCGCATTCGTGGAGACGATAATCCTTACGTACACCCAAGTGATAATATCATTCTATTGATAGTGAAAGTGTAAATAATTGGATGGAATATCATATATAGAGAATAATTAAAATGTTATATTTATTATTTACATAAGTTTTACTCATTATTATACCCATCCAAATAATGAATTGATTGAATAACAAACTACAACATGACATGGATACGGTAAGTCGTAAGTATGCATGTATGGTGACTTGTCATTCATAGGATGGATAGATTAATGAACATGGATATTCCATATTTATAATAAAATCACAGTATGTATAAGGTACTATAATTATTATTTTTTTATTGAAACAAAAAATAAAGTGGAAGAAGAAGAAGAAAACAACTTTGAAAGATGTGGTGAAAATATTACCTCTTCTCCGGGTGTTTCCTTTTGAGTTGATCAATGGGGATCCATAGATTAGATTTTAAATCAATGTAAGGCCTCTAGGTTGAAGTTAGGGTAGTTTTTAGGATATTTTAGCAGGGGTTGGACGAGACAAATGGCTTTGGAGATGTGGTTTTGAGAGAATGGGACATAACATTTTATAAGAGAGGTGAGGGTCACTTTTGGAAAAACATGAAATATTATTTTATTATACAATAATATTTGGTATATAATGGTTCCAAAATGAATTATATCAAGGATAAGGTGGATATACGTCGAAAAAATCTCAACCAATAGGTTTTATATATGTTTAGGTCACTATATTAACCTTATCTATTAGATATAACTCTTAGTTAAATAGTTTACCTTTTACCATGTGTTTTTGTATTATTATATTATATGGTTAATAATATTACTATAAAATGCCAAGAGAAAACAAAGTGGTTCATTAATGATATATATATTCTTATATAAGTCCTTGGGCCGAACATTATATTTTTAGGATAATTATATCATTTAATAATATAGTTTTTTTTTAAAACTCATTTATGTCAATTTTGACACTATTTAGTTATTGTTTTTTGTAGAAATCATAATAGAATGATTACTTAGAAAAAAATAATTTAATCAACACTAACAAGTAATATTAATCTATAAAATTAGTGTAATTAATCAAAATTATTAATTTACATTTATTTGGATATTTATAACATCAATTATTTCATCCATTCATTTAAAAGATAATTACTACATCATCATTGTGTCATAAAAAAAATTATTTATTTAATGTCTAAAAATAATAAATAAAATACCATTATGTATTAAATATTTTTAGATTTATAATGGATATTTATAGTCAAATTTATCTTATGTATATCCCTATATTAAAAATGTTTTAGTTATTAAAGTTTGAATTTAACACTTTTAACTCTTTTTTAAATAAAATAATAATAAATGTCCTAATCTAAACCAAGTGGACCAAAAGGATCATATTTTATTCCTAAGGTTTATTTTGGCCTATATACACTTATCCAATAGAATTAGGATATTTGTTAGGGTAATATTAACACCATTTTCACATTTAATTACCCTATTTACTTTTAACTGGTGGTAAATAAAAGTCAAAAAATTACTATTCACCAAAAATTATTTTTATCTTATTGAACCACATTAAACTTACTGATATGAACTGTGTATCTTGAATTTTTGAAATTAAAATCACAAAAATAGTAAAATTACGTTTTATGAAAATTTGTTAATGTGCCTAGAAGGTTGGTAAAAGATGGTAAAAAGTTCAATAAGATTTTATGTATCAAATTTTATTATAAAATGACTCTAATGAATTTCATTGAACTAATATAGGTTTTATGTATCTATTTTGATAGAAAATAAATTTAAATAAAATAAATCATTATTTAAATAATATGTGGGTTTTAAATAATAATGCATTGTTTTTCCCATTACATTAAAAATTGAATGTTTTCAGAAAAATACCAAAAATTCACCCTAAGCTAATTTTCTTATTCTGAATCTTATAATGATGTCCATTTTGAAAAATAAAATTTATAAAATTTTAAAACATGGGTATTACTATTTATAACAGCTAGATTGATTAGTCGTGTTGTGCTAGAACTCGAAGTTGTGTACATCACAATCTATTGTATTATTCAAAGAGAAGCATATCGTTGAAGCTTGGGGTGTTACATTCTTCACCCCTTCAAATAATTTAATCCTAAAAATTTCTAGAATACTATTGTACAAAAAGATTCAGGTGGTTCTTCATCATATGTTCCTCGGGTTCCCATGTTTCCTCTTCCACCTCATGGTTTCTCTATTGAACTTTCACCAGATGAGTCATTCAGTTTCTAAACACTTGTTCTATGGTATCAATAATTTTTATAGCCTTTTCGCAATAAGGCAGGTCATGTTCCAGTTCTATTTCATTATATGTGATTACATGTGTTGGGTCAGGGTTGTATTTTCTCAACAGTGATATGTGGAACACATAATGAACATTGAAGAGAAATGGCATCATTGTCGAATGATAAGCTACAACTCCAATTTTTTCTATAATTTAAAAATGTATGATGTACCTGGGACTCAATTTACCTTCTTACAGATAGGTATAACACCCTTCCATAGATATATGTTCAAGAAAACATGATCTCCTACCTGAAATTCCAAATCCTTTATTCAATTAGCAGCATAGCTCTTTTGCCTACATTGATCTGCATTGATGTGGGTATGGATAACCTTCACCTTTTCCATTGATTCCTCAACATGTTCTGGGCCTATGATTTTTCTTTAACCAACATCATCCCAATATGTTGGTGTTCAACATCTCATTCCATATAACTCTTCATATGGTGCCATTTCAAAACTTGAATGAAACATATTGTTATTGGAAAATTCTACCAGAGGTAAATACTAATCCCACATACCTTCAAAGTCAATCGAGAAAGATATCAACATTTTTTCTAAGGATTGAATATTCCGTTTTGATTTTCCATCAGTTTGATGGTGGTAGGAAGTTCTCAGAAGATGTTCAGTACCCAAGGCCTTTTGATGAGTTTTCCAGAATCATGATGTAAAACGGGGATCAAGATCAGAAACAATTGATAGGGGTACTCCATAATGTCTTAAAACTTCATTAATATATATTCTTGTTAAACGTTCAAGAGGTATATCTTATTTTATATCAAGAAAATGAACTGACATGGTATGACGATAAAAAATGACCCATATTGCATCATTTCTTCTAGGATACTTTCATAGTCCCTTGAAAAATTCCACCGTAATATCATCCCATTCCCACTCAGGTATGGGAAGAGGTTGCATAACTCCTCTAGGATGTTGACTTCCTGACTTAACCTATTTAAAAACCACACATCTTGACACATAATCAGCAATATCCCTCTTCATGTGGTCCCACAAAAAATATTCCCTCAAATATATATTCATCTTAGTGCTACCAAGGTGTATAGAGAAATTGGAGATAAGAGAATCATCCAAAAATTCCTATTTTAGATCTGGTATACCAGGAACACAATGTCTCTTCCCAAATTTCAAAATAACTTCTTCATATACGAATTCACTCAATCTCTCATCATTCATAGCTTTAATCTTCTTTTGAAACTCCTCTTCATCAGTATGAGAACACTTTATCCTTTCTATTAAAGAAGGTTTGGAAACTATTTGATAATGTATTGATGTTTCACATTCCCTAATAATTACCCTATCCATTTTTACTAGATCCATGTACATAAGATCCCTTTAATCTCTCATCTTGTACATAACACCATTATCATTTTTTCTCAATTCATCTGCCTTCTTATTTTCCTTCCCCCAGTGGTATTGTATAGTGAAATCATAATCTTTGAGGAGTTCAAGCCATTGTTTTTGCCTCATTTGAGTTCTTTTTGTGAGAAAATATACTTCAAACTATTGCGATCGATATATATCTCACATTTTTCACCATAGAGATAGTATCTCCATATCTTCAATGCGAAGATTAAAACAACTAACCCAAGATCGTGAGTGAGATTGTTTTTTCCAGAATTTCTTGCTATCATGATGCATATGAAAGAACTCTATCATTATTCATAAGGACACAACCAAGTCCTTTTATTAAAGAATCACTATAAATAACAAACCCATCATTCCCTAATAGTTGATTCAAGATAGTATCCTTGACTAATATTCTATTCAATTCTTCATAAAATTCATCATAGTCTATTGTCCAAATAATTTTTACCCCTTTATGTGTGAGCTTGGTTAATGGGTTAGGCAATCGGGCAAAATTATCGATGAAATTCCGATAATAACATGCTAAACCAATAAAACTATGTACCTCAGTTATACTCATCAGTGTTGGCCATTCTTGGATTGCCTTGGCATTTGAAGGATTAACATAGATTATATCCTTAGAGACAATATGGCCAAGAAATGAAATCTCCTGAAGCCTGAATTCACACTTGTGGAAAACCCCATATAATTCAATTTCTTCTGATGGTTTTGAGAAAAGTGCGCAAGTTATTTTCATGATCCTCGTAGATTTTTGAATATACCATGATATCATCAATAAATACCACTACAATTTCATCAATATATTCCATGAAAACACTATTCATTACATCTATGAAAACAAGGGGTGAAATAGTTAGTCCAAAAGGCATTACTGTAAACTCGTAATGCTCATAACTGGTTTGAAATGATTTTTTTAGAATGTCCTCCTTCTTCACACAAAACTAATGATATCCATATTGCAAGTAAATCTTTGAATAATATTGTGCTCCCTGAAGTTTGTCGAATAAATCATCAATGTGAGATAGGGGATACTTGTTCTTTATTTTTATAGCATTTATCTCCATGTAGTCAATGCACAACCTTATAGATCTATATTTCTTATTAACAAAATAATAAGGGCTTAATTTAGAGAAACTATAAAGATAATAAAATCCATTTTTTCTCAATTCCTCGAGTTGTTTCATTAGTTAAAAAAATTCTACAGTGTCCATTCTATAAGGGGTCATCAATATGGGCCTTGAACATGGAATTAAATCAATGGAAAACTCAATTTCTCTTTCTGGAGGATGTCTAGGTAAATATTATGGAGACAGATCAACATATTCTTGCACAATAGGTACATCATCTATTTGAACATTCATTTCCTCACCTATAGTTATTTCATTCTCTTCCTCCCCAATAATTGAATTTAGTAGAGCCACTGGGGGTGGATCTAGATAAGAATCAGGTGGTGACATTTCTGCTCTAAATATAAGGTACTTTTTATCACCATCAAAAATTGTATCCTCCCTCTACAAACAATAAATTTTCACATCAAGGTTCGAAATCCAATCCATACAGAGGATTATATCAAATTCAATCATGGGTATGATGATGAGATCAGTGGATAAATTACATTTATATGCCATAATGGGAACTGATTCACAATTTTTTTTTGAAATGATACTTCCCTTCAGTGTTTTGACTGACAACTCTGTTGTTAAAACAAATTTGAAATATCTAATTTTCTTAGAAAACTGGGAAGATATGAAACAATGTGATGATCTAGAATCAAATTAATCATTGGATAAATTTGAGGAAACCATTAAATTTCCTACCACCACATCTTTCAGATCTTCATCCTCAATAGTAGTGATTGCATAAGCTTGTCCTTTCTCCCTTGGCCTTTTTATGAGGTAATATTTATTGGCGCTTAAAACATTTGTTTTCATAATGCCCTTTTCCCTAAAATTGTATAATTCAACATTGAAAGCCTCTTTATTTCCCTTGCAATCACGATCTTGGTGGAATTTTTCACCACAATTGTAACAGACTACAATTACCTTCAGAAAAGTACTAGGGTATTTATTCCTACATTTACCACAGGATGGATATTCAACTTTTATCTTCTTCCCCTTATTTCCATTTCCAGAGTGTTCAACTGATCTCTTCTTCTCTTTCATTCCATAAAAGTCTTTAGACTTAGTGTATTATTTTTATTTCTTGATAGCACATGAGACTATATCTTCGTATGATGAGAAGGATTGTGAGACTAATGCTTGATAGATAAATGGTTTTATCCCATCAATGAATCGATAAATCTTACTATTTGGGTTACGTATATAATCTTTTACATGACTTGATAACCTTGTAAAGTTATACTCACTCTTTGCGCCATTATCATACTCCTTTTTCCTTAGACACAAGAATTGTCTTTCCATATCGGCTTGATGGTCATAACGAAAGTATTTTTCTAAGAAAATACCTTTAAACTTCCTTCATTCCATATTTCATACTTTTTTATCTTTCTTTGTGTTTTGAATTAATGACCATCATTGATCTGCATGTCCTGTGAGGCGATAAACTGCCATGAAAACATTTTACATTTCGCTACTCCCAAAAGCATGCAATATTTTCTCTAAGGAACTTATCCATTGCTCTACTACAAATGGATTTTTAGTCCCATTGAGAATTGGTGGTTGTTGCCTCATGAATATATCTATCATTGATCCTATGCATTGTGGATCAGGGTGCTCCATACTGGTAAGGTTATTATTCATAACTAGAGTCAGTTGTTCCAGTATGTTGATAAGCTGATCAGCACCAGTTTCATCAAATTCTCCACTATAATTATCTTGAGTAGGAGGTAAATCCCTACATGGATTACGTGCAATGATACGGTTCCCATTCCATCCATTGGGATCCATTTCTAAAAAATGGCATACACAAAATTATTTTATGAATCACAATACATAATTCCAATCTTATAAATCACTTAACATAAAAATAGCCATTTATGGATATAATAAATAATGAAAAAAAGGTTTTCTTTGATGAGGTATACAGTCATATTTCCATAAAAATGGTTGTTAAAGAAATTCTCAATTATCTTAAGCATTTCCACCATGAGTGTCACAACCAAGAGTGCAACAAGGCCCATTGTCGTGTACCAGGATACCTCGGGTCAAGCTCGAAACTCCTTGTCAGTGTTTTCACACTAACGAACATATGTGCTAGAGCCACCTATAAAAACTCATATCTAGATAGGGAAGTATTTCTTGGAAAAATCATAAAATCACTACATTACCCAAATTTTAGAACGTTCTTCTATAATAATCTTCAAAGTCTATCTTTGGGTAATGTTCTCTAATCATAGTTTTTCTAAATCTAGTATCCAAAGTTTGTATTAAATATCCTCTGATAAATACTATAACACCCTGACCCTAGTTACCCAAAGTCAGTGTTTTATTGCATAACATTTTCATGATTACAAGGTATCAAATACCGAAAGGCCGATGAGTTTAGTATCCTTGGAAGAACTACATACAAAAATATGTTTTAAATTAAATTATGAAATGAAAAACAAAAACATTGTGTCTCATTTTTACTCATTCATCTCCCTTAGACTATCCCTAAAGGGAAGTCATAAAATACTTATTCGCATCTTTGGAAAAATAAAACATATAAATTCTTGAGATCAGGTGCTTAATAAAGATAACAATATAGCGGAAACATTCGTAAATAAACATACAAATTTAAGGAAATGTATAAGACTAAAACCCAAGCCTTTTAAACATAAACATGAGAATAATTTGGAAAAGGTAAATCAAATAATTCCATTTACTAATTCACATGGATATTCTACTAGACAAACAATCACATGTAATATCAATAGCCAATATCATAATGATGGAATTCATAATGCCAAACTTCATAACCACATAGTCAAGGCCACGTGGAAATTATACAAATAAGATTTTTTCAATGCCTTGTGCCAAGACACTAGTTTGTCTCATGAGTCCTACTGATGAATCGAGGAGCTATAACAGGCTCCACATGTCACTTACTATGTCCAATGTTTTCCCATATGAAAAGGTTGAAACATAACATAATGATTCGTATGAAAACTGGCATTCGGAATGTTAATACATCAACCATAAACAATTAATGGTATAAAAATAACACAAACATAGTCAAAAATATCACAAAACCTTCAATATAATATGGATGATTTGTATCTCAACAAATCAACTTCAAATAAGTGTATAATCCATCAAAGGATTTTGACATAGATGAAATCAAAACTATTTGATAGAAATATATCTTTAAATTTTGAAATCATTTAAAAGAATTGTAAAGTAAATATTAATTTTGAAATTATTCATATAATCTTGTAAGGGAATCCTCGAAGGTGTAATAAGGATGGAAAATTTTTTCACCTTCCTTATAAGATAAAAACAGCATTCTTTCCCTGATTTTGTCAAAAAGGTCATAAAGGGCCTTGTTTGGAAAATGACGGAATGATTTCTTTATAAAAATCTTATAAAAATTCAATAAAGCGTATAAATGAAATTAACACATAATATATAAAATTGTAAATTTTTTTGAAATTCATTTTTATGAAACACGAATGTTGATGATAAAGAGGTCATAGTATATAATCACGTATAAACAACCACAGATAATGACAAGATTGTAGAATTATCCCTTACCTTTTACTTTTCCTTGGTTGAGGGTACATTAACCACCTTTATAATTGTTAAATAATTGTTATTAAAATATACATGAACCACATTCCTAAATATTATTTCATATATGATCTTCTAATAATTATTTTTTAATAATATTTCAGTATTATCATTGTTCCGGGTGTGAACTGATTCATTTTCCATTATATTCTTGGTTACGTAAGCCAGGTTTGTTATAGATGATATGTATTTGATTTATATACATAATGATATTAATTTATTAAAAATTATTTTTAATCAAATGATGAAAAAATTTCTTGAATGATCATGATGTGGAATGAATCTCATCATGTTCGTGGAGACGGTAATCCGTACGTACACACTTACGAAAATATAATTCAATTGATGGAGAAATCGTATGTAATTAGATGGTATATCATATATAATGAATCATTAACATGTTATATATATTATATACATCATTTATACTCATTATTATACCAATCAAAATAATGATGTTTTTAAATAACAAACCGCACCACGATGTGGAGACGGTAAGTCGTACGTACGCACATATGGTGACTTGTCATTCATAGGATAAATAGATTAATGTACATGGTTGTACCATATTTATAATAACATCAAAGTTTACATAAGGTGCTGGAAATATTATTTTGGTAAGGAAAAAACAAATAAATAGGAAGTGGAAGAAGAAAAGAATTTTGAAAGAGGTGGTGATATTATTACCTCTTCTTCAGGTGTTTCATTTTGAGTTGATCAAAAGGGGTCCATTGGTTGGAATTCTAAAAAAATTAAGTCCTCTAGGTATAATTAAGTGTTATTGGGAAGATATTTGAGTAGGTTTTGGCCTAGAAAAATGGATTTGGAGGTGTGATTTTCAGAGATGGGGAAGTACCTTTTTATAATATTGGTGAGGTCACTTTATGAAAAACATGAAATTATATTTTATAATACAATCGTATTCAGATTATAATGGTTTCAAAATGATTTAATTAAAGGATATGGTTGGGATGGGTTTAAAACCTCTCAACCAATATATTTTACACCGGTTTAGGCCACAATACTAACCTTATCGTTGGGATTTAACTCTTAGTTAAATAGATTAACATTATATATGTATTCTTGTATTATTATATAATATGGTTCACAATCTAAATATAAAATTAAAAACAAACCCATAGTGGTTCATTAATGATATTTAAATTATTATATTAGTCTGTTGAATGATCCTTAGATTTTTAGGATTATTATATCATTTAATAATATAGTATTTTTTTAACTCATTTATGTCATTTTGGACAATATTTAGTAATTGATTTTTGTAAAAGTCATAACAACATGATTACTTCGAAAAAAATTACTTGAATCAACCATAACATGTCATATGAATCTATAAAATTATTAGAATCCATAAAAATCTTCAATTTATATTTATTTGTATATTTATAACATCAATTGTTTTATACATTCATTAAAAATGTAATTACTACATTATCATTGTGTCATAAATAAATTTAATTATTTAATGTCTAAAAATTAAAAATAAAATACTATTATGAAAGAAATATTTTTATATTTCTAATTTATATATATAATTGAATTTATCTTATGTATAACACTATATTAAAAATGTTTTAGTTATGAAAATTTTAATTTAACACTTTTAACTCTTCTTTAAATAAAATAAAAATAAAAATCCTAATATAATCCAAGCGGACCAAAAAAATTAAATATTATTCTTAAGGTTTATTTTTGCTGAAATACACTTTTCAACTAGAATTATGACATGTTTTAGGGTCATATTAATATCTGTTTTACCTTTAATTACCCTATTTACTTTTAACCAGGGTAAATAAAATTCAAAAGTTACTATTCACCAAAAATAATTTTTATCTTATTGAACATTATATTACATACTAATATCAACCCTGTCACTCGGATATTTGAAATTCAATTCATAGAAGTAGTAAAATTATGGTTTATGTTATTTTGCTAATGTGCCAAGAAGGTGTGTAAAAGACGGTAAAAAGTTCAATAAAATTTTATATATCTACTTTAATTATAAAATGTCTCAAACGAATTAAATTGAACTAATATATGTTTTATGTATATATTTTTATATAAAATAAATTTAAATAAAATTAATAATTTTTTAAATAAAAATTTTGTTTTAAATAATAACGATGTGTTTTTCACTATTCATAAAAAATTGAATATTTTTAGAATAATACCAAAAATTCACCCTAAGAAAATTTTGATATAACGAATCTAAAAATGAAGTCCATTTTGAAAAATAAAATTTATAAATTTTTAAAAAGTTGGTATTACTATTCATAATGGCTGGTTTGATTGGTCGTCGTGTGCGAGAACTTGAAATTGTGTACAACGCAAGATACTATATTATTCAAAGAGAAGAATATCATGGAAGCTTGGGGTGTTATAGAAACCATATGAATATTCCATGAAGGTAGAAGGAAACTAACCACAATTGAATTCCAAATTTTGTTGGGAATGTAATATAGATACAATACAAAAACTTATTTTCTACTATTAAATTGATCAATTTCAAAAATGAATCCATTTATATCACCTAAATGGGTAATCCTATCCTCAACCCCTTTCAAAATTTATAGTTCCTTCCATTACACCTTCATGAATATCCCAATCCACCTCACCATCATAGGCATCACCTAAGTCCAAATAATGCAGAAATCCCCACACACATCACATATTCCATCCCAGTCTCTCCATCCAAGATTATATCACATATGGACCTCCCATTCTCATAACTCGTCACAATAAGAAGTTCACATCCACGTAAAATCATGAATGAAGAAGTAATTAATCGTCCATCACTAATAAATAATTCTAGTCCACAATCCATGAAATATAGACTTCATACACAAATGAGTTATCATATCTCCAAACTCAAGGGAATCAATCACTTCAAGCAGATGATAAAGTCGAGTTCTTGAAATTATCTATATCAAACAATAATTTTTTATTCCCTCTTGAATTAACTAAATAATTATTCATCGGTTCCATTTATGAGAAACCTAATTCATCAAGATATAACAAGATACTAAAAGCTAAACATTCTTTTGAATTAAAATTTGTTTCATGAAAAGCTGCGAAAAGCTATTATAAGTTAAAATTCCGTTGTATAATTAATAACAATACCACTGTGAATTATCATTATTTGCATTATTTAAAAATTAAATAAATATGGAATATAAGATTTAATAAACCATTAACATTGCGCTAGTTTTTATTACCATCAAGTTATCATAAAAATATTCAAACATTCCTATTATATAATTTTAGACAAATAAATAAAATAATTATTGAATTACATTCATTATAAATTTCATCAAGAACCACATTCTAATACATAACAACATAAGAAATTATATTGGGGATAATTTATATAGAATACTATCATGAAAAAAGAGTCAAACTATTATCAGGGAAGAAATAAACAACATGTGATCACTACTTCAATTTCATTATTAATATTGTTAGGTATTTATTATGTGAATTTCATTTAAATCTAAAAGGAATAATCCATTATAACATTCAACTGTATATACATAAATAAGATAATAAATAAATACCATACCTCTAAAGCATCAATATTATTCTCAAGATAACTGACGAATTCCATTGATCCCTATAACCCCTCTCGTTAATGTGCATTACACCATGTATTTTGAAACAGTGACACACTAAAAAAAGAAAAAAAATTATAATGATACACAGAAACATCAATTTCATGGAATGAATAAGGGAGATTACCTGTATTGAAAAACCAGAAAAAGAGTGTTGGGATTAGCTTAGATCACCACAGATTGAATACAGAAGGATAATAATCTATTCCAACCCAAAGTATCACAATCAAATATAGACAAGGAACCACAGATCAATAGTAAATTGGGGGAAATTCATAGGGTTTTAAAAATCCCAAGGCACTGTTGCTTTTAAAACCGTACTGCAAAGTGGTTTTCCTATCATGAAGCACATTCTCATCATAAACATATCACGTGTTACGTATCTCTAGATAAAAATTCTTCTCATACAATTTAACCCAATTTTATTTCATGATTTAAATGATTAACATGAACTATCATCGCACAATCCATGAACCAAACATTCATGACATGGAACCCTTACTCATCATGAATTCTCCATACTTCCATATTTTAGAACCAAACTCCTCTGGAAATTCTCTGACTTTTTCAAGAAACAATATATTAAAATACATGAAAAGGGTCATAATAGATATATCCATGACCTTATAGTTCTAATGTAATTATTTTCAATCGGCCCCATCAGCCATATCATCATGCCTTAGAAACTCCACCATTTGATCTTATTCCTCTAATAGAAGTTCATTATTGTTTAAATCATTCCCATGAGAAAATATAAATTAATATAAAATAATATACCCAATACAATGAAAATATAATTCATATAGGATCTCATCATGGAAATAATAATCAGCACGGTGGTTATACTCATGTTTGTCTTAATGTGTCCTATTACGTGTTAGATCAAATTATTAGAGAACAAATTAATTGTTTCATTGGATTAATTAAAGAAAATGAGGAAATAAATCAGGTCATATAGTTCCTATATAGATATATATACAATAAAATTAATCTATAAATGTCATTCCAATGCTCTATTAGTAAAAAATAATTAGTTTTAGAGAAGATATTGTCAACTAATTACCCAGTGGAAGTTACTGTTGTCACCACAATGATGCCATTATAATTGGTTATCCTTGTAAATCTAAATATCCCAATACTAGGGATATTTTCATCCCCAAATATTCTAAATATATCACACAATACACACAAAAATGTATTTTATTGTCTTTCTCTCAATAGGAGAGTTCGAACATAACTTAAGATAAAAATTCTTTTAGAGATAGATTCCTACTCAAAAAGGATATATGGAAACTACCAATACAGGTGGGACATATAGATGCATCATCAGAAAATTTAATTTATATTTTTTTTTGAAATGTGGTTATATTTGGTAGATGGTCATATTTTGTTCATGTATTAACCCTCTACCACCAACCAATATGTTGTGTGTAACGACCCAACCCCAGTTATCCATAGTCAGTGCATTATTACATAACATTTTCATGATCACAAAAGATCAAGCCTCGAAAGACTGATTAGTTTAGTAGCCTGGGAAGTACTAGATACATTCATAAGTCATACATTACATCATAAAATTTAAAACTAAAACAACATTGTTTCCATGGACAACACTTAAATCCCATATAATATCCCTGTAGGTCAGTCATAATATACTTCTTTGCATCCTGGAAAAAAACATAGAAAAAGGAGAACTCAGATGCTCAGTAAGGATATCAATATAGCGGAAACTTTCATTAAAAAGCATAAAAATTTAAAGCAATGTATTAAACTAAAACAAAAGCCTTTTAATCATGAAATTCATCATAATATGGAAAATAATAAATCAAAATAATGTCATTTACTTACTCACATGAATATTCTACTAGTTTAATAATCACATGCAATATCAATAGCCACTTTCATAATGATGGAATGCATAATACCAGACTTTCATAACCATATTTTCAAGGCCTTGTGCCAAGAGTACATTAAGATTTTGTCAAGGCCTTGTGCCAAGACACTAGTTTGTCTCAAGAGACCTATCGATGTATCGAGGAGCTATAGTGGGCTCCACCCATCACTTACTAAGTTCAATGCATTCATAATATGAAAAGGTTTAAACATAACACAAACATTTATATTAAAACTGGCATACGAAATATTGATACATTATTCATAAAACATGAATGGTATGAAATAACACATATATAGTCAAACATATCACAAAACCTTCAATACAATATGGATGTTTTGTATCATAATAAATCAACTTCAAACAAACTTAAAATCCATCAAAGGATGTTGACATAGATGAAATCAAAACCATTTTAGGGAAATATCTCTTTCTATTTTGAAATAATTTAAAGGTCACGTAATTATAAAAGAAAACATTTATATTTGAATATATTCTTATAAGATTGTAATGGAAGCTTCAACGATGTTATTATGGCATAAAATAGCAGCACCTATCATATATGTTAAAAAATCATTCTTACCTTAATTTTGTCAAAATGGTCGTAAAGTGCCTTATTTGAAAAACGACGTAAATATTCCTTTATAAACATATTATAAAAGTAAAATAAGGGTATAAATGACTTTAACCCATAGTCTATAAAATAGTAATAATGTTTTTAAATACATTTTTATGAAACATGGATGTGGATGATAAAGAGGTCCCAGTAGATAATTGCATATAAACAACCTCGAATAATGAAGAGATTGTGAAATTAACCCTTACCATGTACTTTTACTTGGTAAAGGGTAGGTTAACATCCTGTATAACAGTGAAATAATTTTTATTAAATAATACAAGAATCATATACATTAATATGATATCATATATGATCTTTTAACATTGTTTTATTAATAATATCTTAGTATTATCGTTGTTTCGGGTGTTAACAGATTCATTTTATTTTATATTATTCGTTATGTTGGTCATATTCAATATGAATGGGATGTATATTAGTCATATAAAGAATGATATCAAGTATTTAAACATTATTTTTAATAATCTAATTAAGATTAGTCATGAATGGATACAATGTGGAATGAATCACATCGCGTTCGTGGAGACGGTAATCTGTACGTACGCACGAGCGACAATATCATTTTTTTGATATTAAATTAATATATAATTATAAGTCCCCGGCCTTAAACCTTACTTAAATATTGAATTAAATGAATAATTCAAGTCGAGGATCTTTTCAGGTTTAGAGTTTTAGAGAATTAGAACATAACTATTACATCTTAAAAGATTACAAAGTAGACACTTCTACTAAGTCTCCATAAAATAAAAACTCTTAAAAAGAAAGATGTCTAGATTCCATGTTTTAGATAGCATGAAATTCCCTTGATCCCATCCTTGACCTTATTCCACTTTAAGTCCTGTGAAAAACATTTCGAAAAACTTGGGGTGAGCATAAAAAGCTCAGTAAGGGATACAAAAAGAATGAAAACTGTTAGTTTTTCAAACATCAAGTAAACCATGCATACTATATCAAAGTAATACCTTCACCTTCATGAAGTATTAAAAAAATCTTCATTGAATAAAGTATCATTACTTACCTTTTTGTAACCAAAGGATTACCATAAAACCCATATAAAGAACACATAGAATATATAAAGGTAACTTGGGACATAAACATACTTAAGTGGAATAACCAAACGGTTGACTTCCACACATATCACTTAATGGAATAGCCATACGGCCAATTTCCATACATACTTAATGGAATAGCCATACGGCCGACTTCCATACCCAATGCATTGGAGGTTATAACGTAACCACCAGTCCTGGTATTCACGGCACCACCCGTCATATGGTTTATAACGTAACCACCCGTTAAAATGTCCAAGTACCAGTATAAAATCATAAAATATAAAACCAATATAAAGGAATGATAACATTTCCACATTTCAATCACAATATATCATAAATATATTGACATAATAGAATCCTTTTTCAAAACCATTTTCAATACCAAAACACATAAAAGAGTATATGGTATTTATTTTATTCTAAAAACATTACGGCTTGTTGAGAAAGCCAAAGATCAAATAATACTCGCGGCGGCGGAAAAGGTCGTTTTCACCGCGTACGTTAAAAAAAACATTCCTTTTTGTCGTTTAGTAAAACGCTTCGTAGAAAAAGATTCCTTTTGTATAAAAGTAAAATTCAAAGGAGTTTATACACCGTATAAAAGAAAGTTGTGTATAAAACGAAATATGCCTCAATGAAAGGAGATTGAGACGAAGTCCCTTACCTTGGGTCCGACTTGACTCGATCGTTCTTTAACATCCTGAATAATAAACTTGAGTTAATTTATACTTGATTAAGAACCTTTTTAAATTTCATTATTCTTTTTATATCACTTATTTCCATGGTATAAACATTATGTAACCATTTAAGTTAATAATGTTTTTTTTGTCAATATTTGGTTCTTAAGTCGAAAGTTGACTTCTTACAATTACATGTTGTTCATGTGGTCAAAAGTTCTTTATATCCAGAATGAAATTCCTGATTTGGATATCATATATATCATATATATCCAGCATGTACATGTATTTATAATATTACATAAACATTTAGAGGTAAGAAATTAAATGCACCGTTCATGGAGACGGTAAGCCGTACGTACGCATGAACGCTACTTTCATTTCTTTGTCATATTAATGGAATTAAAACTAAATGAGAGGTATGTATATTTTAATTCCATAATTATATTCATCACTTAGATATATCATTAATTATATATATCCATTATATACATGTACTTTTAATAGTACATTACATTTGGGGATAAGAAATGAAATGCACCGTTCATGGAGACGGTAAGCCGTACGTACGCATGAACGCTACTTTCATTTCTATCTCATACTTTAATGGAAAGAAATAATAATGATATAGAGGTATATTATAATTCCAGTATAACATCATATATAATAACTTTAAATCCATCCTTTACACGTCCCACATATGGCATTAACGAATCACATCACTTTTAGGGGGCGGTAGTCCGCACTTCCTTAAATGAAGATATCGTGTTTACCCATAATGGAAACCATAAAGGTATGCCAAAAATGAAAAATACAGAAGCTTAAAGATAAAATAAACATATTATATATCATATATAAAAATAGTGACATCATAATGGCCACCCTTGAAGGTGTTAAATGAGTATTGAACAATCATCGTTTCGGGAGGCAGAATTTCGCCATCCACGGAAACCGTATGTTCTTTAACCATTTGATGTAGTTGTGTGAGAGTGTAGCTCAAATAAATCTTATAAAAACATCCTAGTATATTTAAGATACTGGTTTTGTTAGAAAATAAGTAAATAAAAATAGTTTAGAGGGTTGGAGAAGCAAAAAAAAACAAATGAACAAGAGAGAATGAATTACCTTTAAAAGTGTAACTCCTTTTTGATTTGAGCCTAAAGGCTTCGTTTGAAAGGATTCTGCCCAAAGGGAATCCTCTAGGATGAGGAGAGGGATGTTTAGAGAGTAATTGGGCAGGGTTTGGCCGAGCCAAAGGCTTGAGGAGTGTGTGTGATGAGGTAGAGGTGGGGGCCTTATATAAGAGGAGAGGAGGGGCACTTTTGGAAAGTAAAGAAATATTACTTTATTTGAAAATGTGTTTCGGTTTTAAAAGATCCCACATTGATATAATTAGTGGATAAGGTGATAAGGGTTCTAAATCCACTCATCCAATTGGTTTTTTCCATGTGTAGGTTTTAGATTTTTCATTATCTTTCCATTTTATTTAAATCGTCAAATAATGATGTCATCGCTGCATCATTATTATGTCATATATAATTTAATTTATTTATTGTCTAAAAATTATAAAAAAATACTATGATGTAGGAAATCTTTTTATCTTTCCAATTACTATTTATAATCAAAATTTGGACTTGTATAACCCCACTTAAAAATTATTTTAGTAAACAAATTTATGTTAGTGTCATTTTCACTTTAACATTAAATAAAAATATATTAATGTCATTTTCCAACTAAAGTGGCTCCATGGGGTCCCCAAGTTGTACCATGGCTTGTATTGGTCGTCCATGACTCACCCAATAGGTTTAGGACAAGTTTCATGGTGTTTCCACATTTTTATAATACCATTTTTACCTTAAACTACACTAATTACCTCTAATCGCGATTAATGAAAAAAAAGTTACTATTCACCAAAAAATTATTTTAATCTCATTGAACCACATTTTACATAATAATGACAACCATGTATGTCGGATTTTCAAAATTCAATACACATTAGTGGTAAACTTTCATTTAACTGAAAAATCAGTTTGCTTGATTACCACTTAGTGGTTTCACTATTCATCAAAAATTGAAGTTTTTCAGAAAATTACCAAAAATTCACCCTAAGCTATATTTGATATTCCGAATTCAAAAATGAGGTCCATTTTACAAAATTCAAAACATATAAGTCAAATTAATTAATTTAATAATTAATTCCCGCTGTCATGACAAATAGCGTGTTTTTGTGAAACAATAAGTATCAAAAGATTGACACCAGTTTAAGTCCAATTTCAAAGTGAAATTGATTCCAATGACCACTATTGGATTAACTGGTAAAAATATTTTCTAATTTCACTTTAAAACCAATTAAAATAATAATCTAATCATATAAATAATTCAGATTAAAAAGAGGTTTTGAATTAAAATACAACATTTTACACTATTTATAAAAAAAATGAACTTTATCAGAAAGGTACCAAAAATTTACACAAAGTAAATTTTGATGTCCCGATTCTAAAGAAGAGTTATATTTAGTCCAAAATAAAGTATAAGAGTGATCAAAACTATATTTTATGACGGTTCACCATTAAAAGGTGATAAGTGAACCTTTAGTGAAGATTAGAGTATATATGCCCTAAAATTGAACTCTTTCCGTATTTTAAGCCTTTATCTTTTATTGGGTAAATGTATAAACATTTAAAAACATATCTAATCATATTTTAGTTATTTCTATCCATTCCCGCCAGTACAACGGCTACTTGTTAACTAACATTTAAAATAATATTATTTTATTACTAGTGTGCTACGTAAGTTTCAAAGAAACTCATCGTTGCATATCGGGTACGCTATCGAACATAGCAACCCCTTTAAAATAAAATTAATATTTAATTCATAAATATTAATAAATATGAAAATTATTTATTCTTTATTTACCTGAGATGTTACATCCTTCCCCCCTTTTGGGAATTGCGTCCTCGCAATTTTATTCACTTATCAAAATAAGTGGGGGTATTTATCCCTCATAGCATTTTCAGATTCCCATGTTGCCTCTTCAATCACATGGTTTTTCCACAAAACCTTTACCTGATGAATCACCTTATTCTGTAACACTTGCTCCCTGTGGTCAAGAATCTGGACCTGTTGTTCCTCATAAGATAGGTTCTCTTCCAGATGAACTACCTCTGGGCTCAAAACATGAGATGGATCTGGCATATACTTTCTCAACATTGAAACATGAAAAACATTGTGTACCTGAGATAAACTCGGAGGTAAAGCCACCCGGTATGCAACTGATCCAACTCTTTCCAGAATTTCGTATGGTCCAACCAACCATGGACTCAACTTTCCTTTCTTACCAAATCTCATCACACTTTTCCAAGGAGAAACCTTGAGAAAAACATGATCACCTACCTCGAAAGATAGGTCCTTCCTCCGGTTATCCGCATAACTCTTCTGCCTGCTCTGAGCTGTTCTCATGTGCTTCTAAATCAACAGAACTTTTTCTGCCAACTCTTATACCAATTCTCGTCCCATCAACTTCCTTTCACCAACTTCATCCCAGAAAGATGGAGTTCGACACCGCTTCCCATATAATGCCTAAAATGGTGCCATCTGTATACTGGAATGAAAACTGTTATTATAAGAAAACTCAACCAAAGAAAGATGTTGGCCCCAACTTCCCTGATAATCCATAGAACAAGCTCGTAGAATATCCTCCAATTTCTGGATTGTTCGTTCTGACTGCCCATCTGATTGAGGATGAAAAGCTGTACTAAAATTTAATTCAGTACCCAACGAATTCTGAAGGCCTTTCCAAAAGTTAGAAGTAAACCTGGGATCACGATCCGATACAATGGAGAGAGGAACTCCATGTAACCTGACTATCTCTTTAAGATACAAACGGGAAAGTTGATCAAGAGAGAAAGTATCTCGTATAAAAAGGAAATGAGCATATTTGGTCAAGCGATCAACAATAACCCAGATTGCATTATTACCTCGAGATGTCCTCGGTAATCCCACAACAAAGTCCATGGATATGTTTTCCCATTTCCACTCTGGCACTGGTAAAGGCTGAAGCATCCCTTTCGGTAACTGATGCTCTGCTTTAACCTGTTGACATGTCAAACACTTCACAGTAAAATCAGCAATATATCTTTTCATTCCATCCCACCAGTAATACTTCCGCAGATCTCTGTACATCTTAGTACTTCCAGGATGAACTGAAAACGGAGAACTATGAGCCTCACATAACAAATAATTCTTCAACTGTGAATCACAAGGCACACATAACCTCTTCACAAACCTCAAAACACAAACACAAACTTATCCAAGAAGTCATGGAAAATTTTATTCATAAGGTCCATGAATACAGCAGGTGCATTGGTTAACCCAAAAGGCATAACTAAAAATTCATAATGGCCATATCTAGTACGGAACGTAGTCTTCGGAACGTCTGCTTCTTTTACTTTCAACTAATGGTACCCCAACCTCAAGTCAACCTTCAAAAAATACTGAGCTCCCTGGAGCTGATACCACTTCATTGGATGGCCCAACATCTGCTGAAGTTGTTGCAAAGGATTTCACCACCCCTTTCTGCTTGTAGTCTGGCTGCATTCCCCCAGTTGAGTTCTTCGTTGGACACTCGTTTGCATAATGACCCATTTCATTACACTTAAAACATCTTACAGTTGGCTTTTCATTTCCTGCTTGATCATCTTCCTTACAGTTACGAGCAATATGACCAGACTTACCACACCGAAAGCACTTACCAGACTTGGATAAACATTCTCCAGGATTCATTTTACCACACTTCTCACAGGATGGATATTTGGTTTTCTTACCTCCTTGCTTCTTTGATGAATTCTTCCCCTTTTCCTGCCAACTAGATCTCTTATTCTGTTGTTTGTCATAGAACACCTGATCATCGGCAAACTCCATTTCCACCTTCTCCGTACATCGAACAAGTTTTTCATAACTTTTGAACTCATGAGAAGCTAAAGCCCTTCGATACTTTGGCTTTAACCCTGAGGAAAAACGGTTTATTTTACTATCAAGATCTCGTATGAAGTTTGGAGCATACCTTGCCAATCGAGTGAACTTTTCTTCATAAGCAGCCACTGAGTCTTCCTCTTGCCTCAATTCCATGAATTGCTTTTCCATCCTAAGTCGAACAGCCTTAGGAAAATAATTCTCAAGAAACATACCTTTGAATTCATCCCAGTCAAGAGCATCAATCTCATCGACGTCCCTGATATTTTTAACCATAGACCACCACTGATCTGCTTCACCTTCAAAACGGTAAACAGAAAGACTAACCTTTTGATGTTCTGAACACCCCATGACATCAAAAATCTTCTCCAGTGCTTTAATCCACCCTTCAGCTTGCACAGGGTCAGATGATCCTCTGAATGATGGGGGATGTTGCCTCATGAAATGTTCCACCACTGACATGTTCCTCTGCGGTTGATCTGGCTGATCTCGTGCATGGATACCACCACCATTTATAGCCTGAGTCAACTGTGCCATCACTGCAACAAACTGTTCAGTTCTGATTCCGACCATCTCAGGTTGCTGATTTGGAAGGTTATCTTCCTCCTGATGTCGTCCCAACATAGCTGCTTTGTTTCCTCTGCGGAAAACCATTCTGAACACAGAAATATCTTAGGCGAAGCAACATGTTAATCCGTAAATGCTATATCATTTCAATCATATTATAATTTAACACTTTTCTAACTCCTAAAGTTGTCTAAACCGACCTCTGATACCAACTATAAGGCCTCGGCATTAAACCATACTTAAATATTGAATTAAATGAATAATTCACGTCGATGATCTTTTCAGGTTTAGAGTTTTAGAGAATTAGAACATAACTATTACATCTTAAAATATTACAAAGTAGAAACTTCTACTAAGTCTCCATAAAATAAAAACTCTTAAAAAGAAAGATGTCTAGATTCCATGTTTTAGATAGCATGAAATTCCCTTGATCCCATCCTTGACCTTATTCCACTTTAAGTCCTGTGAAAAACATTTCGAAAAACTTGGGGTGAGCATAAAAAGCTCAGTAAGGGATACAAAAAGAATGAAAAATGTTAGTTTTTCAAACATCAAGTAAACCATGTATACTATATCAAAGTAATACCTTCACCTTCATGAAGTAGTAAAAAAAATCTTCATTGAATAAAGTATCATTACTTACCTTTTTGTAACCAAAGGATTACCATAAAACCCATATAAAGAACACATAGAATATATAAAGGTAACTTGGGACATAAACATACTTAAGTGGAATAACTATACGGTTGACTTCCACACATATCACTTAATGGAATAGCCATACGGCCAATTTCCATACATACTTAATGGAATAGCCATACGGCCGACTTCCATACCCAATGCATTGGAGGTTATAACGTAACCACCCGTCCTGGTATTCACGGCACCACCCGTCATATGGTTTATAACGTAACCGCCCGTTAAAATGTCCAAGTACCAGTATAAAATCATAAAATATAAAACCAATATAAAGGAATGATAACATTTCCACATTTCAATCACAATATATCATAAATATATTGACATAATAGAATCCTTTTTCAAAACCATTTTCAATACCAAAACACATAAAAGAGTATATGGTATTTATTTTATTCTAAAAACATTACGGCTTGTTGAGAAAGCCAAAGATCAAATAATACTCGCGGCGGCGGAAAAGGTCGTTGTCATCGCGTACGTTAAAAAAACATTCCTTTTTGTCGTTTAGTAAAACGCTTCGTAGAAAAAGATTCCTTTTGTATAAAAGTAAAATTCAAAGGAGTTTATACACCTTATAAAAGAAAGTTGTGTATAAAACGAAATATGTCTCAATGAAAGGAGATTGAGAAGAAGTCCCTTACCTTGGGTCCGACTTGACTCGATCGTTCTTTAACGTCCTGAATAATAAACTTGAGTTAATTTATACTTGATTAAGAACCTTTTTAAAGTTCATTATTCTTTTTATATCACTTATTGCCATGTTATAAACATTATGTAACCATTTAAGTTAATAATGTTTGTTTTTTCAATATTTGGTTCTTAAGTCGAAAGTTGACTTCTTACAATTACATGTTGTTCATGTGGTCAAAAGTTCTTTATATCCAGAATGAAAGTCCTGATTTGGATATCATATATATCATATATATCCAGCATGTACATGTATTTATAATATTACAAAATCATTTAGAGGTAAGAAATGAAATGCACCGTTCATGGAGACGGTAAGCCGTACGTACGCATGAACGCTACTTTCATTTCTTTGTCATATTAATGGAATTAAAACTAAATGAGAGGTATGTATATTTTAATTCCAGAATTATATTCATCACTTAGATATATCATTAATTATATATATCCATTATATACATGTACTTTTAATAGTACATTACATTTGGGGATAAGAAATGAAATGCAACGTTCATGGAGACGTAAGCCGTACGTACGCATGAACGCTACTTTCATTTCTATCTCATACTTTAATGGAAAGAAATAATAATTATATAGAGGTATATTATAATTCCAGTATAAAATCATATATAATAACTTTAAATCCATCCTTTACACGTCCCACATATGGCATTAACGAATCACATCACTTTTAGGGGGCGGTAGTCCGCACTTCCTTAAATGAAGATATCGTGTTTACCCATAATGGAAACCATAAAGGTATGCCAAAAATAAAAAATACAGAAGCTTAAAGATAACATAAACATATTATATATCATATATAAAAATAGTTACATCATAATGTCCACCCTTGAAGGTGTTAAATGAGTATTGAACAATCATCGTTTCGGGAGGCAGAATTTCGCCATCCATGGAAACCGTATGTTCTTTAACCATTTGATGTAGTTGTGTGAGAGTTTAGCTCAAATAAATCTTATAAAAACATCCTAGTATATTTAAGATACTGGTGTTGTTACAAAATAAGTAAATAAAAAGAGTTTAGAGGGTTGGAGAAGCAAAATAAAACAAATGAACAAGAGAGAATGGATTACCTTTAAAAGTGTAACTCCTTTTTGATTTGAGCCTAAAGGCTTCCTTTGAAAGGATTCTGCCCAAAGGTAATCCTCTAGGATGAGGATAGGGATGTTGAGAGAGTAATTGGTCAGGGGTTGGCCGAGCCAAAGGCTTGAGGAGTGTGTGTGATGAGGTAGAGGTGGGGGCCTTTTATAAGAGGAGAGGAGGGGCACTTTTGGAAAGTAAAGAAATATTACTTTATTTGAAAATGTGTTTCGGTTTTAAAAGGTCCCACATTGATATAATTATTGGATAAGGTGATAAGGGTTCGAAATCCACTCATCCAATTGGTTTTGGCCATGTGTAGGTTTTAGATTTTTCATTATCTTTCCATTTTATTTAAATCGTCAAATAATGATGTCATCGCTGCATCATTATTATGTCATATATAATTTAATTTATTTAATGTCTAAAAATTATAAAAAAAAATACTATGATGTAGGAAATCTTTTTATCTTTCCAATTAATATTTATAATCAAAATTTGGACTTGTATAACCCCACTTAAAAATTATTTTAGTAAAACAATTTATGTTAGTGTCATTTTCACTTTAACATTAAATAAAAATATATTAATGTCATTTTCCAACTAAAGTGGCTCCATGGGGTCCCCAAGTTGTCCCATGGCTTGTCTTGGTCGGCCATGACTCACCCAATAGGTTTAGGACAAGTTTCATGGTGTTTTCACATTTTTATAATACCATTTTTACCTTAAACTACACTAATTACCTCTAATCGCGATTAATGAAAAAAAAGTTACTATTCACCAAAAAATTATTTTAATCTCATTGAACCACATTTTACATACTAATGACAACCATATATGTCGGATTTTCAAAATTCAATACACATTAGTGGTAAACTTTCATTTAACTGAAAAATCAGTTTGCTTGATTACCACTTAGTGGTTTCACTATTCATCAAAAATTGAAGTTTTTCAGAAAATTACCAAAAATTCACCCTAAGCTATATTTGATATTACGAATTCAAAAATGAGGTCCATTTTACAAAATTCAAAACATATAAGTCAAATTAATTAATTTAATAATTAATTCCCGCTGTCATGACAAATAGCGTGTTTTTGTGAAACAATAAGTATCAAAAGATTGACACCAGTTTAAGTCCAATTTCAAAGTGAAATTGATTCCAATGACCACTATTGGATTAACTGGTAAAAATATTTTCTAATTTCACTTTAAAACCAATTAAAATAATAATATAATAATATAAATAATTTAGATTAAAAAGAGGTTTTGAATTAAAATACAACATTTTACACTATTTATAAAAAAATGAACTTTATCAAAAAGGTACCAAAAATTTACACAAAGTAAATTTTGATGTCCCGATTCTAAAGAAGAGTTATATTTAGTCCAAAATAAAGTATAAGAGTGATCAAAACTATATTTAATTACGGTTCACCATTAAAAGGTGATAAGTGAACCTTTAGTGAAGATTAGAGTATATATGCCCTAAAATTGAACTCTTTCCGTATTTTAAGCCTTTATCTTTTATTGGGTAAATGTATAAACATTTAAAAACATATCTAATCATATTTTAGTTATTTCTATCCATTCCCGCCAGTACAACGGCTACTTGTTAACTAACATTTAAAATAATATTATTTTATTACTAGTGTGCTACGTAAGTTTCAAAGAAACTCATCGTTGCATATTGGGTACGCTATCGAACATAGCAACCCCTTTAAAATAAAATTAATATTTAATTAGTAAATATTAATAAATATGAAAATTATTTATTCTTTATTTACCTGGGATGTTACAATAAATGTATGTAATATCATATATAAAAAATCATTATCATGTTATATTTATTATTTACATCAATTACACATCATTATTATACCCATCCAAATAATAATGTATTGAATAACAATTACACCACGACGTGGAGACGGTAAGCCGTACGTACGCACGTATGGTGACATGTCATTCAAAGGATGGATAGAATAATGAATATGGTTGTTCCATATTTAAACTAACATCAAACTATATAGCATATAATGGAGTTATTATTTTAGAATGTAAGCAACAAATAAAGAGGAAGTGGAAGAAGAAAGGAACTTGAAAGAGGTGATTAAATATTTACCTCTTCTTCGGGTTCTTCCATTTGATTTGATCAAAAGGGATCCTTAGGTTGGATTTATGACTAAAAGAAGGACTCTAGGATGATGGGAGGACTTTTGAGAGGGTATTTTGGCTGGTTTTGTCCTAGAAAAATGGCTTTGAAGGTGTGAATTAGAGTGATGGGGGAGTGCCATTTTATAAGAAGGGTAAAGGGTACCTTAGGAAAAGCTAGAAATATTATTTTATAATAAAATAATTTTTGGGTTTATAATGGCTCCAAAATGGATTATTTAAAGGCAAAGGTGGGGATGGGTCCAAAACCACTCAATAAATAGGTTTTAGACAGGTTTGGGTCACTATATTAACTTTATCTTTTAGATTTAACTCTTTTTTAAATAGTTTACATTTACCATGTCTCTTTGTATTTTTATATTATATGGTTAATAAGCATACTATATACTTCCAAGAGAACCCCAAGCGATTCATTAATGATACACCTATCATTATATAAGTATTTTAGCCTAACCTTAGATTTTTTAGCAATAGAATATCAATTAATAATATAATATTTGTTTTAAAAACTCTTTTGTGTCAATTTTGACACTATTTGATATTTTGTTTTTTTCTAAATTCATAACAGCATTATTACATCGCAAAAAAATCCATCTAACTAACCCTAATATGTAATATTAACCAATAAAATTAGTGGAATTTATAAAAAGTCACAAATTAAATTTATTTGGACATTTATAATGAAATTATTTTAATCTTTCATTAATTTGATAAATACTGTATCATCATTGTGTCATAAATAAATTAAATTATTTAATGAATAAAAAATTTAAATAAAATTCCATTATGTAGGAAATATTTTTATCTTTCTAATTAATATTTATTGTCGAATTTATCATATGTATAACCATATATTAAAAATGTTTTAGTTATTAAACATTGATTTTAACTCTTTTAACTCATCTTTGAATTAAATAATAATAAATGACCTAATCTAATCCAAGTGGACCAAAAAGGTTCATATTTTATTCACAGGGTTGTTTATGGTCGAATTAAACTTATCTAATATAATTAGGACATGTTTTTGGGTAATAATAATATCATTTTTAACCTTAAATACCCTATTTACTTTTAATCATGGTAAATAAAAATAAAAAGTTACTATTCACCAAAAATTATTTTCATCTTATTGAACCAAATTGTTCACACTGATATCAACCGTGTCTCTCAGATTTTTTAAATTCCACTCACAGAAGCGGTAAAATTATGTTTCATGTTAATTTGAAAATTCTCCTAGGAGGTGGGTAAAAGATGGTGAAAAGTTCAATAAAATGTTTATATATCTTAAATAATAATAAACTGACTCCAATAAATTAAATTGAACATATATAGGTATTATGTATCTATTTTGACCTAAAATAAATTTAAATAAAATAAATAATTATTTAAATAAAAATTTGGTTTTAAACTATAACTCAGTGTTTTTCTCTATTCATCAAAAATTGAATGTTTTTAGAAAAATACCAAAAATTCACCCTAGGCTAATTTCGATATTCCGAATCCAAAAATTAATTCCATTTTGAAATTTAAAATTTATAAAATTTAAAAAAGTGTGTATTACTATTCAAAACAGCTAGTTTTATCTGTTGTGGTGTGTTAGAACTCGAAGTTGCGTACAACACATTTTGTTGTATTATTCAAAGCGTAGAATACCATGGAAGTTAAGGTGTTACATTCTCCCATACTTCAAATAATTTCATCCTATAAATTTCTAGAATAGTACTACATAAAAAGACTCGAGTGGTTCTTCATTATTAGTTCCTTGGGTTCCCACGTTGCATCTTCCATCTTATGGTTTATCCATAGTACTTTTACTAGACGAGTCGTCCAATTTCTCAGCACTTGTTCTCTTGTATGAAGAATCTTGACAGGCTCTTCGCAATAAGACAAATCAGGTTCTAGTTCTAATTCCTCATTGGTGAGTACATGCGTTGGGGCAGGCATGTATTTTCTCAATAGTGATACGTGGAACACATCGTGATCTTTGGAGATACATGGCATAATTTCCCAACGGTAAGCTACAACCCCAATTGGTTCTAGAATTTTGAAAGGTCCGATGTACTTGGGACTCAATTTACCCTTCTTACCGAAACATATAACACCCTTCCATGTATATATCTTCAACAAAACAAGATCTCCTACCGGAAATTCCAAATCCTTCCTTCGGTTATCAGTATATCTCTTCTGTCTACTTTGAGCTGCATTGATGTGTGTTTGGATTACCTTCACTTTTTCCATCATTTTCTCCACAACTTCTGGGCCTACAAGTTTTCTTTCACCAACATCATCCCAATACGTTGGTGTGCGACATCTCTTTCCATATAATGCTTCATATGGTGCCATCTGAATACTTTAATGGAAGCTATTATTATAGGAAAATTCTACCATTGTTAAATATTGATACCAAAAACCTTGAAAGTCAAGTGAGCAAGATCACAACATGTATTCTAAGGTTTGAATAGTCCGTTCTGATTGTCCATCAGTTTAGGGGTGGTAGGCAGTGCTCAATCGAAGTTCAGTATCCAGGGCTTTCTGAATACTTTTCCAAAATCTTGATTTAAAAAGTAGATCATGATCAGAAAAAATGGATTTTGGTACTCCATTAAGTCTTACAACTTCATTAATATATAATCTTGCTAAACATTAAAGTGTTAAATAATCTCTTATTGCAAGAAAATGTGTTGACTTGGTAAGAAGATCAATAATGAACCATATTGCATCATTCCTTCTAGGAGTCTTTGGTAGTCCCAGGACAAAGTCCATCGTAATATTCTCCCATTTCCACTCAAGTATGGGAAGAGGTTGCAATACTCCTCCAGTCTGTTGCCTTCCAGCTTTCACTTATTGACAAACCATACTTATGGACACAAAATCAGCAATCTCCCTCTTCATGTTTTCCCACCAAAAATGTTCTTTCAAATATCTATACATCTTAGTGCTACTACGGTGTATAGAGAAATTTGAACTATGAGCATTGTCCAAAAATTCCCTTTTTAGATCAGGTATATCAGGAACACAATGTCTCTTCCCAAATATCAAAATTCCATCTTCATACAAAAAGTCACTCAATCTCCCATCATTCACAGCTTTAATCTTCTTTTGAAACTCTTCATCACTGGTCTGAGAACTCTTTCACCTTTCTAGTAAATATGGTTTGGAAACCATTTGAAAAAGTATTTATGTTTCTTATTCCATAGTTATTCCCATATCTATATTTACTAGATCCGTGAATATAGGGTCCCTTTCAACTCTAATCATGTTCCAAACTCCATGATCTTTTCTGCTCAAAGCATGTGCCACCTTATTTTCCTTCCCCGGGTGGTAGTGTATTGTGCAGTCATAATCCTTGAGTAGTTCAAACCATCTCCTTTTCCTCATGTTGAGTTCTTTTTCTACGAAAATATACTTCAAACTCTTGTGATGAGTATAAATCTCACATTTTTCACCACATAGATAGTATCTCCTTATCTTCAAAGAAAATATTACAGCTGCTAAATCAAGATCATGAGTAGGATAGTTTTGCTCATGAATTTTTAGTTGTCATGATGCATAGGCAATAACCCTATCATTCTGCATATGTAAAAAACCAAGTCCATTCTTTAAAGCATCACTATAAATAACAATCCCATCATTCCCCGATGGTAGAGTCAATATAGGAGAATTTACTAATCTTATCTTCAGTTATTCAAAACATTATTCACACTCTTTTGACGAAAAAAATTTAACCCCTTTTCATGTGAACTTTGTTACTGGGTTATACAACCAGGAAAAATTTTGGATGAAATGTCGATAATAACCTGCTAAACCATTAAAACTACGTACCTCAGTTATACTCGTTGGTGCTGGCCATTCTTGGATTTCTCTTGTCTTAGAAGGATCAACAGAGATTCCATCCTTAGAGATAATATGGCCAGGAAAAGAAATCTCTTGAATCTAGAATTCACACTTTCTAAACATCCCATATAATTCATGTCTTCTATGAGTCTTCAGAATAATGCACAAGTGATTTTCATGATATTCTTAGCTTTTGGAGTATACCAAGATATCTTCAATAAATACCAATACAAAATAATCGAGATATTCCTTAACAACCCTATTCATTAGATCCATGAGGATAGAGGGTGCATTAGTCAATCCAAAAGACATTACTGTAAACTCATAATGCCCGTACGTAGTTCGAAATGTTGTTTTCGAAATGTCTTCCTTCTTCACACACAACTGATGATATCCAGATCGAAGGTCAATCTTTGAAAATTATTGAGCTCCATGAAGTTGGTCGAATAAATCATCAATGCGAGGTAGAGTATACTTGTTCATTATTGTTATAGCATTGATCTCCATGTAGTCAATGCACAACCTTATAGATCCATCATTCTTTTTAACAAAAAGTACAGGGGCTCCCCATGGAGAAACACTAGGGAAAATAAATCCCTTATTACACAATTCCTCTAGTTTTTTCTTTAGTTCCACTAATTCCACTGTGGCTATTCTATAAGGGGTCTTCGATATGTGCTTTGAACCAGGAATTAATTCAATAGAAAACTCAATTTCTCATTCTGCAGGATGTCCAGGTAAATCTTCTCGAAACACATCAACATATTCTTTCACAATAGATACATCCTCTATTTGAACATCCCTTTCCTCACCCAAAATATTTTCATTCTCTTCCTCCCCAATAATTGAATTTAGTCGATCTATTGGGGGTTGATCTAGATAATAATTAGGTGGTGACATTTCTTCTCTAAAGATAAGGTACTCATTATCATCATAAAAAATTGTAACCTCCTTCTTCTTACAATAAATTTTTGCATCATGGTCTGGAAGCCAATCCATACTGAGGATTATATCAAATTCAATCAAGGTTATGACGATGAGATCAGCAGATAAAGAACATTTATATGCCCTAATGGGGACTGATTCACAAAGCTTTGTTGCAATGATTCTTCCCTTATGAGTTTTTGCTGACAAATCCCTTGTTAAATCAAATTGGAAATATCTAATTTTCTTAGAAAATTGGGAATATATGAAACAATGCGATGATCCAGAATCAAATAAAGAATTTTCTAAACTTGAGGAAACCAATAAATTACCTACCACCATGTCTTTCGGAGATTCAAACTCAGTAGTAGTGTTAGAATAAGATTTTCCTTGATCCCTTGGCCTTTTCTAAGGTAAGATCCCCTGACGCTTAGGACATTCATTTTCAAAATGCCCCCTTTCTCTACAATTTTAACATTCAACATCGACAGCTTCTTTCTTCCCCTTGCAATCACAAGCTTGGCGGCATTTTTTCACCACACTTGTAATAGACTCCCATTCCATTTAGGCAATTACTAGGGTGTCTCTTCCCACATTTACTATAGGATGGATATTCAAATTTTCCCTTCTTCCCCTTATTTCCATTTCAATAGTGTTCAGCAGATCTCTTCTTCTCTTTCTTTGTTTTAAAGTCGTAAGACTTAGATAATTCTTTTTCTGTCTTGATAGAACATGAGACAATATCTTTGTACGACGAGAAGGATTGTCAGACTAATGCTCAATAGAGAAATGGTTTTAACCCATCAATTAAATGATCAATCTTCCTTCTTGGGTTACGTATATAATCTACTGCATGCCTCACTAACCTTGTAAAGTTAGATTCATACTTGGAGACATTCTCATCCTAATTTACCCTCAGACTCAGAAATTGTTCTTCCATATCCGCACGATGGTCATGAGGAAAGTATTTTTCTAAGAAAATTTCTTTAAACTCCCTCCATTCCATATTTTATACTTAATCGTCTTATTTGTTTTTTGAATCAATGAACACCAATGATCAGCATCTCCAGTGAGGCGGTAAACTGCCATGAAAATTTTTTCTCTTTCACTACTCCCCAAGGCGTGCAATATTTTCTCTAAGTAATTTATCCATTACTCAACTACTAATGTATTTGTACCCCCATTTAATGTTGGTGTTTTTTTCCTCATGAAGCGATCTAACATTGATCCTCCATGCTGTGTATTTGGGTGCTCCATACAGGTAAGGTTATTATTCATAACCTAAGTGAGTTGTCCCAGTATGGTGATTAGTTGATCAACACTAGTTGCATCACCAGCTCCACTATAATTATATTGAGTAGGAGTTAAATCCCCACATAGAGTGTGTGCATTGATATGGTTTCCATTCCTTCCACTAGGTTCCATTTCTTAAAAATGGCATACACTATATTAGTTTATGAATCGTAATACATAAATCTATACTTATAAAACACTTAACTAAAATTGAAAAGTTTATGGATAAAATCCATAATCATAAAAAAAATCTTTGAAGAAGTATATACTCATAAACCCTTCATAGTGATTACTAAAGAAAATGTGAATTATCCAAATCATATGCACTGGGAGTGTTGTAACCAATAGTGCAGCAAGGCCCGTTGTTGTGCACATGTTCCCATTCGAGTCAAGCTCAAAGCTATGTTTTTGGGTTTTACCCCTAGGTATATCTGTTTCAGATCCGCCTCTACCTGCATGTTTCCATACATGGATGTATTGCTTGGAAAACTCAAAAAATCTCTACAATACCAAAATTCTAGGATGTTCTTCTATACAAATCCTCAAATTCTATCTTAGGGCTATGTGCTCTAATAGGAATTTATCTAAATCTAGTTTCCAAGGTTTGTAATAAACTTCCTCTAATGCCAAATATAACTCCCCGACCCTAGTTACCCAAAGTCAGTTCATTATTACATAACATTGTAATAATCACAAAATATCAAGTCTTGAGAGATCGATTAGTTTAGTATCCTTTGAAGTACTAGATACATTCATAAGGTTTACATTACATCATATAATGTAAAACTACAACAAAATTTTTTCCTTAGAAAACACTAAGATCCCATAGACTATCCCTACAGGTTAGTCATAATATACATTTTCACATCCTGGGAAAAATAAAACATAGAAAGGGGTGAGCTCAGATTCTCAGTAAGGATAACAATATAGCGGAAACTTTCATAAATAAGCATAAACATTTAAGGAAATGTATAAAACTAAATCAAAATCCTTTTAAAAATGAACTTCAGCATAATATGGAAAATATAAAATCAAAATAATTCCATTTACTTACTCACATGGATATTCTACTAGTTGAATAATCACATGCAATATCAATAGCCACTTTCGTAATAATGGAATGTATAATGTCAGACTTTCATAACCACATAGTCAAGGCCTTGTGCCAAGACCACAAATAAGATTTTGTCAGTGCCTTGTACCAAGACACTAGTTTTTCTCATTAGACATGCCGATGCATCGAGGAGCTATATCGGGCTCCACCCGTCATTTACTAAGCCCAATGAATTCCTCATATGAAAAGGTTTAAACATAACATAAACATTCGTATTAAAAATGGAAAACAAAATGTCGATACTTTATCCATAAACCATGAATGGTATGAAATAACCCATCCATAGTAAAAATTATCACAAAACCTTCAATACAATATGTATGTTTTGTATAATAATAAATCAACTTCAAACAAACTTAAAATCCATCAAAGGATGTTGCCATAATTATATCAAAACCATTTTCGAGAAATATCTCTTTCTATTTTGAAATAATTTAAAGGTCATGTAATTATAAAAGAAAACATTTATATTTTAAAATATTCTTATAATCTTGTAAGGGATGCTTTGAAGATGTTATTACGGCATAAAATAGCCGCACCCGCTGTATATGTTAAAAAAACATTCTTACCTTCATTTTGTTGAAAATGTCATAAAGTGCCTTGTTTGGAAAAGGATAGAAATATTCCTTTAAAAACATATTATAAAATTAAAACAAGGGCATAAATGACTTTAACCCATATTCTATAATATAGTAAGAATGTTTTGAAATACATTTTTAAGAAACATGGATGTGGATGATAAAGAGGTTCCAGTAGATAATTACATATAAACAACCTCAGATAATGAAGAGATTGTGAATTTAACCCTTAACTTGTACTTTTCCTTGGTCGAGGGTAGGTTAACCTCATATATAATGGTGAAATAATTATTATTAAATTATAAAAGAATCATATACATTAATATGATAACATATATTATCTTTTAAAATTGTTTTGTTAATAATATCTAAGTATTAGCGTTGTTTTGGGTGTTAACAGATTCGTTTTCCATTATATTCATTGTTATGTGAGTCATATTAGTTATATATGGGAAGTATTTTATTCATATACATAATAATATCATGTCTTTAAACATTATTTTTAATCATCTAATGAAAATTCGTCTTGAATGGATACGATGGGGAATGAATCTCATCGTGTTCATGGATACAGTAATATTTACGTACGCACGAGCACAATATTATTATTTTGATTTTATAATAATATATAATTGGATGTAATATCATATATACATAATCATTATCATGTTATATTTAATATTTACATAAATTACACATCATAATTATACCCATCCAAATAATAATGCATTGAATAACAATTACACCACGACATGGAGACGGTAAGCCGTACGTACGCACGTATGGTGACATGTCATTCCAAGGATGGATAGAATAATGAATATGGTTGTACCATATTTATAATAACATCACAGTATATATAAGATACTGGATTTATTATTTTATAATGTAAACAACAAATAAATAGGAAGTGGAAGAAGAAAGGAACTTGAAAGTGGTGATGAAATATTTACCTCTTCTTCAGGTTCTTGCTTTTGATTTGATAAAAAGGACTCCTTAAATTGGCATTATATCTAAATTAAGTCCTCTAGGATGAAGGGATGACAGTTTAGAGGATATTTGGTCAGGGGTTGGATGATCCAAATGGATTTTAAGGTGTGAATTAGAGAGATGGGGGATATACCTTTTATAAGAGGGGTAAGGGGAACCATAGGAATAACTAGAAATATTGTTTTATAATAAAATAATTTTAGGTTTATAATTTCTCAAAAATATATTATTTAAATACTAAGGTGGGGATGTGTCTAAAACCACTCAACCAATAGGTTTTAGACAGGTTTGTGTCACTATATTAACTATATTTGTTAGATTTAACTCTTAGTTAAATAGTTTGACATTTACCATGTCTCTTTTAATTTTTATATTATATGGTTTATAAACTTACAATATACTTCCAATAGAACCCCAAGTGGATAATTAATGATAAAACTATCATTATATAAGTGTTTTGGATAATCCTAAGATTTTTAGTAATAGAATAAAAATTAATAATATAATATTTGTTTTAAAAACTATTTTTTTTCAATTTTGACACTATTTGGTATTTTGTTTTTTCTAAATTCATAAAAGAATTATTACTTATAAAAAAATTCTTCTAACTTACCCTAATATGTCATATTAACCAATAAAATTAGTGTAATTCATAAAAAGTATCAAATTACATTTATTTGTATATTTACAATGTCAATTATTTTAATCTTTCATTAATTTGGTAATTAATTCATCATCATTGCGTCATAAATAAATTATATTATTTAATGTCTAAATAATTTAAATAAAATTAAATTATGTAGGAAATATTTTCATCTTTCTAATTAATATTTTTAGTCAAATTTATCTTACGTATAACCCTATATTAAAAAAAATTAGTTATTAAACATCGATTTTAACTCTTTTAACTCTTCTTTGAATTAAATAATAATAAATGTCCTAATCTAATCCAAGTGGACCAAAGAGGTTAATATTTTATTCCTGAGTTTTTTTTTCAAATTACACTTATCATATAGAATTAGGAAATGTTTTGGGGAAATAATAATATCATTTTTACCCTTAAATACCCTATTTACTTTTAACCGTGGAAAACAAAAGTAAAAAGGATAATATTCACCGAAAAATATTTTCATCTTATTAAACCAAATTTTTTTCTTACTAATATCAACCGTGTCTCTCGGATTTTTGAAATTCCACTCATAGAAGTGGTAAAATTGTGTTTTATGTGAATTTAAAAATTCTCGTAGGAGGTGGGTAAAAGATGTTGAAAAGTTCAATAAAATTTTTATATATCTAAAATAATTATTAAATGACTCAAATGAATTACATTGAAATTATATAGGAATTATGTATCTATTTTGACCTAAAATAAATTTAAATAAAATAAATAATTATTTAAATAAAAATTCGATTTTAAACTATAACTCAGTGTTTTTCACTATACATCAAAAATTAAAAGTTTTCAGAAAAATACTAAAAATTCACCCTAGGCAAATTTCGATATTACGAATCCAAAAATGAAGTCTGTTTTGAATGTTAAAATTTATAAAATTTCAAAAAGTGGGTATTACTATTCATAACAGTTAGTTTGATTGGTTGTGGTGTTTTAGAACTTGAAGTTGCTTACAACACACACTATTGTATTATTCAAAAAGAAGCGCATCATGGAAGCATGGGGTGTTACATTCTGTCTAAGAAAATAGAGGAATATTACATGTCTTCCCTCCTACAAAAATTGTGGGATACAATGAATTAGTTTTGTAGCTGGAAAATACCATTTACTGAAAAAATACCTTTTTAAAAATTTCAGCAAAATATTTATTTATGACATGATCACTATCCACTATTTAGAGTGATTCCCCATGTCCAACCAGATACACAATCATATTCAACACACATTCATATATAGCATCGAATTGATCCATAGAATCATCGAATTTGCATAAATCATGTATGAAAAAGAGGAAGATATAAATATAAATTTCCTCATGTTTACCCTCTTATCTGAAGATGAGAGGATCTAGAAAATATAGTCTAAATGTATTAATTGAAATAACTAATAAATTAATATTTCAATTTTTTGTTACTTGATGTTACCTAAAACTCCAGGTAATATATAATCTATTCTACTCATCCACTCCATCCTACTTTAATGGATCAAAAGTTGAAATATTTGGAGCATAAATATATGAAAACATCTCTTGGAATCTATCTATGTTTCGAAGAGATCAAATATGAGAGATGTAGAATCTTAAAATGGGTGGATAATATTAAATATCAGTTTCCCCTATGTTAATGCTTGTCATATTTTGGGAATGGAAAATAATAACCCTTCATCCTACATTCATTAGGTCATATGGCCAAGAAATAAAAAGATCATGAATATAAATTTGGGCACAAAATCCCAAATTTCTTCTTATTCCCATGGTATGGGGGAATTTTTAATCTTAAAATTTTCACCACATACACCTATGGTAATAAATAATATTGATTCAATATTTGAAGAATCAATATATTTGTGGTTTTTGTTTGAAATGTAGGTAAAACCCTATGAATGGCTAATCCAAACATATTTTTTTAGGCTCAGTTTAGTGAAAATTACAAGGTACTACCATATAATTTCATGCCATATATTATCTACTATAATATTATAATATATATACCCTAATGGAAATATATGGATCAAAGGGACACAAATCAATAATATTATCATATAATTCAGTTAGCATAATTAACTAATATGAAATATATTATGGGTATTCTAACCAATGCGAAATACTTTACTGATAGTTAGGATGAAAGAATACTTTCATGGTATGATTTATTAGGAATTATTTCAATTAATAATGATGGGGTCTCTAAAATAAACATTTTAAATAAACATATTGAGGAGGACCCTTTAAATAAAAATTGCATTGACCCTAAATTAATTGGAGAAGGTGGTGAACCAAACAATAAATGTAAACATGGGACATAAGATCCCCTAGAGATTTTACTTAGAAATATAAAAAAACATATCCAATAATGGAAATGGAAAATTCATTGTCATTAATTTAATCCACCCTCTACTATGGAAAATATGATATATATGGTAAAAAAATATCTTTCCAAAATCAAGTATGGGACTAATGGAATATGGGGAATTAATGTCAAAATTTGTTGATGGAATTCACATAATAGCAACTATGTCCTAGAAGTAGATCAAATTTCACCGAAAGGTGACCAACAAAAACAAGAATGTAATTATAATCTAATAAGGGTAAAATATATAAATTAATAGGTCTACAGGAAACACTAACCTATTTAGATGACCATTTACCATGTGATCCACTAATATCATCCAAATTTTAGATAATATATAAAACGACCATTAATTTCCATCTAAGAATGTAATGAACCAATATTATGTCAATTGAAATCCCCTTTTTATAATTAGGTTATGTAGTATAATCACATGAAATCACATTTTGAAAATGATAAAAAAATTATAAATGAAGAATTTTTGAAATAAAATGTGTTTCTATAAGTTAGGAAAATAAACCAAAGATACAGTTACTTGACCATAAGAATATTAAACATGAACCTTATGAATAATAAAGTAGGAAATTGAATATTAACCAAAAAAATTATAATTTAAATTAGATTTTCCCATATTATTAGAGAAAATATGATATGATTATATCATAGTATAGGTAAATAAATATTATAAAAATATTAATCATTTTATGGTAATTTTAATGGTCATGAATATTTAATTATTAGTTTTTATTTAATAATTAACAATAAAATATATTTCATAAAATTTATTAAAAAATTATAATTTTAGGTCTTAATAATATAAGATAATTTTATGAGACATTAGTTAATTTTTCAATGTTATATAAAATCAGTTATAGTTTAAAATTGATATTTTTCGAGCGATTTATGATTTTAAATTATCTTTAATTTTATAAATTTTTTAAAATTATTTTCATATAATGGATTTCATTTTTAAATTAAAAAAATTGTGAAATGGTTAGGGATAACATTGGGGATTAACTGAAATACATGAATTTTTTTGTGAATAATAAAATGTGGTAATTTAATATATAACTAAATTATAACATAAATAAATTATTAATTGATTCATGGATGGTTTTAGAATAATTGATCAAAACTCATGTGATATACATTCTATATTTATTATCAAGAATCGACAATATTTCTTCTCTTACAAAAAATATTAAACTAATGAATTAAATAATGAGAAAACACCCATCTCTTCCACTATAAATACCACCCCCACCACCTCTTCTCATCGCACCTCTCAATCCATGAGCCTTTTCTATACTCATCCAAATAATATTTCCAATCCTTTACCCTATTTCTAGGAGATTTCTTCATAATGAAATAGAACTAAAAATCCCCAATATAGGTTCTCAAGATGAATGAATTAAGTGCTAAAACTCTCTTCCTATTCTTTTAATTTATTTTCATGTTACTTTATTTTCATTTTCTCACCTCACCTCCCCTAATAAAAATGGTAAGTCAAATTCAATAAAAATAAAAATATTGTATTTTTGTTATTATATTGGAATAATTCATCATCATCTATCTTTTCCCCTCCTTTAAAACTAAAAATGAAAACATTTTTTGTGATGTGTCCGTTTATCACATTCATGGGAGACAATGTTTTGAATTACCATTACTCACATCAAGGCTAGTCATAAACCCAATATTATGTATGAACCAAATTTTAATATATTATTAAATTTTCATTTATTTTTCTAGAGTCAATTTTTAAACGTGATGTTAATTTAAAAAACAAAAAGTTTTTGTTGTGATCTAAGACCACCAAAGTAAACCCAAATGATAATCATTAACTATTTATCTAATGATTTAATTCCATGCCATAAAAACAAATAATATTTAAAACCATTTTAATCTCTAGATGATAATTAATAACCTATATGTTTAATTCTTGATAATTAACCTCACATTATAGAACTTATTGTACATGTAAACAACTAAACCGATCATTAAATCCAAGGAAACCAACGCTCCAAATTGATGAGATTGAATCTATTAATGAATCAAAAATGAAATAAATTTAGCTAATAAAGTTATAATAAATAAAATTCATGTAAAAATGAATTTCTAATTATATATTAATGAATCTAATTTATTTATCTAGGACATTAACATCATGTGGATAACACCTTTGTAAATAAGGTTAGGGATTCTTCTCGAACCTACATTTTTTCATCGGGTTAAATTCTCTATAATTTTACCCAAATGAAATTCTATTTTATTTTTATTTACAACATATAAAATTATTTTATATGTTCTTAAATCAAGTATAAATATCCAGTGATCCTTATTTTTCATGGATATATATGTTTTTAAAGGGTTCCTTAATTAATCCCTTTTAAAAAGACAGTCTGATTTAATGGGACATCATGAATACTTTAACAATTTCAAGTGAACACTATAATATGTTTTTAAGAATCATTTACTTTTAATAAAATCACTAATTTTATTATGAAATCATTCTAGGATCACTTATTGTTTTATATAAATTATTTTTCCATTTTCTTCATTAAATTCACTTTAGAGTTTTTATTAAACCGTAGTAAATGTTTTATGTATGATCATTTATAATCATGATTCATACATGTTATCACATATGTTTGACATCACTAATCATTATCTATTACAATTATCCATTATGAATGCCCATGTATGATTTATTTTTTTCTCTCATGGACACTTTTAAGGTACACCCATTTATTATGATTTTGATATGATTATAATACCCAATTACTTCCAAGGGTAACCATTATCATTATGTTTGATTAATTATTTCTGACCATTTATGTGGAACACGTATTAATGGAAATTTTATGATGGGTGTACCCTTATTTCATTCCAATTCATTGGTTAATGTTTAGTCTCATGCGATGTTATGTACAATGGTCTTTTCATTTAACCTTGACTAGTTCTCCTTGTGCAACAGTCTTGGTGAATAGCCTTGACTCGTGCTCCACGTGCAATTATGATGGGGGTCAACCTTGACTTATGACTGTCTATATTAAATGAACTTTGACATAGGGTAATGTTATATTTTCTATTTCCTCTACATTACAATGATTCTATGATTATATGGTCCCATGTTCTATATGTTATGATTCCTTAGGTTTAATCATGTTCCATGGATTTCTATATCATTATTTTATACGTTCTAACCCATGTTCAAGGATTTATTTTAATCTTTATTCCCTTACTAGTATTTTTATCTCATCCCTTTGTTCATGTAGTACCCAGGTTATACTATGTAGATATAACTATAAATACAAGATATTATCTTACAAGGGATGATAAATAAAATAAATGTTTTATTTAGTCCCATGTTTTCAGTTTTATTTACAAAGTCATCCAAAAAACAAGACAATATGATACATCTCTTGTAATTTTATGTTTAAATATTCTTAAAATCATTTAATGATATCTGTATAATTCTAGGTTTTTTATAGTTTTTATTAGTGGAAAATTTTACTTATTTTTGGACATTAGGAAGAGATCTCTTTAGTAAGAACCCTAGGAATAATACCAAGTATGAGAAAACATCCCTAAATTTAGTTAAGTATAGAGTAATTTGATTATCAATCAAATACATCCTTTTTAGATACTAAATGTGAAAATAGTTTAAGCACAGACGTACCTATGAGTGAAAACATCATCAAGGTGTTCAAATCCTGGGATGAGTTATCCCGGTACACGTCAACATGCCTTAATGTGCACCTGGTATGACACTCTCTGGGGACATGCTTGGATAAATTCATAATCTCATTATGAATAATTATTATGGGAACAAAAAAAATAACATAATAAAATATGTTAGGAAATTGATCATGGATATAGTATATTGAAACATAGGGAAACACAAGTTAGGATATAGTTTTCCTTTATTGGTATATCCCTTCATGTTAAAAGAGTAGTTTTATTATAATCATTAGTCATGTATTAAATCCCCTAAATTGAACTTTATCTTTTTTAGATAATGGACGAAAATAGAATAACACCTACCAATAATCAATAGGATAGGGAATGTGATGATTTCAGATATGAAATTCCATATATGATGGGAATGAGTGTTCAAAACCTTATTCCACTACTTTCATAGCTTTCTCAAGTTATTAATAATAAATTGAACTATGTAGAATACCCTTATTCTACAAGGAATGAACATGTTGTCAATGATTCCTTCCTGTAGTAAAGTCATCCCATGCATAGTGGATCTTCTAAACCCCTCTTCAATGACTAGTGGATTAACTCCATTAAAATGATATTCTCTGTCCTCTAGTGCTCATAAGAAGATAAAGTTGTGCAAGTATTCTATCGTTTTTATAGGAAAGTAGATCAGAGGTGGAAACTAAACAAAAAAATGATGTCCAATGAATAAATTTCTTACCAGGATTGGGATAAATTCATGAAAATGATATTCAATAAATATTTCCCCTAACCCACCATCTCACGATGGAAAGAGTGTTCCTAGAACATAGGAAGATGGATGATGAGTCTGTCGAGGTGCATGATGAAATCATAACATGTATTTCAAGATACACCTCATGATTTTTCATGAATACCCAAAGAAATGTAGATAACTAATTTAACAGACAAATTATGAGTCTATAAAAATCATTAGTGATACAAAATATTAATATTTGTGAAGATATTGTATGTTGTTTCATCAAAGATGAAATGGATATCGGAGACTCTCAATGGTCTCATGGACCATGTGACAAGAAGTGTAAAATAGATTCAACTGTGGGTAAATCAAAAAATAAATCACATGATGGAAGAACAAACAAATATCACACATTTCAAAATTGTGGGAAGAAGAATACATAGAACTATATAAAGGTAACCATGAAATGTATTAGATATGGAATAATGGGACATCTAGCTAATAACTGATGAATGGATACAATCTATCCTAATAATGTTGAAGTAGAATGTATGGTTCATATCCATGCTAAACAAGTAGTGAAGTGTTTAAACTACACGTAACATGTGAATTTTTTGAACCAATTCCATTTGCTGAAGGTTTTCAGAGGAAATCAATAACATCCTCCAAGGAAATAATGAATGGAATATATAATCGCTATTTATGAAGTGGAGACTCATAAAGATGTTGGGACAAGTATGCTGGATATTAATTCAAGAATATAGAACATATAGTTTTATTCTATTTCTGTGGATTCATTAAAATCATTCATTATTAGTTGAACTATTCAAATACCACCTCAAAATATGGAGGTTGAGTTATCTATGACAATAGAAAATGGTGAAATGATTACAAAAAATGTATGTAACTCTTCCCCATTTAATGTCTCTGGACTAAAATTCATGGAAAATGTCATCATAATTCCTTTGGTAGAGTTTTATTCTATATTGGTCTTGGATTGTCAATACTTATACCAATCGAACATCAAAATTTGGGAAAGGGACATCACTTTTCACATCACAAAGAATATTCTAATTCATAAAAAGTCTAATGTGTAAGATGAATCTCCATTAGAATCATGGTATAATAAAAGGATATTAATTCCTTATGAGTATGAATATCTGAATCCAATGACTTAGAAAATGGGATGATCATGCCTGAATACATTCCCATCATGGGGGATTACTCTAATGTATTCCCTAAAAAAATTGGTCTTCCTCCTGATCGAGAGGTTCAGTTCTTATTTTCACTTATTACATGATCAGTTCCTATATCAAATACACTGTATAGAATGGCTACTATTGAGCTAGAATTGTTGGAGATGATGTTATAGGAGAATATGGATTATGGTTTTTTATGCCCGAGTGATTCATCATAGGGTGTGCCAGTTATCTTCATCAGGAATAAGGATAGGACAATGCTCCTAAGCATTTATTATAGTGATCTCAAAAAAATCACAATAAAGAAAAAGAATCCCCTTCCATGAATAGATTACTAGTGTAAACATCTATGTGGGGCTAGTAATTTCTCTAAGGTGGACCATCATTTAGGATATATCCAATTAATTGTGAGGAAGGAATACATTCCCATGACTACCTTTTTAAAGAGGGTTCGCCATCAAAAGGCGATAGTTCGACCTTTTAGTGAAAATTAGATTATTCCATGCTTAAGATTGGATTTATTCTCATTTTAAGCCTCTAAAACACTATCTAATTCATAAATAGACATAGATAAGAATATCTATTATTCATTACTTACTTGGGATGTTACATCCTTTCCCCCTTTATAAAATTGTGTCCCCGCAATTTATTTACTTATCGAATAAGTGGGGGTATTTATCCCTCATAGCATTTTCAGATTCCCACGTTGCCTCTTCAACCATATGGTTTTTCCACAAAACTTTTACCTAGTGAATTACCTTATTTCGCAACACTTACTCTCTTCAGTCAAGAATCTGAACCGGTTGTTCCTCATAATATAGATTCTCTTCCAACTGAACTACCTCTGGACTCAAAACATGAGATGGATCTGGCATATACTTCCTCAACATTGAAACATGAAAGACATTGTGTACCTGAGATAAACTTGGAGGTAAAGCCACTCGGTAAGAAACTGATCCAACTTTTTCCAGAATTTTATATGGTCCAATGAACCTTGGACTCAGCTTTCCTTTCTTACCAAATCGCATCACACTCTTCCACGGTGAGACTTTGAGAAAAACATGATCACCTACCTCGAAAGAGAGATCCTTCCTCATATTGTCTGTATAACTTTTCTGTCTTCTCTGAGCTGTTCTCATGTGTTTCTGAATCAACTGAAATTTTTCTGCCATCTCTTCTACCAATTCTGGTCCCATCAGCTTCCTTTCACCTACTTCATCTCAAAAATCTAGAGTTCGACACCGTTTACCATATAATGCTTCAAACGGATCCATTTGTATATTGGAATGAAAACTGTTATTATATGAAAATTAAACCTAAGAAAGATGTTGGTCCCAACTTCTCTGATAATCCATAGAGAAATCACGTAGCATATCCTATAAGGTCTGAATTGTTCGTTCTGACTGCCCATCTGATTGCGGATGAAAAGCTGTACTAAAATTTAATTCAGTACCCAATGACTTTTGAAGGCCCTTCCAAAAGTTAGAATTAAACCTAGGATCATGATCAGATACAATGGATAGGGGAACTCTATGCAACCAGACTATCTCTTTAAGATACAATCGAGAAATTTGATCTAGAGAGAAAGTATCTCTAATAGGAAGGAAATGAGCAGATTTAGTCAAGCGATCAACAATAACTCAGATTGCATTATTACCTCGAGGTGTCTTCAGTAATCCCACAACAAAGTCCATGGATATATTTTCCCATTTCCACTCTGGTACTGGTAAAGGCAGAAGCATCCCTTTCGGTAACTGCCGCTCTGCTTTAACTTGCTGACAAGTCAAACACTTCACAGTAAAATTAGCAATATCTCTTTTCATTCCATCCCACCAGTAATACTCCCGCAGATCTCTGTACATATTAGTACTTCCAGGATGAACTGAAAACGGGGAACAATGAGCCTCATGTAACAACTCATTCTTCAACTGTGAATCACCAGGAACACATAATCTCTTCCCAAACCTCAAAACATAATCATTATCAATGTTAAATTCAGGAAACTTACCCTTCTGAACCAGTTCTACCTTTTTCTGCGACCCACTATATTTCTTCTGTGCTTGCTTAATTCTGTCTAATAGGGATGATCTCACTGATACCTCAAACAAAACAGAAGAACTTCCGGCACCAAAAACTTCTATGTCAAAGTTCATCAAATCAAAAACCAAAGGATCCCATTACAAATGTATCATGGTTAATGAAGCATTACTTTTTTGACTCAAATCATCAGCCACTTTATTTGCTTTTCCCGGATGGTAATGAATTGTACAATCATAATCCTTGATTAATTCCAGCCATCTCCTCTGTCTCATGTTCAATTCTTTTTGAGTGAATATATACTTTAAACTTTTGTGATCATTATATATTTCACACTTTACTCCATACAAATGATGCCTCCAAATTTTTAGAGCAAAAACAACAGCAGCTAATTCCAAGTCATGCGTAGGGTAATTTACCTCATGAGTTTTCAACTAATGTGAAGCATAAGCAATTACCTGATCATTCTGCATTAGGATGCAACCAAGTCCTTTCAATGAAGCATAACTGTATATAACAAACTCACCATTCCTGGAAGGTAGTGCCAAAACTAGAGCATTCACCAATCTTCTTTTCAAATCCTGAAAACAATCATCACATTCTTTTGTCCAGATAAACTTAACACCCTTCCGAGTTAGCTTATTCATTGTACTAGATAACCGTGAAAAATTTTCAAAAAACCTTCGGTAGTAACCTGCCAAACCAAGGAAACTATGGATCTCGGTTAAATTTATGGGTCTTGGCCATTCTTCAATAACTTTTGTTTTAGCAGGATCAACAGTTATGCCATTTTTTGAAACAATGTGACCAAGGAAAGAAATTTGTTGTAACCAGAACTCACACTTGCTGAATTTCCCATACAATTTCTTTTCTTTTAAGGTTTTAAAAATAACCCTCAAATGTCTTTCATTCTCCTATTTACTTTTAGAAAACACCAAAATATGATCAATGAAAACAAACACAAACTTATCCAAGAACTCATGGAAAATTCTATTTATAAGGTCCATGAATACAGCAGGTGCATTGGTTAACCCAAAAGGCATAACTAAAAATTCATAATGGCCATATCTAGTACGAAACACAGTCTTTGGAACGTCTGATTCTTTTACTTTCAACTAATGGTACCCCGACCTCAATTCAATATTCAAAAAATACTGAGCTCCCTAGAGCTGATCAAACAAATCATCGATATGAGGCAAAGGATACTTGTTCTTAACAGTGATATTATTCAAGGCTCTATAATCAATGCAAAGTCTCATTGAACCGTCTTTCTTTTTAACAAACAAGACAGGAGCACCCCATGGTGATGTGCTAGGTCGAATGAAACCTTTATCTAATAACTCCTGCAATTTCTTATTTAACTCTAAAAGTTCAACTTGATCTATTCGGTAAGGGGGTTTTGAAATTGGCTTAGAATCAGGAACTAAGTCAACAGTAAATTCAACTTCTCGATCATGAATAATACCAGTCAACTCATCAGGAAAAACATCAAGATACTCATTTACCACTGGTACATCATTAATCTGAACAGTTCCTTTATTTTCAACAATATCTGCAAGGTAACATTCATTTCCATATTTTACTAGTTTCTCAACTTCCTGATATGTTATCAAAATCAAGGGTTCATTCTTGTACACAAACTGAAAATCTTTCTGAAAAGAAACCATTTTAGCTCTGCAGTCAATCTTAGCATGATAAATAGAAAGCGAATCCATGCCCAAAATAACATCAAACTCTACTAGAGGAAAAACAATAAGGTTTGCTGGTAGATTCTTTCTGCACACAAGGATAGGAAGGTTCTTATAATTTCTTTTTGTATCAACACTCCCTCCGAGTGTTTTTACCATAAGTTCAGGATTCATATCTTGAGATGGAATTTCCAATTTACTAGAAAACTTATCAGAAATGAAAGAATTTGTAGACCCTGAATCAAACAACACATTGGCATAATCTAAACAAACAAACAGTGTACCTGATACTACTTCATTCGATGTCCCAACATCTGCTGAAGTAGTTGCAAAGGATTTCACCACCCCTTTCTGCTTGTATTCTGGATGATTTCCCTCATTTGAGTTCTTCTTTAGACACTCATTTTCATAATGAACCATTTCATTACACTTAAAACATCTTATCGCTGGCTTTGTATTGCCTGCTTGTTCATCTTCCTTACAGTTACGAGCAATATAACCAGACTTACCACACTGAAAGCACTTTCCAGACTTGGATAAACATTCTCCAGGATTCATTTTACCACACTTCTCACAAGATGGATATTTGGTTTTCTTACCTCCTTGCTTCTTTGATGAATTCTTCCCTTTTTCCTGCCCACTGGACCTCTTATTCTGTTGTTTTTCAAAGAACACCTGATCATCGACAAACTCCATTTCCACCTTCTCTGCACATCGAACAAGTTTTTCATAACTTTTGAACTCAAAAGAAGCTAAATCCCTTCGATAATTTTTCTTTAACCCTGAGTAAAAACGGTTGATTTTACTATCAAGATCTCGTATGAAATTTGGAGCATACCTTTCCAGTCGAGTGAACCTTGCTTCATAAGCTTCCACTGAGTCATCCTCCTACCTCAATTCTAGGAATTGTTTTTCCATCCTAAGACGAACCACCGTAGGAAAATATTTCTCAAGAAACATACCTTTGAATTCGTCCTAGTGAAGATCATCAATATCATCACTATCCCTGATATTTTTCACCATAGACCACCACTGATCAACTTCAGCTTCAAAATGGTAAACAACAAGACTAACTTTTTGATGTTTTGAACACCCCATGATATCAAAAATCTTCTCCATTGCTTTAATTAACCCTTCAGCTAGCATGGGGTCAGATGATCCTCTGAATGATGGGGGATGTTGCCTCATGAAATGTTACACCACAAACATGTTCCTCTATGGTTGATCTGGATGATCTCGTGCATGGATACCACCACCATTTATAGCCTGAGTCAACTATGCCATCACTGCAACAAACTGTTCAGTTCCAATTCCGACCATCTCAGGATGCTTATTTGGAAGGTTGTCTTCCTCCTAATGTCGTCCCAACATAGCTGCTTTGTTTCCTCTGCAGAAAAACATTCTGAACACAGAAATATCTTAGGCGAAGCAACATGGTAATCTTTAAATGCTATATCATTTCAATCATACCATAAATTAATTTATAATTTAACAATTTTCTAACTCCTAAAGTTATCTAAACCGACCTTTGATACCAACTATAAGGCCCTGGCCTTAAACCTTACTTAATATTGAATTAAATGAATAATTCACATTGAGTATCTTTTCAGGTTTAGAGTTTTAGAGAATTAGTACATAACTATTACATCTCAAAAGATTACAAAGTAGACACTTCTACCAAGTTTCCATAAAATAAAAACTCTTAAAAAGAAACATGTCTAGTTCCATGTTTTAGATAGAATGACTTTTCCTTGATCCCATCCTTGACCCTATTCCACATTAAGTCCTGTGAAAACATTTCAAAAAAACATGGGGTGAGCATAAAAAGCTCAGTAAGGGATACAAAAAGAAGGAAAACTGTTAGTTTTTCAAAACAACAAGTAAACCATGAATACTTTATCAAAGTAATACTTTTCACCTTTATGGAGTAGTAAATACTCCTCACTGAATAAAATATCATTACTTACCCTTTTTTAACCAAAATATTACCATAAACCCCATTTAAAGAACACATAACATATAAAGGTAACTTGGGACATAAACATACTTAAATGGAATAACCATACAGTCGAATTTCACACATATCACTTAATAGAATAGCCATACGGCCGACTTCCATACCCAATGCATTTGAGGTTATAACGTAACCACCAGTCCTGGTATTCCACCACCACCTGTCATATGGTTTATCACGTAACCACCCGTCAAATGTCCAAGTACCATTATAAAATCATAAGACATAAAACAAATATAATGGAAAGAAAACATTTCCACACTTTGATCACAATATATCACTAAAATATATTGACATAACAAATCCATTATAAAAAACCATTTTCAATACCAAAATACATAAAATATTAAATGGTATTTATTTCATTTTAAAAACATTACGGCTTGTTGAGGAAGCCAAAGACCAAATAATACTCGCGGCGGTAGAAAAGGTCGTTGTCACCGCGTACGTAAAAAGAAACATTCCTTTTTGTTGTTTTGTAAAACACATTGTAGAAAAAGATTCCTTTTGTATAAAATTAAAATTAAAAGGGGTTTATACACCATATAAAATAAATCCTTGTATTAGAACAAAATATGCCTTAATGAAAGGAGATTGAGACGAAGTCCCTTACCTCAGGTCCGACTTGACTTGATCGTTCTTTAATCTCATGAATAATAAACTTGTGTTAATTTATACTTTCTTAAGAACCTTTTTCAGGTTCATTATTCCTTTTATATCACTTATTACCATGTCATTAACACTATGTAATTATTTAAGTTAATAACGGTCGTTTTAAATATCATTGGTACTTGAGTCAAAAATAAACTCTTTATAATTACAAGTTTGTTCATGGGGTAAAATATACATTATATCCAGAATTATAATCATTATTTAGATATCATATATATCATATATATACATTATATACATTCATTTATGATATTACATAACATTTAGAGGTAAGAAATTAAATGCACCGTTCATGGAGACGGTAAGCCGTATGTACGCATGAACGCTACTTCCATTTCTATTTCATATTTAATGGAATTAAAACATAATTATACATAATAGTATTATAATTCCAGTATGTTATCATATATAATATCATTAAATTTATACTTTATACATACCACATATGGTATTAATGAATCAAATCCCTTTTAGGGGGCGGTAGTCCGCACTTCCTAAAATAAAGATATCGCGTTTACCCATAATGGAAACCATAAAGGTATGTCGTAAATGAAAAATAAAGAAGCTTAAGGAAAAAATAAACATATTATATATCATATATAAATATAGTGACATATTAATGGTCACCTTTGAAGGTGTTATAAGAGTATTGAACAATCATCGTTTCGTGAGGCAGAAATTCTCCATCCACGGAAACAGTATGTTCTTTAACCATTAGATATAGGTGTGTTTAAGTGTAGCTCTAATAATTATCATAACAACATCCTAGAATATTGAAGATACTGTTTTTGTTACAAAATAAAGGAATAAAAAGAGTTTAGGGGGTTGGAGAAGCAAAATAAAACAAAAGAACACAAGTGAAGACATTACCTTAAAATCGGGTAACTCCCTTTGGTTTGAACCAAAAGGGTTTCTTGAAGAGATTCCTGCCTAAGTTAAGGCTTCTAGGATGAGTAGAGTGATGTTTAGAGACAAAATGATCAGATATTGGCCGATCAAAAGTCTTGAGATGTGTGGGTAAGGAGGTAGAGGGGGGCCTTTTATAAGAGGAGAGGAGGGGCACTCTTGGAAAGGTATAAAATGTTACTTTATTTTCAAATGAGTTTCGGATTTTAATGGTCACACATTGATGTGTTTCGAGTATAAGGTGATAAGGGTTCTAAATCCACCCATACAATAGGTTTTGTACATGTTTAGGTCTTAGATGTTACATTATCTTTCCATTTTATTTAAATCGTTAAATAATGAGGTAATCGCTGCATCATCATGATGTCATAAATAATTTAATTTATTTAATTTCTAAAAATTATAAAAAAAATACGATGATGTAGGAAATCTTTTTATCTTTCCAATTACTATTTATAGTTAAAAATATGACTTGTATAACCCCATGTAAAAATTGTTTTAGTAAAACAATACATGTTTGTGTCATTTTTACTTTTACTTTAAATAAAAGGCATTAATGTCATTATCTTACCCAAGTGGCTCCATGGGGTCCTAAAAATCGACCCATGGGTTGTCTTGGTCGTCCATGACTCATAAAATAGGTTTAGGACAAGTTTCTAGTTATTTTCATTTTATTATAATATCATTTTTACCTTAAATCACACTAATTGCCCTTTAATCGCGGTTAATAAAACTTAAAAGTTACTTTTCATCAAAAATTATTTTTATCCCATTGAACCACATTTTACTTAATAATTAAAATAATTTATATTGTATTTTTGAAATTAAAATCACAGAAGTGGTAAAGTTCCATTTAAATGAAAAATCAGTTTTTGTAACTACCACTTTGTGGTTTCACTATTCATCAAAAATTAAGGTTTTTCAGAAAAATACCAAAAATTCACCCTAAGCTATATTTGATATTCCGAATTCAAAAATGATGTCTATTTTACCAAATTAATAACATAGAAGTTTCATTAATTAATTTTATAATTAAATCCCGCTGTCAAATCAAATAGCGTGTTTTTAAGAAACAATACCTATCAAAAGATTGACACTCGTTTATGTCCAATCTCAAAGTGAAATTAATTCCAATGATCACCATTGGATTAAATGGTAAAAATATATTCTAATTTAACTTTAAAAACAATTCAAAATATAATCTAATAATATAAATAAATTATATTAAAAAGAGGTTTTGAATTAAAATACAACATTTTTCACTATTCATTAAAAAAAATGAACTTTATCGGAAAAATACCAAAAATTTACACAAAGTAAATTTTGATGTCCCGATTCTAAATAAGAGTTTTATTTGGTCCAATAGAACGTATAAGAGTGACCAAAACTATATTTAATGAGGGTTCACCATCAAAAGGTGATAGTTCGACCTTTTAGTGAAAATTAGAGTATTTCATGCTTAAGATTGGATTTATTCTCATTTTAAGCCTCTAAAACACTATCTAATTCATAAATAGACATAGATAAGAATATCTATTATTCATTACTTACTTGGGATGTTACACTTATGCATGATCTGGAGTTTGAGGCAGTGATCTTCATTCTGAAAATATGGATTAATAATCTCTGTAAGGAGATGTGTGAGATATATACCGATCAAAAGTGTCTCAAAGATATATTCACATAGAAAGATATTAATATATTCCATAAAATATGGTTATAGATCATTAATGATTATGAATTCTCAATCCACTACCATCCCCGTAATGAAAATAATGGGGAATATTCTCTAAGTATAAGGAATCATATATCTTTATCAATGATGTAAATTGATAAGGATCCAAATTTCATAGATTTGTAAAGGATGTACATGGGAATTGTTAAGTAATGAACATCATAAATCTTCTCTAAAATTATTTCTCAACCATCCCATATAAATAAAATAATTTATTATCAATGGAATGATGAGGAAATTCAGAAAAAGGAGGAATCTGTTAAAATGGGAAATCCTATGCATTCAAGATCTATGAGGATGGAGTGGTACGATTTGGGTCATGAATATATGTACCTTACAATCCAATGATAATATGGTTCATCGGAATGACTCACATAGCTCAACCTTTTGTATTCACCCAGGGAGCATAATTATGTATCAAGATCTCCTACAGAACTTTTTGCAGGACAATATGAAATTTGAGATCGCTGAATATACATCAATATTTCAGGTATGTCAGAAAGTGAATGAAGAACAACAAAAATATAAAGGGATGATGAAACCATTATACCCACCAATATGGAGGTGGGAGAACATCACCATGGACTTTTTCATTGGAATTCAAAATAATTCTGGAGGATACAATGCAACACGAGTTATTATGGATCTACATAGAAAGACAGATAACTTTATCACAATTCGAGTGGACTTCTCACGGGATCAACTTGAAAAGATATACATCAAACAAGTAATATGTCTCAATGGGGTACCATTTTCAATTCTATTCGATTGAGATCCTAGATTTACATCAAGGTTCTAGAGAATACTCTAATATGATCTGAGCACCGATCTAAACTTCAGTATGACCTATCATCCCCAAATCGATGGATAATATGTGTGAACTATTTAGACACTACAAGACATGTTTAGAGTCTAATATATAGAAATCAAATGTGTATGATACCATCATCATAATATCATTGACTTATGATACAAAAATAGTTTCCATTCGATCAGCCGAATGGATCTATATGAATCCCATTATGGGAAAAGTTGCATAACCATGACAAGATGAGATGAAGTCATTGAGTGAAAGCTGGAATCTCTTGAAATGGTCGAAGAATTGGTGTAAATTAAGAAAACCCATTAATATAACATCAAGGTAGAAAATATTTAACAAAATGGTTATGCATCCATTCGTCAATGAGACCTTCATCATAATGTTGGAGACCTAGTGTTCCTCTGAAAATCACTATGGAAGACGGTCATAAGATTTGGGATGAATGGAATGTTATGATACTGGTACATTGACACCATTGGAATTATTGATCGTGTCGGAGCTGAGGCATATTGAATATAAATTCCACCTAACTTGTCTAAATTACACGATGCATTCCACAAATCCCTCATAAGAAGTACATTCGGAATCCATCACATATAATGACTTGAGATGCAGTACAGTTGTCGAATCATCATTCTTACCAGGAGTAGCTAGTGAAGATCATGGAATGTAGAGATAATGTCATATGAAACAAGAATACTCACATGGTCAATGTAATATGGTGGCACCCTATGTATGAAGTGGCAACATGGGAACTAGAGAAAGTGATGAATGAATAGTTCTTACAAATATTTTCAACATATTATGCAAAAAAAATTGAAGCAAAATTTTATAAGGATTATGAATGTAAGGATATAGAGTTATAATATTGGAAATTCCATTCTTATAATTATTTCATATTTAATAATCTCATAAAATAACATTTAGAAAAAAATACAAACATTATAAATCAATAATTAATGTAATAAATGACATTATTATGAATTAATGAACACATACCAATGAAATACTAACATGCTATATGAAATAGTAATATGAACCTTATGATAATTAGTTGGAAAATTGATTTGGAAACTCTCCAATGATAGTATAAATAAAATTTATCTATCTTAAAATTCATAATATTATATAATTATATCATATTATATGTAATTAAATATTTTAAAGTATTAATTAAGTGTTTTTAATTTTATTGGTCCTAAAAATTTAATAAAATTTATTTATTAATTTAATAATTTAATAGAATATGTAATTTCATAAATTTTATTAATAAATTTGTATTGTTTTCTTATTTTTATAAAATAATTTAATGAGAACATAGTTATGTTTTCTAAGTAACATAAAATCAGTTATAGTTTAAAATTTATTTTTTGGAGTAAATTGTAATTTTAAATAAAAGATAAATTTTATAAAATTTTGAAAATTATTTTCATAAAATGGAGTTCATTTTATAATTACACACATTGAAAAATGACTATGTTTTATTTTTGGTTTATTTCTGAAATACTTGAATTTTTTTTAATAAAAAAATATGGAATTTTACTGTATATATACATGAGGTGTTAAATAAAAATTTAATTTATTCATTCAAAATTTAATAATAATTTGTTAAAACTCAAAAGTTGTAATTAAAATATTTAGTCTCAATACTAAACACTATTACTTTTGTTGAAAAAATTAATAAACTATTGAATTAAATCCTATGAAAATACGAACCGCCTCCACTATAAATACAACCCCTCACCACCTCTTCTCCTCACACCTATCAATCCTTGAGTCCTGTCCAAATTATTCACAATAATATTCCCAAACCACCCCCCTCCACCCACATCAAGGATATTATGGTATTTATAAAATTCCACAACCAATCCCATAAGTATGTTCTCAAGAAGATATAATATACAGGTAAAATAGTCTTTCTTTTCTTTTAATTCCTTTTCATGTTCATTTATTTTCATTTTCACTCTTCACCTCTCCTAATCCAATTAAAATGATAAATACAATAACATAAATATATTTTTTTTATAATGGAATGATTCACAATCACATATCTTTCCCCCTAATTTTATATATATAATTAAAGCATCATTTGTGATGTGTTAATTTATCACATTAAATGGTGATGAGGTTTTGAATTTCCATTAACAAATTCCAGGATGGTAATGAAACCATTTTTATGGTTTAATAAGATTATAATATATGTTTTATATATTATTTACTATTCTAGAGTCATTTTTTAACATGATATTTATTTATAAGACTAAATGTGTTCGTTGTGATTGAAAATAGAAAAACTAAACACAAATTATTATCCTTAACATTTTATCTAATTATTCATCCTCATTATATAAAACAAAATGATATATAAAATATTTAACATTTTAACATAATTAATAACATATAATTTAAATTCTGGATAATTACCCCCACATTATAAGAAAATTTATACATGTATACGAGTAAATCGATCATGAAACCTAAGGAAACCAATGCTCCCAATCGATGAAAATGTATATCTTAACCCATCAAAAAGTCCATAAATGAACATAATAATGTTATAATAAATAAAATTAATTTATAAATGGTTATTTAGTTATTTATTAATGAATCTAATTTCATTGTCCCGGACATTATGATTAAGTGCACAATACCTTGAAGCTTAAGGTACCAGATTTTACCAGAACCTAAATTTTTTCTTTCGAGTTACACTTTCTAACTTTTTACCCTAATGAAATTCAATATTATTTTTATGTAATTTTATAAATTTTATGTATATTTCCAAAATCATGTCTCAATATCAATTATTTAATATTTTATAGTGATGTACATGTTTTTAAAATGTTCCCTACTCAATACTTCCCAAAAAGTAAGCCCGGTTTAAGGGAACATCCTGATCTTTTACACAATTTAAAGTGAACTCTATAATCTATTTTTATGGCACAGTTATTTTTTTATAAAATAAATCATTATATTATGAGTAATTTCTTGATACATTTTTTATATAAATTATTATTCTCTTTTTTTCATTAAAATCTCTTTGACAGTTTCCTTAAACCGCATTAAATTGATTTAATTATAAAGTTTCCTAAATTATATTATAATATCTAATCACATAAGTTTCACATAAATAATCTTGATCGATGAAAATTATCATCTAAGAATTTCTATGTATGATTTAATTCATTTTTTCCATGGACACTTTTATGATACACCATTTTTTTGCTTTAAACATGATTATGATACCCGATTCATTCCATGGGTAACCCTTATATTTATGTTTGGTTTATTATTTATGATTAAAAATATGGAAAACATATTCATGGAAATTATATGAAGGTTTCACCTTGATAGTGATCAAATTCATTGGTTAATTTTTTGTCTCCCGGTATGTTGTGTTCAATGGTCTTGGAGGTTTGCAATGACTCATGCTCAATGTGAAATAGTCTTGGTGGTTAGCATTCACTCATACTCCATGTGCAAGAGTCTTGGTCGTAGGACATGACTCATACCCATCTATATCTAATGATCCATGAATCATGATAAATTCATTTTTTATGTTGCTTCCACATTACTATTATTCATTGATTATATGGTCCCATTTTTTATTTTTTAGGATTCATTTGGTTTATTCATGTTTCATGTATTTTTGTACTATTATGTAATACCTAATAACACATGTGCTAATATTTATTCTATTTTTTATCACATTAATAGGATTTTTAAATCATTAATTTTTTCATGTTATCCCCATGTTATCCAATGCAGATGTAAGGGATCAAAGAAAGTTAGGATCTCATAACGGATGATAAATAAATAAATGTTTAATTTAGTCCCATGTTTGTGGTTCCATGTACCTAGTCTTACATGAAACTATACATTACAATACTTGGAATTAAATTTGATGATTAATTTTTCTTAAAATCATGTAATGATATGTGTAAAGGGATAAGGTTTCTATAAAGAAGAACCCCACCACACAGGATATATATAAAGAAAAAATTTATTTGGATATTCAAGCTCAGTTAGAAGTAATTAAGACAAAGTGATCAATGATAAATATATAGAAAAAATTTTACCCTAATATGGTTGATTTTAACATCCAAATAAAATCATCGACAACACTTAATTATATAACATTAATTGTATAGGTTACCATGGTCAACATCATACCAATTTTTATTCTCAATGAGGTTTTGTATTGAAATCCTCAGAGAAAAATAAGGTATCCATTTTCATTTTTGTGCTTAGAAAATAGAGAAAGAAACTTTTTTTCAATTATAATTACAATTTTTTGAATCAATATATTACAATGAAGTCATGTGATTAGAGATTATATAACAATTCAAATCAATATTTAGGGAAAAATTATTCATAACCACTTTTGTTAAAAATAGAAAAAAAAATTGATAGAGGCCAAAATTTTACCACATAATAAAAGGGTTGGATATATTCCCAAGAGGTATAATTTCCCCAGTTGTAACACCCCAAGATTCCACGGTACATTTCCCTTTGAATAATGCAATAGCTTGCATTGTATGCAACTTCGAGATTCTAACACACTACAACCAATCAATGTAGCCATTATGAATAGTAATACCCACTTTTTGAAATTTTATAAATTTTATCTTTCAAAATGGACTTTATTTTTGGATTCGTAATATCGAAATTATCTTAGGGTGAATTTTTGGTATTTTTCTAAAAACATTCAATTTTTAATGAATAGTGAAAAACACTGAGTTATAATTTAAAACCGAATTATTATTTAAATAATCATTTATTTTATTTAAATTTATTTTAGGTAAAAATAGATACCTAAAACCTATACAAGTACAATTTAATTCATTGGATTCAGTTTATAATAATTATAGATATATAAAAAATTTATTGAACTATTCACCGCCTTTTACCCACACTACTGGAAATCCAGCATTTCCCAACGGTTTAGAACCGTTGGGAAAGGCTGCAGAACCGTTGGTATATGTTATACCAACGGTTCTGCAAACCGTGGGGAAGTAAGTCGTTGGGAAAGGCTTTTCCCAACGGTTTCCATAGAACCGTTGGGATAGGTCAGAAAAAATCAACCTATCCCAACGGTTCTGCCAAACCATTGGGAAAGGGTTTTACCAACGGTTTTAAACCGTTGGGATAGGTTGGCATAGGCTTTGCTGTGAAAATTGCACAACAGCCTGCAATTTGCACAGCAGGTCTAGTTTTTGGGCATTTTCATTTCAATTTTCAATCCAATTATGCCCTCGTTTTCAATTCATTTTTCAATCCAATTATTGTACTTGTAACACATATAATGAAAACATATAGAGAACAAACCAACACATACAAATAATGAAAACCAACCAACCAACACATATAATGCATCCTGAAAATATACACATCCATAATTAAAGTAGAATTCATAACATAATTATAAACATACATAATTCATTTAGAATTCATTTTAAAATTTAGATGACAATTATATGTGGAATCCGAAATTCAATTCATAATTTGATCGGTTTTTTTTATACCATATATTTTTACCTCAAATGATGTCCATTTTAAACAAAATATATACACCTGAAGTGATACCGGCCACACCGCACCTCATATTGAGGCGGGGTTGACTCGTACATGTCACATTTGACCCATGGATCGTTGTGCTAAAGTATCGACACAATCCGAATACGTTTGGTCGGTTTTCCGTATGCCAGTTGATGTTTTTCACTTAAAATGATGTTCTTTTGAAACAAAAGACGGACACTATGAGTGGTGCCGACCACACCGCGTCTCCAATTGAGGCGGGGTTGATTCGTACACGTCACATATGACCCATGGATCGTTCTCCTAAAGTTTAAATGGAAACCGAATGTGTTTGGTCAGTTTTCCGTATGTACTTAAAATGTTGTCCATTTTAAACAAAAGAGTGACACTTAGACTAATCCTGACCACACCGCGACTCAGATTCATCCCGGGTTGGATCGTACATGTCACATATGACCCATGGATCGTTGTGATAAATTATCAAAAGATTACAAATGCATTTGGTCGGTTTTGCGTATGCCAGTTGTTCTTTTCATTTATAATCATGTCCATTTTAAACAAAAGAGACAGAGTTAGAGCGGTGTCGGCCACACCGCGTCTCGGATTAAGACGGGGTTGACTTGTACACGTCACATATGACTCATGGATCATTGTGCTAAAGTATCGATATAATCCGAATGTGTTTGGTCGTTCTTCCGTATGTCAGTTGATGCCTTTCACTTAAAATGACGTCCTTTTGAAACAAAAGACGGACACTTTGAGTGGTTTCAGCCGCACCGCATGTCAGATTGAAGCGGGGATGATTCGTACACGTCACATAAGACCCATGGATCGTTCTCCTAAAGTTTCAATGGAAACCAAATCCGTTTGGTCGTTTTTCCGTATGAACTTAAAATGGTGTCCATTTTAAACAAAAGAGAGTCACTTAGACTTATCCTGGCCACACCGCGACTCAGATTCATACCGGGTTGGCTCGTACACGTCACATATGACCCATGTATTGTTGGGATAAATTATCAACAGATTCGGAATGCATTTGGTCGGTTTTCCGTATGTCAGTTGATGTTTTTCACTTAAAATGACGTCCTTTTGAAACAAAAGACGGACACTTTGAGTGGTTCCGGCCACACCACATCTCCGGATTGAGCTGAAACCACCATGAAACATTCTAATTATTATTCGTGACGTGTACGCACAGACGGCACGTCAATCGGACGTGCGGTTTGCGCGGTACGACTCAATATTCGTGTTTTAAGTGATGCGTGCGCTTCGTAAACGCGCGTGAGGGGGGTCCAAATGGGCCGAACGAAGTCAGAATGGCCTGAAATCAGACGAGAAATATGGGAGAGTTATTTATGAAGTGGTCGAGCAGACGTCACGTCAATCGGATGTGCCGTGTGCCCGCGGTGACCGACAACGCAGTTCTGGTGTCATAAACGGCCAAAACGGGCGTCCAACGGTCAAATTCATTGCGGACGACCTCAGATTGAGCTGAAACCACCGTGCAACATTCTAATTATTATTCGTGACGTGTACGCGTAGACTTCACGTCAATCGGACGTGTGGTTTGCGCGGTACGGCTCAATATTCGTATTTTAAGTGATGTGCGCGCTTCGTAAACGCGCGTGAGGGGGGTCCAAATGGTCCAAATGAAGTCGGAATGGCCTGAAATAAGACGACAAATACGGGTGAGTGATTTCTGAAGTGGTCGAGTAGACGGCACGTCAATTGGACGTGCCATGTGCCAGCGGTGACCGACAACGCAGTTCTGGTGTCATAAACGGCCAAAACGGGCGTCAAACGGTCAAATTCATAGCGGACGACCTCAGATTGAGCTGAAACAACCGTGAAACATTCTCATTATTATTCGTGACGTGTACGCACAGACAGAACGTCAATCGGACGTGTGGTTTGCGTGGTACGGCTCAATATTCGTGTTTTAAGTGATGCGCGCGCTTCGTAAACGCGCGTGAGGGTGGTCCAAACGGGCCGAATGATTTCGGAATGGCCTGAAATCAGACGACAAATACGGGTGAGTGATTTATGAAGTGGTCGAGCAGACAGCACGTCCATCGGACGTGCCGTGTGCCCTCGGTGACCGACAACGCAGTTCTGGTGTCATAAACGGCCAAAACGGGCGTCAAACGGTCAAATTCATAGTGGACGACCTCGGATTGTCCTGAAAACACCGTGAAACATTCTAATTATTATTCGTGACGTGTACGCACAGACGGCACGCCAATCGGACATGCGGTTTGCGCGGTACGGCTCAATATTCGTGTTTTAAGTGATGTGCGCGCTTCGTAAACGCGCGTGAGGGGGGTCCAAACGGGCCGAACAAAGTCGGAATGGCCTGAAATCAGACTACAAATACGGGTGAGTGATTTCTGAAGTGTTCGAGCAGACGGCACGTCAATCGGACGTGCTGTTTTCCCGCGGTGACCGACAACGCAGTTCTGGTGTCACAAACGGCCAAAACGGGCGTCAAACGGTCAAATTCATAGCGGACGACCTCGTATTGAGCTGAAACCACCGTGAAACATTCTAATTATTTTTCGTGATGTGTACGCGCAGACGGTACATCAATCGGACGTCGGTTTGCGCGGTACGGCTCAATATTCGTATTTTAAGTGACGCGCGCGCTTCGTAAACGCGCGTGAGGGGGGTCCAAACGGGCCAAACGAAGTCGGAATGGCCTGAAATCAGACGACAAATACGGGTGAGTGATTTATAAAGTGGTCGAGTAGACGACACGTCAATCAGATGTGCCGTGTGCCCGCGGTGACCGACAACGCAGTTCTCGTGTCATAAACGGCCAAAACGGGCGTCAAATGGTCAAATTCATAGCGGACGACCTCGGATTGAGCTGAAACCACCGTGAAACATTCTCATTATTATTTGTGACGTGTACACGCAGACGGCACATCAATCGGACGTGTGGTTTGCGCGGTACGTCTCAATATTCGTGTTTTAAGTGATGTGCGTGCTTCGTAAACGCGCGTGAGGGTGGTCCAAACGGGCCGAACGATTTCGGAATGGCCTGAAATCAGACGACAAATACGGGTGAGTGATTTATGATGTGTTCGAGCAAACGGCACGTCAATCGGACGTGCCGTGGGCCCGTGGTGACCGACAACGTCGTTCTGGTGTCACAAATGGCCAAAACGGGCGTCCAACGGTCAAATTCATAGCGGACGACCTCGGGGGCTGTCCGGGGGGGGCTATCCGGGGGGCTATCCGGGGTGGAGGGTTGGGGGCTGTACGGGGGGTTGTCCGCGGGGGCTGTCCGCGGGGGCTGTCCGGGGGGGCTGTCCGGTGGGTGTCCGGGGGGCTGTCTGGGGACCAAGGAGGAGGGTGGGGGGGATGTGCGGGGTCTGTCCGAGGGGTGTTTGGGGGTTCTTCAGGGGGTTGTCCGGGGTTGTTCAAGGGGCTGTCCGGGGGTTGTTCAGGGGGTTGTTCAGGGGTTGTTCAGGGGTTGTTCAGGGGTTGTTCAGGGGGTTGTCTGGGGTTGTTCAGGGGGCTGTCTGGGGGGTGTTTGGGGGGTTGTCCGGGGTCCAAGGGGGAGGGTGGGGGGGGTTGTCCGAGGGGCTGTCCGGGGGGCTATCCGGGGTCCAGGGTGGAGGGTTGGGGGATGTACGGGGGGCTGTCCGCGGGGCTGTCCGCGGGGCTGTCTGGGGGGTGTTTGGGGGGTGTTTGGGGTCCAAGGGGGAGGGGGGTTGTCTAGGGTCTAAGAATGAGGGGGTTTGTCCAGGGAGTTCACAAACACACAACCACTAAAAGACAACAACATCCATAAAAACAGACAATATATAAAAATAACTCAACTCCAATACTATATTACGAGTCTAGATAAAACCAACAACTAGAATAGATTAAACATCAAATCTCAGTAATATAAGTCAAAAATGTAACGGATCAATATGTCCCACATCAGCATCACCATCACCATCATCATCATCATCATCACCCTCATCATCGTCCTCCTCATCGTCCTCACCCTCCACAGCGCCTTCCTCCTCGCCTTCGCCCTCCTCCTCGCCCTCCTCATCTCCCTCCTCTTCCGCATCAGACTCCTCACCATCATCATCTTCAAGCTGGACATCGGCCTGACCACCACTGGAACTGCCACCTGGTGCACCATATATAGAATGTATCGACGACATGTATTCATCAATCGCTGGGCTGGCCTCTGCTGGAAGTGTTGGATGTAGAACTTCAATAAATTTCATAAATGCACTGTTTGCCCTAGCAGACTGTTCTTCCGTCTCTGTGGCCCTTTTCTCAGCCTGTTCTGCCTGTGCCCTAACTTTCTGCAGCTCGGTGGCACTAAAACTCGTACCTGAGGCAGGCCAATACCTCATCGGGGCTATCCTAGGTCGGCAGCGTACTCTGCCAGAATGATCCCCTCCCAACACCTGATGTAAGTGATCAGATGGCCCAAAATTGTCTGCTTCTTGGGCATCGAGGGACTCTAAAGCATCCTGTTACAAATATAAATATATTATTAAGTTAAAAAATAGATATTAAAATATAAAATCAACAGATTAAAACTTACAATCTGCTGCTGAGTCTCTTCGTTGACAGCACTTCCATCCTTTTTTCGTCTACTCGAGCAAAACAGTTTTGCTCGAGGCACACGTCCTTCAATATTTTGTACTTGCCTCTACAATGACATTGAAAACAAAAGTTATATAAAAACTTTATCAAATGATTAAATAATTGAGGAAACAAAAGAAAATGTAAGTCGTAAAGAAAACTTATAAACAATTGTCATACATGCTGCCTCTCATAATCCGGCATCGTCGTGCGTCCTAGTGTATGGAGGTATTTTTTTGCATCAATGTTTTTTTTATTTTTTCCAGATGATTCCTAAATAAAATTCGATAATGCAAAGGATAATATTAATGCAAAACTTGAAAGTTATTATTTAAATACCTCAAATGTAATTCATACCTTAAACTGGGTACTCGTCCAATGAGTAATCATCTGACGATACTGCTCTATAGGACAATCATCCACGACTGGTACCGCCTCTAACTCAGTTCCAACTCTAGCACGCCATCCAATATACAGCTCATGCTTGTAGGCTCTCCAAAGCTCGCCTAAATCCTTTAGATGTTCCAGTCGTGCACCCTCACCATCAGGAAAATTAAATCGAAGCTGAAATCAAAATATTAATTCATATAAATACAAAAATAATTCATGGCATTAAATACAACAGATTTTTTTACCCATATCTATGCCCAAGCTCTATCTTTGACCTCATGTGGAAAATGTCTCCACGATAGCGGGCTGACGGGAATGATGTCGGAGTATTTGGAAAGCGTCGCCAGAAAACTCCGACATTGCTGCCCTGTTTTCTCAACCATCTGATTGTCTTCATTATATTCCACCATAACCTGTGTGCGACGGTTCCACACCGAACGCATGCGTGTACGGCCCCGCCCCCGCCTCCTGTTAGTAGATGTATCTGTCATGAAATAAAAACAAATATTTTATCAAAACATGTTATAATGAAAATAAATATTGCTATAAAAATTTGTTAGGGTTTTATAAATATACATGCGCTAGTCTGATCAATGAGTGGCGCCGGATCCACAGAACCTGATGGAACACCCTCTGGTGGAACAAGAGTCGAAGACTATGGAATATAAAAGCTCGGAGAGACAGAAGTAGAAGGAAAAGAATATGGAACAGCTGTATGACCTGATGCTGACTGGGGAGTGGGAATCATCATGGGATGTGAAAATGATGGGGCAGAAGATGCAGAAGGTAGAGAAAACATGGGAGGCCTAAATACCCCGTGTGTCCCTAACGACACACTGGGATCAGAATGTGGGAAGGCTGAAATGTCAGTGGGAGGGGCAGGGTCTATTCGGGCACGCACAGCTCTACGTCCACCTCTGGTACGAACCCTCCTCGTACCACCGGCCTGAGTACTAGGACCAGTACTAGGCTCCTCGTCGAATAACTGTCGACGTAATGGTGGATCCTACAAAAACGTTTACAAAAAAAATTAATCACATGACATTATATATTCTGTAAATATATATATATATATATATATATATATATATATATTTGAAATAAAGTACTCGCTGTAGGCACTAATGGTGGAATGCCCATCTCCTCCATCCGATGATTTTTCTTCGCCATTTTTTTTCTCCGTCTCTCTTCAATTGGCTGCATTTCCTGCATTTGAAAACAAATATGTAATTAATTAGAAAAAGAAAATTAATGTGTAAACCAAAAAACTAAATATATGAGGGAATGAGGGGATTTATTGGTAATTTAGCTATCAATTGTTTTAGAAGAGCTTGAATGAATTTAATAAAACATACAAGTTGACTGGGCACACCGGCTGGTCGGTGGTGTCTCACCAGCTGGCTGGTGGTCCACCGGCTGGCCGGTGCTGAGATCCTGGCTGGCTGGTGGTCCACCGGCTGGCCGGTGCTGAGCTCCCAGCTGGCCGGTGGTCCAGACAGAGCAGGCTTTCTGTCTGGGTTCCACCGACTGGCCGGTGGTCATCCACTGGTTGGCCGGTGGCACCAGGCAGTGGGAAAGCCTACTGCCTGGGTCCTCCGGCAGGCCGGTGGGAAAGAACCGGTTTGCCGGTGACCATACCGGCTGGCCGGTGCGCTAGCACCGACTGACCAGTGGATCTGGCAGAAAGCAATGCTTCTGCCAGAGACCACCGGCTGGCCGGTGGACTCAGAGAGTCCACTATCAGCCTTCTTGGGCCAACTCCTGGGCAACCTTTTTCCTAGCATCAAAACACTTGAAAACAAGTTAGAACACGATGAGAGTGATTATGATCATTAAAATCCAAGAGAGAGGGGTACAACAGTAATGTTCACCAAGTTAGAAATATTGTTTGATTTGGTTTGAATACAGTTCAATTCCAAATTAGAAAATGCAATTCAAATAAAACAGCAACCAATAAACATTGAAAATTCACATAACGGTCAAGTCAGCTAAAACATATTTGTGATCAATACTAAATAAATATGAATATTACCAACATTAACAACCCAAATCGAGGTAAACAAAAAGAATTGAGAACATGGATGAATGATTCTATATATTTCCAACCACAACTTTAGGTTCACAATCAACTCTGACAATTGAGCTATTGGAGTCATCAAAAGAAATAAATGGATTGGTTCCAATGGCAATAGGGACAGTGTCAATTCCATCATCAGCATCATCAAAAATATGTCTTGGAATTCTTTCAACTATGACACCAAATTCAGGTTGAAGTTGATCTTTGACATAAAAAACTTGTTTAGCCATTGATGCCAACACATATGGTTCTTCGGTTGCAAGAGTGCGGGTCATATTAATTACTCGAAATCCACAATCATCAATAAATGTGCCATGTATCATCATCGAATCAAACCAATGGCATTTCATCATTGTGACTCATCCATGAGAGTAATAATCCAATATTATTATTTTCTCAACGACTCCATAATAACCCACATTTTCAAGTCGCGGTCTACTATCTGATGCACTGGCATAACAATCTGTTGTGGCAGTAACCATAATACCATCATGTTGTGTTCTCATGTTTTTGGCTCGTTCAGTGACAATAAATCCATACCCATTGATAACAATTGATTTACATTCACGAACCACGGTATTAGGACCAAAAGCCAAAGCTCTTATTTTCTCAGAGACAGAGTCAGCAGACAAACTCAATACCTGCAATATAAATGATAGTTAAACTTAAGTAAATATTGAAATAATTAATTTAAACAGTAATATTTTTACCTTCAATTTTAACCAAGCAGAAAACTCTTTGCTATGCAAAGTCTCTCTCCTTCTCAAATATAAAGAACGATGCTTCCTATTTATCATTGTTTTATGTTCCCTATAGATAAAAAAATATGAATAGTTTAACAAATATATATGTAAGATATACATATTCAATTTTGTTACCTGATATAGACATCGAACAAATCACAGTTGAACAAAACTGTGCGATGTGCCATCTCCCGCTCTTCAAGGCTTAATGTCTTCAATGTATATGATCCAGGAATTCCTCCTATTTGAGGAAGTGATGGAAAACTGGGTTCAATTTTCTCATATTGTTCTTCTTCATTTCTCATTGGTCTGCTCATTCTTGTAGTAAGATCAGACAAATACATTGAACAGAAATCCATACATTCTTGAGCTAAGTAACCGTTCACGATAGAACCTTCGGGATGATTCTTGTTTCGAACATAAGACTTTAATGTGAACATATTTCTTTCAGTTGGATACATCCAACGAAAAGAAACAGGTCCTCCGAGAAGTATTTCAGTTGGAATATGGACAGTCAGATGCAGCATGCATGTGAAAAATGATGGGGGAAATATTTTCTCCAACTCACACAAAATTAATGGGGCATCTGTCAACATTTTTTGCAAGAAAGACTTGGAAAACTTCTTAGCACAAAGATCTCTAAACAAATGGAACAACCGAATAACACCCACCCTTACATTATTGTACAAAAGATGACGGATTTCTATTGGAAGCAACTCATTCAGTAGAACGTGATAATCATGAGTCTTCAAAGATTTTAGCTTCAACTCTCTTCTATTGACCCGTTTAGATATGTTGCTTGAATAGCCATCAGGAACTCTAATAGTCTCTAATACTTCCAAAAATTGTTTTTTTTTCAGTAGGTGTCATCACATAAGAAGCACATGGAAGTTTCCATTTATTTTCACTGATACGCACAGGATGAAATTCTGGTCTGATTCCCCAATCCACCAAGTCACGTCGAGATCGTAAATCATCTTTTGTCTTCCCCTAGACATTTAGAAGAACTGAAAGCAACATTTCACATATATTCTTTTCAATATGCATTACGTCTAAGCAATGACGTAGCAAATTGGTTGACCAATAAGGCAAATCAAAAAAGATACTCCTCTTCCTCCAATTGTAACAGGTTTCTGTGGAAACATTCTTTCTCTTTCCAGATTTCATTTGACCCTTCCCGAACGAAAAACTGAAATCTTTCAATTCATTAAGCACATCAGTTCCAGACATACGTTGAGGTGGATCATCGGTCTCTATAGTATTATCAAATCTTCGACGATTCATTCTATATGGATGATCCTTTGGCAAAAATCGTCGATGTCCCATAAAACTGAAACTACAACGATATTTCAGTCTTCTGGATCGTGTATTCTTCATAAAAACTGGACATGACAGTTTTCCATTCGTGCTCCATCCAGACATCATTGCATAAGCTAGAAAATTATTCATCGTCCACATAAGCGCAGCACGCATCTGAAATATGTCTTTCGAACATGCATCGTATGTGCGCACACCCACATCCCAAATAATTTTCAACTCTTTTATTAAAGGTTGCATGTATACATCAATATCAATGTCGGGATCAGAAGGACCAAATATGAGTATACTCATGAAAGTGAAAGATTTTTTCATACACAACCATGGGGGAAGATTATAAATGTGTATAAAAACTGGCCATGTGCTGTGCGAAGTAAGCATCTGCCCAAACGAATTAAAACCATCGCATGAAAGACCCAGCCTCACATTACGCACGTCAGCTGCAAAATCAGGATGTCGAGCATCAAATCTCTGCCATGCAAATCCATCTACAGGATGAACCAACTCATCATTAGTCTTCTTTCTCTCGGTATCATTCCATCTCATTTTTATTGATATGTCATCAGACATAAAAAGATTCTGGAGTCTGGGGATCAATGGAAAGTGCCACATTACTTTCTGTGGAACGCAGGATGGTGTTCCATCATATTTTGACTTCCAGCGGGATGTGCCACATTTTATACATTCATTTCGTTCAGCGGTTTCTTCCCAGAATAAACTTCAATCTTTCGGGCAAGCATTAATTTTGTTTCTGGAAAATCCAAGTTCTTCAACTAACTTCCATGCCATATAGTGGTTTGAGGGAATATCTGCATCATCTAGAAGTAAATCCTTCAAGAGGGTAAGAATGTAATCTATTGATGTATTAGAAATCCCATACATAGTTTTTCCATGAAACAATCAGATTAAAAATTCCAGCTTTTTCATTTTATCGCATTGTCGATATACTGGAGTTGTGGCAGCATCATTCAATTTTTTCACCCTATCAATATCATCATTTTCACTAGATGCATCGGTTTTCCTCATATCGACGTCTTCTTGAGTCGAAATCCTTTCTTTTTCATGATGACGAATAAATGGAAACTGATCATCTAACAAATTCTCCATTCCAGTCCTTTCATTTCGATCATCACCAATTTGAGATTTCATTTTCTCCCCATTGTGATACCACACAAAGTAGTTTGCTTGAAAACCATTTTTGGTTATGTGGTAGCTGACTTATTCACGACTCAACCAAGGTCTACCAACACAATTGGAACATGGGCAGTGTATGCGACCACTATCTGAAGCATTGTGAAATGCAAAATCTATAAAGCTCTCCAAATTGTTTTGAAAATAGCTTGAGATACGATCGGTTTCATACATCCAACTTCTGTCCATTCTGTAAAAAGAATTCATATAAGTCATTTTGTAATAAACAATTCAATAGGATTGAACTTTAATAGAAAATACATTTAAGTAAATGATAAAGGAAGAAAATAATCATGGTATCAACTACACATGTGAAAAAAACATACTAATGTGTTATTGAAAAAATGTAAAACCAACAAGAACTTAATGTGTTATCACATCAGAGCATGCCTCATCCCATAACCATATTAGTAGGGTATCCTCATATGAGATTTACCTTTTTGAATTAATATGCACTTCCTCACCAGGTACCTGAGTAGATTTCATAGATATAATCATCTCACATCCTGTAAGGCTTCCATTATGTATGATCTGCAGAATAATTTGAGTGATCATGAATCATGCATGGGATCTTCCGATGATCACTATAGATTATGAGAAGGAATTATGATAGGTCACGTGAAGAACATCAAACACATATTTTAGATAATTTGAGACATAATATAATAAAATAATGTATAAATCTATGGAATTTGGGATAAAAGGTGGGTTGTCCACGGGGGTCGATGATGTTCGGACGGGGGGTTCGCGAGAGCACGGCCACCCCCTGTGGCCAGCCCACCCACCCCCCCTGGACAGCCCGTACCCCCCCCCCCCCCGGGATAGCCCCGCCCACCCTCCCAAACAGCCCACACCCCCCTCCCCTGCAACCCCACCACCACCACCTAGACATACCAACCCCCCTGGACACCCCACACACCCCTCCCCCACCAGGACAACCCACCCAGACCCCCAAGACAGCCCACACCCCCTGGACAGCCCCGCCCACCCCCGTGGACAGCCTTTCCCACCCCCGTGGACAGCCCCGCCCACCCCCGTGGACAACCCACCCACCCCCGTGGACGCCCCCTACCCCCTAGACAGCCCAACCACCCCCGTGGACAGCCCACCCACCCCCCTCGACACCCCTTCTCCCAATGGACAGCCCCCCACCCCCTTGGATAGCCCGCCCACCCCCCTGGACACCCATACCCCCTGTGGCCAGCCCACCCACCCCCCCTGGACAGCCCGCCCACGCCTCCTTGACAGCCCGGCCACCCCCGTGGACAGCCCGTCCACCCTTGTGGACAGCCCGCCCACCCCCGTACCCCCCTGGATAGCCCCGCCCACCCTCCCAAACAGCCCACACCCACCTTCCCTGTAACCCCACCACCACCACCTAGACATACCACCCCACCTGGACACCCCACCCAGACCCCCAGGACAGCCCACACCCCCTGGACAGCCCCGCCCACCCCCGTGGACACCCCCTACCCCCTAGACAGCCCAACCACCCCTATGGACAGCCCACCCACCCCCCTCGACACCCCTTCTCCCTATGGACAGCCCCCCACCCCCTTGGATAGCCCGACCACCCCCCCTAGACACCCCTACCCCCCGTGGCCAGCCCACCCACCCCCCCTGGACAGCCCGCCCACCCCTCCTTGACAGCCCGGCCACCCCCGTGGACAGCCCGTCCACCCTTGTGGACAACCCGCCCACCCCCGTACCCCCCTGGACACCCCGTACCCCCCCTAGATAGCCCCTCCCACCCTCCCAAACAGCCCACACCCCCCTCCCCTGCAACCCCACCACCACCACCTAGACATACCACCCCCCTGGACACCCCACACACCCCTCCCCCACCAGGACACCCCACCCAGACCCCCAGGACAGCCCACACCCCCTAGACAGCACCGCCCACCCCGTGGACAGCCTTTCCCACCCCCGTGGACACCCCCGCCCACCCCCGTGGACAACCCACCCACCCCCGTGGACACCCCCTACCCCCACAATCCATTATCCAAAACATATCAAATTGGTTTGAACACAATCCACAATTCCCACAATCCATTATCCAAAACATGTAAACGTCCCAACTCTGATTTACATGTTTTGAACACTCTCCTTCCAAACATAGAATACAATAACATTAAAGAAGTCTTCACAAACACAAACAATATCCTATTTAGATATTAATTTCAATAATCAATTAAACCACCAACACCTGGAAAAAATCTATTCATTAAAACAACTACAACAATATGGTTGAGATCAAATTTTACCTATTCGTATTGGGTGTACCTATTGGGATGGGGGGTGCTGGTGTTCGGATTCGCGAGAGCATTGGAGTCGGATGGGGTTCGCGATATCACCTGAGCGAATAGATTAGGGCTCTGTCTGAATGGGGAGAGGAGATCGCGATCTGCAATTTGGGGGAAACCTTTGCCAACGGTTTATAAAAACCGTTGGCAAAGGCACACATTTCCCAACGGTTCCAGTGAACCGTTGGGAAAGGGTCCACCGAAATTCTCTTTGCCAACGGTTTTCTTAAACCGTTGGCAAAGTCTCACTATACCAACGGTTTAAGCAAACCGTTGGTATACTGCCGTTGGGAAAAGACTAAATTCCAGTAGTGCCACCTCCTAGGAGAATTTGAAAATTCACATAAAACATAATTTTATCACTTCTGTGAGTGGAATTTAAAAAATTTTAGAGAAACAGTTGATATCAGAATGTAAAATGTGGTTCAATGAGATGGAAATAATTTTTGGTGAATAGTAAATGTTTACTTTTATTTACCACGGTTAAAAGTAAATAGGGTAATTAAGGGTAAAAATGATATTATTATTATCCTAACACATGTCTTAATTATATTGGATAATTATAATTAGACCAAAAAAACATTATGAATAAAATATGAACCTCTTTTGTCCAATTGGATTTGATTAGGATAGTTATTTTTATTTTATTTAAAGAAGAGTTAAAATTAAAGTTTAATAACTAAAACATTTTTAATATAGAGTTATTGATAAGATAAATTAGACTATAAATATTCATTAGAAATCTAAAAAATTTCCTATATAATGTTATTTGATTTATAATTTTTAGTTATTAAATAAGTTAATTTATTTATGACACAATTATGATGCAGTAATTACCAAATTAATAAAAAATTAAAATAATTGATAATATAAATATCCCAATAAATGTAATTTGAAACTTTTTATGAATTACACTAATTTTATAGGTTAATATAACATATTAGGGTTGGTTAGAAGAATTTTTTTCGAAGTAATAATGCTGTTATGAATTTAGAAAAAACAAAATACAAAATAGTGTCAAAATTGACATTAAAGAGTTTTTAAAACAAATATTATATTATTAATTGATATTCTATTCCTAAAAATATAAGGTTCGGCCAAAAGACTTATATAATGATATTTGTATCATTAATTATCCGTTTTGGGTTCTCTTGGAAGTATATAGTATGTTTATTAAACATATAATATAAAAATACAAAGAGACATGGTAAATGTCAAACTATTTAACTAATAGTTAAATCTAAAAGATAATGTTAATATAGTGACCCAAACCTACCTAAAACCTTTTTGTTGAGTGGTGTTCAACCCATCCCCCCCTTATCCTTTAAATAAACCATTTTCGAGCCATTATAAACTGAAAATAAGTTTATTATAAAATAATATTTCTATCTTTTCCTTAGGTGCCACTCACCCCTCTTATAAAAGGGAACTCCCCCTCCTCTCTAATTCACACCTTCAAAGCCATTTAGTTTGGACAAACCCTTCCCAAATACCCTCTAAACTGTCCTAACTTAATCCTATAGGCCTTATTTTAGTCATAAAGCCAATGTAAGGATCCATTTTCATCAAATCAAATGGAAGAACCCAAAGAAAAGGTAAATATCTCACCCCCTCACTATAGCCGAACCGCCGTTAGCGGAGGTTTTTTTTACGTTTAGCGGCGGTTTTAACCGCCGCTATACCGTTTGGCGGAGGTTTTTATAAACTGCCACCAAATAAGGCGTCAGAAATATATTAGCGGTGGTTATTTGCGTTTTGCGGTGGTTTGAGGAAAGCGTCGTAGTTGTCTCATTTTGCGGTGGTTTTTCTTAATTTAGTTGTGGTTTCACGAGCCGTCGGTATCCCTTTATTAGCGGCGGTTATAACCGCCGCGAATAAACTAAAATCCAACCTCCATAAAACCACCACTAAAGCCATCAGAACCGCCACAGGATGAGGAAGCCAATGCGACTATTTAGCGGTGGTTTAACCCGCCGCCAATTATGATTTAGCGGCGGTTTAAACTGCCGCTAAAAACTGTCCAGAAACAAAAAATATATATTTTCTATTTCTGTTGCACCACTGCCCTGAAAAACAAATCAAACCAGAAATGAGGGTTGATGATACTAGTCATGTGGAAGGTATGGCCATGAATGAACCAAATTTGAATGGTATAAGACAATTGAGAAATCAACATTCATGATGATGGGTTTGATGAAAGGAGGAATCAAGTTTGGAAATGTTATGTGATTTTCATGAATATGGATGGTTACATGAAGTGAAAGGGTTTTTTAATGTTTAGCTATTTCTTGAAGGTTAGAGATTTGTGAAACTGGGTTCCCCAACCTTGGGGTAATGCCTTAGTTCCTATGGAACATGTTTCGTGAATGAAAAATGTCCCACAAAACCATAAGAAGTGTAAGGGGTTTTACCAATATCACAAATATCATCAACCATTGTGAGAGTTATCACAACCATGGTGTTGAGTTTCAAGAGCTCAAGGGTGGTTGTTCATGAAAGATAACTACATATAGGGGTCAATCATCTGTTTTCCTCATGATGGTTTAAGTTTAAAAATTTTAGAGATTCTAAAAAAACTTAAATGTTTTAATTCCATTAAATGTAAAATGATGTTAGGTATTTATATGTGATTTTGAGGTGATAAGATACTTTTAATGAATGTTACCACCTATGAGGTACGTTTCATGAATGATGGAGACCTTCACGAGTAGACATACATTGTGAAATGGTTGTCATCATTTATGTGTGTCATATTTTATGATGCCTTATATACCATCATGAAGAACCATTTTGTGTGTGAAGGTTTAGTCCTTCATGAATCCTTATGTTGATTTCGATCCATTTTTGTCATGCATTTACCTCAATATTTCAATTTATTCCATAATATCTCCTGTAATGAGTGAGTTATTTGATGTCAAATAATTTCTCCCTCATAATGAGAGTTGATGAAGGAGAGGAACTGCTAAAAACTAGAAATATGGGCCTCCTGATCATGAAACTCTTCTCTAACCTAGGCCTATAAATAGGAAGAGGGGTTTTGAGGGGGATACTAACCTTTCATGTATGATTCTTTGTACCTATCTTTTCAAATATGACATGAATTTTACACATTGATAATATTTTTATCCTTAGTTCTTGTGATACATTACGCTTACCTGACTTCTAATTCCATGAGAGAAACTTCATGATACCTAGACCATTCATGTGGATACCTTCATGAATAAGAACCTTTTTTTGAAAAAGAGTCAAAGAACTTAAAGAATTTCATTTAAGGTATTGAGACTGTTGTTTCTAGGTGAAGTGAGATAGATGAGAATAGTATTCTTAGGGATAGATACCAGGATGCATTAGAGAATTACACACTAAAAATACATTCTTAGCCTCACCAATTAATCCCAAAAAAGTTCACCCCAAATCACTTGAAGTCTAGAAAACAACAAGTACAACATTAAACCTCAATGATCAATAGTAATATAAATTATTATATTCTAGTTTCCAAAAAAATTCTTTTTACTACCATCTTTAAAAAATTATCTTATTATAGTGGTTGAGAGTTTCTTAAATGATAAAAACAATAAGTAATCCATATCATCAATTATCAATCAATAAGATTCAACGCATAGTAATATCATGAAAATCCATAAAGTACAAGCGACTCACTTTTTCCTTCTAATTTACTCTTAACTAGTTTACTATCTTTATTTAGTTTGTTCTTCTTTAAAGAGTGTTCCCCCATGTTCCCATTCCTAATAAACATAATTAATAAATTAGTCATAACCAAACACATATAAAAATAATAATATAGGACCCTTAGAAAAGTTCTTAGTAGGCTAGTCAAACAATTTATTCATAAAGATAGAAGATAAGTTTAGAAATATTCTACCTCACCAAAGTGTCCACAACACTATCCCCTTGATCACTATGAAATGTCCTAATTTTTTCAACACATCAACAATGGGTTTAACTCCTAATCATCCAAAATCTCGACTACCAATTCAAACACAGACCTAAATGGAATGATGTATACCACACTAGAGAAATAAGGACATAAAAAGAAACATCAGAAATCAATAAAATGCATAAAAGGAAAATGAGAAATCAAGGAAATTTTAGGACATGAAAATGTGTGCTGGAAACTATGTTCCACAAATGTTACATCTACAAACCAACTGTTTCCATATTACACATCAACAAAACAACTACTCAGGGTCCAATGATGCATCGTCAGCCTCTCCACCTTCATTTCCACTTCGTGTTGTCACCTGTAATAACATTATATTGAAAATTAAATACAGTTGCATATTTATATTAAAACTTAAAAACAATGAAAGTTATAAAACTAAAGGATTTTGATTTTATGTGATTTACCTGCATACCACCAATCGATGCACTCCCACCGGGGGCATATCTGCTCATCTGCTGATGTATTTCAGTAAATTCTTTTTGTAATGCAGATATCTGATCCCCCAACTGGTGAACTATGTTTTGTAAAGAAAAAATCTCTTTATTAGCATCTCCGGGTATGGGCTGAATAAAGTTAGGAGTAGATGCAGCAGCTATCCCCAGTGGCCTGCTAAAAACCTCAAATAGCACGGGTCCCAAACCCATCTCGCGCACTCTTCCAGGATGCTCCTTCCCAAGGACTTTAGCAACCGGATCATCCTAGGAGACAGAGTAGGAATGCACAGGATTGGCATCCCATAGTTCTTTAATTTTGACCTATAAATCAAATATCAATATATATTAACACAGTAAAAATTGATAATAAGTTATTATGATAAAAAATTGACTTCATACCCCAACTTCTTTAGCAGGCTCATTAACAAAACATCCATATGATTTCTTGTGAACATACAACCATAGTTCAGTTCTAGATGCTTCATGGCCTAAACTTTGTGACTGCATTAATCAAAGATAAATCAACAATTCAATATATTAAATAGATAATATTTATAAATATTTAAACTAATTAAAAGATTACCAATTTCGTTCGGCTTCAAGAAAAACTTTTTGAGCCCGCAGTGTGCGGGATGACTTGCTTCGCTCGGTTTGACGCATTCTGTCTTGAGAGGTCCTGAAATAAATAAAATGCAATTTAAGGAAAGATGTATTGAATGTAATGTCCTTTTCATATACATGTATAAATGTAAAATGAGGATAATATAATAATATATATATTTCAATACCATCTGCTTATAATCCCGATTCCTGTCAACAAACACTTTCCACTTCTCTTTTGGTACCCCACTAGGTAGCTTCTCATACATTTGCAGCGCGGTCAACAAAGAATCGTTGACATCGCACCATAATCTCTATTTAAAATCTTTCCACTTCTTACCTAGATTTTTCAACGTCCACTTCCATGCTATCACATCAGCAACGGTAAAGTGGAAGAACATCTGTATACAGAAATTCATTTTGAACATATTAGTAACATGACATTTAATTAAACCATAATGTAATAAATTTACCTTGATTTTAGAATCAAACACTTCATATTTCTAACATGGAGGCATATGTCTCCAATCGTCATATGAAATGGGAATGGAAATGGGCTCTGCTGCCAGCTGGCCTAGAATCTGGCCAAGTAACCCCACAGCATCATCCATAGGGACCCCGTAAGAATCGAATGTCACAACAATCTTCTCACCATTCAGATTCCAAACATCTGAAATTTTTATGTTTTTTCTCCACGGTTTAATTTTTTTCATCTTCAATGAGAAAACAATTAGTATAAACAAAATGCAATAAATTTATTTAATTAAAATTTGTACCTATGATAGTGACACTCCAGTATGACCAAGATGAACTGGAAGGGGCGTGTCACTGCCCCACTGCTGAGGCTTCTGAAGGGGGAGTCGACGACTCACCCTCTACTGGGACATCCAAAGATGGTGTGAGAGATGGTGTAGGGGGAGATGGTGCAGGGGTGTCAGTAGCTGGTGCCTCAGATGTCGTGGGGAGGGAGCTAGATGGATCGTCATCTGTCGCTGAACTGGATGAAATAATGTACCGCTTCTTCCTTGGAATTCCTGTCATTTAATCAAATAAAATTATGTTCTATAAATATATATTTCAAAAAAATTATGCAGAAAAAAAAAATAAAAATGATAATAGATGGAGTACTAACAGACAAAATATATATAACAATGATAATGAATGACTATAGAAATGAAACAAGTGGTTGCTGAATAAATAAATAATTGTACATACAATCATTTTCTCCTACAATCATGTCGGTTCCCTGCTCCATTGATTCATCCACTTCATTCATCCTTGATAGACTAATATTTTCAATATCATGATGGACAAATAATTCTACTTCATGTTGCTGATTAAATTCAATTTCAAAGGTCAAATTTTCCACTTCATCACCCATATCATACAAATTTCTTTGTATTACGTGAGAAACTACACTCCACCCTTCATCGGCAACATCATTCACATAATATACCATTTTTTCTTGTGATGATAAGATATATGGATCATGCAGTTCACAATCACCAACATCCATCCAGCGAGAGAAGTTCACAGAAGTAAATTGAAAGGAATCTCTTTTAACACCTCTGATAATATCGACCCATTTTCATTTGAATAAAACAACCAAAAAATGTCTGTGGTAGTTTAATTCAATAATATCATGTAGATTTCCATAGTATTCCACTTCAGAAAATGTAAATATACCACTATTCTGTGTTCTCAAACCCACTTCTCGATCGACTGTATGAAATCTAAATCCATTCACATTATAAGCATCAAACTTTCTAACTTATTTTAGAGGACCTCTAGCAAGAAACTTCAAATATTCTGACACCTCTGCTCGAGTATCAGTATTCATGATCTGAAAAAATAAATGTACTTTATTAGATTTAAAAAATGTATGTGTCGAGCTAATATTATTTTTTATTGCAATATTTATGAACTTACACGTCGTGCAAACCATTCTACAATCTCTTTATTAACAGCTTTCGTTATATCTTTCTCATTTCGTGTTCAGCCTCTCATTCGTCTCTTTGTTTGTATCCTCAACTCTTCAATAAATGGATCTGTAATTTCACTATTCAGCAGTACATATCTATGTGCCTGTAATAATTCCAATTCAGTCAGTGTCACATTTGAAGTCCTGCCAACTGATCGGCCAATAGTAGGAAATATTTTGGATTTTTGATGTATTTGAGATTGAGTCGATGTATCGTCAACACGTCCAACTCGATTAAATATTGTCTCAATATCATCCAAGTATCGAGAACAAAAGTTAAGACACTCCTCAGCCACATAGCCTTCAGCAATTGAGCCTTCTAGTTTAGCTTTATTTCTCACGTATGATTTCAAATTCCCAAGATATCTGTGAAATAAAATAAACATAATTATGCATTTAATTAAGTACCAAAAATTGTTTACTTAACTGGAAAACATATAAATAAAGTACCTCTCAATTGGATACATCCATCGATAATGAACGGGGCCTCCTAATTTAGCTTCCTCAACCAAATGCACAGTTAAATGCATCATTACAGTAAAAAAGGAAGGAGGAAAGATCATCTCCATTGCGCAAAGGGTCAATAAAAACCTCTCCTGGAGGTTGTCAAGCTGAAATGGATGTAGATATTTCTCACATAGTTTTCTGAAAAATGTGCAGAACTTGAGTGCAACAGCAGTAATTTTTTCAGGTAATAATGTACGTAGTGCCAATGGTAGTAACTGTTGTAACAAAATATGTGAATCGTGGCTTTTCAATCCATGTAACTTATGATTATTCAAGTCAACACACCTCGAGATGTTACTTGAATACCCATCAGATACCTTAACATTCTTTAACATTCGAAGGAATGTATCTTTATCCCTATTTTTCATTGCAAAAATTGTCGGATGATACTTTTCATTCTCATCTGGCCAGAGATCGCGTTTTATGTTCATTGCTTGTAAGTCTTTGTGAGCATTGAGATGATCTTTCGACTTTACATGCTCATTAAGAAATGTGAAAATCAAATTGTCACAGAAATTCTTCTCAATATGCATCACATCAAGATTATGGCGCAACAAATTAAATTCCCAATACGGAAGTTTGAAGAATATGCTTTTTTTCTTCCATTGTTGCGTTCTGGTTTCGCTTGACGATGCACTTCAGACCCGTTTTCCGCTATCATTCAAATGATGAACCTTACCAAATTCTATTTCAACATTTTCAAGATGTTTCAATATTTCAAAACCATTTAACAACTTTGGAGGTGGTCTAAGATCAATGGAACCATTAAATTTTGATCTGTTCAGCCGAAATCTATGAGATGCATCGAGAAATCTTCGATGACACAAGAAGCACCATTTTCTACTGTGAGGTAGCCATTTGGGCTCAAAATCAAAGTTACAAACGGGACAAGACAAACCCATGTAAGTGTTCCAACCAGATAAATTCCCAAGCCCAGGGAAGTCACTAATGGTCCACATTAAAGCATCATGCATTTTGAACATTGTTTTAGAAGAAGCATCAAATGTCTCAACATTGTTGCTCCATAACTCCTGCAATTCATCAATAAAAGGCTGCAAGTATACATCAATATCATTTACAGGCATTTGTTTTCCAGGAATAATCATCTAAAGGATAAAAGATGTTTGTTGCATACACATCCACGGAGTCAGATTATAAGGGATCAAAACAACTGGCCAAATGCTATAATTGGTACTCAAAGTCCCAAACGGGTTGAATCCATCGGCAGCCAATCCCAATCGAACATTCCTAGGATCAGCTGAGAAAATGAGATGTAATGAATCAAATGTCTTCCACGATTGGGAATCTCATGGATGTCTCATTAACCCATCATTTTTATTATCTACAGAATGCCACTTCATGTGTTCAGCAGTTTTCGATGACATGAATAATCTTTGCAATTGAGGCTTCAAAGAAAAGTAACGCAAAACCTTTGCAGGTGTTCTCCTTTTTTTCTTCTCCATGAAATTATGTTCATTCAGACTTCCAACATCACCCTTTTCCTGCCATCTAGAAGAAGAACATTTCTTGCAATTCTGTCTACTTGAATCCTCTCCCCAATAAAGCATACAATCATTGGTACATGCATGTATTTTTGTATAATTCAGACCAAGCTTGTTAACAAATTTTTTCATATCATAAAAAGATTCTGAGATTTTTTCTTCAGGAAATGCATCACGAATCAATTCCAATATCATGGAAATTGCCTTATTTGTAATTCCACATAGACATTTGATATGGTACAATTTCAGCAGAAATGAAAGATTTGAATATTTTAAACACCCACTATACAACTCTTGATTTTCATCATCAACTAAATCATGAAACGCATTTTCCACAGTGAAGTTTCCTCTTACATTTGGCTCCATAGAATCAATAGGAGGATCCAATGATATGTGAGAATCTTGATCTTCCTGTGTTACACTCTCAAAAACATCACTTGTCACGTTGCAATTTGTAGCACCTTCTTCTGGTTGTTCTGATATGTTTTGATGCTGATAGTGGTGTCTTGCAGTGTCGAATGCATCATTTATTAGGTTTTGCATTTCATTTTCCATTGTTGACGAACTTGGGACCTCATTCTACGGATTAACATCAGTGCTCAATCTTTCTGTAACTTTCGATTCTCCATGCCAAATCCAACACAAATATTGAGCAGGGAATTGCTTCAGTATTAAATGTTCATAAACCTCATCTCTCTTCAACCATGTTCTAAATTTACATTTAGGACATGGACATTTTATTCTCCCTTCAACGGATCGATTAGAAATTGCAAAATCTAAAAACTCATTCGAACCCTTAACATACTAAGGTGTGTTCCTCGGTAATGTGATCCAGCTTTTATCCATGTATATCACAATGTGCCTACACAAAAAACAAAGAATTTCATAAAATAGCATTAAAACAATCAATAAATATATTCAAAGAACCTCCGCTAAACAACCGCCACTAAACAGCGGTTTTGTTGTAGTGACATCACATATTCCAAATGGAAAATCCAGTATCACCCATCCTTATATCAGATGCCCATGATCAAAATAGACAGTTTCAATAACAATGAAACATTTAGATAAATTAAAATGCAGTAATAATAATAAAAAACTCATGAACCATACCATCACATAAAATAAATATAAATTAATCGAGTACATTATAGAACATGATAACCAACATAATAAAAAGGCTGGATCGGTTGAAACCTAAACATCCCCAAAAATAAAACCAAACCTAGAACACTATCAACCATGTATGTGTAACCCTAGTCACCACTCAAAGGAATGCTCCCAGACTCAAGCCTAAGGAAATTCATACCTTCCAAAATAAAAATAGTCCATTGACCCCCCCCCCCCCCTCAAACAAACTCATTCTCCCTTTCATCCCTCTCATTTGAAGAAACCCACATGACAAGTGCTTATAAAAATTCCCATGTGGCCATTTAAAATTGTTTAAAGTGGTTAGTAATGTTTTTATTGAATTTATAATTCTATAACATAACTTTGTTGGTTTTATAATGGATTTAAAACCAATTATGTCAAACTACGCAAAGGGAAGGATAATAAAACAACAATAGGTTGACCTCATTAGAAGAGATCCACTGCTCCCACATAATAATCATCACTACCTGAATATGATGGGTTTACCATAAGATGTGTATATTTATTCCTCAAGCATAACCATTTAATTGAATCACTAACTAATGATGTCTAAATAGGTGGCATGCATAGCCAATCATTTCATCAGTGTGTTACTTTGCAAGCACTGACACATTTCTAATGTATACACCCCCCATGGTAATTCAAAATAAACATAAACCAATATCAAATGGTCCTCCCCAGTTTAACCATCATTATATTGAATAGATAAAAACTATATTCTAAAAGTCATTCTAGATTAGATTCAAATTTGAATGTACACATGACACTCCTATAAGTTATATCAACATGTTCTATGACATAAATTATATAAGCCAATAATAACAGATTAGTATATCAAATCACTTGATCATTTTTATGAAATCATCCAGAGATTTGGAATAACATAGATTTTTTATTAACACCTGGGTATCTCAACCTCATAGATAAGTGGAGATTAAATCATAGATGATCATTGATTGAACTATTTCCACTAAATACATATGGTTTCATAATCAATTTTTGAAACGTGACAGTTACCACATGTATCAACATATAGTGCCCTAAGCTTTCAAAATCAAAATGGAAAATACTTTATACTATCCATTGTATTATAAGACATATGAATCTTGGTATTCAATGGTCCATAAGAAATACTTGTGTAGAGTTGTACTGTCCTATATGACTATAAAGCATGCTAACGACCCATTAAGTCATCCAACACCGATAACAGTGAAGAAGAATGGTCAAACAACCTTATATATGGTTTAACATTACCTAAGAATTTCAATCCGATAGAAACTAGTCGTTACATGATGAACATTCCTGAAAAAAGGGTCAAAATTTTTTAGTACCACCTATCCTACCTAGGTGTCATTTTAGAAACTATGTATTATAATTAAGACCAAATTGCACCTGAAATTCACCTCATGTTTGAAACTCATTATAAAAATTTATCACAGACTTTAAGTTATAATGGAATTACATACCTTGGAAATCCCATTAAAAAAACATACAGCATCGACCCTATAAGGGGGTAATGCCTAAAAGTTCCCTAGGCTTAAGGTCTTATCATTTCGGTCCAAGCAATAGAAAAATAGGCCTATAGGTAATGATCGTAATCCCATTTCAAGGAAACTACTTAAGAAATGTTTAAACTACCATTACTCTAGGGTCAAATCTAAGAACACCACATTAAGGAATTATTTGAGTCGATATATTTCATTACATTCGTTCTTGGAACATTTAAAGGCTAAATTTAAACATCAAGTTTAATGAATGTGTGAGTCCTCTGTGAGCCTCATTTTTTATATTTTATAGTTATGGATTTTGACCCTATGGGGGATGCTTTGTATTGACATGAATGATGTGCTGATTATGATTGTATGTGTGTTCGGGGCTCCAACAGAGGGGGTTGTCCAGCTATGGGGGAGGGGTTGTCCAGCCGGGGGGGTTGGGGGGTTGTCCAGTCCGGGGGGTTGTCTAGTCCGGGGGGATTTCTTGCTAAGGGGGAGGGGCTCTAGCAGGGGGGTGTTGTCTAGCCAGGGGGAGATGGGGGTTGTCCAGTCAGGGGGGGGTGTCCATCCAGGGGGGCTGGGGGCTGTCCATCCGGGGGGGCTGGGGGATGTCCAGCCAGGGGGAGATGGGGGGTTGTCCAGCCAGGGGGGGCTGGGGGCTGTCCAGCCAGGGGGGAAGGGCTCTAGCAGGGGGGGTTGTCTAGCCAGGGGGGGAAGCTAGGGGGATGTCCAGCCAGGGGGTGGGCTCCAGTAGGGGGGTTGTCCAGCCAGGGGGAGCTGGGGAAAATAAATCATAATAAGGTTGATCTAAAATTCTCATAAAAGGTAAACATTTTCATTAAAAATAAAATCTTATTAGTGAGTATAAAATATTATATGAATATGATGACATAATCAGAGTGCATGAGTATAAAATTAAAGGGTTGTGTACGCCACCAACCACATCAACATGTTTCTTCCTTATAATAACTAAATCATTTCTCATTTACCAACCCCATTGGAATTCAAAATCAGTTCTTACCATATACAATAGTTAATGTACTATTGTGTTCCCTCTACTTTCAATGGCGAACTAAACCTATTAAATGTTATGATTATTGCCTTAGGAGTGTAATAGTCAACATTTAATAAATTTGAGAACTCATAAAATGACACATGATCCCACCACCACTGATTATGGGTTCTGGACATGGTCTAAATCTTACTCCAAGAGATATTCAAAAAGATATGTAGCCAACCACTTGGATGCATGCTTGATAAGATTCACCATCATACATATGTGTGACCCTCCTCCTAAGGCATGTACATGTTCACCATAACATATAGAATAAAATCCAAAACTAAAATGACTCATCGTTTTATGACACTAGATGATTTTATAAAATCTTCCCTAACATTAGGTTGAATCATATTTCCTTTAAATTCAAATTCTCTCTAACTTGGAGATTACACATGATAAAAATTTAATAGCTCAATGATTTAATAATTTCAACCATACTTGTATGGATCATTTTACCATTCAATAAATTAATGGGAAACAAGTTTATCGATGCATCATCCCTATGATTTACCAATGAAATGAAAAATTCTTCAATAATATCCATATTCACATCATCCTTATACATCCTTATATCCAATGATCTAAAAAAAATATAGCCTAGAGTTTCATTATTCAGTACTAATTATAATCCAACTGATGGCATACCTAGCCTTTCATTAAAAAAGATAATGAATTTCCATAATACCTATTAGGTGCCTGATCATGCTCTAGGAATGTATAACCCACTAAAATGAAGAATTATGTGAATATAACACCCCTAAAATGGGTCAAAACACCATATGAACACCCATAAAACCTAAGTTTCATTTTAGAAAATAAGTTCCTACTCATGAGGCCAATGAATAACTCTCATGCTCTCATTTAATGGAGAATATCAAGGAAATGATTAACTATACTTACATAAGGGTTGGAACTAATAACACCTAGTAATGTTTCAATTTATGGGATTACACTAACTCGCATTTAATTTGAATTTAAAAAAACCAACCTTAGGGTTTCGTATAGGTCGCCGGGGAAGCAGCTTCACCGGGGTCGCGGGGTCACCGGGGTCATGGGGGGTTGGGGTCGCTGAGGTCGCGGGGTCGTCGGGGTCGTCGGGTCGCCGAGTTGCCGGGGGAAGTGGGGGGCCGGGGTCGTGGGGGAAGCGGGGGGGCGGGGGAAATGTGAGGAGGTTCAGGGAGGGGGGAAGGGCCTACTGTAAAAAAAACTAGGGTTTCGCGGTGGTTTTTTATAAACCATCATGAATCCTTTTTTAAAACAGGTTTAGCGGTGGTTCTAAGAACCACCACTAAACAACTGCCGCTAAACAGCGGATGTGTTTTAGTGCCTCTTCCATGTTCCTTTCTTATTCCACTTAATTTTTCTTTATTGTTTCCATTCTAAAATAAAAAATATAGTATCTTCTATATACTTTGATGTTATTATAAATATGGTACAACCAAATTCATTATTCTATCCATCCTTTGAATAACATGTCACCATACGTGCGTACGTACGGCATATCGTCTCCACGTTGGGGTGTAATTGTATATTCAATACATTATTATTTGTATGGGTATAATAATGATGTTTAATTGATATAAATAATAAATATAACATGATAATGATTCTGTATATATGATATACCATCCAATTATATATTATATTAATATCAAAAGAATTATATTGTTGCTTGTGCGTATGTACGGATTACCCTCTCCACGAACGCGATGAGATTAATTCTCCATTGTATCCATTCAAGACTAATTTTCATTTGATGATTAAAAATAATGTTTAAAGACTTGATATAATTCTGGATATGAATAAGATACATCCCATCCATAACAAATATAACTCACATAACAAAAAAAAATGAATCCTTTAACACCTGAAACGATGACAATACTAAGATACTATTAACAAAGCAATGTTAAAAGATCATATATGATATCATATTAATGTATATGATTCGTGTATAATTTAACAAAAATTATTTCACTATTATACAGAAGTTTAACCTACCCTCGACCAAGGAAAACTACAAGGTAAGTGTTAATTCAACATTCTCTTCATTATCTGAGGTTGCTTATACATAATTATATACTGGTACTTCTTTATCATCCACATCCATGTTTCGTAAAAATGTATACCAAAACATTTTTACTATTTACTAGACTATGGGTTAAAGTCATTTATACCCTTGTTTAAATTTTATAATATGTTTATAAAGGAATATTTTCATCGTTTTCTAAACGAGGTCCTTTATAACCTTTTCAACAAAATTAAGGTAAGAATGTCTTTTTTTAACTTATACGGCAGGTGTGGCTATTTTCCGCCATTATAACATCATCAAAACTTCCCTTACAAGCTTATAAAGAAATTTTTCAAAATAAATGTTTTCTTTATAATTATGTGACTCTTAAATGATTTCAAAATAGAAAGACGTATTTCTCTAAAAAAAGGTTTTGATTTCTTCTATGTCAACAACCTTTAATGGATTTTATGTTTGTTTGAAGTTTATTTATTATGATACAAAACATTCATATTGTATTGAAGGTTTTGTGATATGTTTGATGGTGGATCTGTTATGTCATACCATTCATGGTTTATAGATAAAGTATTGACATTTCATATGCTAGTTTTAATATGAATGTTTATGGTAAGTTTAAACCTATTTATATGAGGAATGCATTGGACTTAATATGTGACAGGTGGAGCCTACTATAGCTCCTCGATGCATTGGTAGGTCTCATGAGACAAACTAGTGTCTTGGCACAAGGCCTTGACAAAATCTTATTTGTAGTCTTGGCACAAGGCCTTGACTATGTGGTTATGATAGTCTGGAATTATGCATTCCATCATTATGAAAGTGGCTATTGATATTTCATGTGATTATTCAACTAGTAGAATATCAATGTGAGTAATTAAATGGAATTATTTGAATTTATCTTTTCCATATTATGTTGAAGTTCATGTTTAAAAATATTTTTTAGTCTTATACATTACCTAAAATGTTTTTTCTTATTTATGAAAGTTTCTGCTATATTGTTATCCTTACTGAGAATCTGAGCTCCCCTCTTTCTATGTATTATTTTTCCCAGGATGCGAAGAAGTATTTTATGACTAACTTGTAGGGATAGTCTAAGGGGATATAAGTGTGGTCTATGGAAACATGTTTTTGTAGTTTTTCATTTTATGATGTAATGTAAACCTTATGAATTTATCTAGTACATTCAAGGATATTAAACTAATCGGTCTTTTGAGACTTGATATTTTGGGATCATGCCAATGTTATGTAATAATTCACCAACTCAGGGATTCTGGGGTCGAGGCTTTATAGTTGGTATCAGAGGAAGTTTAGTACAAACATTGGAAACTACATTTAGATAAACTCTGATTAGAACACATTACCCTAAGATAGACATTGAGGATTAGTATAGAAGAACTTCCTTGAATTTTGGTATTGTAGATATTTTGTGAGTTTTCCAAGAAATATATCCCTGTCTGGATACAAGCATATAGAGGCGGCTCTAGCACAGATGTACCTAGGGGTAAAACCCGAAAACACCTCTTTGAGATAGATTCGAATAGGAACTGGTGCATGACAACGATCCTTGCTGCACTCTTGGTTACGACAGTCCTGGGGGATATGATTAGGATAATTCTCAACTTCTTTACAAACCATTATGATGGGTTTATGAGTATATACTTCCTCAAAGAAAACCTTTTTTATGATTATGGATTATATCCATAAACTGTTCAATTTATGTTAAGTGTTTTACAAGTTTGGAATTATGTATTTCAATTCATAAACTAATCTAGTTTATGCCATTGTTTATAAATGGAGCCTAGTTTAAGGAATGGAAATCGTATTAACGTGCACACTCCATGTAGGGATTTACCTCCTACTCAAAATAATTATAGTGGAGATGGTGATATAACTGGTGCTTATCATCTTATCACTATACTAGGATAACTCACTCAGGTTATGAATATTTACCTTACCCATATAGAGCACCCAGATCCACACCGTGGAGGATCAATGTTAGATCGCTTCATGAGTAAACAACCACCAACATTAAATGGGTGTATAAATCCATTAGTATCTGAGCAATGGATAAATTCCTTAGAGAAAATATCCCACGTCTTGGAGGGTACCAAAAGGGAAAAAGTTGTCATGGCAATTTACCGCCTCACTAGAGATGATGATCAATGGTGGTCATTGATTCAAAAAAAAAAGGAAGATGATGAAGTATCAAATATGGAATGGAGGGAGTTTAAAGATCTTTTATTAGAAAAATACTTTCCTCATCACCATCGAGTGTATATGGAAAGGCAATTTATGAGTCTAAGGAAAAAAGGAGGATGAGAATGTCGCAAAGTATGAGGATAACTTTAAAAGATTAGAAAGGAATCCTACAGATTATATATGTAACCCATGAAGTATGATTGATCATTTAATTGGTGGGTTAAATCCATTTCTACGTCAAGCATTAGTCTCACAATCCTTCTCATCATACGAATATATTGTCTTGTGTGCTATCAAGACAGAAAAAGAATTCTCTAAGTCTTATGACATTGAATCAAAGTAAGAGAAGAAGAGATCTGCCGAACACTCTGGAAATGGACATAAGACTCTGGAAATGGACATAAGGGGAAGAAGGGAAAAGTTGAATATCCATCCTATAGTAAATGTTGGAAGAAACACCCAGGTACTTGCCTTAAGGGAATGGTAGTCTGTTACAAGTGTGGTGAAAAGGTCCACCAAGATCGTGATTGTAAGGGGAAGAAAGAGGTTTTCAATGTTGAATGATACAATTGAAGTGAAAGGGGGAATTATGAGAATGAATTTCCTAAGCGTCAGGGGAACTTACCTTAGAAAAGGCCAAGGGATCAAGGCCAAGCTTATGATATCACTACTGCTGAGGTTGAAGCACTGAAAGACGTGGTGGTAGGTAATTTAATGGTTTCCTCAAGTTTAGAAAATGCTTTATTTGATTCTGGATCATCACATTATTTCATATCTTCCCAGTATGATAAAAAAAATTAGATATTTCCAATATGATTTAACAAGGGAGTTGTCAGTCAAAACTCCTAAGGGATGTATCATTGCAACAACGTTTTGTGAATCTGTTCCCATTAGATCATATAAATGTTCTTTATCTGCAGATATCATCATCATACCAATGATTTAATTTGATATAATCCTCGAAATGAATTTGATTTCCAACCATGATGCAAAGAATTGTTATAAGAAGAAGGAGGCTATGATTTTTTATGATGATCATAAAGAACACCTTGTCTTTAGAGAAGAAGTGTCACTACCTTATTCATATATATATCCACCCCAAGTAGCTCAACTAAATTCAATTATTGGGGAGGAAGAGAGTGAAATAACTATGGGTGAGGAAAGAAATGTTCAAATAGAGGATGTACCTATTGTGAAAGAATATGTTGATTTGTTTCCTGAATATCTACCTGTACATCCTATAGAACGAGAAATTGAGTTTTCTATTGATTTAATTCCTCGATAGAGGCCCATATCATAGACCCCTTATAGAATGGAGAATGTGGAATTAGTGTAACTAAAGAAAAAACTAGAAGAATCAAGTAATAATGGATTTATTCTCCCTAGTGTTTATCCATGGGGAGCCCCTATCCTTTTTGTTAAAAAGAAATATGGGTCTATGAGGTTGTACAATGACTACAGGGAGATTAATGCTATAAAAATAAATAACAAGTATCTCATACCTTGCATTGATGATTTATTCGGACAGATTCATTGAGATGAATACTTTTCAAAGTTTGACCTTCGATCTGGTTATCATCAGTTGTGTATGAAGAAGGAAGACATTTTGAAAACAACATTTCGAACTAAGTATGGCCATTATGAGTTTACAATAATGCCTTTTGGATAGAATAATTCACCCTCTGTCTTCATAGATCTAATGAATTGAGTTTTCAAGGAAAATCATGATGAATTTGTAGTGGTATTTATTGATGATATCTTGGTATACTCCAAAATATACTAAGATCATGAAAATCACTTGCGCATTATCTGGAAGACTCTGAGAAGACTTGAATTATATGGGAAGTTTAGCAAGTGTGAATTCTGGATTCATGAGATTTCTTTTCATGGTCATATTGTCTCCAAGGATGGGATCTTTGTTGATCCTTCTAAGACCAAGGCAATACAATAATGGACAACACCGACGAGTATAACTGAGGTATGAAATTTTATTGGTCTAGAAGGTTATTATCGACATTTCGTCCATAAATTTTCCTGGTTGGCTAACCCTTTTACAAAACACACATGAAAAGGGGTTAAATTTGTTTGGAAAAAAGAGTGTGAAGAATGTTTTGAAGAACTGATTAGAATATTAGTCAATGCTCTTATCTTGACTTTACCATTGGTGAATGATGGGTTTGTTATTTATAGTGATGCATCGAAGAAAGGACTTGGTTGTGTCCTTATGCAGAATGATAGATTTATTTCCTATACATCACAACAACTGAATATTCATGAGAAAAACTATCCTACTAATGATATTGAGTTAGCAGTTGTAATATTAGATTTTAAGATTTGTATATACTATCTCTATGGTGAAAAATGTGAGATTTATACTGATCACAAGAGTTTGAAGTATATTTTCTCACATAAGGAACTCGACATGATTCAAAGGAGATGGATTAAACTACTCAAGGATTATGATTTCACGATACACTACCACTCGGGGAAGGAAAATAAGGTGGCAGATGCTTTGATCAGAAAGGATCATGGAGTTTTGAACAAGATGAGAGTTAAAAAGGACCCTATATACATGGATCTAGTAAATATGGATATGGGAATCACCATGGAAGGTGAAACATCAATACTTTTTAAAATGGTTTCCAAATCAACTTTACTAGAAAGGATAAAGTGTTCTCAAACCAATGATGAAGAGTTTTAGAAGAAGATTAAAGCTGTGAATGATAGGAGATTGAGTGACTTTTTGTATGAAGATGGAATTTTGAAATTTGGGAAGAGACTTTGTGTTCCCGATATACCTAATCTAAAAAGGGAATTGTTGGATGATGCTCATAGTTCTAATTTCTCTATACACCCTGGTTTCACCAAAATGTATAGAGATTTGAAGGAAAATTTTTTGTGGGACAACATGAAGAGGGAGATTACTGATTTTGTGTCATGATGTATGGTTTGTCAACAAGTGAAAGCTGGAAGGCAATAGTCTGGAGGAGTCTTGCAACCTATTCCCATACCTGAGTGGAAATATGATAATATTATGATGGACTTTGTCATGGGACATCCAAATACTTCTAGAAGAAATGATGCAATATGGTCCATTGTTGATCGTCTTACCACATCAACAAACTCTCTTGACATAAGGGAAGATTTACCACTTGAACGTCTAGCAAGACTATATATAAATGAAGTTGTGAGACTTCATGGAGTACCCCTATCGATTTTTTCAGATCGTGATCCATGTTTTATATCAAGATTCTGGAAAAGTCTTCAAAAAGCCCTGGATACTGAGCTTTGTTTGAGAACATCTTACCACCCCCAAACTGATGGAAAATCATAATGGACTATTCCAACCTTAGAAGACATGTTGAGATCATGCTCACTTGACATTCAAGGTATGTGGGATCAATATTTACCTCTGGTGGAATTTTCCTATTACAATAGCTTTCATTCAAGTATTCAGATGGAACCATATGAAGCATTATATGGAAAAGGATGTTGCACACCAACCTATAAGGATGATGTTGGTGAAAGAAAACTCATAGGCCCAGAACTTGTGGAGGAAACGATGGAAAAGTTGAAGGTAATCCAAACCCACATCAAAGCAGCTCAAAGTAGGCAGAAGAGCTATGCTGATAACAGAAGGAAGGATTTGGAATTTCTGGTTGGAGATCATGTTTTCTTAAAGGTATATTCATGGAAGGGTGTTATAGGTTTTGGTAAGAAGGGAAAATTGAGTCCCAGGTACATCGAACCTTTCGAAATTCTAGAACGAATTGGGGTTGTAGCTTACCATTTGGAAATGCAACCAAGTATCTTCAAAGTTCATGATGTGTTCCACATATCCATCCATCAAACATTGAGATTTTTATTATATTAAAGGGAAAACGAGGGTCGTGGCCCGAAACAGATCAGGGAGGTCTGAAATAATGCAGGCCTAAGGCATCCGCACGAACCAAGCTAACACATTCAGGAGGAAGGGATCCGATACTACTAAAAACAATGCGAGGGTTGGCCGGGGAGGCCCAGGACTCCAGGAAGTCCGCGACGTTGTTACCTTCTCTCCACGAGTGATTAAGACAAGTGTCACCTTGAAGAAACTTTTTACAGTTGTGAATTAAATAGGAGACAGTCCATGGTATGCTAGAGGTACCTTGAATTGAGAAAAGAATAATCCTTGATTTAGTTTCCACTTGATGAATAGGGAACCCGTGGGCACGACACAAATTCAACCCTATGAGCAGAGAGGTAGCCTCATCCCTGAGGGAATCGCCCGGACCAAACCACCAACTGAAGGCCAATACCACCGAGCCATGCGGATTACGAACAACGCCCCCACCCCTCATGTAACTATTCATATAGGAGCCATCAACATTCAGCTTGAGGCCTAAGTCAGGAGGATTCCAATGAACCCAATGACCTTGAGGATACACCCTTGGAGCAATAGAAATCTGGCTACTAGCCAGGAAATGCTGAAAGGAAGGAGCTCATTCACCATGTTTAAGAAGCAGCAACAAGTCAAGAGCAAGGGACCTCGCCCTAGCTCGCAAGGCCAAACCGGAACTGGAGCGTCCCTCATGTCTGGCGATATTACGAGCAGACCAAATGACCCAGCATCCAACCGCGAAGACCACTGAGCACACCCTCTGTTCCTGAACATGATCCGAAGAACCAGAGAACTAGGCCTGGAGAAAGGCATCCCCAGAGATACCCTAGAAATCCCACCTAGAGAATTCACGAAAAAGGGACCATATATAGCATGCCCAATCACTCCAAAAAAACATATGCTCAGAAATCTCTTCCTTCGGGCCATTGCAGCAATGACATTTGGAGGTGAGAGGAATACCCCTACGTCGTACCTCTTCATCAGTGGGAAGCACCCGGTTGTGAAGAGCCTGTCAAGATTCTTGATACAAGAGAACAAGTTCTGAGAAACCGGACGAATCGTCTGGTAAATGTTCTATGGAGAAACCATAAGATGGAAGAGACAACGCGGGAACCCGAGAAACTTATGATGAAGAACCACCTGAGTCTTTTCATGTGGTAGTATTCTAGAATTTTTTAGGATGGAATTATTTGAATAAGGGGAGAATGTAACACCCCAACCATCCATGATACGTTTCCCTTTGAATAATGCAATAGCTTGCATTGTACGCAACTTCAAGATTCTAACACACCGCGACCAATCAAAGTATCTGTTATGAATAGTAATATCCACTTTTTGAAATTTTATAAATTTTATCTTTCAAAATGGACTTCATTTTTCGATTTGGAATATCGAAGTTAGCTCAGGGTGAATTTTTTGTATTTTTCTGAAAACTTTCAATTTTTGATGAATAGTGAAAAACACTGAGTTATAGTTTAAACCCAAATTTTTAATTAAATAATTATTTATTTTATTTAAATTTATTTTAGGTCAAAATAGATAAATTATACCTATATATTTACAATGTAAATCATTGAAGTCAGTTTATAAAAATTTTAGATATATAAAAATTTTATTGAACATTTCACCGTCTTTTACACACCTCCTATGAGATTTTTCAAGTTCACATAAAACGTAATTTAACCGCTTTGGTGAGTGGAATTTCAAAAATCTGAGAGACACAATTTATATCAGTAAGTAAAATGTGGTTTAATAAGATGCAAATAATTTTTGGTGAATAGTTACTTTTTACTTTTATTTACCACGGTTAAAAGTAAATTTGGCAATTAAGGGTAAAAATGATAATATTATTACCCTAACACATATCCTAATTCTATTGGATAAGTATAATTAGACCAAAAAAACCCTAGGAATATAATATGAACCTCTTTGGTCTACGTGGATCATATTTGGACACTTATTATTATTTTATTTAAGGAAGAGTAAAAAGAGTTAAAATCAATGTTTAATAACTAAAACATTTTTAATGTAAGACTATACATAAGATAAATTCGATTATAAATATTCATTAGAAAGATAAAAATAGTTCCTACATAATGGTATTTTATTTTTAATTTTTAGATAGTAAATAATTTAATTTACTTTTTCTACAATGATGATACAGTAATTACCTAATTAATGAAATATTAAAATAATTGATATTATAAATATCCAAATAAATGTAATTTGAGACGTTTTATGAATTCCACTAATTATCTAGGTTAATATTACATATTAGGGTTGGTTAGATGAATTTTTTTCTAAGTAATAATGCAGTTATGAATTTTGAAAAAAAAATACAAAATAGTGTAAAAATTGACATAAAAGAGTTTTTAAAACAAATATTATATTATTAATTGAAATTATATTCCTAAAAATATATGGTTTGGACAATAGACTTATATAATGATCTTTGTATCATTAATTAACCACTTTGGGTTGGATTATAAGTATATAGTATGTTTATTAACCATATAAAATAAAAATATAAAGACACATGGTAAATGTCAAACTATTTAAATACGAGTTAAATAAAAAATATAAAGTAAATATAGTGACCCAAACCTGTCTAAAACCTATTGGTTGAGTGTTTTTCAACACATAACAACCTTATAATTTAAATAATCCATTTCTGAGCCATTAGAAACCAAAAATGATTTTATTATAAAATAATATTTCTAGCTTTTCCAAAGATGCCCCTCACCCCTCTTATAAAAGGGAACTCCCCCTCCTCTCTAATTCACACCTTCAAAGCCATTGGGTTCAGAAAAACCCTACCCAAATAACCTCTCAACTAACCTCCCTTCATCCTAGAGGTATTCCTTTAGTCAGAAATCCATCCTAAGGAGCCCTTTTGATCAAATGAGAAGGAATAACCTGAAGAAGAGGTAAATATCTCACCACCTCTTTCAAGTTCCATTTTTCTTCGACTTCATTTTTATTTATTGTTTCCATTCTAAAATAATAACTCCAGTATCTTCTATATATTGTGATGTTATTAAAAATATGGTACAATAAAATTCATTATTCTATCCATCCTTTGATTAACATGTCACCATATCTGCGTACATACGGCTTACCGTCTCCACGTCATGGTGTCATTGTTATTCAATACATTATTATTTGTATGGGTATAATAATGATGTTTAATTGATGTAAATAATAAATATAACATGATAATGATTCAATATATATGATATACCATCCAATTATATATTAATTTAATATCAAAAGAATGATATTGTCACTCGTGCGTACATAAGGATTACCCTCTCCACGAACGTGATGAGATTCATTCACCATCATATCCATTCAAGACTAATTTTATTTTTATGAATAAAAATAATTTTTAAAGACTTGATATAATTCTAGATATGAATAAGATTCATCCCATCCATTACAAATATGACTCACATAACAAATAATATAATGAAAAACGAATCCGTTAACACCCGAAAAGATGATAATACTAAGATATTATTAACAAAGCAATGTTAAAAGATCATATATGATATCATATTAATGTATATTATTCTTGTATAATTTAATAACAATTATTTCACCATTATAAAGGAGGTTAACCTACCCTCTACCAAAGAAAAATACAAGGTAATAGTTAATTATACAATCTCTTCATTATCCAAGTTTGTTTATATGTAATTATATACTGGGACTTCTTTATCATCCACATCCATGTTTCTTAAAAATTTATTCCAAAACATTTTTACTATTTACTAGACTATGGGTTAAAGTCATTTATACCCATGTTGACTTTTATAATATTTTTATAAAGGAATCTTTCTGTCATTTTCCAAACAATGTCCTTTATAACCTTTTCGACAAAATTAAGGTAAGAATGTCTTGTTTAACTTATACGGCGGGTGCGCCTATTTTCAGCCATTATAACATTATCAAAGCTTCCCGTAAAATCTTATAAATAATTTTTTCAAAATAAATATTTTCTTTTTAATTATGGGACTCTAAAATTATTTCAAAATATAAAGATATATTTCTCAAAAAAAGGTATGGATTTCATCTATATCAACATCCTTTGATGGATTTTAATTTTGTTTGAAGTTGATTTATTATGATACAAAACATTCATATTGTATTGAAGGTTTTGTGATATGTTTGACTGTGGATGTGTTATTTCATACCATTCATGTTTTATGGATAATTTTTTGGCATTTCGTATGCCAGTTTTAATACAATTGTTTATGTTATGTTAAAACCTTTTCATATGAGGAATGCATTGGACTTAATATTAACGAGTGGAGACTACTATAGCTCCTTGATGCATCGGTATGTCTCATGAGAAAAACTAGTGTATTGGCACAAGGCCTTGATTAAATCTTATTTGTAGCCTTAGCACAAAGCCTTGACTATGTGGTTATAATAGTCTGGCATTATGCATTCCATCATTACGAAAGTGGCTATTGATATTTCATGTGATTATTTGACTAGTAGAATATCCATGTGAGTAAGTAAATGGCATTATTTGACCTTATCTTTGCCGTATTATGTTGAATTTTAAGTTTAAAAGGCTTATGTTTTAGTCTAATAAATTTCCTTAAATGTTTATGCTTATTTATGAAAGTTTCCTCTATATTATTATCCTTAATGAGCATCTGATCTCACCCATTTCTATGTTATATTTTTTCCAGGATGCGAAGAATTATTTTATAACTGACCTATAGGGATAGTCTGAGGGGATATGAGTGTGGTCTATGGTAACATGTTGTTGTAGTTTTTCATTTTATGTTGTAATGCAAACCTTATGAATGTATCTAGTACTTCCAAGGCTACTAAACTAATCAGTCTTTTGAGACATGATCTTTTGTGATCATGCCAATGTAATGTAATAATGCACTAACTCTGGGCTTCTGGGGTCGGGGAGTTACATTTGGTATCAGAGGAAGTTTAGTACAAACCGTGGAAACTAGATTTAGATAAACTCTTATTAGAGAACATTACCCTAAGATAGACTTTGAGGATTAGTATAGATGAACTTCCAAGAATTTTGGTATTGTATATATTTTGTGAGTTTTCTAAGAAATAAATCTCTGTATGGATATGAGCAGGTAGAGGTGGCTCTGGCATAGATGTACATAGGGGTAAAACCTGAAAACACCACTTTGAGCTAGACTCGAATGAGAACTGGTGCACGACAACGGGCCTTGCTGCACTCTTGGTTACGACACTCCCAGGGGATAGGCTTAGGATAATTATCATTTTCTTTAAAACCATTAGGAAGAGTTTATGAGTATATACCTCCTCAAAGAAAAGATTTTTTATGATTATGGATTATATCCATAAACTGTTCAATTTATGTTAAGTGTTTTACATGTTTGGAATTAGGTATTTCTATTCATAAACTAATCTAGTTTATGCCATTGTTTATAAATGGTTCCTAGTGGAAGGAATGGAAACTGTATCAATACTTTCACTTTATGTAGGGATTTCCCCCCTATTTAGGATAATTATAGTGGAGGTGGTGATACAACTGGTGCAGATAAGATTATCATTGTACTGGGACAACTCACTCAGGTTATGAAAAATAAATTTACCCATATGGAGCACCCTGATCCAAAACGTGGAGGATCAATGTTAGATCTCTTAATGAGGAAACAACGACCAACATTCAATGGGGGTACAAATGAATTATTAGCTTATCAATGGATATATTCCTTAGAGAACATATTCCACGCCTTGGGGAGTAGTCAAAGGGAAAAATATGTCATGGAAATTTATCACCTCACCAGAGATGCTGATCAATGGGGGTCATTGATTCAAAACACAAAGGAAGAAGATGAAGTATCAAATATGGAATAGAGATAATTTAAAGAGCTTTTCTTAGAAAAATAATTTCTTCGTGACCATCGAGCAGATATGGAAATTCAATTTCTGAGTCTGAGGAAAAAGGGGGATAGGAATGTCACAACGTATGAGGATAACTTTACAAGGTTAGTGAGGCATGATGTAGATTATATATTTATCCCAATAATTAAGATTGATCATTTCTTTGATGGGTTAAAACCATTTCTCCATCGAGCATTTGTCTCACAATCCTTCTCATCATACGATGATATTGTCTCGTGTGCTATCACGAAAGAAAAGGAATTCTCTATGTCTTATGACATTAAATCAAAGAAAGAGAAGAAGAGATCTTCTGAACACTCTAGAAATGGAAATAATGGGAAGAAGGGAAAAGTTTAATATCCATCCTACAGAAAATGTGGGAAGAAACACCGAGGTACTTGCCTGAAAGGAACGTGAGTCTGTTACAAGTGTGGTGAAAAAGGTCACCAAACTCGTTATTGCAAGGGGAAGAAAGAGGAAGTCAATGTCGAATGCTAAAGTTGTAGGGAAAGGGGGAATTATGAGAATGAATGTCCAAAGTGTCTGGGGAAATTACCTTAGAAAAAGCCAAGGGATCAAGGCCAAGCTTATGCTATCACTACTGCTGAGGTTAAAGCTCCGAAAGACGTGGTGGCAGGTAATTTAATGGTTTCCTCAAGTTTAGAAAAATCTTTATTTGATTCTGGATCATCACATTGTTTCATATATTCCAAGTTTTCTAAGAAAATTAGATATTTACAATTTGATTTAATAATGGAGTTGTCAGTCAAAACTCTTAAGGGAAGTATCATCACATCAAAGTTTTTTAAATCCATTCCCATTAAAGCATATAAATGTTCTTTATCTGATGATATCATCATCATACCCATGATTTAATTTGATATAATCTTCAGTATGGATTGGAGTTCGGACCATTATGCAAATATTTATTGTAAGAAAAATTAGGTTATGATTTTTGATGATGATGATAAAGAACACGTTATCTTTAGAGCAGAAGCGTCACCACCTAATTCTTATCTAGATCAACCCCCATTAGCTCAAATAAATTCAATTATTTGGGAGGAAGAGAATGAAATAACTATGGGTGATCAAATTAATGTTCAAATAGAGGATGTACCTATTGTGGAATAATATGCTGATGTGTTTCCAAAAGATTTACCTGGACATCCTCCAGAATGAGAAATTGAGTTTTCTATTGATTTAATTCCTAGATCAAGGCCCATATCGAAGACCCCTTATAGAATGGAAACTGTTGAATTAATAGAACTAAAGAAACAACTAGAGGAATTTAGTAGTATGGAATTTATTCTCCCTAGTGTTTCTCTAGGGGGAGCCCCTGTCCTTTTTATTAATAAGAAAGGTGGGTTTATGAGGTTGTGCATTAACTACAGGGAGATCAATGCTATAATAATAAAGAACAAGTATCCCCTACCTCTCATTGATGATTTATTTGAACAAATTCATGGAGCTCAATACTTTTCAAAGATTTACCTTCAATCTGGATATCATCATTTGTGTGTGAAGAAGGAAGACATTTTGAAAACATCATTTCGAACCAGGTACGAGCATTACAAGTTTACAGTAATGCATTTTGGATTGACTAATGCACCCTCTAACTTAATGGATCTAATGAATAGATTTTTCAATGAATATCTTGATGAATTATTAGTGTTATTTATTGATTATATCTTGGTATATTCCAAAAGCTACGAAGATCATGAGAATCCCTTGCTTATTATCCCGAAGACTCTGAGAAGACGTGAATTATATGGGATTTTTAGAAAGTGTGAATTCTAGTTTAGGATATTTCTTTTCATGGCCATATTATCTCAAAGGATGGAATCTATATTGATTCTTCTAATACCAAGGAAATCCAAGAATGGCCAGAACTGACGAGTATAACTAAGGTACGTAGTATTATTGGTTTAGAAGTTTATTATCGATGTTTCATCCAGAATTTTGCCCGGTTGGCTAACCCTTTAATAAAGCTCACATGAAAAGGGGATAAATTTGTGTGGAAAAAAGAGTGTGAAGAATGTTTTGATGAACTGAAGGGAAGATTAGTCAATACTCTTATCAAGAATCTACAATCGGGGAATGATGGGTTTGTTATTTATAGTGATGCATCGAAGAAAGGACTTGGTTGTGTCCTTATGCAGAATGATAGAGTTATTGCTTATGCATCACGACAGATGAAAATTCATGAGAAAAACTATCCTACTCATGATCTTGAGTTAGCAGTTGTAATCTTTTCTTTGAAGATTTGGAGACACTATCTCTATGGTGAAAAAATGTGAGATTTATACTGATCACAAGATTTTGATTTATATTTTCCCACAGAAAGAACTCAACATGAAGCAAAGTAGATTTCTTGAACTACTCAAGGATTATTGTTTCACGATACACTACCACCCAAGGAAGGAAAATAGGGTGGCAGATGCTTTGATCAGAAAGGATCATGGAGTTTTGAACAAGATGAGAGTTGAAAAGGATCCTTTATACATGGATCTAGTAAAGATGGATATGGGAATCACCATGGAAGGTGAAACATCAATAATTTTTCAAATGGTTGCCAAACCATCTTTACTAGAAAAAATAATGAGTTCTCATACCAATGATGAAGAGTTTCAAAAGAATATTAAAGCTATTAATGATGGGTGATTGAGTGACATTGTGTATGAAGATGGAATTTTGAAATTTGGGAAGAGACTTTGTGTTCCCAATATACATGATCTAAAAAGGAATTGTTGGATGATGCTCATAGTTCCAATTTCTCTATACACCATGGTAGTACCAAAATGTATAGATATTTGAAGAAACATTTTTGGTGGGACAATATGAAGAAGGAGATTGCTGATATTGTGTCAAGATGTATGATTTGTTAACAAGTGAAAGCTGAAGGGCAACAGCCTGGAGGAGTCTTGCAACCTCTTCCCATACCTGAGTGGAAATGGGATAATATTACGATGGACTTTGTAATGGGACTACCAAAGACTCCTAGATGGAACGATGTAATATGGGTCATTGTTGATCATCTTACCAAGTAAGCACATTTTCTTACTATAAGAGAAGATTTACCACTTGAAATTCTAGCAAAACTATATATTAATAAAGTTGTGAGACTTCATGGAGTACCCCTATCAATTGTTTCTGATCGTGATCCACATTTTACATCAATATTATAGAAAAGTATTCAGAAAGCCCTGGATACTGAGCTTCATTTGAGCACTTCTTACCACCCCCAAACTGATGGACAATCAGAACGGACTATTCCATCCTTAGAATACATGTTAACATCAAGCTCACTTGACTTTCAAGGTAATTGGGATCAATATTAACCTCTGGTAGAATTTTCCTATAACAATAGCTTCCATTCAAGTATTCAGATAGAACCATATGAAGCATTATACGGAAAGATATGTCACACACCAACCTGTTGGGATGATGTTGGTGAAATAAAACTTGTAGGCCCAGAACTTGTGGAGGAAACGATTGAAAAGGTGAAGGTAATCCAAACCCACATCAAAGCATCTCAAAGTAGGCGGAAGAGATATACCAATAACCAATAGAAGGATTTGTAATTTCAGGTAGGAGATCATGTTTTCTTGAAGGTATCTCTATGGAAGGGTGTTATACGTTTCGGTAAGAAGGGAAAATTGAGTCCCAGGTACATTGGAACTTTCGCAATTCTAGAACAAATTAGGGTTGTAGCTTACCATTTGGCAATCCCGCCAAGTCTCTCCAAATTTCATGATGTGTTCCATGTATCACTGTTGAGAAAGTACATGCTGGACCCAATGCATGTACTCACCTATGAGGAATTAGAAATGTTACCCGATCTGTCTTATTGCGAAGATCCTCTAAAGATTCTTGATACATGAGAACAAGTGCTGAGAAACCAGATGACTCATCTGGTAAAAGTTCTATGGAGAAACCATAAGATGGAAGAGGCAATGTGGGAACCTGAGGAACATATGATGAAGAACCACCCGAGTCTTTTCATGTGGTAGTATTCTAGAAATTTCAAGGATGAAATTATTTATAGGGGAGAATGTAACACCCTTAGCTTCTACGGTACGTTTCCCTTTGAATAATTCAATAGCTTGCATTGAACGCAACTTTGAGATTTTAACACACAGCGACCAATAAAAATAGCCAGTATGATTATTAATACCCATTTTTTAAAATTTTATAAATTTTATCATTCAAAATGGACTTCATTTTTGGATTCAGAATATCAAAATTAGCTTAGGGTAATTTTTTGGTATTTTTCTGAAAACATTCAATTTTTTATGAAAATTGAAAAACATGGAGTTATAGTTTAAAACCAAATTTTTATTTAAATAATTATTTGTTTTATTTAAATTTATTTTAGTTTATAATATATACAAAATACATATATAAGTACAATGTAATTCAATGGTGTCAGTTTATAATAATTTTAGATATATAAAAATTTTACTGAACTTTTCACCGTCTTTTACCCATCTCCTATGAGAATTTGAAAATTCACATAAAACATAATTTTACTGCTTCTATGAGTGGAATTTAAAAAAATTTAGAGATAAAGTTGATATCAGTAAGTAAAATTTGGTTCAATATATTGGAGATAATGTTTGGTGAATAGTAACTTTTTACTTTTATTTACCAAGGTTAAAAGTAAATAGGGTAATTAAGGGTAAAAATGATATTATTATTACCCTAACACTTGTCCAAATTCTATTGGATAAGTATAATTTGACAGAAAACAACCTTAGGAAGAAAATATGAACCACTTTGGTCCACTTGGATTAGATTCGAAAAGTTGTTATTATTTTATTGAAAGAAGAGTTAAAATAAAAGTTTAATAACTAAAACATTTTTAATATAGGGTTATAAAGAAGATAAATTCGACTATAAATATTAATTAGAAAGATAAAACTATTTCCTACATAATGGTATTTTATTTGTAATTTTTAGACTTTATCTATTTTAATTTATTTATTACACAATGATGATGCAGTAATTACCTAATTAATGAAATATTAAAATAATTGATATTATAAATATACAAATAAATGTAATTTGAGACTTTTTATGAATTAATCTAATTTTTTAGGTTAATATAAAATATTAGGGTTGGTGAAATGAATTTTTGTCTAAGTAATAATGCAATTATGAATTTATCAAAAACAAAATATCAAATAGTGTCAAAATTGACATAAAAGAGTTATTAAAACAAATATTATATTATTAATTGATATTCTATTCCTAGAAATATATGGATCAGCCAAAAGACTTATATAATGATATGTGTATCATTAATGATCCACTTGGGGTTCTCTTGGAATTATATAGTATGTTTATTAACCATATAATATAAACATACAAAGAGACATGGTAAATGTCAAACTATTTAACTAATAGTTAAATCTGAAAAATATGCTCATATAGTGACCCAAACCTGTCTAAAACCTATTGTTTGAGTGGTTTAGACCCATACCCACCTTATAATTTAAATAATACATTTTTTATCCATTATAAATCGAAACTTAATTTATTATAAAATAATATTTCTAGCTTTTTCTAAGGTGCCCCTCACCCCTCTTATAAAAGGGAACTCCCCCTCCTCTCTAATTCACACCTTAGAAACCATTTGGCTCGGCCAATACCTACCCAAATACCCTCTAAACTGTCCTCACTTCATCCTAGAGGCATTAATTTAGTCATAAATCCAACCTAAGGAGACCTTTTGATCAAATCATATGTAAGAACCCGAAGAAGAGGTAAATATCTCACCACCTCTTTCAAGTTCCTTTCTTCTTCCACTTCATTTTTATTTGTTGTTTCCATTCTAAAATAATAACTCCAGTATGTTCTATATACTTTTATGTTATTATAAATATGGTACAACAAAATTCATTATTCTATCCATCCTTTGAATAACATGTCACCATACATGCGTACGTACAGCTTATCTTCTCCATGTTGTGGTGTAATTGTTATTCAATACATTATTATTTGGATGGGTATAATAATGTTGTGTAACTGATTTAAATAATAAATATAACAAAATAATGATTCTGAATATATGATATACCATCCAATTATATATTATTTTAATATCAAAATAATGATATTGTCGCTCGTGCATACGTAATGATTATTGTCTCCCCAGACGGGATGAGATTCATTCCCCATCGTATCCATTCAAAGCTAATTTTCATTTGATGATTAAAAATAATGTTTAAAGACTTGATATAATTCTGGATATGAATAATATACATCCCATCCATAATAAATATGACTCACATAACAACGAATATAAAGAAAAATGAATCTATTAACACTCGAAACGACGATAATACTATGATATTATTAACAAAGAAATGTTAAAAGATCATATATGATATCATATTAATGTATATGATTCTTGTATAATTTAATAACAATTATTTAACCATTATACAGGAGGTTAACCTACCCTCGACCAAGTAAAAGTACATGGTAAGGGTTAATTCTAAAATATCTTCTTTATCCGAGGTTGTTTATACGTAATTATCTACTGGGATTCTTTATCATCCACATCCATGTTTCTTAAAAATGTATTCCAAAACATTTTTATAATTTACTAGACTATGGTTTAAAGTAATTTATACCCTTCTTTGAATTTTATAAGATGTTTATAAAGGAATCCTTACATTGTTTTCCAAACAAGGTCCTTTAAAACCTTTTCGACAAAATTAAGGTAAGAATGTATTTTTTTTAACTTATATGGCGAGTGAAGATATTTTCCGCCATTATAACATCATCAAAGCTTCCCATACATTCTTATAAATAATTATTTCAAACTAAATGTTTACTTTATAATTATTCTACTCTTAAATTATTTCAATATAGGAATATATATTTCACTAAAAAAGGTTTTGATTTCATCTTTGTCAACATCCTTTGATGGATTTTAAGTTTGCTTGAAGTTGAATTATTATGATACAAAACCACCATATTGTATTAAAGGTTTTGTGATATGATTGACTGTGGATGTGTTATTTCATACCATTTTTGGTTTATAGATAAATTATTGACATTTTGTATTCTAGTTTTAATACAAATTTTTATGTTATGTTTAAACCTTTTCATATGAGGAATGCATTGGAATTAATATGTGACGGGTGGAGCATGTTATAGCTCCTCGATGCTTTGGTAGGTCTAATGAGACAAACTAGTGTCTTGGAACAAGGCCTTGAAAAATCTTATTTGTATTCTTGGCACAAGGCCTTGACTATGTGGTTATGATAGTCTGGCATTATGCATTCCATCATTATGAATGTGGCTATTGATATTACATGTTATTATTAGACTAGTAGAATATCCATGTGAGTATGTAAATGGAATTATTTGATTTTATCTTTGACATATTATGCTAAAGGTAAAGTTTAAAAGGATTTTTTTTAGTCTTATACATTGCCTTAAATTTTTTATGATCATTTATGAAAGTTTCCACTATATTTTTATCCTTATTGAGCATTTGAGCTCACCCGTTTCTATGTTTTATTTTTCCTAGGATTCGAAGAAGTATTTTATGACTGACCTGTAGGGATAGTCTGAGGGGATATGAGTGTGGTTTATGGAAACATGTTGTTTTAGTTTTTCATTTTATGATGTAATGTAAACCTTGTGAATTTATCTAGTACTTCCAAGGCTACTAAACTAATCAGTCTTTCGAGACTTGATCATTTGTGATCATGCCAATGTTATGTAATAAGGCATTGATTCTGGGCTTCTGGGGTCAGGTCGTTACACCAATAATATATTATAGGAATATATATGTAGAAAATATATAATAATACTTATACATAATATTAATCCTATAAAAATAAAATAGAGGAGTCGTGAATTGTTTTATGTTGCAAAAGTTTAATAAGAAAAGTTTGTTCAATCCTTGGAAAAATATTGATGAGTGTTAGGATAACAAAATACTTATTATAGGAACGTAGAAACCTCTAACCTCAATTTTAGAAAATAGTGATACTAATACATCTAAAAGCCAATATTTTATTCATTATCTCTAACTGTTGTGACATAATATAAAAGGAAATAATATACACACCCTTACCCCCAACACATAATATGTCCATGTTTAGTATATAAACCTTGAATTTTCATATAAATAGAGTGAAATGTATTCATTATATCATTGGAATATTCCTAAAAAATTATTATTATATATTGAGAACAATATGATAAAACTCACCATCCTATGGAATACCCTAGAGGCATTAGAAATTGATCACAATAGATAACACCCATTTAATAGAATATTATAGAAAACCTTTAAAAATTTCTTTTGTTGAGTCAAAGAGTTTTTTATTTTTCATTTTTCAATAATATTATTAACATAATGTGGGAATGGTTTTGTTTTTGTCTTTTATTTTCCACACATAAATCATTCTTTGTGAAAATATGGGTAGTTAAATCTGATGTTGTAAATTGATTTGTTCTGGAAATGTTTAATAGGTAATTTTAATGGATTTCATTATCCATTTGAAGGATATATTGAGATGAATTTTGAATGATAGTATAATGTTGAAAAGGGAAGAAGATTATTTTTTTGATTCAATTTAATGAACCCCAGAATTTCATATGTGAATGGGCATAAGTGCTTTGTGTAGGGAAATATCAATGTATGTGTTTTTCTATGTAGGATCATTTTTGTTCCAAAATAAACTATTATATATCTGAACCAGCTATTTTAGAACAACATGCACACAATTTTAGATAGATTATGGGATATGATTTTTAATATACATATGTGAATAGATATCATATACAGATAGATTATGTATAAAAATTAATCATTATATGAAAATTTATAATATATTTGAATTAATATTTTTATGTTAATGTATTATATAGTATAATTGGGAAATTTATTATATTTTTTATGTGAAAAATTAATGTACACTAGTTCCCCACATAGGTAATTTATCCCATAAGAATATAGGATACATAAGTGAATTTGTACATGTGAAGTGTTTGGATATATGATGGATGATGTTTGATAATTATCCATAATTCATATAGAAATATCTCATAGTTTAAATGAATTAATTATTTTGAATGAAATGTGGATATTTTTTGATTGTTTAGATAGGGAGTAATTCTAATATATATGTTTGTCAGATATTTTATCTATACCATACATGTATTCATGTATACATTGTGATTTGAATGTGCTTATAATAATAAAAGATTTCATTTTGAATTTTTTTTTATTCAATGTAATATGATGAGATTTTTATATTTGTACATGTTTACATGAAATTAAAATATGTTATGGGAGAAGTTTCATATATATGTTAATATTAAGATTACATATATGAAAACATTCTATTAATAAAAAAATTTATTTTCATTTTTAGTTAATATTTCAATAAATTAGAAAGATAATATGTAACATATGCTTCATGAATACATTTATTGTTATTAATTATTTCTTTTATATAAGAGTGGGATTGATGAATAATTTTGAGAGGTAAATTATTTCTATTGGTTTCTTCTCAATGATGTGAAAAAAAACGAAGAGGAAGAAGACCATAAATGTAAAATAGCATGTGTGAATAATTATAGTAGGATAATAATTATTTGTTGAAGCCTATTGGTTAATTATTATTTTGATGTCGAAAAAAATATTTTATCATATTATTTATTCATGTATGGGAAGAAAAATTAATGGGTAATAGTTAAATTAATGTGATAGGTATACCCAACTTTATCTAAACCACTTGGTTTATTTTCTAGTCTATTTTGTGAGAGAGGATTATATCTTCAACATTATGTGGAGTAGATACTCTTATTATATTGTGAACCTTATATATTATGTTGTTACTATAAGTACATTATTTACTTAATTGACTCCTCTCTAATATGAGGTGAGAATTACTTTAAGAAAATAACACATAATAAATAATTGACCATTGATTCCTACCATCTTTCATTTGTAAAATTCATCATGAACATTCATTTTAATTATTATTAGAGGTTGGATTCCATAATTGACTCTAGGATAATTAAAGTGATTATGAATAAGAGCATTATTTATGTTCATATATAAATTAATATTATGTGTAATCCAACCATTATTGGGGAGAACTATCTGATCTCGAAGGAAATAATGATACCCTTTATATTATCTATTTGAATGATGTTAGGGAATTTGTTTTAGATGTTTTCAATCCACTTTCTGATGGTTTTCCATTACCAAATATATATATTATTAATGTTTATAATAATGAGTGATATATAATTTTTATTCTTTCCACTCTCATGGAAATTTATTTCTATTAGGTTTAATTAATTATAACAGCTAAATACATCAGTGAAATGTTGAAAATATTTTTCATGGGATCCAAAATGTTATAAAATATATGTTGAAAATTGTTATATTTACATATGGGGATTTGAAATAGGTAAATGATAGATTATTTGGTTACTTCATCACAAGGGTTATTAATATTATATGCACCAAGTGAATCCATGGATAAAAAGTGTAAGACTCACCAGTTGTTGAAATGATCTTCAGAATCCTTCAAGAAATATTTTTTAAAAATGTGTCCTAATTAGAATATTTAGAGGCTAAATAAATATCAAACTATTATTTTCATTGTATATTCATTACATATGATTTAAAAAAATTAAATTTTTTCTAATTTATGGAAAATGAAGACAATAAAATATCCTGTAAATACACTAACTAAAAATATTCAATGAATATTTTCTTGGGAAATAAACATACTAATTTTGATTTAAAAGATATGTAGAGTAAGAAGTTTAATGAATTCATGTATTTATTTTCATGATATGAAAACATAGTAATGGGGATGTATCATGTAATTTTACCATTGAAATTATTTCACTATACATGAATTTTTAATTTTATATAATATTTTACTAGACTAGAATAAGGTTGAATATATTCCAAAATAATATAGAATCAAAAAATATCATTGATGAAGACTGATGGAAAGTAAAAATACTATACAAAAGAGAATAATTTGATGTTATTTAAATAAAAAAGACAAATATATTATCCAAATATTATTAAAATGATGATATTATTGTTTAAGTGAAAGACATAAAAATTAGTTACGATGGTTGGGGTAAGTATATAATAACAAATTTGAATGATTAAAGGTTTACTAGTAAAAAAAGTAATAACACATAAGATGAATAATAAAAATAATAAACGATGAAATAGTAATTAATAAAAGGATATTTGAAAAAATTTCTCATGAAAATTGAAATAATATATAAAGAGAAAGGGAATCAAAATAAAGATGACAAAATTTTCGACAATAAATAAAAATTGGACAAAGAAGAAAAAAGTATGTTATTAAATTAAATAGAAAACATAAAGAAGTTACCAGATAATGAGTAAAATCTAAATGTCATTCTTTATGAAAAGATGAGGGAGAAAGATAAATAATCTATCCAAGTACAAAAAAACATATTGAAAGTATACAAGGAATATATATTATTTATAATAAAATGTCACCAGTTAGTGAAATCTCTAAAGACAGAAAATATCAAAAAAATTCTGATCATACTATATTATTGATTATAGGGATGATAATTTTTTTACAGAGACTTAGTATAAGAAGAATATAGTCAAATAGTATCGCATATATAGATTTAACAAGCGAGTAACAAAAGTCTAGTCTATTTGTGAAATATAAATATATATGTAAAATTGGGAATCAAATGGAGTAATTATTAATTATGAGAATAAGTATAATGTGAAGAATAAATGGTTATGAGGAAACTTAATTTTTTATTCAGAAAATTGATCCCAAATTGATGGTTAGAAATATGATAAAATATGGATAAATAGTTCTAAAATATTCTGGATACAATGGAAAATGTAATGGATATTTCTGGTGTGGTGGAATATTTTGGAATATATTGCAGATGTAATGGTTCATACATGAACACAAAAATGGATCCAGGAGGTAATGGGGGTATAGTATTTTGTGGATTCAACCCACTCAAAGAATACTAACTGAAAATTAATATGAAAAACCTAATTTGATTATTGATAAAAAAATTCAAACTTCATTAAACTCTCTTTGGGTGGTGTGATTAGATATTTAAGCTTTCAAAATAAATCTTCTAATGCTACTATCTTATTTATGTTTTGATGAAGAAATTAATATTTATCATGAGATAAAATAAATTCTTAAATAGAAGTCTCTAATTCTTGATGTTGTACTCAATCATACTAATGGAGAATAGTCACGGAATTTCAATAGTTATTGTTATTAAAAAATTATTTCATATTTGAATCTATAAGAGAATATTAATGAATAAAAAAAATGTAATAATGGCTTACAATTTTTTTGGGTCTAACAAATAGAGGTAATAAAATATTCATTAATTTTAAAGGAAATAATTAAATAAATATGTAATATTTTTCATTTATTGAAACATGATCTATTGATTGTTCCAATACTTAATGATGACTAATGTAAATTCATCTTCAGAATACATTGATTTATTTAAAAAATTGAAAATATGTGGGTGTTATGTTATGTGGATAGTAAAAAACGAATTCATTTTCTAGGTTTAAGATTCCCAGAAATCTTTTTATTTGATATTGAAGGATGAATATTTATTTTTCCAATTAATTCATGGATATATGTTCCATAGAAACATGAAAAATAGTACACATAGAGATGGTTGTTTGGATTTTCTTGATTTGATAAGATTTAGATAGTTGATCCATATTCCAAAAGTTAAATTTTTAAAATTTTATATATAATAAGGTTTATATACAAAAATATCTTCCCATAGAATTTATTCACTCTCAAATATGTTGGACCATGAGAATGAAATAAAATAATAAATATAATAATTTTAATAATTTTTTGTTATTTTACTTCTATTGCATATATTGTTTTTTTGAACATGAATCATTGGCTCTAAAGATGATAAATTGTTTCAAGAGAAGTGTAAAAAGTGATAAATGCTAATTTATAAATAGAATATGAACTGATAATGGGGATAAATCCCCAAATGAAATGTTTGACAGTTATTTTATGATATAATTTATTCATTATGAGGTCAATGAATCATATAACACATATGAAAATGGTGATTATGAAATATATAATATAATCTTGGTTGTGATATCTCTAACCATTTTAATTGGATATGACACTTCTTTGTTCTTTAAGAATTGAGATATATGAGTAATAATATATATTCAAACTCATTTATTCAATGGAACAAATTCAAACATATATCCCATGAAATTTATTAGTTGAAAAAACCCTTTTTGTTGTAGTAATGTGGCGTTTTTAGTCACATTATTATCAAATTCAATGTTGAGAATCCTTATTAATTTAATCAAATAAATTATGTTGGTATTTTCCTTATATACCCTCAAAATAGTAGAAAATACAAATTCTACAATAAGATATTGGGATGACCAGTTTATTTTATTACTGTGAATGTGTAAGATCATTTAGAAATAATGGGTTCATTTTTAGATTCAAATGCATGAAAATATTATGATAAATGTTTTACTATTAAATTTCATGATAAATTGGTTGACATGACTAATGAAATAGATGGTGTATAGAATGAAGATATATCTTCATCCATTTTATGTGATGAGTGAAATAGTATTCATTTCATCAATGCCTATGAATGTAATTTGAGGTCTAAAATATAATTTGAGATAAAGAACATCATGATCACACTATAAGAACATTGAGGATATGTTAACATACCTTTCTATCTTCAATGTTTGAGAAAATGTATATTATAGATGAATTTCAACATCAAGATATGATTCATGCCATTAATAAAGAATTTGATTAGATTGGGAAAATTATACATGGGAGGTAGTACCCAATCTTTTAGATAAAAATGTATTTGGAGAAAATTTGTGGCATTAATAAATATTTGAATAAAATTGGTAATAAAAAAATAAGGAAATGATGGCATGAAATGGTTACTGATAGGTTGAAGGGAGGGATTTTAGTGAGACATTTTCACTTGTTTTATGGCTTGAAGCTTTTATAATAATTCATTATATTGTTTTACAATGGAAATAATATATTTTTAAAATGAATTTAATGACTTATATTCTCAATTTTATAATGTAAGATGAACTATATATTATGTAGTGAAGATGTGTATTGATAGAAAAAGTTTATAATTTTGTGTGTATATTGAATAATCAATTTTATTTGTTGAATAAATATGTAAAATATTATTAATATATATTATATTATATTTTAATAAATAATAACTTCATGAAATGAATAATGGGAAAAACCTATATAAAAAATAACTTCAATGGGTAGATTTTTTTGGTTGTTTATATTGATGATATAATAATTATAGGATATAATAATGATGTAATTGAAGAATTTTAAAATGTGATGAAGATATTTCAGGAAGTGTCTATTCGTGGAGAAATAGAGAATTTGTTTTTCTTGAAAATTTCTAAATATAATTAAATCATTTATTATCTTCAAAACAATATTTAAGGAAATACAAAAAAATATTATCCCTGGAAGATTCAAGGATAATTCCACCAAAATATTTTTTTGAACAAATATCCTTAAAGATGAAGTTGGAAAGATTTTTCATCATAATGTATTTAATAAACTAATTAAATTCCTAATATGTATAACAACCTCTAGGCTTGTCCTTTTTTTATTGTTACCCTCTATTCCAAATTTCAAAGAAGCCTAAAAATCAGAAATTTTTTATTAGATAAATAATTCTCTGAAATATTAATCACACAATATGATATAGGATAAATTATAATAGTTAGTTATGGTTTATCATATTTGAAATAAATATGCAGATTGTGTGGATTATTTTAATGTAAAAAATCCACATCTTGTAGGGTTTTCATTCATAGAAAAATATTTTTGATTATATTTAAAAATAAGTAATCATAAGTAAATATCATCCTAAAAGTATAATTTAAGGTGTCAACAATAAAACCAATATCCTAATTGATGTGAATTAAGACATGGTTGGAGGAATTTTTAAATGTTATGTTTCCTTTTCTCTTTGGTTGTGATATGAAATGTTTTATTAATCAATAAAAAAATATTGTTCAATATTCATGATCAAGGAACATTAATATTAAATATCAAAACATTAGGGAACTTGGGAAAATAAATGAACATAAAAAAGAGTCTCTCCCTATCGAAGAACATGTATCCAAACATTTAATTAAACTACGACTAAAGGATATATATGATAAATTAATGATGATAATGTGTGTTGATCCTCCCCCACATCAATAATAAGCTATATTATTTATGTACCCTATATCTTGTAGTCTTTGGATACTATTTACAAATGGGGAGAAAACATAAAAAATAAAATCTATAAATTTTTATGTGATTTTCCTATCATGGGAAAGAATATATTTAGTAGGATTTATAACAATTGTAAAATATGATGTATGCAACTAGAAACAATTTAGTAGTTTGATGATGTCGGTTTAGGAATTGTTTCCAACATGTTAATGTTAAATTTATTTGTGAACATGTGATGAGGAAATTTTGAGTAATTTAATGGGTTCAAAATGATTGTTGATTATGGCCTTATATAAAACATGTTGTTATTTTTCATGGGTTATGGTTACCTACATTAAGATAGCTCATGTGGGCATAGAATTGACGTATTGTGATACAAAACTTTATTTCTCAATACCATAATTATTTATTATACCCATTTGAAACAAAATCAAAATGGATAGATTTATTTTGAATATGAGGTTTTTATTTATTGTTTATATAAAAAATAATTAAAAAAATTCATGAATATTATGGAAGTTTTATTTTATTTTCACTTAATAAATCAATTTTTATTGTGGGAAATATTGTTATAGATAAAATTTAAAATGTATTTTTTCATAATTGTTTCAAATTTTAATGATAATATCTATCATGGTTGTTGAGAAGGATTTTTTCTATAGTATAAGAAATAATGGAAATGAAATAAAATAGAAGAAGATTATGTTTACTGATTTTTTTAAATGAGTGTAGAAATATTTTTTTGAATGTGCATACTATAACACCCCAACCCTAGAAGACTGGAGTAGGTTAATTATTTAAATTCATTGGAATTATTACAAGGAATCATGTCCTAAAAGACCGACCAGTTTAGCAGTCTTGGAAAATTGAATACATACATGAACGTTACATTACCCATTAGAAAATAAAATACGACATAAATTATCCTTTGTGACCTACATTAATCCCCTAGCTTAACCCTTCATATCAATAATAATACACTTCTTGGAATCTTGGAAAAATAAAACATAATAAATGGGGGAGCTTAGATGCTCAGTAAGAGTACGAAATATAGTGGAAGATAACATAAACATTTGGCATGGTGAATAATTGAAAACACATGCCTTAATGAATAATAAACATGGGAACTTTATGGTAGGAATATGAGCTGAGTAAATAATGCCATAATAAAACATTGTCATGGGTATTCTACTAGTCCAACAAACACATGAAATATGAATAGTTAATCTCATAATTATGGAATGCATATTGTCAAACATTCTGAATCATTTTTTCAAGGCCTCGGCCAAGACGTTTAAAAATTATTAAGGCCTCGGTCAAAACCATATATCAAAAATTGGAAAAGTCCTCGGCCAATTCCTCATCTAATTGTCTCATGAGACCTACTGATGCATCGAGGAGCTATAGAGAGCTCCACCCATCACTTACTAATTCCAATGCATTTCTCATATGAAAAGCTGGAAACATAACATAAACATTATTAAAACTGGCATACGAAATGTCAATACTTTATCCATAAACCATGAATGGTATAAAATAACACATCCACAGTCAAACATATCACAAAACCATCAATAAAATATGGAAGATTTTATTATAATAGATTATCCTCAATTGATAATAATGAATGATATTGACATAGATGAAAATAATCATCAAAACTATTTTAGATAAATATCCCCCTTTTTCTTGAAAACATTTAAAAGTCACGCTATTTGCCAAGAAGCCATTTAAAAATATACTTTTGAATCAATGTTTCCCATGCCACTTTGAAACTTTTAAAAGATATTTTATTTTTAAAACATTAATTTCCATATAAATAAATCCTTAAACCCATTTTTTAAAACATGGACGTTATTGAGAATGATTTAGAAGAATAAATCATTAAAATATTTAAATGATATTTTAGTTAGAGTTCCTAACCCAAAGAGAGACACATCAATGAAAATAATTGAGGTAATAAAAACTTTATAAAATAATGATAATAAAGGGATTCATGATATATTATGTCAAAGTACATTATATACACCATATAAAAGTGAATTGGCATATAATAACAAATAAGTCACAATGGAATGTATATTGAGATAAAGTCCCTTATAAAGACTGTATCCTTAGGTAAAGGATAAAACAATGACATAATTATGTGTAAAAAATATAAATAAACTCAATATGATTGGATATTCAGAGTAAATTAATCAAGTATATTCACACATATTCTTTTTAAAACACCACCAAAGACTTGGATGTTTAACTCATTGAATGAAAATTAAGTTAAGATTACACTTATCAAGTTCATATCAATGAATTGAGAAATTATGAATGGAGTGATTATGTGTATCAAAAGTGTATCCACACAAAGGGGAGTAAAAATAACCACATAAATAATAAATAGTTATTCCACACATAATCATGGATTGAAATAATCAATTAAGTATGCATAAAGCCCAATGATTGGAAATTGAAATTTGAAATTCCTTTACCGATTTAGTAACTTATGAAAAATACACCAAATGAAATAAGGATAATACAATGAAGATTTAAATACCCATAAATTAAAGTATAGTACACCAAAAATATAATAATGGGTAGTATATTCACCACAAAAAAGGAAATAGTGTCCAATATAGCCTGAATCTCATAGGAATAAAAAGTGAGATGAAAAACCCTTACTTCGTTGTAATCAATCGAGTCATTTGAAAAAAAGTTAACAAACACCAAATTAATCATAGAATACCATGAATATAAAGAGAAACAAGATAATATATATCAAATGGCAGTACACAATACACCACATTTAATAAACAAGTGGTGAACAATGGAAATCTCACGGAATTAAAAGTGAGATATGAAACCCCTTACATCGTGTCCGACATGACTCGTTCGTTCTTTAATCTCCTGAATAATAAACTAAAGTTAATTTCTAATTTCTTAAGAACATTTTTCAAGTTTATTATTCCTTTTAAATCACTTATTACCATGTTATATACATTATGTAATCATATAAGTTAATAATGGTCGTTTTGTCCATATTTGGTACTTGAGTCAAAAATGAACTTGTTATAATTACAAATTGTCCATGTGGTAAAAATTATATTATCTCCAGAATGATATACATGATTTATATATCATATATATATTATATATCTAGTATATATATGTATTTATAACATTACATAACATTTGTAGATATGAAATGAAATGGATCGTTCATGGAGACGGTAAGCCGTACGTACGCATGAACGCTACTTTCATTTTTATTTTGTAATTTAATGGAATTAAAAAGTAATGATAAATAGGTATATTATAATTAAAGTATATTATCATATATAATATCATCATCTCCATCCTTTATACATCCCTCATAAGGCATTAATGAGTCAAATCACTTTGAGAGGGCGGTAGTCCGCACTACCTCAAATGAAATTATCGTGTTCACACATATTGGAAAGCCTAAAGGTGTGATTGTAAATAAAAATTACAGAAGCATAGAGAAAAAATAAACAAAATATATATAATATATAAGTACAGTGTCATATTAATGTCCACCATGAGAGGCAGTAGGAGATAATTTTACAATCATCGTTTCGTGAGCCGTTAGTTTGCCTTCCACAGAAACAGTGTGTTTTTTACACTTTAAATGGAGGTGTGTGTAAGTGTAGTTAGAATAATTATCATAACAACATCCTAGTATATTGAGGATATGGGTTTTGTTATAAAAGAAAGTAAAAAAATCATTTAGGGGTAGGAGAAGTAAAATAAAATAAAAGAAGTTAAAAGAAACCATTACCTTTAATTTGGGTATCTCCCATTGGTTTGAACCAAAAGGACTTCATGAAGTGACTTCTGCCTAAGTTAAGTCTTCAAGGAGGAATAAAGAGATTTTTAGATCTTATTTGGTCATGGTTTGGACAAGCCAAGGGGCTTGAGAGGTGTGAGAAATGGGATAGAAGTGGTGTCCTTTTATAAGGGAGTGGACGGGCTCTTTAGGATATTTTGAAAATGTTATTTTTTTATAAACTTATCATCGGTTTAAAAAGGTCCAAAACTCATTAAACTTGAAGATAAGAGGACTCATGTTCGAAATAAAATCTTCCAATAATAATTGGATAGGTTTTGGATATAATTTTAATGTTAATAATCTTATTTATTTAAATCATTTATTAATGATGTAAATACTACATCATTATTGTGTCATAAATAATTTAATTATTTTGATGTCTAAAAATAAAAAAATAACATAATGTAGTAAATCCTTTTATATTTACAATGAGTACTTATAGTTGAAAATATGAATTATATAACACCATGTAAAAATTGATATACAAAAGTATATTTGTTAATGTCATTTTTGTCTTTACTTTAAGTTAATTAAAATATTGTGTCATTATCACTCATAAGTGGCTCCATGGGGTCCCAAAATCAACCCACGGATGCCCATGGTCGGCCAAGACTCATACAATAAGGTTAGGAAAATAGTTAAGTTAATTTTGTTCTATTATAATATTCATTTTATCTTGAATTACCCTATTTACCTTTAACCACGGTAAATAAAAGTCAACAGATACTATTCACCAAAAATTATTTTAATCTTATTGAACAACATTTTACTTACTAATAACAACCATGTATATCTTATTTTTTAAATTCAATTTATAGAAGCAGTAAAATTTCATTTAAATGAAAAAATCGGATTTTTAACTACTACTTAGTAGTTTCACTATTCATCAAAAATTGAAGTTTTTTAGAAAAATACAAAAAAATAAGCCTAAGCTATATTTGTTATTATAAATTCAAAAATTATTTCTATTTTAACAAATTCAAAACATAGATGTTGGATTAATTAATTTAAAATTAAATCCTATTGTCAAAACAAATAGCGTGTTTTTAAAAAACAATAACTATCAAAATATTGACACTTGTTTATGTATAATTTCAAAGTGAAATTAATTTCAATGAACAAAATTGAATTAAATTGTAAAAATATAATCTAATTAAACTTCAATACCAATTTTAAATATAATCTTACCATATAAATATATTATATTAAAAGGCAGTTTTGAATTAAAATACAGTATTTCTCACTATTCATAAAAAAATGAATATTATTAGAAAAATAAAAAAAAATCATCCAAAGTAAATTTTGATGTCCTTATTCTAAAGAAGAATATTATTTTTTCAAATTGAAAATTTAAAAATGCCAAATATTGGATTGAAAAAGGGTTCTCCATTAAATGGTGGTAAATTTTCATTTTTTTGAAAAATACATTTTTTATCTGAAAAATTGTATTAATTCTTATAATATGTATAAGAATCACATTATACCTAATTTAAAATTAAATGGAGTATATAAAATTCAAAATCTTGTTAATACTTTTCATAACTGTTTTTTTAATAGCTAGTTTGGTAAGTCGTCGTGCGCTTGAAATCGGTGTTCTGTGAGGTGAAAGTTAATGAATTACATTGATGAAATAACATATCATGAAATCTTGGGTTTTTACATTCTCCCCTCCTTCAATAAACTGCATCCTCTCAATTTGAAATTGTTCTTCGAAAATAAAAGGTTAAAAAAATAGAAAAATACCATTATGGAAAACCCACATCAGAATTTGGGTTAATTAAATTTAGTCTTAATAAGAGGGAAAGGGAAATGAAAAAGTTACCACCAAATTATGATCATGACTAGGAGAATATTGGTGGAAATTAGAGACACATAATTTGTGTAAAAACATAAATATTTATAGGGAGTTATTGAGGTCATCAATCACTAACAAGTGTAAAATTGAGGGCCTCAAATCCATCAATCTATGATGATTTAAAATATCATTGGTTCAAAAAAACATAAATAATTAGGGTAACACTTTTTTGGTTTTAAGATACCTTACCTAATGTTTAATAATTAATTTATTCATAGAATAAGAAAGAAAAAAATTTATATACATGACAAGTATAGTTTCATCCATCATCTAATTCTTACCACAAAATCATTTTTCACTCCAAAACGATTAGTATTCAAGATGACTTGGTCACACCTGAAGTGCTATAATCAAATTATAGAGAATCACATAATCCTAAAAAGATAAAATACATATTTCCCTTTTCTATAGAGATTAAACAAAACCAAAATGGTTAGTAAAATATCAGATGATCCCCAAAAATGATAATACTTTAGAGAAAGAAATATTAATCATAATTTCTAAAATAAAACTAACAATACCCAGAGTTCAATAAATACCACTCAATAAAAAAATCATAAAATCATTCAATATAATCCTAACTAATATTGAAACCCAAAACTCAGAATTATTTTCTTACATAGTCTTCCACATTAAATTGTATCTCCAAATAACATCGACTTCTCTTAAAGACACATACTTAAAAGTAATTAACCTAATCACATGTTCTCTATGATAGGTTAATCATTTCCATAAATAACTCAAATCACTATAAATACAAAATAAAAACATAGGTAAAAACTCACCATTACTCCTCAAATTAAATCCCATAGTATTCTAATTTCCTTAGGCATATAGTGTTACCAAAAGAGAGAACACCTTCCAAAATAACATTTTCCACTTAATCACAAAATAATATTCTTACACTAAATATAAATCATAAGTTCCCAAAATTAATATATTCTTGATCCATAAAATCATTTAACTAAAAAGAATAAGTCAAACTAACTGGGGACTTCACATAGTCCAGTGGTAGGTGATAAATCCTAGTCACACTTTGGTTGTGGGTTTGATTCCCGTAGCTTTATCCGACGTGACGGGTTGTCACACGGTCTGCGTGTTGTCCTTTTTCAGAAACTATATAATTTTATTATATTCCAAAAAATGAGATAGATTCCTCAAAAATAACCCCAACATATTTTAACCATAAATTTTATCTCATAGCTTTTATTTTCATCAAAAAATTAATAACCTATAATTGAATAGCTAGTTTGACTAAAACCAGAAAGCATAGTGTCAGTCATAAAATCATTTAGAAAATATCATGACCCCTTATTTTAAATCTGAAACACGTTAGGATTAATCACAATCATTTATTCTCATCTTATATTAAAATCCTTCAATTTGGTTTGAAAAGAAAATGTGATTTATCAAAAGCATATCCCCCGGGAGTGTCTTAACCAAGAGTGCAGCAAGGCCCGTTGTCATGTACCATGATACCCTGGGTGAAGCCCGAAACTCCTTGTCAGAGTTTTCACACCTAGGTACATATATTCTAGAGCCACCTCTACATGCTCGTAATCAGAAATGGATGTATTGCTTGGAAAATACACAAAATTTCTACAATACCAAAATTCTTTAAAGTTTATCTATACTAATCCTCAAAGTTTATCTTTGGGTAATGTGCTCTAATCAGAGTTTATCCAAATATAGTTTTCATTGTTTGTACTAAACTTCCTCTGATACCAACTGTAACACCCAGATCCCATAAGCCTATATCCGGTGCATTATTTTAATACATTGGCATGATTAAAAGGAATCATGTCCCGAAAGACCGATCAGTTTAGTAGTCTTGGAAAATAGATTACCTACATGAACGTTACAATACAAATTATAAAATAAAACATGTAATAAATTATCCATTTATAACTCCATTAATCCCCTAGATTAACCCTGCATATCAATCATAATACACTTCTTAGAATCCTGGGAAAATAAAACATAAGAAATGGGTGAGATCAGATGCTCAGTAAGAGTAAGAAATACAACAGAAGATAACCTAAACATTAGGCATGGTGAATAATTGAAAACACTTGCCTTAAAGAATAATAAACTTGAGAAAGTTATGGTAGGAATATGATTTGAGTAAATAATTCCATAATAAAACATAGTCATAGGTATTCTACCAGTCTAATAACCACATGAAATATCAATAGCTAATCTCATAATGATATAATTCATAATGACAGACATTCTGAAAACATTTTTTCATGGACTCGACCAAAACACCTAAAAATGATTAAGGCCTCGTCCAAAACCGTATAACAAAAATCAGGAAGGGCATTGGCCAATTCCCCATCTAATTGTCTCAGGAGACCTACCGATGCATCGAAGAGCTATAGTGGGCTCCACCCGTCACTTACTAAGTCCAATGCATTCCTCATATAAAAAGGTGGAAATATAACAAAAGAATTCATATTAAAACTAGAATACGAAATTTCAATACTTTATCCATAAAAAATGAATGGTATAAAATAACACATCCACAGTCAAACATATCACAAAACATTAAATACAATATAGAATATTGTATTATAATATATTAACCTCAATCGAGAATAATGATGGATATTTACATATATGAAAATAATCATCAAAACTATTTGAGAGAAATATCCCCCTTTTTTCTTGAAAACATTTAAAAGTCACACTATTTGTTAAGAAGTTGTTAACAAATTTATTTTTGAATCAAACTATTCCATAACACATTGAATCTTTTAAAAGAAATTTAAATTTTAAAACAATAATTTCTATATAAATAAATCCTTAAAACCATTTTTAAAACATGGATATTAATGAGAATGATTTTGAAGAATATGTCTTTAAAACATTTAAATGACATTTTAGTTAGAGTTCATTACCAAATAGAGACACTTGAATACAAATAATTGAGGTAATAAAAACATTATAATATCATGATAATAAAGGGATTCATGATATATTATGTAAATATACATTATATACATCATATAAAAGTTAATTGGTGTATAACAACAAATAAGTCACAATGGAATGTATATTGAGATAAAGTCCCTTGTAAAGACTGTATCCTTAGGTAAATGATAAATCAATGACATAATTATGTGTGAAAAATATAAATACACTAAATATGATTGGATATTCAGTGTAAATCAATCAGAGGATATTCAAATATATTCTTGTAAAAACACCAACAATGACTTGGATGTTCAACTCAATGAATGGAAATTGTGTTAAGATTACTCCTATCAAATTCATATCAATGAATTGAGAAATTATAAAAGTTGTGATTATTTGTATCAAAATTATATCCACACAAAGGGGAGTGGAAATTAGTAAATAAATAATAAATAGTGATTCCACACATAATCTTGGAGTAAAATAGTCAATGAAGTATGCTTAAAGCCCAATGAGTGGAAATTGAAATTTGAAATTCCATTACCGATTTGGTAACTTATGAAACATACACCCCATGAAAGAAGGATAACACAGTGAAGATTTAAATACCCATATATTAAATTATATTACACCAAAAATAAAATCATGGGTAGTACATACACCACACAAAAGGAAATAGTGGCCAATATAGCATGAATCTCACAGAAATAAAAAGTAAGATGAAAAACCCTTACTTCATTGTAATCAATCAAGTCGTATGAACAAAATTTAATAACCACCAAATTAATCACATAATACCATGAATATAAATGGAATAATTATAATATATATCAAATGGAAGTACACAATACACCACATTTAATAAATAAGTGGCGAACAATGGAAATCTCACAGAATTTAAAGTTAGATAAGGAACCCCTTACCTCGTGTCTGAATTTACTCATTCATTCTTTAATCTCTTGAATAATAAACTAAAGATAATTTATAATTTCTTAAGAACTTTTTTAAAGTTTATTATTCCTTTTATATCACTTGTTACCATGATATATACATTATGTAATCATTTAAGTTAATAATCGTTGTTTTCTCGATATTTGGTACTTGAGTCAAAAATGAAGTTGTTATAATTACAAATTTTCCACGTGTTGAAAATTCCATTAGCTCCAGAATGATATAAATTATTTAGATATCATATATATGTTATATATCCAGTATATATATATATGTATTTATAACAGTACATAACATTTGGAGATAAGAAATGAAATGCACCGTGCATGGAGCTGGTAAGTTGTATGTAGGCATCACTACTAGCAATTCGGGCTATAGCCATGGTTATAAACCGTGGCTATAGGCCCTCAAACCGTGGCTATAGGTAATATCCACGGTTTGAGGAACTATGTCTAAGTTTGGCGTGGCTATAGGCCCAGACCTATATCCACGGTTCCAAACCGTGGCTATAAACCTATAGCCATGGTTGAAACCGTGGATTTAGGTATATAGCCACGGTTTGGAACCGTCGCTGTATACTTAATGCCACGGTTTCAACCGTGGCTATATTAGACGCGGGACAGGATTTATAACCATGGTTGGAAACCGTGGAGTTAGGTCTATAGCCACGGTTAAAAACCGTGGCAATAAACCAATAGCCACGGTTTAAAACCGTGGCTATAGGGTGTGCACATACATAAAAAAATACCCCCCCCCCCCAACCCCCTGGACACCCCCCTGGAAACCCCCCTGGACACCCCCTGGACACCCCCTGGACACCCCCCTGGACACCCCCTGGACACCCCCCTGGACACCCCCCCCCCCCCCTGAACACCTCCCGCACCCCTCCCCTATGCCTTGCAACCCCCCCCCCCCCTGCCCTCCTCCCCACTGCCTTGCAGACACCCCCCTGCCAGTCCCCCTGCCACCACCCCTGCCAGCCCCCCTGCTTGTCCCCATGCCCCCTGCCAGTCCCCCCTGCCCCCTGCCACACCCCCTGCTAGTCCCCCTCTGTCACCCCCCTGCCAGTCCCCCCCTGCCCCCTGCCACCCACCTGCTTGTCCCCCTGCTTGTCCCCCTGCCAGCCCCCCCTTCCCCCTGCTAGTCCCCCCCCTGCCCCTTGCTAGTCCCCCCCTGCCACCCCCCTGCCACCCCCTGCCCCCTGCTAGTCCCCCCCCTGCCACTCCCCTACTTGTCCCCCCCTGCCCCCTGCCACCCCCCCTGCCAGCCCCCCTGCTTGTCCCCCTGCCCCTGCCAGTCCCCCCTGCCCCCTGCCACACCCCCTGCTAGTCCCCCTCTGCCACCCCCCTGCCAGTCCCCCCCTGCCCCCTTCCACCCACCTGCTTGTCCCCCTGCTTGTCCCCCTGCCAGCCCTCCCTGCCCCTTGCTAGTCCCCCCCTGCCACCCCCTGCCAGCCCCCCCCCCCCGCCCCTGCTAGTCCCCCCTACCACTCCCCTGCTTGTCCCCCCTTGCCCCCTACCACCCCCCCTGCCAGCCCCCCCTGCTTGTCCCCCTGCCAGCCCACCCCCCTCCCCCCTGCCAGTCCCCCCCTGCCCCCCCCCCCAGCCCCCTGCTAGTCCCCCCTGCCACCCCCTTCCAGTCCCCCCTGCCCCCTGCAACCCCCCATCCCACCTTCACCAGCCCCCCCCCCCTCGCAGCCCATCTACAGCAGGATCCAAAAGTTTATATTCTCATTTCTGCACTTGTGGAACTATCACCAAGAAGGGTCTTCACTTCTTCCTTGAAGGAAGGACGTCATCTCCACTATAAAACAAGAAATGATATGAGTTCAAGGAGAGATAGGTATGCAAAGAGCTCTGATGAAGCAAACCAGCAATGGCGATCAAGGTTTTCACCAGAGGAAACCTATAGAAATATCTTAGAGGATGAGAAATACAAATGATCAAGATTTTGAAGATACTTGGGTCATAGGGGTTATCACTACCCTTACACTACAGTACCTCAAAATGGAACAACCAATCTGGTGAGGCCACAAATCCACATGAAACAAAACACCCCACCTGCACCCCCCATGCCCCCCTTAGTCCCCCATGCCCCCCCTGCACCCCACTGGACAGCCCTCATGCCCCAACTGGACAGCCCCACTAGACAGCCCACTGGACACCCCCTACACCCCCTGGACAGCCCTCCCCACCCTATCGGACACGCCTCCCCCCCTGCTTGGACAGCCCCTCCCACTGCTGGACACCCCTCCCCCTGCTAGACACCCTTTCCCCCTGCCCCCTGCCCCCTGCACCCCACTGGATAGCCCCCATTCCCCAACTGGACACCCCTAGACACCACCCACTGGACACCCCTGGACACCACCACCTGGACCCCCCACTGGACACCCTTAGACACCACACCTAGACACCACCTGGACCCCCTAAACCCCGGTACACCCCCTGGACACCACCCCTGGACCCCCTCCCCCTGCTGGACACCCCCCCCCTGCTGGACAGCCCCCCCCCCCCTGCTGGACAGCCCCCCCTGCTGGACAGCCCCCCCTGTTGGCCAAATGAAATTTCCTCATTATTGTCAAAGCAGAATAGAGTTGTAGCATAGGGTGTAAGGTTACCTTCAGTGAAAACCTACTCATTAAGTGTCCATAATGGACCAGCTAGTGATGGTGGTATCGGAACTGGATTAAAGAGAGAGCTTATCCTTGTCAGGCTTATGGTGAGCTGGGAATTAGTTTTTGGGCAATGTGGATGGAAACAAAACAGTAGGGACGGTTCAAGAACTTTTCTAAATTTTGTGTGCTTTGAGGACATGAAACCCGACTTGCAAGCTTATCACTTGAAACTTCCTTAACGAGGGTCAGATCTCTTTTTGTTAAATGGTTTATGCTTTCTACTGTTACATCAGTCGAAGAACTCATTGGAAACACATGAATGAGATTTCAAGAGTTATATTAGATCCCCCTGCTGGACACCCCTCCCCCTACTGGACACCCCTGCCCCCTGCCCCCCTTCCCCCTGACCCTGGACACCCCAGGACAGACCCCACCCCAGGAGAGACCGCCCCCCCAGACCCTGGACACCCCTGGACCACCCCCCTGGACACCCCTCCCCCATGCTGGACACCCCTCCCCCTGCTGGACACCCCTCCCCCTGATGGACACCCCTGCCCCCTGCCCCCCTGACCGTGGACACCCCAGGACAGACCCCCCCCCCCAGACCCAGGACACCCCTGGACCAGCCCCTGGACACCCCTCCCCCATGCTGGACACCCCTCCACCTGCCTGGACAGCCCCTCCCCCTGTTGGACACCCCTCCCCCTGCTGGACACCCCTGCCCCCTGCCCCTGGACACCCCAGGACAGACCCCCCACCCCCAGACCCTGGACACCCCTGGACCACCCCCCTGGACACCCCTCCCCCATGCTGGACACCCCCTCCCCCTGCCTGGACATCCCCTCCCCCTACTGGACACCCCTCCCCCTGCTGGACACCCCTGCCCCCTGCCCCCTGCCCCCTGGCCCTAGACACCCCAGGACAGACCCCCCCCCCCCCCCCAGACCCAGGATTATGGACATGTGATTTGGTATCATTCTACTTTCCCATTGTGGAGTCACCTGTAGTTAAAACCAGGCTACTGTTCATAAAAGAGGCATTGTTTTTTTTAGCAATATGGGATGGGATAGTAGTGGTCAGGTTGCATCAGTGTAGAGAAGCAGAATTCTTAGAGAAAAAATCAGAGGAAGATTCATTTTGATCATAACGTAGTTTTTTAGACAGAATGGAATAGTTATTAGTAGCATAAGAAAGAGGAGGAGAAGTACCTGGAATAACAGGATCTAGAGCAGATTGTTGTTCGATAGAGTTCTGAGAGAGATTCTACTTCTGCTCTGGGGGAACATTAAAAACCTACATATGTTAGGGTACGAGAACCGAAACTGAATTTTCATATAAAACAGGTGCTGGAATCTTTTTCATGCCTGATCGAGCTTCTAGGTCTATGGAGGCAGGTTTCACCATGGAGCTAGAAGACTAGGGGGTTTCCTGATTTTCCTTTTTCATACCTAATTTAGGTGTGGAAGTAATATGGGTCTGCTTGGCACTTAAGTATGGAGTGTTAGCAACATCATTTTCTTTAGTGAAAACATCATTATTGTGGATTGAAGTACTAGGAGTACAGGTTAGTTTCTTCAGTTCATTAGTAGAAAAATTCCCTCCATCCAAGATTGGGGTGCTAGAGATTATGCTTTTCTAGGTCATGTTGATAGCTAGAAATCTTTTCCTGCTTGGTTGATACTCTAATAGTGTCTATTAAATGGTTTGTAATTTCAATTGAGAGGTTTTGATCATTAATAGAGTTTTCTTCTTCCTCCACTTCATCCACTCATTTGGTTCCTGAACTATCTCTTATGTGAGTCAAAGTGTGAGTTTTTTTGACCCAAACTTAATATTTATTTTTGGATATTTCAGGCATGTCTATCATGGGGGCTTTGTCTTTTTTAGGTCTCCTCATTTCCTTCCATTCATTCTCAGATGGTTGTATTACCTGCTTCCTAATCACCCTACAGTTGAAGATAGTATGCCCTATGATTTTATAGTGATCCCAAAATGGGGGTTTTCGCTCATATTCCACTATATCTTCAGTTTTGTATTCATTGGCATTGAAGTTAATTGAGCTGGGAAGTTTTGATTCAAGGTTTATTTCAACCATTACTCTGTCGAATAGATCCAACTCAGCATGTAAGTGTCACGACCCGACCTCGGGGCCCGTGCCGTGACTACCCCAAGCCCGCCTTCCATAGGCCAGGGGCTGGCGACTAGCACCAAGGCGTAAAATCCCGGTAAACAGGGAAGGCATTGCCTTTATAAGTAACAACCACCACAGAGTCAGCAAGCGGAAAGTAACTACAAGTGCAGAAAAGTAAAGGGGGCCGGAATACAAGCCCAACTGAAAGTACAACTGAAAAGTAAAGTACAGCAACTGAAGAAAAGACGGTGGCCTCGTGTCGTCCACTGGCAATCCCACCTGAAGGGTGGGTACAGATAGCCTCCAGGCTCCTCGGGTCCCACGTCCGCTCCGAGCACGTCCCGCCCAGTGGTCCACCTCCAGGTACCGTCCTGCTCCACGCCCCAACCGAGATCAGCGCTGTCCGTCGTCTGCATCCAACACAACAAGGTGCGGGCATAGCCCGTGCAGGGGTGAGTATAAGCTACTCAGTAAGGACCCCGAGACCCCCGAAGGTCTCCCGAAATCCACAAAGGATATAGCACAAAAGAAAGATGCAATCACGAAGTAACATCTGACTCGACTTAGGTATATGCCCATACATATACCTAAGTCCCCACTTCTAGCTCTGCTCACGAGCTCAAGAACAACTCAATCCACATAGGAAAGCAAGACTCAAATCCACAAAGGAGAGTAAACAGTAAATCCACATAGGATAGTTCAACACAATCCACAAGGAGAGTAACATAAGATTCAGCTCAACCAGGTATACTTTTTCAGATGACGTCAAAGATGATCACTGGTCCATCTAAGTCGTCGGACCCACGAAGGATCGATAGGTACTAACCCCCGCAAAAGACCCACGTAGGATCGGGCTCACACAGAACCTGTAGGCAGTGGCTCACACAGAACCGGTATTAAGGACCCACATAGGATCGGGCTCACACAGAACCTGTAGCACTGATCCACGTAGGATCGCTGAGTGCAGTAGTCGACGCAGTCCACTGAGGATCTCTGCACAGACGTCGCCGCAGTCCACGAAGGATCTCTGTTCTGCCGTCGTCGCAGTCCACTGAGGATCTCTGCTCTGCCGTCGTCGCAGTCCACGGAGGATCTCTGCTCTGCCGTCGAAGTCACAGCCAGCGCTAGGGTTCCCGCACATAGCGAGCTCGTTTAGGAGGGTCCGCTCCACGAGCCGAGAGGCTGATACATCAACTGACACGTAGTCCGAAGTTGATGTATCCAAAAGTTCCGTATCGACAACAGGATCTCAACGCAACAGACGGCGCGTCAATCGGACGCCCGGTCTGAGAGTTATTGGCATTTTCGTCCCAGGGGCCCGGTTGGTTTTTAGAGCAAAACCAACCCGACCGTACTCCGCCTGTATCCGATCCTCGGGCGGAGTATGCCAAAAGTTCCGTCTCACTTAGAGGAAACTACCACAGCTGGCGGTACGTCGTTCGGACGTCCGTAGCTCAAGTTATGAGCGTTTCCGCTCCGAGGGCCCGGTTGGTTTCGTGTACGAACCAACCCAGCCGAACCCAAAGTCTCCCGAAACCTTGAGTATAATATACCGAAACGACTGTCTCGATCCAAGGATCGCGTAGCCGCTGACGGTTCGTCAATCGGAGGTCCCAGACCCAAGATATGGGCGAAAGACCAAAGAGGGCCCGAAATGGGGGTTCTGGGCCCGGGGCGACCCGGCCCGAACCCCCCCCTGGGTCGGCCGCACCGGGTCGGCCCGAACCGGGTCGGCCCGACCCGGCCCGACCCGGCTAGGCCGGGTCCGGTCCGGCCTGGGCACGGCCCGGCCGACCGGACCGGCCGGCTCGGCTTCGGCCGAGCGGCCGAATGAGCCGCCGCGGGTTTGACCCGCGGCTTTGGAGAAATGCGGCCCGCGCGGGCCGCGTGCTGGGTGGCCGGACCGCGGACGCGGTCCGGCGGTTCTCCGCCGCCGCGGCTCGGCCGCGGCGGACTCCTCCGGCGGCGCGCCGGGCGCCGCCGCCTCCGGTCGCCGGCGCCGCCGCCCCCTTCCGCGGGCCGCCGGAGTTGCTCCGGTGGCCCGTTTTGCCTCCGGTCTGCGCCGTTGCTCCTCCCGGGGGCCGATCTTCACTGCGGGATCAACGGATCGCCCTTGCCGCACGGTTCGTCGTCGTCCGCCAAATCCGCACAAAAAAGGGAAGATCGGCGGAGGGTTGTCGGGTCTTGTTTGTTAGATCTGCACCCTCCGCGTTAGTCATAAACATCAGGAGGAATAAAAACAACCAATCAACAATTTTAAAATAATTTAAAATTGTTCTGGGATCGGGTTCTTTATTTCAAAAGAATAAACACGGGAAGGAATCATCAAGAAAAAAAAATAAACCCCTACCTTGTCGTCGTCGTCGGACGAGAGGTCGTCGCGGAAGAAGGGGATCGACGCGTCGTCGCGGTATCCGGCGTCGCGTCGCCAATCTCCGGATCAAGAACAAATGGATTTAATTAATTAAATCCGTTGCCATGAAATTTAAAAAGGGAGAATTTAAACGATCTGATTCTCACCTTAGTTTCCGAACGAGGATCGGCCGCGGAAGAAGAGGCGTCGCCGAAGAACGTCGCGGGTAAAGCTCGTCGACGTCGCAGATCTCGGTGTGCGTCGTCGAATTCCGGTCGCCGGCGTTCTTCGCGTTCTTCGCGTTCTTCGCGTTCTTCGCGTTCTTCGCGGGGAAGGTGGAGGCCCAGAGAATCTCGCACAACGAGTAATCCTCCAAAAGAAAGAGTTGGTCTTATTTTATTATTTTGCCAACGAACGCAAACGCGTAAGTAACGACCCATTAAATTCGTTGAATTAATTCAACGAATGAAACAGCCCATTTAATTCACGAAATAAACCACCCAATTAAATGGTCTGTTAAGAATTAAAGAAAACGCGTCGGTTGACTTTTCAGTTACTTTGACGGGTTTTCGCGGGTGCGTTACTTAGCGAAAGAAACGGCGGGGCTCGTGCGGGCCCCACCTCACAAATATCCTACCAAGGGGGTAGGATATTTCTGGATAGCATCCTATCCAGTTCAACTCAGTTCAAGTGGCTTCCAAGCGGCTTCCGAGCAGCTTAAGTGAAATAAAATAAAGTTGTCGCACAAACTTATTTTATTTCTGACTTAAAGCCCCAAAATTTAAAAACCACGTCTGAGCAAACGCAACTCCGGAAGAGGCGTTTCTAAGAAAATACCGGCGCTGCGATTTCATCGGTGCCCTCAGAATTTGATTCTGGGCACCGGTTCAAAAGATAGAAAAACCCGCTCGTCCGTTCACTGAACGTACCCGAGCCAAACTTCGGAAATTGATTCCGGGCACACCGGGCCTCGGAATCAGGTGCCGTCTGAAGCTGCGCTCTTGTAAAATTCCAAAGAAAATTAAGAAAAAAATTTCCTTGAAATTTGCGGGTCTTTACATTACTCCCACCTCAGGGCTTTACGTCCTCGTAAAGATACATCAAAAACTAGGGGAACAAATGGGGGTACTGAGCATGCATCTGAGCCTCCCGCTCCCAAGTGCTCTCCTGGAGGTTCCCGTGCTGCCATCTGACGCGCACAAGAGGAATCGACCGCCCACGTAGGACCCGCTCCTGTCGATCCTCTATCTCCACTGGGACCTCTGCAAAAGTCGCCCCATCGTCCACGTCCAGCTCCCCAAAGTCGATGATGTGCGTCGGGTCGTGAACGTATCTCCTCAGCTGAGACATGTGGAAGACGTCGTGCACCCGGTGCAACTGAGGTGGTAGAGCCAGGCGATAAGCCACCTCTCCTATCCTGCTGAGGACCTGGAAAGGCCCGATGAAGCGTGGAGACAACTTGCCGCCTCGGTCAAATCTCCGTAAACCACGTCGAGGTGAGACACGCAAAAAGACGTGGTCGCCATCCTCGAACTCCAGTGGCCTCCGCCTCCTGTCAGCATATGACTTCTGCCGGCTCTGAGCTGTCCTCATCCTCTCCTGGATGATCTGGACCTTCTCTGTCGTGGCTCGGACCATCTCTGGTCCCACGAGTGCTGACTCCCCAGGGTCTGTCCAGCACAACGGTGATCTGCAGGGTCTGCCGTACAACGCCTCGTATGGTGCCATCCCGATGGTGGAGTGGTAGCTGTTGTTGTACGCGAACTCCACCAAGGGTAGGTGGTCCTCCCAGCTGCGACCAAAGTCGAGAACACATGCACGGAGCATGTCCTCGAGTGTCTCCATGGTCCTCTCAGTCTGACCATCCGTCTGAGGGTGGAAGGCTGTGCTCAGATGGAGCCGCGTCCCGAACGCCTCCTGCAACCCCTTCCAAAGTCGGGAAGTGAAACGAGCATCTCGATCGGAGACGATAGACGATGGCACACCGTGAAGCCGTACGATCTCCTGGACGTAAAGACATCCCAAGATCTCCACTGAGCCCTGCTCTCTGATGGGTAAGAAGTGTGCCGACTTGGTGAGTCGGTCGACAATCACCCAAATGGAGTCGTGACCTCTGGAAGTGCGTGGAAGTCCAGTCACGAAGTCCATAGATATTCCATCCCACTTCCACTCCGGGACCTCCAAGGGCTGTACCAAGCCTGCTGGTACCTGATGCTCTGCCTTCACCTGCTGGCAGGTGAGGCATCGTGAAACGAACTCTGCCACAGCTTTCTTCATGCCCGGCCACCAGTGCTGTCGTCTGAGATCCTGGTACATCTTCGCCACTCCGGGATGCACCGCCAAGGGAGAAGTGTGAAACTCTCTCAGCACCTCCTCTCGTAAAGCGACTGGTACGAAGGTACGTCCTCTGAAAAGGATGCCGTGCTCTGCTCCAAGGGTGAAGCCGTCAGGCGCCTGACCTGAGGATATCAGTGCACGCCGGGTCTCACAGTCAGCGTCCTCACGCTGAGCCTCTCTGACCTGCTGTAGAAGTGGAGGAGAGACTGTGAGAGACTGAAGAAAGGCTGCTCTGTCTCTATCCACGAAGGATATCTGTAAGGAGGCTAGCTGCTCCGTCGCCTCCTCAAGTAGCTGAATGCCCGTCCTCCTGCTGAGGGCATCGGCTACCACGTTCCCCTTCCCAGGAGTATAGACTATCTCAAAGTCATAGTCCTGGAGGAACTCAAGCCATCTCCGCTGTCTCAGGTTCAGGTCCTTCTGAGAGAAGATATACCTGAGACTCTGGTGGTCAGAAAAGACTGTGAAGCGCTCGCCCATCAGATAGTGTCGCCAAGTCTTCAGAGCGAAGACCACTGCTGCTAACTCCAGGTCATGAGTGGCGTAGTTCTGCTCATGCGGCCTCAACTGACGTGATCCGTAGGCGATCACGGCCCGCTCCTGCATCAGGACGCACCCGAGTCCAGTCCCTGATGCATCGCAGTAAACTACGTATCCAACTCCCTCCTCAGGAAACCTCAAGATAGGTGCGCTGGTCAATCTCTGTCTCAGCTCCTGGAAGCTCTGCTGACATCTGTCTGACCACACGAAGGGTTTCCCCTTCTTCGTCAACGCTGAGAGTGGTGCCGCAACTCTGGAGAAGTCTGGCACGAATCTCCGATAGTATCCGGCTAGGCCCAAGAAGCTCCACACCTCTGTCACGCTCCTGGGTGGCTCCCAAGCTAGTACTGCCTCGATCTTCGCGGGATCCACTGCAACTCCCGCCTCAGAGATGACGTGCCCCAAGAAGTGGACCTCACGTAACCAGAACTAGCACTTTGAGAGCTTTCCATAAAGCTGGTGCTCTCGGAGCGTGTCTAGCACAACTCGCAGGTGGTAGGCATGCTCCTCCTCAGTCGTCGAGTATACCAAAATGTCGTCAATGAAGACCACGACAAATCGGTCGAGGTATGGCTGGAAGATCCTGTTCATGAGGCTCATGAACACTGCTGGAGCATTGGTTACGCCGAACGGCATAACCAAGAACTCATAATGGCCATACCGACACCTGAAGGCCGTCTTCTGCACGTCCTCGTCTCGAACTCTGAGCTGATGATAGCCTGACCGGAGGTCTATCTTTGAGAACCACCGCGCTCCCTTGAGCTGATCGAAGAGGTCATCAATCCGTGGCAGCGGATACTTGTTCCTCACTGTCACCTGGTTCAGGCGACGATAGTCGACACACAGTCGCAAGCTCCCGTCCGCCTTCTTGGCGAACAAAATCGGGGAAGCCCAGGGTGAAACACTGGGTCGGATAAACCCCTTGCTCTGCAAGTCCTCCAACTGTACCCGCAGCTCCCGAAGCTCGGCGGGGGCCATCCGATATGCTGGAGTAGATATCGGGGCTGTCCCGGGGTACAAGTCGATGTAAAAGTCTACCTCTCTACGAGGAGGTAGCCCTGGAACGTCGTCGGGAAAAACGTCCACGTACTGGTCCACCACTGCAGGAAAAACTGGACTCCGCACGTCCACTGCTCCTAGGATGAGGCTAGCCAACTGATGAGAGATGGGCTGCACTCTCCTCCGCGGAAGTCCATCCTGTGCTGCAAAGGTTCCCTTCTCGCCGGTGAAGGTAAACTTGCTCCCGTCGGTGCGAACACATCGCACCTTGCGCCTAAAACAGTCGATCTGGGCATGAACCGTGGATAGCCAATCCATGCCCAAGATGACGTCGTAAGGCCTCGACGCCGCTACAAGGAGATCCCAGCCGAAGCTCTCGCCTCCTAGAGTAAGCTCACACTGTCGGCACCAGTGCGTAATCGTCGAGTCTGCTCCCGTAGGAGTCTCTAGCCGTAAGGATCGAGCCAACGGCTCAGTCGGAATCTCCGAGCTCCGAACAAGGGCAGAGGCTATGAAAGAGTGACTCGCTCCTGTGTCTATAAGTACTGCAGCAAGGGTGGAATAGACACAGATCGTACCTCGAATCATCTCTGGCAAGTCGGGGTCGTAGGCCTCCACTGCCTGGAGCTGGTCCTGTCCCTGCCCGCCAGCTCCCTGTGGTCGAGGTGGCCCTCCTGGTGGTGGTGGGGGTAGAGCCTGGAAGCGTCGCCCACCACCCGCTGCTCGGCCAGCTCCTCTGCCTCGTCCGCCTCCTCCATGCGGACCGCCACGGTCAACCCTCTGCCTCTGCCTGGGTGGCCCCTCCACCGTCTGCTGCTCCTCTGGTCGGCGAGTCGGGCAATCACGAGCCATGTGACCCTGCCCGCCGCAAGAGTAGCACAGCCTGCCTCTCGGAAGGCTGGCACTCCGATGTGTGCCTCGCACTGCTGAGCCGGTGTCCTGAGGCCGTCTGCGTGGGGGTCTGGTCTGCCTGGACCCCAGAGTCATCCGTCGGCTACCTGCTGCCGAAGACTCAGCTACCTGCCGCCCTGCGCTAGGTCTCGCCGCTGAAGAAGGCTCTGCCAGGAAGCTCTCGATCAGGAGGGCTCGCTCCAGCACTCCCGCCTGGGTCGGAATGCTGAGGGAGATCAGCGACGCCTGAATCTCCTGTCGCAAGCCCTGCTCGAAGGTCCGGGCCCGGAAGAAGGGGTCCCGTACCATGTCGGTCGAGTAGCGAGATAGGTCAGTGAACCTCGCCGCGTACTGAGCGACCGTCATGCTGCCCTGGCGCAGCTGGAGAAGCTCCTGGATGCGCACCGCTCGGAGGGTGGCCGGGACGAACTCAGAGCGGAAGAGGCTCTCGACGTCCGCCCAGAGCAAGGATGCCTCATCGTGAACCTGGAGCATCAAGCTCCACCATCGTCCTATCTCCGCCTGCAGGAGGCTCGCCGCGAGGATCACCATGAGATCCGCTGGTGTCCTCACTAGCCTAAAGATCCGTACCACCGCCTCTAGCCAGTCCTCGGCGGCCTGGGGGTCCGCCTCACCGCGAAACCTGGGCGATCGCTGGCTCTGAAACTCATGCAGTGCCCTGAGGCGACGTGCATCGTCTGTGTCTGGTACTGGAAGCATCGGTGGCTCGGCGGGTAAGGCTACCGCCGGTGCCACTGCTGGCAAAGGGCCCTGCACCGAGGCCTCGTCGCTCGGTGGGCTGCCGTCGCGCCCTACACTCGGAACCCTAGCTGGCTGTCGTCGCGGGGCCATCCTGAAAAGGAGAACAAGAGCACCTACAGTCAGAACAGTATACCTGGTGAGCTGGCACAAGTAATCACAAGGAAAACTTGAGACTTTCATAAAGCAGATCAGTATACCCGGTGAGCTGACACAAGTAATCACAAAGAAGACTTGAAACACACACGCAATCAATGTTTTCATGCATTAAGTCGGAAATCAGGAGTCAGGGTCCTGGTGTACGGATACGTCGGCCGCCGCACCAACACTGGGCTCCCTGAACTGATAACCACACTCAATACACTAAACACTATTGCTTCATATAGAAAGAAAAGACGATCAGAGTTTGCGGTAGAACCGACCACCTCTGATACCAATTTGTCACGACCCGACCTCGGGGCCCGTGCCGTGACTACCCCAAGCCCGCCTTCCATAGGCCAGGGGCTGGCGACTAGCACCAAGGCGTAAAATCCCAGTAAACAGGGAAGGCATTGCCTTTATAAGTAACAACCACCACAGAGTCAGCAAGCGGAAAGTAACTACAAGTGCAGAAAAGTAAAGGGGGCCGGAATACAAGCCCAACTGAAAGTACAACTGAAAAGTAAAGTACAGCAACTGAAGAAAAGACGGTGGCCTCGTGTCGTCCATTGGCAATCCCACCTGAAGGGTGGGTACAGATAGCCTCCAGGCTCCTCGGGTCCCACGTCCGCTCCGAGCACGTCCCGCCCAGTGGTCCACCTCCAGGTACCGTCCTGCTCCACGCCCCAACCGAGATCAGCGTTGTCCGTCGTCTGCATCCAACACAACAAGGTGCGGGCATAGCCCGTGCAGGGGTGAGTATAAGCTACTCAGTAAGGACCCCGAGACCCCCGAAGGTCTCCCGAAATCCACAAAGGATATAGCACAAAAGAAAGATGCAATCACGAAGTAACATCTGACTCGACTTAGGTATATGCCCATACATATACCTAAGTCCCCACTTCTAGCTCTGCTCACGAGCTCAAGAACAACTCAATCCACATAGGAAAGCAAGACTCAAATCCACAAAGGAGAGTAAACAGTAAATCCACATAGGATAGTTCAACACAATCCACAAGGAAAGTAACATAAGATTCAGCTCAACCAGGTATACTTTTTCAGATGACGTCAAAGATGATCACTGATCCATCTAAGTCGTCGGACCCACGAAGGATCGATAGGTACTAACCCCCGCAAAAGACCCACGTAGGATCGGGCTCACACAGAACCTGTAGGCAGTGGCTCACACAGAACCGGTAGTAAGGACCCACATAGGATCGGGCTCACACAGAACCTGTAGCACTGATCCACGTAGGATCGCTGAGTGCAGTAGTCGACGCAGTCCACTGAGGATCTCTGCACAGACGTCGCCGCAGTCCACGAAGGATCTCTGTTCTGCCGTCGTCGCAGTCCACTGAGGATCTCTGCTCTGCCGTCGTCGCAGTCCACGGAGGATCTCTGCTCTGTCGTCGAAGTCACAGCCAGCGCTAGGGTTCCCGCACATAGCGAGCTCGTTTAGGAGGGTCCGCTCCACGAGCCGAGAGGCTGATACATCAACTGACACGTAGTCCGAAGTTGATGTATCCAAAAGTTCCGTATCGACAACAGGATCTCAACGCAAAAGACGGCGCGTCAATCGGACGCCCGGTCTGAGAGTTATTGGCATTTTCGTCCCAGGGGCCCAGTTGGTTTTTAGAGCAAAACCAACCCGACCGTACTCCGCCTGTATCCGATACTCGGGCGGAGTATGCCAAAAGTTCCGTCTCACTTAGAGGAAACTACCACAGCTGGCGGTACGTCGTTCGGACGTCCGTAGCTCAAGTTATGAGCGTTTCCGCTCCGAGGGCCCGGTTGGTTTCGTGTACGAACCAACCCGGCCGAACCCAAAGTCTCCCGAAACCTTGAGTATAATATACCGAAACGACCGTCTCGATCCAAGGATCGCGTAGCCACTGACGGTTCGTCAATCGGAGGTCCCAGGCCCAAGATATGGGCGAAAGACCGAAGAGGGCCCGAAACGGGGGTTCTGGGCCCGGGGCGACCCGGCCCGAACCCCCCCCTGGGTCGGCCGAACCGGGTCGGCCCGACCCGGCCCGACCGGCCGGCTCGGCTTCGGCCGAGCGGCCGAATGAGCCGCCGCGGGTTTGACCCGCGGCTTTGGAGAAACGCGGCCCGCGCGGGCCGCGTGCTGGGTGGCCGGACCGCGGACGCGGTCCGGTGGTTCGCCGCCGCCCCCTTCCGCGGGCCGCCGGAGTTGCTCCGGTGGCCCGTTTTGCCTCCCGTCTGCGCCGTTGCTCCTCCCGGGGGCCGATCTTCACTGCGGGATCAACGGATCGCCCTTGCCGCACGGTTCGTCGTCGTCCGCCAAATCCGCACAAAAAAGGGAAGATCGGCGGAGGGTTGCCGGGTCTTGTTTGTTAGATCCGCACCCTCCGCGTTAGTCATAAACATCAGGAGGAATAAAAACAACCAATCAACAATTTTAAAATAATTTAAAATTGTTCTGGGATCGGGTTCTTTATTTCAAAAGAATAAACACGGGAAGGAATCATCAAGAAAAAAAAAATAAACCCCTACCTTGTCGTCGTCGTCGGACGAGAGGTCGTCGCGGAAGAAGGGGATCGACGCGTCGTCGTGGTATCCGGCGTCGCGTCGCCAATCTCCGGATCAAGAACAAACGGATTTAATTAATTAAATCCGTTGCCATGAAATTTAAAAAGGGAGAATTTAAACGATCCGATTCTCACCTTAGTTGCCGAACGAGGATCGGCCGCGGAAGAAGAGGCGTCGCCGAAGAACGTCGCGGGTAAAGCTCGTCGACGTCGCAGATCTCGGTGTGCGTCGTCGAATTCTGGTCGCCGGCGTTCTTCGCGTTCTTCACGTTCTTCGCGTTCTTCGCGTTCTTCGCGTTCTTCGTGGGGAAGGTGGAGGCCCAGAGAATCTCGCACAACGAGTAATCCTCCAAAAGAAAGAGTTGGTCTTATTTTATTATTTTGCCAACGAACGCAAACGCGTAAGTAACGACCCATTAAATTCGTTGAATTAATTCAACGAATGAAACAGCCCATTTAATTCACGAAATAAACCGCCCAATTAAATGGTCTGTTAAGAATTAAAGAAAACGCGTCGGTTGACTTTTCAGTTACTTTGACGGGTTTTCGCGGGTGCGTTACTTAGCGAAAGAAATGGCGGGGCTCGTGCGGGCCCCACCTCACAAATATCCTACCAAGGGGGTAGGATATTTCTGGATAGCATCCTATCTAGTTCAACTCAGTTCAAGTGGCTTCCAAGCGGCTTCCGAGCAGCTTAAGTGAAATAAAATAAAGTTGTCGCACAAACTTATTTTATTTCTGACTTAAAGCCCCAAAATTTAAAAACCACGTCTGAGCAAACGCAACTCCGGAAGAGGCGTTTCTAAGCAAATACCGGCGCTGCGATTTCATCGGTGCCCTCAGAATTTGATTCCGGGCACCGGTTCAAAAGATAGAAAAACCCGCTCGTCCGTTCACTGAACGTACCCGAGCCAAACTTTGGAAATTGATTCCGGGCACACCGGGCCTCGGAATTAGGTGCCGTCTGAAGCTGCGCTCTTGTAAAATTCCAAAGAAAATTAAGAAAAAAATTTCATTGAAATTTGCGGGTCTTTATAGTAAGGTACTTTGATCAATTTTAAGAGTGGTTAATATGCATGAGACAATATCATTCAGTATTTTTGGGTGCCAAAAAACCAGTTAAGTCCATGCTGGACACCCCTCCCCCCTGCTGGACACCCCTCCCCCCTGCTGGACAGCCCTCCCCCCTGCTGGACAGCCCTCCCCCCTGCTGGACAGCCCTACCCCCCTGCTGGACAGCTCACCCCCCTTAAGTGAGTTGGAACAGGAATTTAGATGAGGGCTTCAAATGTTAAGGGGTCTAGTTTAATTGGTTAGAATTGGGTGAGGTTTGGAATGGTTTTAAAGTGTGATGCCTGGTGGAAAATGTGGGGTTGGTGGCTTAGAAGTTGAGAGGTGGGTAGGCCTGATTGGTGGTCAAGTTGTGGATGGGTTGCCTAGGTGGATTGAAAAATGGTGGGGGACTGGAAAGGAGTTCATAGTGGCTAAATTGAAGTGGGAGCTTGGAATTGTAGTAGGGCTTGAGTTTGGATTTTTTAGTGAGAGTGGAAATGGCCCTGGAATAGCTGGTTTGATTTTGGTGGGTTGGCCATGGGATTTTTATAGTGCATCGAAAAAGAGTCACTAGCAGGGCTTGGTTTGGTGTGAAATTCAGTCAAACGGTTGTGGGAACCATCATGGAAGCAACTACCAAATACAGACCAGAGCTAGTCTCCTCTACAGTGAAGACCCTTTATGGAAACTCTTCAAGAAAACCAGGTCTCCAGTTGCATCTTTGTCCATAACAAACAAGCCCTGTTTGCATAGAAATCAGAGTACATAATGCTACCAAAAAATATTATCATAATGGATTTTACACCTAAATTGAATATCATCATCAGTAATGGGTTTTTTTGTTGAATAAAATTTAAAGTGTTTTACTAGGAGTACATTGGAAATTTTGAGAGATTCAAACATGTGTCTATTTTTAATATTTAATATTTAACCATTTTGAGATAAGTAAGAAAATTTATTTGGTCTATCTCTAACAATTTCAATGCCTAAGGTTTTATTAGCTATGCCTAAGTCTTTCACTTCAAACTTACCATTATTTTGTGATTTTACAATAATTATGAGGCTCATGTTCTTACAAATTGTAATCATGTCATCAACATAAATCATCAGATTTCATGTAGTAATGCATTAAACAAAACATTGGAATTATGATTTGAAATAGAGTAACCAGATTTTATAGCACCGTGCTCACTATCTATAGGTGGTGAAATAGTTATACCTGGTGCCTGTGAAGTATTTGTGGGATGTTTTATGATATTTTCCATATCTGGAAAGCACTTCATTTTCTCTATAGAGACATTCATAACCTGCATGGGCTTAGGTTCCTGGACAGCCCTCTTGAACCCCCTTGCAACCCCCTTGAACACCCCCCTGCGGCGTGACCGCGGCGTGACCGCGGCGTGAACGTAGCGTGTTGGCCCGATCCAGCGACATCCGCAGGGCAGCATCTTCCGGCCAGGAGCGATGGGAGTGGGAGGAGGCTGGAATGCGGGTGGAAGGGGGCTGGTTGCAGGTGTTGGGGGGATGGTGTGGGCTGATTCGAAGGTGGTGGGGGGCTGTTGCGGGCTGGAATGCTGGTGGCAGTGGGCTGAAATGAAGGTGGAAGGGGGCTGGTGTAAGCTGGATGTGGCTGGAGCAGGGCAAAATCACGGCGTGACCACGGCGTGACCGCGGAGTGACCGCGGCGTGACCGCAGAGTGACTGCGGCGTGACCGCGGCGTGACCGCAGCGTGTTGGCCCGATCCAGCGACATCCGCAGGGCGGCATCTTCCGGCCAGGAGCGAAGGGAGTGGGAGGAGGCCGGAATGCGGGTGGAAGGGGCTGGTTGCAGGTGTTGGAGGGATGGTGCGGGCAGATTCGAAGGTGGTGGGGGGGGGGCTGTTGCGGGCTGGAATGTTGGTGGCAGTGGGCTGAAATGAAGGTGGAAGGGGGCTGGTGTGGGCTGGATGTGGCTGGAGCATGGCAAAATCACGGTGTAACCGCGGCGTGACCACGGCGTGACCGCGGCGTGACCGCGGCGTGACCGCGGCGTGACCGCGGAGTGACCGCGGCGTGACCGCGGCATGACCGAGGCGTGACCGCAGCGTGACCGCAGCGTGTTGGCCCGATCCAGCGACATCCGCAGGGTAGCATCTTCCGGCCAGGAGCGAAGGGAGTGGGAGGAGGCCGGAATGCGGGTGGAAGGGGGCTGGTTGCAGGTGTTGGAGGGATGGTGCGGGCATATTCGAAGGTGGTGGGGGGGGGCTATTGCAGGCTAGAATGCTGGTGGCAGCAGGCTGAAATGAAGGTGGAAGGGGGCTGGTGTGGGCTGGATGTGGCTAGAGTAGGGCAAAATCACGACGTGACTGCGGTGTGACCGCGGCATGACCGCGGAGTGACCACGGCGTGACAGCGGCGTGACCACGGCGTGACCGCGGCGTGACCCCGGCGTGACCGCAGCGTGACCGCAGCGTGTTGGCCCGATCCAGTGACATCCGCAGGGCAGCATCTTCCAGCCAGGAGCGAAGGGAGTGGGAGGAGGCTGGAATGCGGGTGGAAGGGGGCTGGTTGCAGGTGTTGGGGGGATGGTGCGGGCTGATTCGAAGGTGGTGGGGGGGTTGTTGCGGGCTGGAATGCTGGTGGCAGCGGGCTGAAATGAAGGTCGAAGGGGGCTGGTGTGGGAAAAGAAATGAGATATAACAACTTCTTATATATATGTGATCAGTGTGTCAACTATAGACAGAAAAAAAGGAAACATTTTACATGATTTAGGTAATTATACAAATTTTCCAAAGATTAAATCATCTTAAAAAATGAAGAAAAATGGATTCTTGAAGCTACTAGATTGAACAACCTTCAATTACAGGACAGACCTGACTATAGAGACTTTTAGAGAGCTTCCCAAGTAGGATTTTCAGCATGAAAAAATAATAGGGACCATCCTCAATCAGGATCATTCCTAAAACCGATGAAGAGTGTAGCCCTTAACTTCTGCAATACCATAAACTACTTAATAACTAGACAATTCATAACTAAATATTAGAATAATACATGAATGATTGAAGAAAGGGACAGAAAAAAAAGGCATAAACACTTACATAAAACTGTATGGTTCCAAGTGTAGAAGTAAAGAAAATAGATGACACGAGAACTCATCCAGCCATTCAGAAATTTGGATCATTGGCATGAATGATAAACCATCATTATCATCTTCCGGACAGCTATCTGTAACAATGCTCAAATGAAACATAAGTTTTCTTCTCCATGTAAAAGCACATATATCATGTTTTTTTTATGAAAGCTAGTTCTTACATTGGAAAATATGGAACCAATAAATTTCATGGTTGCCAATGTTTTAGGAGGATCATTGGCATCCATACCAAGCAAGGAATTGGATAATGAAATTGTCAAGAGATCAATGTATGCATCAGCCACAACAGAATCATCTAACTTTGCATAAGAATTAGACAAGGAAGAGAAGAAATATGATCTCCCAAAAAAGGCCACTCATGTTATTGATGAAAACAAAACAAAAGGAGGCCACTCAAATGGCCAGGATATTAACTCAAAGAAATATCAAGATGGCTTGCGAGCAAGCTGCAAAAGCAAACAAATGAAGGATCAATCAGATGCAGATAAATAAAGAAAAGAATAAAAATAGGATCACTCATGCAACATGGAAACATTACACAGCATTCAGCAACAATAAAACTTACGTTAGAGTAGGCAGCTGATTTGAATTTTTTGATTCCTCCGCAAGGTCGAACGTCTTCAATGTTGTAGCCGAGAGGAGCCTCATGGATTAATGAACTACTGCTCGACTTATTTCTACCACCTTTTGACTCCATTATAACATTCGCCTGATCAAATCAAAAAGGGAACTTCAAATTATCAGAATATGTTCATTATTAAAACAAATTGAGTAAAATTTAAACTCAAACATTCAGAAATTAACACAGAAGTTTAAATTACACAACATATGACAGAAGATTAATCAAACAGGATCCAGAGAACTATGAAAAATCAAATGCAACTATTGCAAAGCAATAAATATTAAATATTGACATGTATAAACTGCGAACAAAGACGACTTTATTGGATGTTAATAGAAGGTTTTAGCGTCAAATGAATTCATAATTCAAGAAACCATATTAGTATCTTCAGAATTGATGGAAAAACTATGGTGTTGAATTGTTGATATTAAAAATCAAATTAAATGCCTTTGGAAAGTAAGGTCTGCGTGAAAAAAACACTGAAGCAATGCACGGGTATAATTTCTAAAATATATTACAGATCTGTGAATAAAATTACCAACAATATGCAAATACAATTTTAGTGATTAAAATTAAAATATAAAATTAAAACGAGAATAGGAAAATTGAGGATTCTAGAAAAAAAGCATAAACTGAATACAGTTTCAGCATAGGGTTATGCATAGCTTAAAAATAACAAAATTTTACTTTTATTATGTCAATGAAAGGAAAAAAATCAACATAACATTACCAAACAAAGGGGGGGTAAGGAAAGGAATATGGTACCTACAAAAAACAATTTGGAACTATAACCCAAATGAAGGGGGTGATATATCAGATCTTTGGGGCTGAAAACAAGAGAAAGTGGGATGAAAAACCGGTAGAAAGAGGGAAGACCTGAAATCAGGTAGCAGATTTCAAGGGAAGAATATAACCAGAAGACTCACCAGCCGGATATAAAAACTTGCCTCGGCGTCGGAAGAGAGGCGTCGGGGAGGAGGCTTCGGGGAGGAGGGTCGCGGTGAGGAGGAGGGTCGCGGCGAGTAGGCGTCAGAAGAGAAAATGATAATAGTTTGAACAAATATCTACATTTGGTAAAATTAAAAAACAGATTTATACAAATCTTCTCAACCACGGTACCTTGAACAATATGCAATATGATAATACATGGAAAATTACTCGAATGCCAAACACGATCCTAAAAGAAGTTATACAAGGAAAGATTCAGTCTATAATTTGACATGGAAACAATTGGACACAATATATGTAATGAAAATAAATACACAATATAGTATCTCATTGAGGGAAAATATTTCTAAGGAACACCTTATAAGGACTTTGAGACTCAAAACATGCATAAACACTGTTTCAAGTACCCGATGCACTAAAAAACCCATCAGATTTTATTAAAAACCTAATTTTTAATTTATACATGACATGTAAACTATACATGACATGTATCCTTTCATGTTGTGTACCAGTTACATGTCATATGTTGGGTGGCAATTACAAATCGTGTAACATCATTACACAACATGTAAATCCCCAGTAGATTGCAAAACCCATAAATTTTATAATGAAAATTCCAACAAATCTCTAACTTCAGTATTATAGGTTTCCTCCCAATACCTTATCATCCTTATCCAAGAAACAAAAAAAGAAAACCAAAAAAAAAATTAAAACCAAACTGTTTTAAAGGTAACAAGATGTTACACTCGCCATCCACTTTCTTGCATCTCATTGGACTTATCTCTCCATTTTTCTAGTAGTCTTCTTCAACAGTTTCCCATTATAGTCACCAAGTTACACCGTGGTATTCTTACATACCCTGAGTCTTATAGTTTTGATGGATTCACTCTATGTATACATAACAGTTTCTTTCAAATACACCTTGCAAGTAGATTAGAAACACTACACATGATGTCTATGAATTAATAAGACTAATCTCCTTATTCTCACAGGAAGCTTCTTTGAATGTCAGCAGGTCTTTAAGAATACTCTACAATTCATTCACTACTCATAGCTCAAATTCATAGAGCATATGGATGTATTCACCTGGACATCTCACACAATAATATTCCATGATATTAAAAACCAGTAGCTCCTTATAAATATTATGCAACAAAAGATGTCATGGGATATTCTTCTTCTCAACACATTAGAACTATCTAAATGATCTCATAGTGATGGACAACTTATTATTATTATTCTTTTCTATATCATTCAATGGCTTCATCATATATTCTTAGAGATATCTTCACTTCTCAAACAAAAACACAACTCTCAATTCATCAATACTCATCACCATAGTAGTCGCAGCTCCTTATACCCTTATTATAATTCTCTTGATCTTCAAACTCAAGTGCATGAGTGGATCATTAGTTTCTCTGTTTCATTAAGAATACCATAAATGTTATATAAATGGAACAAGGTAACAAGAAACATAAAACAACATGTATTTAATAACCCAGTTGGAGTTCCTGTAATTACATGTGTGCTGATTTTTAAACTCAAAATCCATTCCTAGAATACTCCCATTTAATGATTCTCATTCTTGAAACTAATCTCAAGAGATATTTACAAAGTACTTTAAACTTCTTCGTACCAAAGTAATTTCCAAAAATATTCACACATACATTTTCCATATTTATAAAAAAAATAAACAACAAACAAATGTATTATAAAACCCTTCTCTACTGCTGAAAACACACAACAGTAATCCTCAAACATTGAGCGAACATTCGTTTGGGAAATTCAATCTTAAAATCTCACGGATTAAAATGGTAAACGACAAGAGATTTAATCTACAACCGCTGATGCCCAATAAAGTGCATTTAATAATGCCTATAAAGGGGAAATAAATTAACCTGAAATACGGATTCGTCTACAGCTTCGATTGAACCTCAATTACTCCAACGCCGGAATTTTCAGACATAAATTCAATGTGATTCCTTACACTACAACAACAATGGGTTGGGAAGATGAGGGAAAATGGTGAAATATCATGACACGTTGTAGAAATAAAACTCCAGTAAACCATAAGCCACCTCCTGTCATGGAAGGAGGGAGGATCCTTAGAATCACGCCCTTTTGGAGGGTCGCACACAGAGGGTATCGGGGAGGAGGGTGTTGCCATGAAGGTCGAGGGTTCGGAGGGTCGCGCGCATCGGGGAGGAGGGCGCCACCGTGAAGTTTTGGGAGTATCGTGGCCGGAGGATATCCTCGCGCGCAGTATCATAGAGGAGAAGGAAGGAGGAGCCTGACACATTTTAGAGAAGAAAAAACGACAGCAAATTTTAGCCACGGGAATTCACTCAATCGTGGCTATAGAGAAGCTATAGCCACGGACCTATAAAACCATGGCTATTGGTCTGTGGCTATAGCTTAAATTTCTAGTAGTGACTCCTAAGGATATTATTTTTTTAAAGGTTGGGTACCCACCTTACATCAAGTAAGTGGATGATGGATTGATCATCTTACTCTATTAGAATAGTCTCTACCCTTAACCCTACACCTATTATTATTTCCTAAAAGGACATACCCTTCCAACTTCTTGAATAGATTCAAAAAAGACTCTATATATAGACACAAGTTACAATAATATCCAGAGTTGAGGACCCACTCATGATTGAGTTTATGGATGGATATATTCCGGAATTCAATAGCATAATATCTTGAGTCAACCATAAAAGGCTGGTCAGTTGGTTTTTTGTGTTCTAACTCTCACATGAGTTTCCTACACTTGGGATAAATGTGCATGGGTTTAACATAGTGAAAACATGTGACTTTTCTATCCAAGGAACTAGTTTTGGATTTGGGTTCTTTATTACTCTTACTTTTGTATCTATTGAACTGTTTCTTTTTTACATTAAGTTTTAGGTCTTCCCCTTGTGAAAAACACTCAACCTCTCCTTTTATCTTAAGTTTAGAGTGAAAATCCTTAGACCAAATATATTATTTAACATCTTCTTTAGTTAAATAATCTCGACCATATATCATGGTCTCAATTAGTGTGATGTAGCTATTGTTAAGAGGGATTAAGAGGATTAATTTCTGATCCTCATCATCTATAGAAACATTAATATTGGTTAAATATAATTTGACTTTATTAAACTCTTCTAAATAGGTTTTTATTGAAGTACAATGCTTTATTTTGAATGTGAACATATGATTATTCTAGTAAGTTATTTCTACTAATGAAGCAGTCATGTATAAATTTTTATGTTTTAGAAAATTTATACAGTGGTAGACTTATAATATACTTCTCTAAGGACCCCATCACCTATGTAAAGTAAAAGGGTTCTATGAGACTTAATATGTATATTAGGGGTAACATCTTAGTATTATACAATGGTCTGAACATTTCATTAACAGTCATAATGGGTTTCTTGGGCCCATATAGGGATTCAATTCAGCCTTGTTGTCCGAGAAAGGCTCTCATTTTAATTCTTCATATATTGGAATATTTTTCTCCATTGAATTTCTCAATTTCATTTTAATTCTTCATATATTGGTACATATTCAGCACTAGAAACAGATGGAACAACTTTCTCCCCCGGGCTCCTTAGATGGTTGTGGTCGGATCACAATGCATTTTCATATGACAACCTAGGTCCTGTGAATCCTGCATCCTTTATAGGAAAACATGTAGATCCAAACTCATCTACCAAAATCAACATTATACTAATACCCACATTCCTAGTATTGATCCCTTGGGATGCAACCATTCCAATCCATTTAGAAGAAGACCATCAGCAGACCTGACTAAGGTGTCCAAGTTATTTGCAGATAGAGGAGAAATCATACCAAGATTTGTAATGGACCACGTAGAAACATCTATAATCCTCTTCAATGAAAATACACACTAATTCTACCAGTGTCTTCAAAACATCAACCTCAGCGGATATCAAACAGAAGGGGAAAACATGTAAAGCTTACCTAAATCAATGAAATCGAAGGTGCAAATGAGGCATAAAAAAATGCAGATAACCAGCACTCGGGAGAGAAAAAAATAGAGGGCGATGGGGGTGTCAACCTCGAGGGCTTCGATGAGGAGGGCGCGGCGAGGAAGGCGCCGGTGAGGAGGGCGCTGGCGAGGAGGGCGCGGGGAGGATGACGTGGCGAGGAGGGTCGCGGCGAGGAGGGCATCGGTGAGGAGAGCGTCGGTGAGGAGAGCGCGGTGAGGAGGGCATCGGCGAGGAGGATGGCGTGGCGTTGATGCGTCGTGGAGGAGGAGGCCGCGGCGAGGATGAGGCCGCGGGGAGGAGAAATGGCGAGGGTGAGGAGATGGATCCCGACGCTTGGGGGCGAGGGCGAGGATGGAGCCCGACGGAATGGGGGAGAAAAAAACTGGGCGAGGGGATATAGCCATGGGTAGGAAAAAAACTGTGGCTGTATAAAACCTATAGCCACGGTTCTATAAAACCGTGGCTATAGGTCCGTGGCTATAGCCCAGATTTCCTGTAGTGCATGATCGCTAATTGAATTTCTATTTTGTATCTTAATGGAATTAAAACATAATGATACATAGGTATATTATAATTCTAGTATAATAGAATATATAATATCATCAACTTTATCCTTTATACATCCCACATAAGGCATTAACGAGTCATATCACTTTGAGGGGGCGGTAGTCCGCACTTCCTCAAATGAAATTATTGTGTTCACACATATTGGAAAGCATAAAGGTGTGTTTTAAATGAAAATTACAGAATCATAGAGAAATAATAATCATAATATATATCATATATAAATATGGTGTCATCTTAATGGACACAATTAGAGGCGGTATGAGATAATTGAACAATCATTGTTTCGTGAGGCGTTATTTTTTCATTCACAGAAACAGTATGTTTTTTACCCATTAGATGGATTTGTGTGTAACTGTAGTTAGAATCATTCACATAACAACATCCTAGTATATTTAGGATAATGATTTTGTTATAGAAGAAAGGAATAAAAATATTTTAGGGGTTGGATATGTAAAATAAAAGAAAAGAAGTTAAGAGAAACCATTGCATTTAATTTTGGTAACTCCCATTGGTTTGAACCAAAAGGACTTATTCAAGTTACTTCTACCTAATGTAAGGCTTATAAGTGTAAGAGAGGGGTCTTTAGATCTTATTTGGTCTGGTGTTGGACATGAAAAGGGGCTTTATATGTGTGAGGAATGTGTTTGACGTGGTGTCCTTTTATAAGGGAGAGGAGGGGCTGTTTAGGAATGTTTGAAAATGTTATTTTATTATGAACTTATCATCAGTTTCAAAAGGTCCAAAACACATTAAAATAGAATATAATATGACTCATGTTCTAATTAAAATCATCCAATAATAATTGGATAGTTTTTGGACATTTTATTAATATTAATAATCTTATATATTTAAATCATTTATTAATGAGGTAAATACTACATCATTATTGTTTCATAAATAATTTAATTTATCTGATGTCTAAAAAATATAAAAAAATACCATAATGTAGTAAATCTTGATAGATTTCCAATTAATATTTATATTCTAAAATATGACTTATATAACACCATGTAAAAATTGATATACTAAAGTATATTTGTTAATGTCATTTTTTTCTTTACGTTATGTTAATTAAAATAAACTGTCATTATTACTCTTATGTGGCTCCATGGGGTCCCAAAATCAACCCAAGGATGACCATGGTCGGCCATGACTCATCCAATAAGGTTAGTATAAGTATTAATGTAATTTCAGATTATTATTATATTCTTTTTTCCTTGAATTACCTTATTTACCTTTAACTGCGGTAAATAAAAGTCAATAGTTAATATTCACCAAAAATTATTTTAATCTTATTGAACCACATTTTAATTAATAATAACAACCATGTATGTCGGATTTTTGAAATTCAATTTATAGAAGCGGTAAAATTTCATTTAAATGAAAAATTCAGATTTTTAACTACTACTTAGTGGTTTCACTATTAATCAAAAATTGATGTTTTTCAGAAAAATACCAAAAATTCAGCCTAATATATATTTGATATTTGGAATTCAAAAATGATGACTATTTTACCAAATTAAAAACATAGAAATTGGATTAATTAATTTAAAATTTAATCCCGTTGTCAATACAAATAGTGTGTTTCTAAGAATCAATAACTATCAAAAGGTTGACAATTGTTTAACTATAACTTCAAAGTGAAATTAATTCAAATGACCAAAATTGGATTAAATGGTAAAAATATAATATAATTACACTTTAAAACTAATTTAAAATATAATCTATCCATATAAATAAATTATATTAAAAGGCAGTATTGAATTAATATATAGTATTTCTTACTATTCATAAAAAATTAATATTATTAAAAAAATACCAAAATTTCATCCAAAGTAAATTTTGATGTCCCGATTCTAAAGAATAATTTTATTTTTTAAAATTTAATATGTAAAAGTGTCAAATATTGGTTTTAAAAAAGGTTCTCCATTAAAAGGTGGTAAAATTGCATTTTTTGGAAAATACATTTTTTATCTGAATAATTGAATTTGTTCTTATAAAATGTCTAAAAAAGACATAATACAGAAGTTAAAATTATATGGAGTGTATAAAATTCAAAATCTAGTTAATACTATTCATAACCATTTTTTAATAGCTAGATTGGTAAGTCGTCGTGTGCTCGAACTCGGGGTTTTGTGAGGAGAAAGTTGTTGAATCACTTTCAAGAAATAACATATTGTGAAATATTGGGGTGTTACACATACTTAGTCTATGCTTAAAAATATACACATACAATTTTATCTATATTTTTTATTATGAATACTTAAATTCACCCCTATATATATATATTCTTAATTACATCAATAAATACACCAATGTGGACACATGATTGGTTTCTTATGTTAATTCGTGTGTGTGAATAGACCGTATTTGAATATTGACTACATATAAGAATGAATATTCATATATGAATATACATTATATAAAAATAAATATATATATGAATGTATAATATATATTTGAATTTGATATTCATTGGAAATTTTATGAAAATGAATCATGTATGTGATTTATTCAATTAAACAATTTTATCATGTAATAAAACTTTCCATATTGGTAAATGTTAAATTTTGAATTGTTTAAAACCATTATAGGTTACTAATTTGAATTATCTGTAATTCATGCAGTCCTATCTAAAAATTTAAATAAATGAATTATTTTGTAATTAATGATGTCGGTATGGGAAAGAATTTATTTTTAAGAATACAAATATTGTTGTTTCCATGATACCATGTTTGTACTATAAATATATTTCTTCATACAAATTAATTTAAATTCAATGATGATTTAATGGGATTTAATGTAGAAGTGTTATAGTTTTAAAGGAGGATCAAAAGAATGTGGTATTTCTATATTTCTATATCTTTTTACTATTATTTATAGATTTTGTTTCAAATGGAATTTATTTCAAATACAAGATACTTCAATTATATATATTTTAATTCGAACATATTTATTCAATTTCATAAATATTTGAATAAATAATAATGATTTTATGAAAATAATGAATCGCATTAAAATTTACCATTTGTTATGGATCATGGCTTAGTGTTTGTAGTTTTATATAATAATATATAAATAAAAAGTAGTAATATAGTTTCTTTCTCACTATTTTTTAATAAATCAAAAAGGATTAATTTTTTACTTACATATATTAATGTATGAAGAATTAAAGTAGCATAGTGATGAAATTTTGATGCATGTTGGTGGAGGTTTATTTCATTATTGATAATTATTTTGGTTATATAATCTTTGTGAAGGTAACATGCACTATCAAAGGACTATAATTAAATTCATGGGATGGATATAACAAATTTTAATAAGAATAAAAAAAATTCAAGTTTTTTAGGGGTAATATTGTTTCTAGATCAAGCAATGAAATAGCTAATATTATTGAGTAAAAAATTTAATTTTCTATTTTCCTATAGATGTTATTTTTTTTAGGATTAGTAGAGTCACTTACCTATGATAGGGGATAAATTTTTAAGAATAGTCCTAAAAATTATTGACCACTAATTCTCCACCCATGTGGTCCCACAAATCCAGACTGGTCCTTTTAGCATTGACATCAATGATATACTCAAGATATTTGATGATGATTTATAGCTGATGTTTAAGGGAATATAGGTTTATATGACCAAAATGAATTCCTTCCTATTAGGTGAAGGATGATAATTGTGGGTTATTTCAAAAAATGTGTGGTAGTTTTATGATTTGATTTGATGGAAGATGGTTAATCATGCACTATATATGAGTATGTAAAAATGAAAGCATCCATTAATGTCTCCATTTACATCTATAACACTTGTGGTGAAATAATAAAATTAAAATCCATAATAAAAGTGATTCAAAATCCATTAATGTGAAAAGGAGAAAAAATATAAACCCTAATAGGCCCCATATTGGTCCAAACCATGATCGATTTTATTTCCATGGAATTGGGAGGACTATAAATGACTTTCCAAATAGAAACATAATCATGTAAATAATAGAAGTTCATTTTTTCAATTTAATCAAACTAATTTAATTGTTAAACCCTTATATTTTATTAAAAAAAATTCCAATAATTTTAATTTATATGATAGATTCTATTACATGAACAACTAATTTTTAATGAACCATAAATTAGTATACCATAAAAGAAAAGACATTAAATTTTTGGGTATGAATAATAGTAAATAAATTATTTAAATCACATGTTTTACACATTTATAAAATAAATTATCTAGTTATCAATTTATTATTAATGTAAATAAAATCATTTTAGAGTAAAATTTAAATTTTATGAAATAATGTTTTTATGCACGGAACCTTTTTTAACCTAATTTGCATAATTTTTTATCACATGTTAAATATATAAGGAAATTTATAAACTATATATTCAATAAAATAATTTTTTATTCATATATTTTTTCATGGCATGAGACAAGAATAAATCTAGATTTATTCTACAAAAAATTTATTTTACTAAAAAAATTGTTCAACGTGTTTTTTACACATACTTAACAATTAATTATTGTAAATTTTAGAAACTTTTTCGAGAAATTTTAATTTTTATCTTATGATAGCATTTCAAAAATATATTATAGTTATTTCTTAATAATTTTCATGAATGATATTTTTACTAATTGAAAAAATACACATTTTAATTGAAAAAATCATTCCATTTATCAGACATACAAAGTCACATTTTGTTTTAAAATGTTTTTAAAATTATATTTATATTAATTTATTGTTATTAATAAAATTTAGAATATCTGAATTAATTTTATGTTTAATTTTTAAATAAGAAATAATTATACTTAAGAAAACGTATTCTATGGAAAACTATTTTTTATCTAGCTTGCGGTATTAAGTTAAAATTCAATTACTCTGCATATATGAATTCAATATGATAAAATGGATCTGATATTTTAAATAAAAATAATTTATATTATTTAATAATTTATACTTATTTTTTCATCCAATTGAATATAAAAAACACTAAAATTTAATTCATGTGGTTAAGGAAAAAATCGGTTTATTGGGGGATAAACCAAAAACAAGGGTCTCTTATACAATTAAATTTTTCTAAATAATTTTATACATCAATATTTATATCTTATACATTCCACTTTTCTAATATATGGACATTTGGAAACATTTTTCATGGTAATAACATTATTATATAGTATTCTATAAAATTATTTCCAAGTAGGTCCCCTCCCCACTTATATTAGGACACCTCATATCGTCTCCTCACTATTATTCAACATCATATTATTTCAATAAAAAACATCCCATAACCCATCCAAAATACTATACCCATGTAATAGAGCCCATTTTTTTATTTGTAAACCCTCTCAATAAGGATTTTCATGTTAGCCTAAATAGGTTATCAGAAAAAGAGGTATATTTCTGAACAAAATGATTTTATTCTATTTCTTCTTCTTTTACAATAAAATATTACTCAAACATAATGATATAATTAAATAATTATATATAAATTAAAAATATATTATTATTATAATTTCATTACCTTTATCCACATCCTCTTCCATCAAATTAGATATGAAATTGTTGATTGTGGGTACTGCGTTCTAAAGTCTCACGAACTGATGTAATTTTTTTCCAACACCATATATCATGATTTGATCTAACGATGAATTTAAATGATATTTTTTATATTAATTACATATTTATAATTTTTAAAATATAATATATTCGCTACCTTATTAACTTACAATCTTTCAAATAATGATCACATCACTTAGGAGTGTGTGTGGACAACCGTCTCCCCAAAGAAATGTGGTATAGTTTTTATTTTATTTTGATGTATATGGTAATAGGGGTAGATTAAATGAATATATATATATATATTATTTGTTATATAATATTTAATACATAAATCTTAATTATTATATAACTTTATATTTCTCCATCAGTCGAAAAAAAATAGAAACATCGTTAATTTGTATGTACTACCGACCAATTCCAAGAACATTGTAATTAATTTTTATTTCTATATCTATCTATGAAGGAATATAAATATGTATATAATTAATGGATATATTATATTTATATCTTTATAAACATTATCTAGATGATGGATCCTTGTTCTTAGTTAAAGTACTAAAACTAGAAAATGGAAACATACATGAAGGAAGCAGTTGTAACCCAAAAGAGTGATTTTAACGAGGAATTTTTAATGAACTCATGATAAATGGTTTTAAGTAAATAATATATTGTTTGATTAATTTGTGTATTATAATATACTATAATTATAATAATAATATTTTCTTTATTCATGATGTTATAATTTCTTCAAATAAAGTCGATTCATGATGTAATGGATTTTCTTTACTCTTTTATTTCTGTGAGACACGTGCCATATTGACCACTTGATTTTTTTTGTAATGTATATAAAACACATGAATGAATTTTATGAATAATATTATGATATTTTTTTGGATTCACATTACCATATTTTGTTAATTCCTTCATGGGTCTTATGATTAAAAAAAATTAAAAAGTGAGAAGGGTTTTATGTTACAATCCCATTGTTTATTGGGACTATTTATGATTATGATTATTATATTGAAATTTTGTGACCTATATACCATAAAAATCATAAAATTTTATCTACTCTTGTAATTTATTTAAAATACATGTTTTCCATTTATTTTCACCACATTGTATAATTAATGTTCCAATATAAATTTATTATGGGAACATGGCTTTATCTCTCCCATTGATAGAAATTCGTTTTTATTTCATTTCGGGGTATTCTAAAAATTATTCATTAATAATTTTAGTTTTCTATATAATGGTTGAATGAATGTTTTACCTATGTTTTACTTTTTTCCAAAATTATTTTAAAGGATTGTTCTTTATATTTTCCAGGAATTGTACTTTTTGGATTTTCTGAAAATGGTTTGAAATGTTTTTTTATTATAACAAATTGTATGACCCAAATTTCAATCTATCATCAATGAAAATTGATTTATATATTCAATTATATGATTCCATATTTATTTTTAAGGAATTTATTTTGACTCTATTTTGTTAATTTCTAATTATAGATGAGATTTTCGTTGTGGAATAGTCATTTTACTAAAAATGTTTTAATGATATTTAATTGAATTTATATTCATTAATTTAAAATACCCTTGATTATACTAATTCAAGAAAAAGGATATAATCTAGGGATACCATACTTTTTCTTTCCAATGAATGTTTATGATTACGATGACAATATTTTTCAAAAAAAAATTATTACACATGTTATGATATGATGAATTGATGAATGAATAATGAACCCAATTTATTTTCCATAGGTTATATATGGATGAAATTATTCTGAAATTTGTTTCTTTTGATGGGATTTGATTTGATAAATATTTATGATTGTGTGGTACACAACTATATGATTTTAATTTTATAACATGTAGGCCTAGAAACATATTAACCTCCCATTCATTGAGTAAATATTGATATAAAATGAGATAAATATGATTAGAATAGGGGTAAACCTAGTTCAGTAAGGGAATCTATCATCTATGATAGACTTTTGTGTGAACATTAACTTATACAGTGGTTTATGGAGTGAACCCATTCCACCATGATAGTCTTGTAAATAATCCATTACTACTATAGAAATGATTTTTAGGATTTTTTTGTTTGACATAAATATAATTATTATATTAATGTTATTCTATAATCATCATATATTCATTTTTTATTATTATCCAAAAATAAATTTTATGGAAAAAGTGAGAATCCTCATGAGAAAATATAGTTATTAAAGGAAAAAATAAACCTATTGGAATTTTTATCCTTAATATGCTTCCAGGAAAAAGAAGTTACCAATATTTTTGGATCATCTGTTATATGGTCTTCAATTCGACACACCAATCATTCCCACACTAGCATGTATACCTATTAGTTTATTTTCCCATCAGTTAATCTTCTTACTAAGATACAGTTATTATTTTCAATACCATATTTTTGTTACCTATTGGTGTCCACCTAAATGGTGCATTCCATTATTTCATCACCCTATTCTATTGGATCATTGACCACAAGGGATTCCTCCTCAATTTATCCTCTGAAATGCAGAAGTAGCTCTAAAGGTTTCTCATCTTCCATTCATGTTTTCTGTAGGACATTTCTGATGGGATCATCCCCATCGTCTGTATCCTCTACTGAACCAACATATCCATTTTTGTTGAGAACACCATTTCTCACATGGACCTTCACCTTCTTCGCAGATCATGTCTCCAATGGCGAAGGAAGATATGAATAATCCATGTGTCCTTTCTTACCATCACGCCAGCCATTCATCCTCCTCATATTGAATATGTCTATATAGTAAAATTATTGAGCACTTACTCTTGAAAACTGGAAAGAAGAGTCATTTCCAAACTCCTCCATCGGAAAACCCTACTACACATTGGTATGTTTTGTCATGTCTTCCTCACATTCATTCCCTTCATTTTCCATGCTCTTAAGGTTATTATACAGCTTAATATATGGAAAACGTCTTCTCCAGCTTGACTTATTCACTGTAAATGGATCATCTTGGGAACCCACACATCCATTATTATCAAGACTTGTAAGAACATACTCCATATAAGTGTAAGAATTAGGGGCCATTAGATTTTCCTTAGAGGCCATTAGAGTTTTCCAACTGGATTAGAAACAACAATAGGGTCCAAAACAACCGTTGCCATGAGATTTTCCAAATAAGATTCCACATGTCACGAATGTCTTTACTCAATAGGTGTGGGCATACCCAAATCTCTCATTAAATGATTTAAAACATCAGAGTCCAAGGGATTACTCTCTTAACACTCAAATTGAACAACCTTCTATAGAAAAAAGTCATACCCATATTTCCTTTTCCCAACCAGTCCTTCTTCAGCAACCAAGGGAACCATCATGACCACACTGGCTCTTAGATTGGCCTACTCAAAGCAGATATCATGTGATTCAGCAACCGAATTGGACATTTCACAATCTCCCATGTACTATATATGGATACCCTCATATAATGAAGCATAAGTGTGGGAATTAGAAGGGAACACCAATGATCGGTTCATGAAATTGGAGACATCATGGCTGAGATGGTTGTAGGATGAATAAAAGAGGACCTAAGATTCATAGACAACCTTTTGATAACACTGATGCTTACATTCAACATCTATGCCAATGGTATCTAACTATTTCTTAGAGATTTCAACTTCAACACAGAATCTTGGGGAAATTAGGTGACTTATGACATTTGTTCAATGTTTTGAGCATAGGAATCGACCCAAAATATTTCCATTCTAACGCTGAATTGATGGATTTTGAAAGGTTAGGGGATGTCTGTGGAGCGAGATCCAAATCTCCAAGATAGGTGGGTCTATTTTGAAGTGGAAATCAAATGACCACCAATAAATAAAAAGGGTAAACATGAGGTTACACATGGAGAATTTTACCAAGAATAGATAAAATATTCATCCAATGAGAAGTGAATCAGATGGTATCTCGAGTAAAGGAGCCCAACAAACGCCCAGTCCTAAAGCTTCCACTCGTTGGAGATAAATCTATTGAAGACATCAATTGCGGTCCATCTCTTATTAAATAGAATGAAAAATGAAAGGTATGGTGTGTGATAAGTAATACAATGGTTTTAGTTATAATGACCATTATTTGGGATGATGTGGTTCTCTTATTAAACAGTTTTTTATGTATCCATTATACCAATGGAACTATAAATATATGGTTACAGCCATGATAAATATGATATGTAATGAATAATAATATACTAATATGGTATATCTATATATCAATAGTATGGGTATTTATAGTTGGTATTTGAGAATGGATTAGTTAACATAATGAAACTAACATGATAAAAACATGTTAAAACCACTAGGGTAATCATAAGTGTTAGGGAATTCCCCAAATTATTGTAAATAAAGGATTTTTTCCCTTTTAAAACATACCTATCTATATTTTACGTGGGTATGTGGTTTTGGCATAGATAAATCATGGCGTAAAAACCATAAAATATTTTGTTCTATTATATCCCATTAATTATTCTAATTAACTATCAGTGTGCACTTATTGAAAACCATATTTGACACTCCTCGGCTATATTTGTTTGTTATTTCACATTTTTTAATGAATCATTGAAAAAAAAATATTTTTTGACCATGAATGAACTTTGTTAAACCCATGTTTTTATTAATTTAATATAAGGGTTCTAGATTTAGATAATCTATAATGACTTTTCACCATTATGTGGTTTCCCATAAACATTATTATTTAAGAAACTGTACTTTTTGGTTTTAGTAAATTATTAGAACATAAAGAAATCATATTCATTTTGAACGTGATGGAAAATATAAGGATGATTAGAAACCAAATAGGAATATTACTTGAGTGAAATATATTGCGATTCTTCCCAATCATTTATCATGATAAATAATAAATTGAACCTTAAAAACCCTTGGACTAACCCTAAAATGATGGGGTTCACAAAGAGCATTGGTGGTGGAGACTACTTAGGTATAAATTATCAATTTAATTGATGTATGAAATGTGGAAAGAGACACCACTAAAAATGCATTAAATGAAAAATAAAATTTATATATTTGTTGAAAATAAGTGGACAATTAAAAAATTTCTGAGGGAATTGAATAGAATAGTGAATGGAATGAAATATCATCATATGGATCCAATTATTGTATGTTTTCATAAACATGGTGAACATATAAAGTAACTTAGTGATTTACATACTCTAAAGAGTAACTCATACTTATGAGAGAGCATATATTATGTATAATTTTGTGAAAATTTTCTTTACATAAAAAAAATTAATGTTCAATTTGATGTTATTTTTTGAATGAATTGGATTTATTTTTATAATGTTGATATGAATTACCGAGGAATGAAAGTCATGTTTCATATTCCAAACTAATCAATGATCATAAATCAATGTAGTGATATGTACAAACATCTTTTGGTGTCCAAATATTCTTTTTTATAAAGAATGATTGATCGATGAAACTATGTATTGATTATAGAACCGAACATGATCACAGTAAAGAAAATGAATCCACTACCTGGTATTTATGATTTTTTAATAAAATACCTATATCTAAAAACATGTATAGGTTATAACATCATTTTATATATAACTAATTAAGGGACAAGAAAGAGGATGTAATCAATGATATAATTTCATACAAGTCATGGAAACTAAAAATATATGAATATGGTAGTTTTTCTTACTAATTCCCCCACTATATTTGTAGATTTAACAGATAAAGTAATTAGAATTTAACATGTCCAATTTATGGTAGTCAATATAAGAGATATTAAAATATAAATAGAGGGAAATGAATATCATGATGCTAACATGATAATTTTTCTAAAGACCTTGAAGAAGGATAATTTTTATGATGAAATTATGATGTGTGAATTTTGGATGAAAATGGTATAATTTTTTGGAAATATAACCCCATTATATGGTATATTTATTGAGCTATCAAAGTATAATGTTACTTAAAATTGTACTAGACCAACCTCTGTGATGAATATCTAATGTTTTTTTTTGGGTTTTTCTAGATATTATTAATGGTATTTGGATAGTATCTCAGGATTTTATAATAAACTCACAATGATTATTTGGAAGGGTTATATATTCCATTTAACAAATGAATATGAAGAAATTTTTTAGGAAATAATGAGAATGTTATCTAGAAGACCTATTCTTACATCATCCTATAGTGGATAATTGTTTTTAATCTATAGTGATGTATTGAAGAAGAGTCTCATTTGTGTTTTAAATATGAATGACACGTTTGAATCATATTCCTTTTGGAAATTAATGGTTCATGAGTAGAGATTACCAAATAATGATTTTGATTTATAAATGGTATTCTTTAATTTAATGTTATAGAGGCATTACCAATAAAGATCAAGGTGGGATATAAATACATATCATAAAACATTTACCTATATATTATCATATAATGTGTTTAATATGTTCCAAATAATGTGTTTGGAAATTATTAATGATTCATATTTCTCAATACTCTTCCACCCTAAGGAAGTGAACAATGTGGTTTATTGTTTGAGTCAATAGAATAATTCTATCCCCATAATTGTTAGGATAAAAAATATCTAGTATTTATATATTTTCATAGGATGGTCTAGGAAATATTGAAGGAGGGGGGACATTTTTCATTCAAAAATAAGTCTTCAAAAATATATCCATGTAATTATTAAAGAGGAAAACAATTATTATTTGGAAATATATAATAGGTTCATAAATGTTCCAGAGTTCTAAAATGATTTTGATGGAATGATACTATTTATGAACAATGTATGTGTTTCTCCTATACTTGATTGGAAGAATTAGTTTTTCAGTAATTTTTGTATTTCATTATCAAATATAAATCATGTAAGTAAGATTATGTATATATCTAAAAGATTATTTCTAGTGAAACATCATGAAGATAGTTTTTAAAGATTTTTTTTATTAGTTATTGGTATAATGACATTTTATTGGTGATATAAAAAATTGCAGGTGGATGTTACAAAAATTACATATTCCAAAATGTAAATGGGAGAAAATAACCATGTATTTTTTCATTCAAATCCCCAAAATGTATAAAGTCCATAATTCTATGTGGTATATAGTCAAAAATAATTAAGACTCAAAACACATCATTTATATTATAGAATAATTCCCTGTAGATCATCATTCAAGAACATAAATTTAAAAAGTGGTAAGGTTTCATTGAAAACCACATTATATTGTATATTATCATGATATGAGGTTTAACTCCATGTTCTGGATAATGTTTCAGAAATATCTTGATATAGATTTTAGTTTTATAATAGTTTATCATCATCAGACAGATTTTTAGTCTGATAAAACTTTTCAAAACCTAAAAAATATGTGCAGAACATATTCAATGGATTTCAAAGGTGTTGATAAAAATTCTTTTTTTAAGATTGGTTTTAGTAGAATAATATGCTTCACTCAAAAATTATATTGGTTATTTATGAATACCTATATAAGAAGATTATTATAACTCCAATTTGATTGGAAAAATTTATAGAAATAAATCTTTTGGTACTTGAGCTAGCTATGTAAATGATAGAGAATGTCAAAACCTATAAGCAACACATATGCGCATCACAATGTTGACAAAAATTTTATAATGAAAATAATCGAAAATATACGGAATTTTCCATATATGAGAAGGTTTTAAAACAAATTATGTATATAATAAGGTTTTGAAATTTGAAAATAATTTAATTTTGATCCACTGGTACACTGGCACATCTGGCATTCTTTATCTAGTTGGGAAGAAATATTATTGATTGTGCTTCCACCGATCCTCTCTCAAGTCCACAATGAGTTCCATGTATCTATACATAGGATATAAATAACTGGACCATCAGGTGTACTAAATATAGAGATAATATAACTAAGTAAAGACATCTCTTATGAGAAAAAACCTTTAGATATTGAATATTGCATAATGACTGTGTTCTGAAACAAAAATAAGCACCTTTCTAATGGTTTTTTTATCCAAAATTTTAAGGAATCCACATGAGAAATCGAGGATATGGTGATTTTGAAGTATCCCATATTCTTATAATAAGGGTAAGCTAATTTTTATAGTGAAATTAATTTTATATTGGGTATTATTTAACACCCTTTTATTTTATGGTTTTTTTCATAGACATTTAAATTCATAAACATATTACATTAAATGGAACACATAGTTTAAAAGAAATATAATATATTAAATTTTTTTAACCACGATTTTAATTTGGTGCGTATGAAGAGGACATACTAAATTATTTAATATATATAGTGTACACATGTAGAAAATAATTACAGAAGTTTCCAATTTATCATAAATGAATATAATAGTCATTTGAGAGTAGAATATTCATTTTTTATAAAGTATTTTAAAGTGAATAATTCTTGACTACATTAATAAATAAAAACAGTTTTTACATTTAAATTATTTTAATTATATTTATATATTATAATATCAATAAAATATTTTATCAATATTATATTATTTTTAATGCATCAGATAAGAAAAAAACCCTAATCATTTTTTCAAAACAATATTTAAGAAAAGCTTGTTCATGAAATTTTTGAAACATATATTGAAATTAATTGTTTCATATCAAACAATTGTTTTCTAAACAAATTAATATCTTTGTTAAAACAACATAATATATTACAATTTTTAAACTGGTATTTTCTATGTAAATGTATATTTTAATAAGAAATTAAATTTCTCATATTTAGAAAATTATTATCATAAAATAGATATCATTTTTTAGTTAGAAACATAAAAAAAATTCTAGGATGAATTTTTGAGATTTTTCTATAATTCATGAATTTTGTTTAATAGTAAAATACAATAATTTGCAATAAAATTTAGATACATGGATTATATAGTCATAGATGATTTAATGATTATTTAAGCCCGAAATCTCAAACTATAATTCATTATTTTAATATTTTTATGACAATTCTCAAAATATTCCTAGTATTGAGGAAAAATAATAATCAGATGAATAATATAATGAGATAACACCCCTCTCCCCTAAAAATACCACCCCAACCACCTCTTCTGCTCATAGAAATCATGCTTTGAAAATTGACCAAATTATACTGAAATCTCTTCTTAAGACCCTCCCCCACTTCTAGTATCTATTATTCTAAAAAAATCTAAATTCAATCCCCATAAGTATGATATCAAGAAGACAGATTCTTGTAGTAAAATCCACTTCCTTGTGTTTTAGTTTATTTTCATGTTCTTTAATTCTTATTTTCTCCTAACCTCCCATAATAAAAATGGTATGATCGCTATAGTAAGATACATATACTATAATTTTATCATTATATTGGAATAATCCATCATCATTTCTTTCTCATATATATTTTACCAAAAATGAACACATTATCTGGGATGTGTTAATTTTTCACACTCAAATATGATGATGTTTTCAATTTCCATTTCATCCATTAAGACATCTCATAAACCAATTTTATTGTTAAAAAATGTAATAATATATGTATTAAATATTACCTAATGTTATGGAACAATTATATGTATGATATTAGTTAATAATACACAATTACATCATAATGATTGAAGAAACACCAAAATAATCTAAGGTGGTATCAATAGCGTCTTATCTAATAATCCATCATCACCCATAATTTAAAAATTACATAATTATCCTTTTAATATTATTGATATTAATTAATAATAAACATCTTCAATTATAGAAAACCATTCTCATTTTACAAGATTTTTCATACATGTATATAGGTAAACTGATCATGAAAATTAAGGATACCAATGCTTCTAAATGACAAAATTGAATATCCTAACCCACCAAAAAAGAAACAAATGAATGTGGTTGAATTACACTAAATCACATATATGTAAAAAAATTCTGAAATAATTAATCATTGGATTTAATTTGATTATCCAATACATTAAGATCAAATACATAACCATTTCAGACATAAGATAAGGGATTCTTCCCAAACCTCTAATATTTCTATTTATGATACTCATTCTATAAATTTACCAAAAAATAATGCTTATTCATTTCATTTTATTCGTAAAAAATCTATGTAAATTTTCCAAACACAGGTATCCAAATAATACCAACCTTCTTTGATGGGGAAATACATGTTTTAAAAATGTTCCTTCTAAAATATTGCAGATACACAAGCCCCATTAAATGAAGCATCACAATTTTACACATGGATTTATGTTCTCTAGATAATATGTTCGAAGCCACAATTATTTTTATAAAATCACGAATTTTATCAGGAAAAACTATCTTGGATCATTTTTTGTTTAATATAATCAATTATGGATTCTTTGATTAAATGAACCACTATTATATTCCTTAAAACCACACTAAAATGTATTACTTCTAATAGTTCTTATACAATATTTTTACATGTTTTGACATAACTTGACTTCACTTATAATGATATATACCAATTTTCCCTTATTAATGACCATGTACAATTTAGATATTTTTTTTCATGGACACCATAATGATATTAACTTTTTTTTCCATTGACATGATTATGATGCCAAATTCATTCCATGTGTAAACTTTATGTTTCTGTTTGATTCCAAATATATGATTACTCAGGTGGATTAAGTGTTCATGAACAGGTTATGACTATTTTTCCTAGAGAGAGTTTCAATTCATTACACAATTTTTTATCTCATGACATGCCATGTTTGGATAGGGAATGAACCTTGTCCATTTATTGGACATTTTCCACCATGTCAGGGTAGCTAGACTTGACCCATGATTATGCTATGTTATAAATTGCATATAAATTCATATTAATTCATGGATATATTTTCCCTTGTATTTATATTATTATTACTAATTTTTATTCATGTTCCATGCCAATATGTCATCATGTTATCCTTCTGACCCCTCTTCTATGTTTTATTCCAATGATTTTTCCCTTATTAGGATTTTTGGCTCATTACTTTTATTCATGTATTCCCATGGATATCATATATAGATATAAATTCTCAAATTGAGTTAGTAGATCATTATTAATGATTAAAAAAGGTTTTATTTTTTTGTTTCATTATTTTAATTATGTTCATAATCATCTACTAAACTAGAATATATGATCCACGACTTTGAATTGGATATTTAATTATGCTTAAAATCATGTAATAATAAGTGTAATAGCCTAGAGTTTTTATTATTGGTATCAGATAAAGGCCTAGTTATTTTTTAAGATTAGGACTAGAGCACTTAACTGAAAACCCAATGGGTAATTCTATCACCATTGTCAAACTAGATTAAATATTTGGTAATCATAAGTTTGGATATACATTTCATTTATAATTTTATCCATCAATGTTCATTTTTATTTTATATTCTTATTAGCAATGCTTTTTATCCCAGTGATTGTACATTATTTTCATTAGTTAATTTATTGAAATAATATAAATCTTCTCAAAAATCAATGTGATAAGAAACTTTATTACTTAAATATTGATATTTCAAATATGGTGGGAATTGGTTCTCAAAACATCATGACAGTACTTGATCAGATGGCTGAGGTTGTGAATAGTAACTTGAATCTTATTGAACACAATCATTCTCCTAATAAATATAAATTTTTTATCGAATCCTTCATGTAGAAATGGACTCCCATGTTTATATTACCAAATGATCCCCTCCAAATATAACAATTTATCAACTCCATTAACATGATTTTCTCTGTCCTATATTACAAAAAAGAAGATAAAGATTTGTAGGTGGTCTGCCATTTTGATGGGGAAGCTGATCAAGTGCGAACACTAATCATTAATACAATTTCAAAGAGAAAATAGATTCAGTGGATTGAGATTAATTAAAGAAAATATTTTTCAATAAATATTTTCCCCTAACCCTATATCACATTATGTAAAGGGAATTCCTCAAAAAAAATAGTCATAATAAATGTTTATCAGAGTTTTTGTGGAAAACATACTGAGGATTAAAAAATATGCCTCTATCTTTTTCAAGAAAACTGAAAGAATGGTGAGTGTATAATTTAGGGTACTGAAGACGAGTCTATGAAATGAGGTGGTGATTTGATACATCGACAACTATAAAGATATTTTTCGTTGTACCCTTATGGATGAAATGGATATCATAGACTCTCAATGGTCTCATTGGATTGGTAAAAAAAGTAAAATGGGGTTTAATATTTGTTTATTAATAGATAAATACCATGATGGAAATCATACCCAACATATCACATGTCCAATGTGTTCTAAGAATCATCCTAAAAACTACATGATGGGAATTTATATATGATTCAAATGTGGAAGAAAATGACATATGGATATAAATAATCCTATTGTTGCAGAAGAATAGTGGAATGATTACATCGACACCCAACTAGTAGTGTGGTGTTTCAACAACAGGAAACATGGGAATTATATGAAACATTTCCTTAATCCAAGGGTTATTGGAGGTAATCAACAAAAACAACCCCCGATGAAGGATGGAATGGCACATGCTATCACTACTTATGAGGGGAATCATGACGGTGATGTGGTGAAAAATACAGTAGTTATTCATTCATGAATAAGGAACATACTAATTGATTTCGGTTCAATGAAATATTCAATATATTTAATTTTTAGTATAATTATTCTATTAGAACAATAAATTTTGGATGTAGAGTGATCTATGAGAACAAAAAATAATGAACTTATTGCATCCAAATTTTATTACTCATCCCTGATATATATTTATTTAATTGTACACTAATAAAATCTTTTTTACTACCATTGGAATTTTTTTATGATATATTGGGGATGTATTGGCTATATTTAAATAAATCCAACATCAACTGGTGGGTACGAGAGATCACTCTTCACATTTATATGCATCCTACAATTTTGTACAAGTGTAAAGAGGAACATGAATATCCTTTAGAAACATCATCTAAACTAGGGATACTTTTTCCATATGAGAAAGAATATTTATCTAAAAATCCTGTGGAAAATGATATAATCATTATCAAAAAAAATACCATCACGAGTTACTAATCTCGTGTATTCCCTATATAATTTTCTACTATTCATCATGATCAAGAGATTGAGTTCACAATAGAACATCTTCAGGTATATATGCCTATATTAAAGGAACTATATATTGTGGCCAATATTGATATAGAAAAACTAAATAAGAGTTTACTGGAGCATATAGACAAGGATTTAATATTCATGAGTGATCCACCATGGGGTGTTCTACTCCTCTTTATCAATAATAAGGATGGATCAATGTTTCTATGGATTGATTATCATGATCTCAAAAAAAAAATTATAAAAACAATTATAAACAGCCTAGGAAAGACTACTTGTTTGATCATGGACATAATTAATAGAGTCGTCTGAGATTACAATAAAAATTATTGTTAGTCTTTATTGATAATATTATAATATACTCCAAGAACATGGAGGATCATGAGAGTAATTTAAATACTATTATAAAAACATTGTGAAGGATAAAATATATGTAAAGTTCATAAAATGTGAGTTATGGTTCGAGGAAATATCATTCATGGGGCTTTAATCACTAGAATGGGGATATCTGTAATCCTTTCCACGAAAAATGAAATCGTTGAGTGTACAAGGCCAATATTTGTAAATGGGATTTGTATTTTACATGGTCTATATGGATATTCCTTGTGATTGGTGATGATATTATCAAGATTCTTCATCCCCCAAACCATGCTGTCTCGGAAGGGGAAACGTTATTCTGGACCAATGAATGTGAATACGACTTGTAAGCGTTAAAAAATATTCTTATCACTAACCTAGAGCTCACACTTCCAACATTTAGGGAACTATTTTTTTGGTAATATTGATTCCTCAAAGAAGGGATTGGTTTGTTTTTATAATTTGAAATAATATAGTGATGTCATACTTCTCAAGGTAGTTTAAAATTCATTGGAAAAAAAATCCCACACATGATCTAGAGATGGTAGATGTGATATTTGAATTAAAATTCTAGTGTAATTGTGTCTATAGGAAGAAGTTTTAAATATATACTAATCATAAGAGTCTCAAATATATATTAACATAGAATGAGTTTAAAATTCACCAGAGAATTGGGTTAGTGCTCATCATGTATTATGACTGATCAATCCACTAGCATCATAGTAAGGAAAATAATGTAGTGGGTGATCTATATTGAATGAATATGGAATCTATATAAATTAAGACAATTTAGAAGGATCCAATATTCACCGATTTTAATGGATTTACATGGGAATCATTAAAAATGTAAAATAAAAAACCATTCTAAAATGATTTCCCTACAATCTCATTTGGAAGAAAATAAAACATGCTTGAATAAATGATGTGGAAATTCATAAAAATGTTGAATACATGAGAGATTAGAGATCCTCAGATTTTCAAATGGATGGGGAAGGAGCCGTGAGATTTGCGTCACCCTATGCGTGCCATCCAATCCTGGAATAATGAAAGAGATTCTAAATTTCATATATAGCTCACAAATCTCTATATACCCAGAGAATAGTATGATGTATCATGATCTATGTGAGAACTATTATTGGGAATGTATGAAAAAGTATATCGTAGAATATACATCAATGTGTCTATTATGTTAACAAGTTAAGGATAATAGAAAAAAATCTAAATGGATGATGCAACCATTCCCCTTTTAAACATGGAAGTGGGAAAACATCACCATGGACTTTTTCAGTAGACTTACAAAGAAAATTTAGAGGAAACAATGATATATGAGTTGTTTCCGAACATCTTAAAAAGGCAACACAAATTATCAAAATTCAATATGACTTCTAACCTGATCAAATTTCATGGATATACATAAGGAAAGTTGTAAGGAATATAGAGTATCGTTATAAATTATATACGATCATGATCTGAGATTCACCTCCACGTTCTATAAAAGACTTCAAAATTATATAAAGAATGAGCTAAACATCAATACAACATATCATCCTCATAAAGATGGCTAGTATGAGAAGATTATTTCAACACTTTAATACATTTTGAGATCAAGTTATACTAATTTAAAAGGATGATAAAACCAACACATTCCTCTAGTCTTATTTTACTACAACAATAGTTTCCAATCAAGAATAAAAATGGCCACATATGAATCATTTTATTCAAAAATATGAATAACAATAGTATGATGGGTTAAAGGCAGAGGACGTATACTAGTATGACCACAAATGGTCAAGGACAAGGTGGAGAAGGTGAAAACCATTATGCATCTCATCAAGGACACCCAAAGTCAAAAAAGACATATGTAGAAAATCATTGATGAGACCTTGAGTTTATGATTGGAGACATGGTATTTCTTCTCATATCTCCATTGAAGTGGATCTTGAGATTTTGGAATAAAGGAATGTTATGTCCTAGGTAAATCGGCCCCTTTGAGATGCTTGATCGTGTTAGAACATTGTCATATAGACTAGAAATTAAACCTACCACGACTCAAGTACACTATGTATTCCACGTATCCCTCCTGAGGAAGTGAATACGGAATCTTCACATGTATTGAATTCTAATTTGGTACAGGTGTAAAATTATCTATCATATGAAGAGAAACCACTGAAGATCTTAAATCATAAAGATGAATTTATACACAACAAGAATACTCATATGGACAATGTACTATGGTGGAACCATAAGTACAGAGAGGGAACACGAGATCCTAAGGAAGCAATGAAGGAGAAGTATCGCAACCTTTTTATAACATATAATCTAAATGTAATTTCATAGAATTAAATTTCATTAGGAAGAATAATGTAACAACCCAAAATATTATCATTTTAAAATCCCTTCTTATAATTATTTCATATATTATAAATCACATAAACCAACATTAAGAACACAATAAAAACATTATAAATGAATAATGAAAGAAATAAGAGGCACTTCTAGATGTGAAGGAACATATAATGATATAATAGTAACTTGACCTTTGGAATTTTAATGTCACAATTATGAATATTAAAATTGAAAAGTTATTAGTAACCAAACCTATTAAGGTATAAATAAAATTTATCCATCTTATAAATGAAAATATTATATATATTTATCAACGTATAAGTAAACCAATTATTTAGAAATTTTTATCTAACAGTTAATATTATTTTTAAAACATATGTTTTTATTTTCAATTTTATAATTTATATAATGTTTAATAACACAATTTACTTCCACAAAATGAGTTCATAATTTCATAATTTTTGTTTTGTGAATAGAATATAATTTTATGAGACCTTAATTAATTTTTTCAATGTCTCGCAAGGATAGTTATAATTTCAAAACAATTAATTTTCTTTGTAAATGATGATTTTATTTAAAATTTTAATTTCTCCTATATAAAAAACTATTTTAATAAAATAGAGTTATTTTTTTAATTATACATATCGAAAAATGTTTATAGTGAATTTTTGGTATTGTAATAAAATAATAGAATTTTTGGTGAATAGTAAAATAATAAAATTTACAATAAGAGATAAATACATTAATTATGGAATCATAGATGATTTATCCATGATAAAATCCTAAAATCTAGAACTATAATTCATTATTTTAATGTTTTGGTGAATATTATAAAACTATTCATAGTATTTTGGCAAAATAATTAACTAATGAAAAAAATAATGAGAAAACACCTCTCACAACCTCGTCTCCTCACACCTCTCAAGATTTGGGCCTTATTCAATTTTTTCTCAAAACGCTTCACAACCCCCTCCATCAGGTTTATCATTTTATGGTCTAAAAAAGACAAAAATAAATCCCCATAAGGGGGTTCTCATGAAGTAGGATTCAAGTCATAAAATCATGTATGTTTTCTTTTAATTTCATTTATTGTTCTTTAAATTTATTAATTCCTCCCCAACTTCCCTCACCTATATGATATAGTAACTATATTAAATCAAATATTATGGAATTGTATTATTATAATTTAATAATACATCAACATTTATTTCCCCTCCCTTTTTTTACTAAAATGAAAAACCTCATTTCTGATGTGTTGATTTATCACATTCGAGGATGATGATGTTTTCAATTTCCATTACATCATTCAATAATTCTCATAAAATCATTTTTTGGTAAAATTAGATTATAGTATATGAATTTTATCCCATGTATCATTATCGAACCATTATATAAATTAATTATATAAATTAATAAAATAAAATAGTATCCTGTAATGATCGAAAAAGGCCAAATTAATCTAAAAAATTATCATTGACATCTTATCTAATAATTCATCATCACCCAAAATTACCAATGGACTTATATCACAATTTAATCTTACCAATGTTTATTAATAACATATAACATCAATTATAGGAAACCATTCTCATTTTACATTATTTTTTGTACATGTATTCAATTAAAAAAATTATGAAAACCAAGGAAACCAATTATCTTGAATGGAGAAATTGAGTCTTATAACACATCAACAAGGACAAAAATGAACATAATAAAATTATAATAAGTAAAAAATGTAACAAATTCTAATTTAATTTATTTATTTATTTAATTTCATTTTCCATGAAATTATGATCAAGTGAAGAAATGTTTCTTAGATAAGGTATGAGATTCAACCCGAACATCCATTTTTCATTCGGGATGCTCTTTCTATGCCTTTACCATAATGTATTGCATCATTATTATTTTTTAAATCTCCAAAATTATAAATATATATTCCAAAATTATGTATACATATCAGATAAAACTTGTTTTTTTGGGTAAATACATGTTTTAAAATTGTTCCCTTCTTAATTCTTCCTGATAAGCATGTTGGATTAAAGGGAACATCCCGATTTCTTAACCGTATTAAATTTCACTCAATTATCTATTTCAACCAACCATTAATTTATAAAAATATATAATTTTATCTTGAAAATTTATATTGGTTAATTTTAAGTTTTATGAAAAATTATTCCTTTTCTGTTTTAAATAATTATTATTATTTTCTATAAAACCTCACTAATATTTTTTACTACTAAATATTCATAGAAACTATTTTTACATGTTTCCAAATTATTATAACATAAATTATGTTTATATAATCTATTTATCCATTATTAATTTAAATTTTTTATTTAAATACTTTATTTCATTGACAACATTCTGATATTACATTTTTCTATGCCTTTTAAATGATTTGAAGACCCAATTAATTCCATGGGAAACCTATAAGTTTATGTATTGTTCCTTATGTATGATTAATCATATTGCCCAAATATTCATGAACATGATATAATGTGTGTTCTTATATAGTTCTCTAATTCATTTTTGAATTTTTAGTCTGGTGATACTTCATGTTTGGATATGGAGTGAAATTGATTCATTAATGGGACTCCCCCCCCCTGCGGCCTTCGTTTCTCCTATTTCTCCTGTGGACAGTAGTTCTTCCTCTTCGCCCGAGGTCCCTCTAGTTCTGGGGGCTCTTGGGACCCAAAGGCCTCTTTCAAAGACGTTTTGTGTGGCGTGCTACCTCAAGCTTGTGCAGGTGGACCGTCTTCGTCACCCAATGTTGGCCTGCCATTCATTCCTCTGATTGAGGTGAAATCCAGAAATCCATGTCGGGTGGTGGGGGATCCTGTGGTGAGTCTTTCAGCCAAGGAGATTCAGGAGGCATCCTCCTTCCACGACCTCAGGATGGTGGCCCGCTTCAGGTGAAACAAGCCCTCTCTGGATCTCTTCCGGAGTATTTTTGTGTCCTGGGGTCTTCTTCATCCTGTGGCAGTCTCCGAGTTTTCATAGGTATCCTTCTCATCTATTTTCCTACCAGGGAGGATTTTGTGGCAGCGTGGTAGCACGAGATCTGGGAACTAACTCGTCCGGGTGCACTCCGACAAGAAGGAGACCACTGTTAGAGGACGTTGATGGCTCATTCATGAAAGTTTTGCTCTCATGAAAAAATGATAATCGTGGGGCTAGCTCTTCCAGACCAATCACCCAATCCACTTCAAAGGAGACAGGTTTATTCACACCTTTAGGCCCCTCACCCTCGGCTGGTTTCAAGGCCCGAAAGGGAATTACGTGATGATTTCTCTAATCATCTAGAATGTACGTGGCTTAGGGGTTTAAGCCAAGTGTGATTTTGTTGCATCGAAAGTCAGGCAACATAACGATTCGATGGTGGTGATTCTGGAACTGAAGAAAAACCCTATAAAACACCCATGGTTGGAAATGAAAATGAGTTTTTCAGGTGCGTGGCATGGTGGCCTAGAGAATTCTCAGATCTGGATTTATTGGAAGAATAATGTGTTTGTTGAGGTGGTGAGTCTCATGCCACAGTGCATCAAAACTAAGGTTTCCCACTATGGGGTGGAGATTTTGTTCTCCTTCATCTATGCTAGTACTAATTCCCGTGAGAGGATGGAGTTATGGAAACATTTAGAGTCCCTTCAAATAGGATCATTGCCCATGTTTTTGGGCGGTGATTTCAACACTATTGCGAGCCCATCCAAAAAAATAGGTAGCTCCATTTCTAATCAAGGAAGTATGATGGACTTCCAGGGCTTTATGGAGAACATGGGTCTTCTGGACCTGGGGTTCTCAGGAGCCAAATTTACATGGTGTAACAACCGAAGGGGTGCAAGCCGTATATGGAGCCGCCTTGACAGGCACCTCACAAACATCCATGGGTTGGACCTATTTTCGAAAATGTCTATTACCCATATCACACATTCTCTCTTAGACCATTCCCCTCTACATGTTGAAATCATGCATGAAACGGTGGCTATTCCAACCTTTCACTACTCCAATGCATTGAATCGAGATGCAAAATTCATGCAGCTTCTGAAAGACTTGAGTCAAAAGGAGGAAGAGAGAAGGTACTGGGGAGGGTTGGTCAACCGTCTGAGATGCCTTAAACATGACATTAGAAGTTGGTTGGCCAGTCAACCAGAGGAGGTGGATGGTGTGGACAGAATTCAAGCCGAGGATTAAAGGTTGGAGGAGTCCATTAAGATCGTTTGGGATTATGAAACTTTCATTTATCTTTGTGATAAGCTGAACGTTCTAGCTGAGAGGCTTCTAAAAATTGAGAGAGGCCTCAAATAGAAATCCCGGATCTGGTGGTTAAGGGAAGGTGATCGTAACAGTGCCTTCTTTCATGCATGCATGAAGGAGAGGATGAATATGAGGATCAACCTGAGGTTGGAGGACAGGTCCTTCACTTCTGATATAGAGGTCACTGGCAGAATGGGATTGGATCATTTCGAGGGGATTCTGATGGGGGAGGCCACTTCCATCTTTAAAAGGAATTGTTCGGGGGGTGAGGCCTTCTTGAGTTGTCTACCGTAGTTGGTTAGGGAAGCAAACAACATCTCTCTCACCTCCATGCCATTGGAGATTGAGGTTAAGGATTAGGGGATGAGCATGGCCCAAGACAGTGCGCCCGAACTGGATGGTATTCTAGTGTCTTTTTACTCTGTTGCTTGGGAGGTGGTTGGCCAACAGGTGGTGGAGGCGGTGTAGGATTTCTTTGGTGTTGGAGCCCTTAACAGGAGCATTTGCGCCTCAAGGGTGGTTCTCATCCCGAATATTAAGAACCCAACACTCATTAACCATTACCAGCCTATCTATATGTGCAATGTTTCTTATAATAACCTAGCAACAGTAATTTCCAGGAGGCTTAGCAAACTCATCCTCAGGTTGGTTTCTGCAGAGCAACACGGGTTCATCCAAAGGAGAAGCATTCGAGGGGTGTTTGGAATCGCTAGTGAGCTCGTTCATGATCTCCACAAGAATACAGTGGGATCCAATATTATTTTACAAATCAAAAAGAACAAAGCGTATGATAATATCGAATGGAGATTTATTATTATTACCATGAGGGGATTAGGGTTCCATGAAAGTTTTTACGACCTCTGCTTCATGTGCTACTCCTCCCCCTGGTTATATGTGTCGCTTATGGGGAAATGTTTCGGATTCTTTAAATCCATCCGGGGTGTTCGGCAGGGGGACCCTCTCTCCCCAAGTCTCTTCATTCTAAATTAGGATGCTCTTTCTAGGAACATGAACCTCAGCTTGATGGAGGGAAATGTTAAACCTTTCTGTGGGATATGGGGTATGGAGAGTATTTCCCATTTGATGTTTGCAGATGTTGTCTTGATCTTCACAAATGGCAGACACAAATCATTGTCTGCTCTTATGAGGATTCTGCCCAGGTATGGAGGCTTCAGTAGTCAGGGTATTAATCCCTCCAAAATCCATGTCTTCATATACATCAAATGCCCAGGTAGGCGGTGTCGATACATTTATGGAATCCTCGGATGCCAGCAGAATGAAATTCCAATCATCTACCTTGGGGTGCCGATTTCCTGTGGTCGCATACTTGTTGGGATTGATGATTTAAAATTTTGATTTATGAAGAGAGAGAAAATATTAATGGAGGGATTTTCTCAACATTAATGGAGTATTTTCTCCCAACATTAATGAAGAGTTATTCTCAATACTAATTGGTGGAATAATGATGGAATTGTGAATGTTGACCGCATTTATTGGAGATATGGGTTGCATGTCTATATAAGAAGATGCGGTAGCATGTTTTGGAATGTGGGCTGACAAAGATGTAGCCACCAAGAGAGAGAGGCGAAGGGTTTGCCGCGTTTGCGGTAACCGGTGCGAAGCGAAGATGGTGATCGTGACAACGATGGTGTGTCGGAGATGATGATTGAAGACGACGACGATGACAGTGCCATGTATCGAAAGTCCTCTTGGTTGCGGAGATCAAGCGGCGTGTCCCGGTTGCGATGATCGGAGGTACAACAAAATGGTATGTTCATGGTGTCGGTGTTGTGTTGTAAAAAAGGCCTTCGGGTGTGATGTGTAAAAGGTCTTCGGGTGTGATGTGTAAAATTCCTTCGGGTGTTAAAAATGCCTTCGGGTGAAATCCTCTCCTCTTCTGTGTTTCTGCAACGACGACTTCCGCTGCAGCGCCGGGCTCCGCGCCCCAACAATACTTAAATAGCATTTTGATGAGATTCTTGAGCGGCTCTTCGGAGGAATTGTTAGTTGGAAAAACAAACTCCTATCATTTCGAGGGTGGGTGATGCTAATCAACAGTTTCCTTACCTTCATATCGATGCATGTCTCCTCTGTCGTCAAACCCCTGAAAGGAGCGATTGGAAAAATGGAGAAAATGCTTAACCCCTTCTTGTGGGATGTGAAACAGGAAGGAAGTTTCCACTGGGCTTCATGGCAGCAGTTGGATAGACCAACTGCTGAAGGAGGTGTGGGCCTTCAGAACATTCAGGAGTCCATTCTGGGCATGCAAGGGAAGTTGGCTTGGGAGGCTATTGAATGGGAAACGTTGTGGGAAAGGTTCATCAATGCACGATATGGTTGACATGAAGCAGCTAGACAATGCGGGGAAATGGTCCTAGCTATGTGCATGTTCTCACATATCGAGACGTTGTCCAGACACACTAGATGGGTCCTTGGCCGAGGAGAGGTTAGCTTCTGGGATACTAACTGGTCCGGGGAAATTCTCGCCTACACAGGCTTCCCCTCTCCATGAATTTACTTCAGTAATGCAATTGGAATGTATGAGTTGATTCATACGGTGCTGAATCCCATCCAAATGAGCTTCTTCGAAAATATTATCTTATGTGACGAGCCGGAAATTTGCTTCTTTACTGGGTCAAGCTCTTGGCAAGTACAATTCCTGGGATTACAGGAGGATTATCAAGATGGATGATACTGCTACTGAGGAGACAGGAATAGCATGGTGCAATGAAATCCCAATGAGAATGAGTTTATTGCTATGCAGGATCAGAAACAAGGCTATTAAAATGGAGGAGAATATCCAGCGGAAGGGAATATCCAAGGATTCTCGATGCTACTGTTGCGAAAGGCCTAAGACTGAGTCGCCGCTCCATCTATTTTTTCAAGGCCAATGGGACTCCTATCTTTGGTCCTTCTTCAATCCACACTCGAACGGTGATAACGAGTCCCGCTCCCTACAGGATCTCATGATGGTGTGTTTTTGGGATACAAAGTACAGAACTATGGAATGCACAGCACGAACCATTATCATAGTTTCCATTTGCTGGTTCATTTGGGAGGTGAGGAATCAGGTTCAACTGGGGTCCAATCAATCTCTCCTCTTCCTACAGATGTGGTTAAGACCTCTCATCATTGAGTTGGATTTTCTGGTTAAAGGAGGGTCCACATCGGCCCCAATTTTCTACCTTATGAACTGACCACACATGAAGATTAGAAGAAGTAGACGGTGGGTTAGGTGGCAGCCCCCAGATTGTGGTTTGAAGCTGAACATTGACAGATCTTACATGGAGGGGGTTATGAGAGGCGGTGGGGTTCTTAGAGATTCATGGGGTTTGGTACATGATGCATTCAGTGCTTACTATGGTCCAGGTAACTCGTTGGGTGCGGAGGTTCGAGCCTGGATTTCTGGTTTGACGTTATGTAGGAGATGGGGAATTCAAGCGAAGGAGATTGAGTTGGACTCTGAAGTCCTTGTGAATGCCTTACAAGGTCGAGAGGCGATTCCTTGGGATCTGGCATTTCTCATACACAGATGTAAGGAGAGACCAACCAAGGTAGGAAGGTTCATCACAGGTGGAGGGAGACCAATTGTGCGGCGGATACTCTGGCTCACATAGGTAGGCAGGATGAGGATCTTAAGGTTTACTGTGGTCTTAACTCTCTTCCCATTAAGTGTATCAGTGTAATACGAGGGGATTCCCTCAGCCTGAATCATTTCCGCCCCCTTGAAGGGTTTGAGTCGTGTATCTTTACTTTCTTTGCCTAATAAATAAAAAATATCTCCGAGTAGTTGTATATTCAAATTAATCATATATAAATTTTTTTAAAGATATTATTTTTTCCTTATCATATCCCACAAATTAATACCTTACCATTTTATTATTTTTTATTGGGAATTAGTTTATCATTATCTATTTTTTTATAATATTTCCATGGGGTACTCATCCACCACTTATAAAAGGACGCCTTCTATCGTATCCTCTCAAAAATTCAAGACCACGTTCATTCTTAAAATACCTGACAAAAAATCTTCCATGCATCCCTACCACCATAATATAGGCCATTATTTTATTAAAAAACCTTCCAAATAATGATTTTTGTGCAGAAAAAAATAGGTTTTCTGAAAAATAGTTATCGTTCATCAGAGAGCGTATTTTATGTCTTCTTCCAACTCCTTCAAATATTATTCAAAAATTATTATATATTAACATAATTATATACCATATAATTATATATAATTATGTTAATTTAGTAACCTATATTCATCTCATCTACCATCAATTGGGAAACAATACTGTCAATCTTGTGTATGATGAACTAAGGGCTCACGAACTAACACAATTCATTTTCCATCACCGTCGAACACAGATAGATATAATGATGTCAGTAAATTATATATATTATAATTATGATAAAAATAAACTTCTATAAATATATTATCAAATATTCATTATTAAATTTTAGTCCACAAAAAATGAAATGTCCCTCCTACATACATATTAACCTCCACCTCCACAAGGGGATGTGATAGATTTTTTGTTTTATATTTTCATGGATTATAATAAACATGTATTTACTAATTAAATGTGATATATATTGTATATAAATGAACATATAAATGTGAATTAAAATTTAAATTTATTTTTATTTTCAATCTGTTAAAAAATGAAACAGTGTTCAAAAATTCATATGACCTACCATCTCCATGAATAGTGAAAATAATTTTTGTGTCTGTAACATTTATGGATGAATATAGATATGTATATAATTAATATACATAATATATAAATAATGATTTAAATTCAATAGATTATGTAACCATGATCAATGTATAAAACCAATAACTACTGAAACAAAACAGTCACGAAGAATAATGTAGTTGTAACCCAAAACATTGATTTTTACCAAGAATTGTTAATGAATATGTGATAAATGTTTATCTGAAAATAATACATGGTATTATTTTTTAGTATCATTATTTAATGGATTTATAATAATTATATATTTATTATACTATAGTTTTAAATGTGTATAATGAAATTCATTACTGGATGTATGTGATTTTTGTGTTGTTTTTATATTTGTGGAACAAATCCCATATTCGCCAATTTTTTTTTAAAGTGTATATACTACCAATGAATGTATTTTTTTTAATTTGTATTATGATAGATAAGTGGATTTATATATTCATATATGTTTCTCTTTTCATGGGTGTTAGGATTCAAATACTACCAATTTGGTGAAGGATTAATTTAACAATATCATTGTTTATCGACATTATATATGATTATGCATCCGATAATGAAAATTTATGATCTATATCTCAGGAAGCTAATTAATTTTATTATATAATATTTTTTTGAATAAATTTTTAAATTTCATTTTAATCACATAAATTACTCAATATAATGAAAAAACATTTTAATGGAAAATATATTTTATCACTCCATTTGATCAAAACTTCTTTTTCATCCTTATAAATTTTTTATAAAAAAAATTCAAATAATGGATTCAATATTATAAATGTTTAAAGTCATTTTTCTATATTTTATGTTTCCAAAAAATTAAATTTAATCTTATTTACATTATTGGAACGAGGTACTTTTGACTTATTTTATAAAGGTATTATGGACTGTTTTGTTTAACTTATGATTTGATTTGAATTTCCCACAATCATGAACACTCAATGATTTAAAAAATACATTAAAACATTCCAATTTAAGTTTATTAAATATGAATTTTTATAATATTTTGTGAATTTTTTTAATGTTCTTTTCAATGTGTAATGGTAATTTTCCACAATATTTTTTTTATATACTTTTAAAATAATTTTTTTCATAAATAAAAATAATTTTTGATTCATCTTATGAACGGTCAGGGATATGATCTAAGGACATCATCCTTATTCATTATCTACATGATATATGATTATTGTAAAAAGTCTTTTATGGAACAAATTCATTTTCCACAGGTTATCCTATGATGAATTAATGAAATGATTATGAAACAAGTCTCATTTCTTTAGGTTATTTTGTTATTAAATTTTTAATAAATACATTTCTATTCATTGGTTGTGAATTATTGTATTTTATATGCTATTGTTGAAAATATCATTATGATTTACTTTTGTTGAACGGTTGGAAAAAAATTATATATCCCTCCAATTCATTAGATAATCATTGATATCTCAGGAGTTAAAATAGAGTAGAATTGGTTGTGAATCGTGTTTAGTAATGGAAATTTTCCACTAAGGTATAATTTTTAGTGATCCTAGACTAAAATGATGTTTAGGGTAGTGAAACAATTTCACCATAAAATTCCAAAAAATCATCCATTAAAACTAATCAAATTATTTTCTATTTTTACTTGTATTACGAAAATCTATGTCTTATTCCAATGTTATTCCATCATGAATAAAATTATTTAATTTTGTTAAGATTCATATCATATGTTATTCCATGATTTATTCTATCACTGAGGATTGTGATCTATGATATGGTGGGTATGGTTTTCAAGTGTTATGGTTATGTTATCTTACCCTTATTGTCATGTTTTGTTTATATATCACCTTTTTACTCTTATCATAAATCTGAACTCACCCTTTTTTATGTTTCCTTTGTCATGACCCGCTCTCTTAAATGATTTCTCAATGATTTAAAGGATACAATGACCCTCAAGTCGCAGCTCTGGTGGGCCCTATATTGGGAACTTGCAAAGAGGGTATAAATAATCATAAATATGGTATTGATTTCCCTATATAATAAAATAAAACTAGGAGACATGATGAATTTACCCCAAGAACAAAGATGGAATAATGTAAAATTGAAACCATAACCATCCCATGAGGCATTAAAAAATAAAATTGATATAAATAAAAGCCTCGAAATATAAATATTAAAAAACAAAAAACTATGTATTCAACAAAGAAAATGTTCAGAAGTCCAAGATAGAAATATCCATCACATTCCTTGTAATGCAAGGAATTTATAAAAACATAATAATATTTAACCTATAAGAATATTTTTAAACCAATAACACCTAAAAAAGTCAACTATCCAAACACATCCTCATGAGGGAATGATCAAAGAATAATGCAAGGAATTTATAATAACATAATAAGAAGAATATTGATGATGGTTATATGGAAGCTATATCTCAATTAATTGCCTCTCTCACACTGAAACATGATATTTCAAAATTCCCCACATCTCTTAAATATAACACATATCACTACCCAACATTACGGCCGCATCACATCATGCATACATAAAATTGGTCCACCACCCCACAACATGGTCACATCTGATCTTTCCAAAATAAAACATAGCCATCACATTACAACCATAACAAGAGTAGTAGGGTGTTGTGAAAATAAAGTAAATAATTGTCTTTACCTCCTACTACCATGCATAAATCACTCCATAAGAAAAATCACACCATAATCACATCACGTCTTTCTAAAAGACACCTGGTCCATCACCTCCTAGCACAGTCACATCATATATCACTTGAATACACCAAGTCAATCACCTAGTGCACTACATGACCTCCAACCATCATATCCCATGTCCATCTTCTCCCATGGCATAGAGAGTTGGAATGTGTATGTAGTAAATCATTCATCCACATCAATGAGTTTTTTTAGAAGAATACCCCCCATATAAGAGTACAGTTTTTAGCATAATGATTTTTTTGTAGGTGGGTGATTATATAAATCATAAGGAACATATAGGGTATATATATCAGTGTACACAAAATCCCAACCTATGTGTTCACAAAAAAATCACGAATGAACTCACTGTATCCTGAAATTTATTACCACCTTTAGATGTATAAAACCATATGGAATCACAATACCCAAACCACTTCCCATTTTTAATTACGAACCCAAATAATTTAAAGGGACTATTCGTTTAATTATTAATAAAAAACACATAAAACCATACTTCCCATTTTAGCGTATTCATTATCCATTTACAACCCATTAACAAAACCAACCCCACCCATGCCATTTCAATATCATTTATTCATTTAATTCCAATAATACTCAAGAAACGTGCACAATAAAACCATTATAATATCATATTACACATAAAACATCCACACATCTCCAACAAAAAATGTGGCATCATTCCAACTACACAAAACCTCCCCGTAGCACGACCTCACCAACCCATCATCCAAAAATTCAACTCCCACATATTAAAAAATTTAACATCACACCAAAAAAATTTAGTCCCATAGTAAAACAACACCCCAAACACATAGCAGATAATTTAACCTATTTATCATGGGGCTTTTATCAAATTATACTTCTTCATTTAGGGAATTACCACACAATCCTTAATCCATGGGAAGTAAAAATTATTATCTAAATATAATTTGTTCTCTAATTTCCACATAGGGGTGATCTCAAAACAATATTAAATAACGTTTCAATATCATAGAAACCATAGTGCAAAAAATTCACCTGTAAACAATATTTCTTTTGGGGGCATTTATCTCATACAATAACAACATCACAATAATATCAATGTTATAAATGAATGTAAACAATATCTTTACTAATCCATTTTATTTATCAAATTAATTTTCATAAAATATACAGGTGAAACACATCATATAAATGATAATAAAATAAAAAGAATCTCACAAGATACACACGATGAGAATAAAAAGAAATCCTACCTCAATGAATCTTTTCCAAATCATTGTTCACTGTATAGTTAAGATGAAATTAATGAAAACAACAACCACAAATGGGAAATAACAATTCAACCTCCCCCACACCCAATAATCATTCAAAATTAATCCCAAACACACACAACAAAAAACCACACCAATATATTGTGTAATCAACAAAAAATACAATACAAAATACATATGAAAAATATTTTAATGTACTATTAATCTTCTAGGAAATTCAACAGGAAACAATAAATCATGATGAGTGAAGAAGGGTTGGAAGATCCTTCAAAATATTGTATGGTTCTTCAAAAAAATGATAGGAAGAGGGTTATAGATGATTAAATATGAGATGGAGGATAAATTTTTAAAAAACAATGAACCTTCACCATTAACATAATGAATTACATTTATGATGTGAAATCCATGTGAATTCCCATTTTTCAGTTTTCAATGAAAATTAAGTCCAATAAAACTCATTTAATTACATTATTTGAATTCATTTCATCACACGAATTTGTTTCTTAGACTCCCCCTTAGTTTGTATGGAATTTATGAACCCAACTATCTATGAAATATGTGAAAAATAAATTCATTATTTGAACTTGGTTCACATTATGGACCACCTAACGTAGCACTCATATAGCTCCAAACCCACTGAACCCTCTAAGGCTTCCTCCAAATCACCCACAACACTCTCTAACAACTAAAAAATATAATTAATTGTACAATAAGTAATGGGATGTTACATCATATACCATTTAGGTGATTATTTTCCTTGAAAATAAAAACCACCCAAAAATAAAATAAGGGGTCCATATAACCACCTCACAACATACCTCACAAGGTTCACGTCATACCTAAAATTCCACAATAAGACAGTCTTGATAACTAAAACACCAAAAAAACATCCCATGAAACCACAACACCATAAATCCACAGTACCACATATAATAAGGAATTACACCACAACATATGGTACAAACCATAGGCAACTTCATTTCACACCACCACATCGCTATCCACATAACCAATATACCTCACTACCCCAATCATAAAAATCATGGAATTCCATCCTCCAAATAATGATACTATTTTCCCAAGATGAAACTAACTCTGCCACAACGTAATATTCAAATCATAGTATAATTCATCTACATTATGAATTAGTTCCTCCCCTTTTCACATGTTGTAATATTTATCACACATCCCACAATAAGGAAACCCCAAAAATAATGTAGAAAAACACATCCCACAAAAACACTATATCCAATCATCACATAATAAAATAATATATGGAAAAATATAACTCAAAATATATGTCTTGTATAAATAATGAATATGCATCTCTCAGTCCCATTTACTCTTCTCTAAGAATCCATCCTCTATAAGAAATGAACTAGCAGAATCATCTGACCATGCTTCACCTTTTCCAATAAATCCTAGATCCCTACTAGCATATCCAAAAACATCACATCATATTCAATATATAACTCTTCTCAATTGATGTTGTGGTAGTCACTGTGATGATAATGTTATGTGTGAGACACATAGAAGAAATCAAGGATATTATCTTTCCGTGGTGGAAATTACAGCAAATATTCCACCTATCAAACTCTCCCCAACATCTCAAAGGGTCCAATGAACCTGATGTAAATCACATTTCCCGTATCAAAACTCCATTTCACTCATATAGGGGATACCAAATTGAATAAGTTTCTTATATTCACAATATTTAACTTCCTTATCTTATAATCATCATGTTAATTTTATTGATCCTAATCTCCTTTAATCCTTTAAAAATAATCTAAAACTTCCCTATCACATAATGAATGACATCATGTAAAAGAATAATTCCTCCCTAACCACCATCCATCAAACAAATATAATGATAAAAGTCCCCTACTATTCCAAAAATGGGGCCATGATAAAATATGAATGATATGATTTGTTAAAGGAAAACATAACATAAAGAATGTACATTACCCATATTTCACTAAAGACTAAGACACAAATCCCAGATATTTCTTAAAATTTTTAGATCTTCTTCTCCACCATTCCATCAATCTGATAGTGGAAAGAAGTGTTGATGAATTACCGAGTATAAAATGAAAGATTTGGTCCCCTCCAGAATCAAGAGGTAAAATGTGCATCTTGATTTGAGAAAATTGACCATATAACTCCTTTTAAGGACTTCACCCCATCCACATATGTCCAAAACAATTTCACCTATAATACTCGACTCATTGATTTCTAGGAAGTGGTGTGATTTAATTAATTGGTCCATGATTTCCAATATAGAATCACAACTTCCATGAACATGGGGTATCCTTGTGGTAAAATATGTTTCCTTATATAAACTAGTTGACATCCAAATGATACCAAAACAATCAGCAACAGGATCATCAAACTTTATATGATGGAAAACCAAACACCTCACCACAAACTCTTCTACTTCCCTTTTAATGAAGAGACAAAAAAACTACATCCATAAACAATGGTACATCATGGATAAACCAAGTTTTACCAATAAATGTGATATATAAAACTCTTGAATGAATATCTCATGAATCGTTAATAGAATAAAAAAACAACTTATGAAACAATATCACGTTTTTACAATCCCCTGACCACCCATTTGGATTATCACCAAGGCTAACATGATTGTGCATCATATATCCCGTTAAGTCACCACATTGAGACTCATACACCTACAACATTAGGGAATATTGTACTATAATATAAAAAACATCCTATACCATCAATCTCCCTTTCATATTTGTAACACCCCATGATTTCATAGTACGTTATTTCTTCAATGTAATTCAATAACTTGCACTACACGCAACACTGAGTTCAAGCGCCCCATGACATACCAAACTAGCCGTTTAAAAGAGTTTATGAATAATATTAACTAAAATTTGAACTTTATATAATCCTTATAATTTTAGAATCCATATTATGAGTTTCTTAGACATAATGAAAAAACAAATTCATTTTTTTTAGATAAAAGAAGTATTTTTTAAAAAATGCAATTTTAGCACCTTTTAATGGCAAACCCTTTTTAAATCCAATATTTGAAACATTTATATATTAAATTTTACAAAATAAACTTCTTATTTGGAATAGGGACATAATAATTTATTTTCAATAAATTTTTTTTGTTTTTATGATAACTTTCATATTTGGGTGAATAGTGAAAAATACTATATTTTAACTCAAAACAACTTTTTTAATCAAAATAATTTGTATTGTTAAATTATAAATTTTAATGGTTTAGTAGTTTAAATAGATTATATATTTACCATTTAATCCAATTTTATTAATTGGAAATAATTTCACTTCGAAATTGAACATAAACAAGTATCAATCTTTTGATAGTTATTATTTATTAAAAAAACGCTTTTTGGTTTTGACAACGGGAAGTAATTTCAAATTAATAATTGAAAATTATATGTTTTGAATTTGATAAAATAGAGTTAATTTTTGAATTCATAATATCAAAATTATCTTAGGGTGAATTTTTGGTATTTTTATGAAAAATTTTAATTTTTGATGAATAGTGAAAAACACTAAGTTATAGTTTAAAACCGAATTTTTATTAAAATAATTGTTTATTTCATTTAAAATTATTTTTCATAAAAATAGATAAATAATACCTATATAAGTTCAATGTAATTCATTGGAGTTAGTTTATAATAATTTTAGATATATAAAAAATTTATTGAACTTTTTACGGTCTTTTACCCACCTCCTAGGAGCATTTGCAAATTTACATAAAACATAATTTTACCGCTTCTATGAGTTGAATTTAAAAAATCTGAGACACATGGTTGATATCAGTAAGTAAAATTTGGTTCAATAAGATGAAAATAATTTTTGGTGAATAGTAACTTTTTACTTTTATTTACCACGGTTAAAAGTAAATAGGGTAATTAAGGGTAAAAATGACAATATTATCACCCTAACACATGTCCTAATTCTTTTGGATAAGTATAATTCGTCCAAAAACAACCTTAGGAATAAAAAATGATCCTTTTGGTCAACTTGGATTAGATAAGGACATTTATTATTATTTAATTCAAAGAAGAGTTAAAAGTGTGAAATTTAATGTTTAATAACTAAAACATTTTTAATATAGGGTTACATATAAGATAAATTCGACTATAAATATTAATTAGAAATCTAAGAATATTTCATAAATAATATTATTTTATTTATATTTTTTAGACATTAAAAAGTTAATTTATTTATGACACAATGATAATACAGTAATTACCTAATTAATGAAATATTAAAATAGTTGATATTATAAATATCCAAATAAATGTAATTTGAGACTTTTTAGGAAATAAAATAATTTTCGAGGTTAATATGACATATTATGGTTGATTAAATTAATTTTTTTAGAATTAATGATGCATTTATGAATTTAGAAGAAACAAAATACCAAATAGTGTCAAAATTGACATAAAAGTGTTTTTAAAAAAAATATTATATTATTAATTGGTATTCTTTTCCTAAAAATATAAGGTTCAGCCAAAAGACTTATATAATAATATATATGAAATTAATTAACCAATTGGGGTTATATTGTCCTTTTATAGTATGTTTACAAACCATATAATATAAAAATACAAATAGACATGGTAAATGTCAAACTATTTAACTAAGAGTTAAATCTAAAAGATAAGGTTACTATAGTGACCCAAACCTATCTAAAACCTATTGGTTGATTGTTTTTAGACCCATCCCCACCTTATCCTTTAAATAATTCATATTGGATCCATTATAAACAGAAAATTAATTTATTATAAAATAATATTTTATGTTTTTCCTAAGGTGCCCCTTACCCCACTTATAAAGGGGCACTTCGTCTTCTCTCAAATTCACACCTCAAAATCCATTTGGCTCCACCAACCCCTGCCAAAATATCCTACCAAATACCCTAACATCATCCTAGAGGCCTTAATTTGGTCATAAATCCATCCTAAGGATCCCTTTTGATCAAATCAAAAGGAAGAACCCGAAGAAGTGGTAATGATTTCACCACCCTCATTCAAGTTCTCTTATTCCTCCGCTTACTCTTTATTTATTGATTACATTATAAAATAATAACTCCATAATATTATATATACTTTTATGTTATTATAAATATGGCACAACTATATTCATTATTATAGCCATCTTCTGAATGATAATGTCACCATGCGTGCGTGCGTAGGGATTACCATCTCCACGTCGTGGTGTAATTTGTTATTCAACACTATGTTATTTGGATGCATATAATTATGAGTAATATATATAAAAATAATGAAAATAAAATGATAATGTCTCTATAAAATTAATATACCATCCAATTCCACACCTTTATGTTAATCATATAGTCGCTCGTGCATACGTACGGATTACCGTCTCCACGCCACGATGAGATTCATTTCCACGTTCACCATTCATCGATGATTATAAAAATATATATTACTAATAAGTATGTAATATATGACATAATAATGCTACTGGAGATATATATATTTTTATATATATGTATTTATGTACTTACATATATCTTATTCACTTAGTTTCGTTCAATACGATATGAAAACAGAAAGATCGTTTATGCGTACGTACGTCCTACCGTCTTCATAAATGGTGTTTTCCATTTTATATATAAATATATTATAAATATTTATATTCAAAATATATATGATATATGAATAAAGGTTTATATTATGGAAGTATTTAAATCATGACCTAAATGATATGCTCAAGAATAACAAGTTAAAATATGTACGATAAAGAAAGCGATTATTACCCGAAATGTTAATTTAACATTAAAATCATAATTAAATGGGTTGTATAAAGTGATAAATGAATAATGTATGATATAATAAATATGAATATGGTCCTGGTATAATATAATAACAAACAATGGTCATTATACCAAAGGTTAAACGTACCCTCAACCAAAGTAAAGTGCAAGGTAAGGGGTTTCTTATCTCTCTTTTAATTCCTTGAGATTTCCATTGTTCACCACTTATTTATTGAATGTGGTGTATTTTGTACTGACATTTGATATATATTATCATGATTCTTTTTATATTAATGATATTATGTTATTCATTTGGTGGTTATTGACTATTTTTCATATGACTCAATTGATTACAACGAGGTAAGGATTAATTCCTCAATCTCATTATTATCTGAGATTGTTTATGTGTAAGTATCTAATGGGACATTTTTATCATCCATTTCGATGTTTCATAAAAGTGTCTTCAAAGGGATTCTTTTTAATGGACATATTTACTAAAACATCATTTTAAATGTTTTAACTATTTATTCTTCTAAATCATTTTCATTAATGTCCATGTTTTCAAAATGGTTTTTAAGGATTTATTTATATGGACATGAATGTTTTTAAAATGTCAATTCCTTTCAAAAGTTTCGAAGTGGTATGGGAAACTTTGTTAAAAAAATGTATCTAAATTTATTTCTTTCTAAATTGTGTGACTTTTAAATGTTTTTATGAAAAATGGATATTTCCCTCAATGATTTTTACAAATCATTTTCATCTATATAAACATCCCTTAATGGATTTTAAACTTGTTTGAAGTTGATTTTTTATGATACTAATCTTCCATATTGTATTTAAGTTTTTGTGATATGTTTGACTATGGATGTGTTATTTTTATACCATTCATGGTATATGGATAAAGTATTGACATTTTTTATGATAGTTTTAATACGAATGTTTATTTTATGTTTAAACCTTTTCATATGAGGAATGCATTGGACTTAGTAAGTGATGGGTGGAGCCCGCTATAGCTCCTCGATACACTAGTAGGTCTCATGATACAAACTAGTGTCTTCGCATAAGGCCTTGACAAAATATTATTTGTAGTCTTGGCACAAGGCCTTGATTATGTGGTTATGAAGTCTGACATTATGTATTCCATCATTATGAATGTGGTTATTGATATTGCATGTGATTATTCGAAAAGTAGAATATCAATGTAAATAAGTAAATGGAATTATTTTATTGTATCTTTTCCATATTACGATGAAGTTTATGTTTCAAAGGCTTTTTTTTTTAGTCTTATTCATTGCCTTAAATGTTTATACTTATTTATGAATGTTTTTACTATATTGTTATCCTTAATGAGCATATAGGCTCACCCATTTCTATGTTTTAATTTTCCCAAGATTCCAAGAAATGTATTATGATTGAATATTTGGGTTAATATGTAACACCCCAAGCTTCCACGGTATGTTTCCCTTCGAATAATATAGTAGTGTGTGTTGTACGCAACTTCGAGTTCTTACACACACCATAACCAATCAAACTAGCCATTATGAATAGTAATAACCACTTTTTGAAATTTTATAAATTTTATCTTTCAAAATGGACTTCATTTTTGGATTTGGAATATCGAAATTAGCTTAGGGTGAGTTTTAGGTATTTTTCTAAAAACATTAAATTTTTTATGAATAGTGAAAAAACAGTGAGTTATAGTTTAAAACCGAATTTTTATTTAAATAATTATTTATTTTATTTAAATTTAATTAAGGTCAAAATAGATACATAATACCTATATAAGTTAAATTTAATTCATTGGAGTTATTTCAGAATAATTTTAGATGTATAAAAATTTTATTGAACTTTTCATCGTCTTTTACCCACCTCCTTGGAGAATTTGGAAATTCACATAAAACTTAATTTTACCGCTTCTGTGAGTGGAATTTTGAAAATAAGAGTGACACAGTTAATATCAAGGAGTGAAATGTGGTTCAATGAGATAAAAATAATTTTTGGTGAATAGTAACTTTTTACTTTTATTTACCACGTTTAAAAGTAAATAGGGTAATTAAGGGTAAAAATGATATTAATATTACCCTAACACATGTCCTAATTCTATTGTACAAGTTTATCTCGACCAAAAAAAACCTTAGGAATAAAATATTATCATTTAGGTCCACTTGGATTAGATTAGGACATTAATTATTATTTAATTCAAAGAAGAGTTAAAATAGTTAAAATCAAAAATTAATTACTAAAACATTTTTAATATAGAGTTATACATAAGATAAATTCTATTGTAAATATTCATTAGAAATATAAAAAGATTTCCTACATAATGGTATTTTATTTATAGTTTTTAGATATTAAATAATTTAATTTATTTATGACACAATGGTGATGCAGTAATTACCTAATTAATGAAATATCAAAATAATTGATATTATAAATATAAAAATAAATGAAATTTGAGACTTTTAATGAATTTAAATAATTTTCAAGGTTAATATGACATATTAGGATTGGTTATATAAAATATTTTCGTAGTAATAATGCTGTTATGAAATTATCAAAAACAAAATACCCAATAGTGTCCAAATTGACATAAAAGCATTTTTAAAAAAAATATTATATTATTAATTGATATTCTATTCAAAAAAATCTAAGGTTCGGCAAAATTAATTATATCATGAAATGTGTATCATTAATGGACCACTGGTGGGATGCTTGGATGTATAAATTAAGTTTATTAAGTATATAATATAAAAATACAAAGTGACATGGTAAATGTCAAACTAATTAACTAAGAGTTAAAACTAAAAGTTAAGTTTAATATAATGACCCAAACCTGTCTAAAATATATTGGTTGAGAGGATTTAAACTCATACCCACATTAGACTTTGAATAATCCACTTTGGAGCCATTAGAAAATGAATATGAATTTATTATAAAATAATACTTTAAGTTTTTCCTAAAGAGCCCTTCCTCCCCTTATAAAAGGACACATCTTCTAACCAATTATTCACATCATCAAACCCTTTTGGATCGGCCAAACCCTGCCCAAATATTCTATAAACTTCCCTCACATCGACCTAGAGGCCTTAGTTTGATCATAAAACCAACCTAAGGAGCCCTTTGGATCAAATCAAAAGGAAGAACTCGATTAAGAGGTAATGTTTTTACCACCCTCTTTCAAGTTCATTTCTTCTTCAACTTCTTATTTCTTTGTTATTCCCATTCTACAATAATAACTCCAGTATTTTATATATACTATGAAATTATTATAAATATGGTAAAACTATATTCATTATTCTATCCATCCTTTGAATGACATGTCATCATACGTGCGTACGTATGGCTTACCGTCTACACGTCGTGGTGTAATTTTTATTCAAAACATTATTATTTGGATGAGTATATTAATGATGTTTAATTCATATAAATAATAAATATAACATGATAATGATTCTTTATATATTATATAACATCCAATTATATATTATTTTAATATCAAAAGAATGATATTGCCGCTCGTTCGTACGTACGGACTACCGTCTCCACGAACGCGATGAGATCCATTCCCCATCATATCCATTCAAGTATAATTCTCATTTGATTATTAAAAATAATGTTTAAGGACTTGATATAATTCTGGATATTAATAAGTTACTACCTATCCATAACAAACACGGCTTATGTAACAAAACATATAAAATAAAACGAGTAAGTTAACACCCGAAACGACGATAATACTAAGATATTATTAACAAAGAAAAGTTAAAAAGATAATATATGATATCATATTAATGTATATGATTCTTGTATAATTTAATAACAATTATTTCACCATTTTACAAAAGGTTAACCTACCCTCAACCATGGATAATTACAAGGTAAGGGGTTTTCATCTCACTCCTTATTCTCGTGAGATTCATGTCATATTGCCACTATTACCTTTTGTGTGGTGTATGTGCTGCCCATAATTGTATTATTTGTGTAATACACTTTAATTTATGTGTATTTACATATTCATTGTATGATACCTCTTTCATGGTGTGTATGTTTTGTAAGTTACCAAATTGGTAAGGGTTTATTTCACAATCTCTTCATTATCTGAGGTTTTTTATACGTAATTATCAACTGGGACCTCTTTATCATCCACATCCATGTTTTTTAAAAATTTATTTAAAAACATTCTTACTATTTTACAGAATATAAGTTAAATTCATTTATACCCTTGTTTGACTTTTTATAAGATGTTTATAAAGGAATCTTTCCTTAATTTTCCAAACAAGGTCCTTTTATACTTTTCGACAAAATTAATGTAAGAATGTCTCTTTTTAACTTACACGGTAGGTGCGGCTATTTTCTACCATTATAAACTTGTCAAATCTTCCCTTAGAAGCTTAAAAGAATATTTTCAAATTAAATGTTTTCTTTTATAATTATGTGACTTTTAAATGATTTCAAAAAAAGATATATTTCTCTCAAATAGTTTTGATTTCATATATGTCAACATCCTTTGATAAATTTTACACTTGTTTGAAGTTGATTTATTATGATAAAAATCTTCCATATTGTATTTAAGGTTTTGTGATATGTTTGACTATGGATGAGTTATTTTTATTCCATTAATGGTTTATGATTAATGTTTTGGCATTTTGTATGATAGTTTTAATACGAATGTTTATGTTATATTTCATCCTCTTCATAAGATGAATGTGTTGGACTAGTATGTTCTGGGTTGGGGACCGGTAAAAGTAAGCCCTCTGGGTTGGGGTCTGGTTACAACAGTCCCTCTGGGTTGGTGTCCGATTATTAGAGGCACTTTGGGTTGTTGTCTGGTTATTAGGGGCACTCCGGGTTGGTTTCCGGTTATTAGAGGTACTCCAGGTTGGATTCCGGTTACAGAGGATATCTGGGATGGAGTCCAGTAACAGAGGCTCTCCGGGTTGGGTTCTGTTTACAGTTATCCCTTAGGTCTTGGCACGAAGCCTTGACACATAAATTAAAGTTCGGAATTATGCATTTCCATCATTATGAAAGTGTTTTTTGATATTTCATGCAATTATTTGACTAGTAGAATATCCATGTGAATAAGTAAATAGAATTATTTCATTTTATTTTTTCCATATTATACTGAAGTTCAAATTTAAAAGGCTATTTTTTTAGTTATACATTGCCTTAAATGTTTATGCTTATTTATGAAAGTTTCTGCTATATTTTTATTCTTACTAAGAATCTGAGCTCACCCCTTTCAATGTTTTATTTTTCTCAGGATGTGAAGAAGTAATTTATGAATGACCTGCATGAATAGTATGAGAGGATATTAAGACAAGATGTTTTTGTAGTTTTTTTACTTTATGATGTAATGTAAGACTTATGAATATATCTAGTGTTTCCAAGACTACTAAACTAATCGGTCTTTCGAGACTTGATCTTTTGTGATCATTCCAATGTTATGTAATAATGCACCGACTCTGGGTAACTGGGGTCGGGGTGCTACAGTTGGTATCAGAGTAAGTTTAGTACAAACCTTGGAAGCTAGATTTAGGTAAACTCTGATTAGAGCACATTGACCTAAGATAGACTTTGAGGATTAGTATAGAATAACTTCCTAGAATTTTGGTATTGTAGATATTTTATGAGTTTTCCTACATCCCTTTCTGGATACGAGCAGGTAGAGGCGGCTCTAGAACAGATATACCTAGGGGTAAAACCCGAAAACACCGCTTTGAGCTAGACTCGAACGGGAACTGGTGCACGACAATGGGTCTTGCTGTACTCTTGGTTACGACAGTCCCGGGAGATATTCTTAGGATAATTATCAATTTCTTTACAAACCATTATGAAGGGTTTATGAGTATATACTTCCTCAAAGAAAACATTTTTATGATTATAGATTATATCCATAAATAGTTCACTTTTTGTTAAGTGTTTTACAAGTATGGAATTATGTATTTTGATTCATAAAGTGATCTAGTTTATGACATTGTTTATAAATGGAGCCTAGTGGAAGAAATGGAAACCGTATCAATGAATGCACTCCTTGTAGGGATTTCCCTCATGCTTAAGATAATTATAGTTGAGCTAGTGATGCAACTGGTGTTGATCAGCTAATTACCATACTGGGATAACTCACTCAGATTATGAATAATAACCTTACCCGTATGGAGCACCCTGATCCACAGCATGGAGGATCAATGTTGGAACGCTTCATGAGGAAACAGCCACCAACGTTCAATGGGAGTACAAATCCATTGGTAGCTGAGAAATGGATAAGTTCCCTAGAAAAAATATTTCAGGATTTGGGGAGTAGTGAAAGGGAGAATGTTATCATGGTAGTTTATCACCTCACTGGAGATGCTGATCAATGGTGGTCATTGAAACAAAACAAAAATGAAGATGATGAAGTATCAAATATATAATGGAGAGATTTCAAAGAGCTTTTCTTAGAAAAATACATTCCTCATGACCATCGAGCAGATATGGAAAGGCAATTTCTGAGTTTGAGACAAAAGGAGGATGAGAATGTCGCAAAGTATGAGGCTAACTTTACAAGGTTAGTAAGGTATGCTAGAGATTATATACGTAACCCAAGAAGTAATATTGATCATTTCTTTTATTGGTTAAAACCATTTCTCCATCGAGCTTTAGTATCACAATCCTTATCATCGTACGAAGATATTGTCTCGTGTGCTATCAAGACAGAAAAGGAATTCTCTATGTCTTATGACAACAAAGTAAAGAAAGAGAAGAAAATAACGGTGGATAAAGAGATAGATAAAGGGAAAAAGGGAAATAAGGATTTTCCATTATGAGAAAATTTTGGTAAGAAACACACCGGTACTTGCCTAAAATGAATGGGAGTTTGTTACAAATGTGGAGAAAAATGTCACTAAACTCGTGATTGCAAGGGAAAAAAAGAGGCTGTCAATGTTGAATGCTACAATTATAGAGAAATGGGGCATTATGAAAATGAATGCCCCAAGATACAAGTAAAATTACCTCAAAAAAGGCCAAGAGAGAAAGGAAAATCTTATGTTGTTACTACAGATGAAGTTGAATAATTAATGTATTTGTGTTTTTGGACTCAGGGATTATATTCTGGTTATAAGAATAAAGTGATATATATAAGGATTGTACTGCAGTACTTGTTGTTTTCATTAAGGTTTTAATATGATGAAGGTAATCATATATTTTTTATGTGACAATAAGAATCATTACTTTGGGGAATCTGATGTTACAGTTGATTTTGGAATTTAGAAACCTTTAAGAGATAGAATTTGGACAGAAGTATTTTGGATAAATATAAAGGTTGGAATGGATTATGTTGAACTTTGGATAGTATGGATTAAGGTTAAAACATTTCTTAAGATTATTTTTGGAATATTATAATACTATAGTTTTAGGAAAAGGACAACCTACAGGTCGGGGGATAACTCGTCGCGTCAGACAAAGCTGCAGGAATCGAACCCACAACCATAGTGCGACATGCCTTTATTACCTACCACTAGCCTGCTGGAAGTCCCTGGTTATTACAAAATAGTTTTCCTAATCTAAATGGTATGTGTCAACATTTGGAACCCTGTACGATTAGGATAAATATAATATTTTTGAGTTCTGTTATCTTTTTGAGTGAAAGAAGAGTTTGTGGTAGAAATTAGTTGAAGGTTGAAACTCTACTTGTCAAGTATATATATATATACCTCTCTCTTGTTCTATGAATAAATTAATTCATAAACTTTAGGAAAGGGATATTAAAATAAAAAATGTGTTATCCTAATACCTTATTTTTTATTAAACTGATGATATTTTAAATCACCATAGATTGAAGGCTTTGAGGCCCTCAATTTTACACTTGTTTGTGATTGATGACCTCAATCACTCCCTAAAAATATTTACGTTTTTCTCCAATTATGTGTCTTTAATTTCCACCAATGTTCTCCCAATAGAGATCATAATTTGGTGGTGACTTTTTCATTTCCATTTCCCTCTTATTAAGACTAAATTTTATTAACTTTATTTCTGATGTGGGTTTTCCACAAAGGTATTTTCTATTTTCAACTTTTTATTTTCGAAGAACAATTTCAAATTGTGAGGACGCAATTTATTGAAGTAGGGGATAATGTAACACCCCATGCTTCCACTGTACGTTTTCCTTTGAATAATACAGTAGCGTGTGTTGTATGCAACTTTGAGTTCTAACACACACTACAACCAATCAAACTAGTCATTATGAATAGTAATATCCACTTTTTGAAATTTTATAAATTTTATCTTTCAAAATGGACTCCATTTTTGGATTCGGAATATTGAAATTAGATTAGGGTGAATTTTAGGTATTTTTTTGAAAACATTCAATTTTTGATGAATAGTGAAAAAACACTGAGTTATAGTTTAAAACCGAATTTTTATTTAAATAATTATTTATTTTATTTAAATTTTATTAAGGTCAAAATAGATACATAATACCTATATAAGTTCAATGTAATTCATTGGAGTTAGTTCAGAATAATTTTAGATATATAAAAATTTTATTGAACTTTTCACAATCTTTTACCCACCTCCTAGGAGAATTTGGAAATTCACATAAAACATAATTTTACCGCTTCTGTGAGTGGAATTTCGAAAATCTTAGAGACACAGTTAATATCAAGGAGTGGAATGTGGTTCAATGATATAAAAATAATTTTTGGTGAATAGTAACTTTTTACTTTTATTTACCACGGTTAAAAGTAAATAGGGTAATTAAGGGTAAAAATGATATTAATATTACCCTAACACATGTCCTAATTCTATTGGACAAGTGTATCTCAACGAAAAACAACCATAGGAATAAACTATTATCATTTAGTTCCACTTGGATTAGATTAGGACATTAATTATTATTTAATTCAAAGAAGAGTTAATAGAGTTAAAATCAAAGTTTAATTACTAAAACATTTTTAATATATGGATATACATAAGATAAATTCAATTTTAAATATTCATTATAAAGATAAAAACATTTCCTACATAATTTTATTTTATTTATAATTTTTAGACATTAAATAATTTAATTTATTTATGACACAATGGTGATGCAGTAATTACATAATTAATGAAATATTAAAATAATCGATATTATAAATATCAAAATAAATGTAATTTAGGACTTTTTATGAATTCCACTTATTTTATAGGTTAATATGACATATTATTATTGGTTATATAAATTTTTTTTGAAGTAATAATGCTTTTATGAAATTATCAAAAACAAAATACCAAAAAGTGTCAAAATTGACATAAAAGAGTTTTTAATACAAATATTATATTATTAATTGATATTCTATTCCTAAAAATCTAAGGCTCGGCCAAAGGACTTATATAATGATAGGTGTACCATTAATGGACCACTTGGGGGTCGCTTGGATTTATATAGTATGTTTATTAACTATATAATATAAAAATATAAAGTGACATGGTAAATGTCAAACTAATTAACTAAGAGTTAAAACTAAAAGATAAGCTTAATATAATGACACAAACCTGTCTAAAATCTATTGGTTGAAATGATTTTGACCCATACCCACCTTAGAATGTTTATTATCTACTTTGGATCCATTAGAAACCGAATAAGAATTTATTATAAAATAATACTTTAAGTTTTTTTTAAAGAGCCCCTCCTCCCCCTTATAAAAGAACACCACTTCTAACCAATTATTCACACCTTCAATGCATTTTGGCTCGGCCAAACCCTTACCAAATATTCTTTAAACGTCCATCAATTTGACCTAGAGGTCTTAGTTTGATCATAAATCCAACCTAAGGATCCCTTTTGATCAAATCAAAAGAAATAACCCAATTAAGAGGTAATGTTTTCACCACCCTCTTTCAAGGTCCTTTCTTCTTCAACTTCTTATTTCTTTGTTATTCCCATTCTAAAATAATAACTCCAGTATCTTATATATTCTGTGATGTTATTATAAATATTTTACAACCATATTCATTATTATATCCATCCTTTGAATGTCATGTCACCATACGTGTGTACGTACCACTTACCGTCTCCACGTCGTGGTGTAATTGTTATTCAAAACATTATTATTTGGATGGGTATAATAATGATGTGTAATTCATATAAATAATAAATATAACATGATAATTATTCTTTATATATGATATAACATCCAATTATATATTATTTTAATATCAAAAGAATGATATTGTCACTCGTGCGTACGTACGGACTACCGTCTCCACGAACGCGATGAGATTCATTCCACATCATATCCATTCAAGTATAATTATCATTTTATGATTAAAAATAATGTTTAAGGACTTGATATAATTATGTATATGAATAAGATACAACCTATCCATAACAAAAATGACTTATGTAACAAAACATATAAAAGAAAACGAGTAAGTTAACACCTGAAACGACGATAATACTAAGATATTATTAACAAAGCAATGTTAAAAAGATCATATATGATATCATATTAATGTATATGATTCTTGTATAATTTAATAACAATTATTTAACCATTATACATGATGTTAACCTACCCTCAACCAAGGAAAAGTACAAGTTAAGGGGTTTTCATCTCACTCCTTATTCTCGTGAGATTCATGCCATATTGCCACTATTACCTTTTGTGTGGTGTATGTGCTGCCCATAATTGTATTATTTGTGTAATACACTTTGATTTATGTCTATTTAAATATTCATTGCATGATAACTCTTTCATGGGGTGTATGTTTCGTATGTTACCAAATTGGTAAGGGTTTATTTCACAATCTCTTCATTATCCGAAGTTGTTTATACGTAATTATCAACTGGGACCTATTTATCATCCACATCCATGTTTTTTAAAAATTTATTTCAAAACATTCTTACTATTTTACAAAATATGTTATAAAGTCATTTATACCCTTTTTTTACTTTTTATAATATGTTTATAAAGGAATATTTCCGTCTTTTTCCAAACAAGGTCCTTTTAACCTTTTCAACAAAATTAATGTAAGAATGTCTCTTTTTAACTTATATGGCGGGTGTGGCTATTTTCTACCGTTATAAAATCATAGAAGCTTCCCTTAAAATCTTATAAGAATATTTTCAAAGTTAATGTTTTATTTTATAATTATGTGACTTTTAAATGATTTCAAAAAAAGAGATATTTCTCTCAAATAGTTTTGATTTCATCTATGTCGACATCCTTTGATAAATTTTACACTTGTTTGAAGTTTATTTATTATGATACAAAGTTTCCATATTGTATTTAAGTTTTTGTGATATGTTTGACTATGGATGAGTTATTTTTATTCCATTAATGGTTTATGATTAATGTTTTGTCATTTCCTATGCTAGTTTTAATACGAATGTTTATGTTATATTTCATCCTCTTCATAAGATGAATGTGTTGGAGTAGTATGTTCTGGGTTGGGGACCGGTAAAAGTAAGCCCTCCGGGTTGGGGTCCAGTTACAGAAGACCCTCCGGGTTGGTGTCCGGTTATTAGAGGCACTCCGGGTTGGAGGCCGGTTACAGAGGCTCTCTGGGATGGAGTCCGGTAACAGAGGCTCTCCGAGTTGGGTTCCGGTTACAGTTATCCCTTAGGTCTTGGCACGAGGCCTTGACACAGAAATTAAAGATCGGCATTATGCTTTTCCATCATTATGAAAGTGGTTTTTGATATTTCATGCTATTATTCGACTAGTATAATATCCATGTGAATAAGTAAATGGCATTATTTCATTTTATTTTTGCCATATTATGTTGAAGTTCAAATTTAAAAGGATTTTGTTTTAGTTATACATTGCCTTAAATGTTTATGCTTATTTAAGAGAGTTTCTTCTATATTGTTATCCTTACTGAGCATCTGATCTCACCCATTTCAATGTTTTATTTTTCCCAGGATTTGAAGAAGTAGTTTATGAATGACCTGTAGGAATAGTATGAGGGGATATGAAGACAAGATGTTGTTGTAGTTTTTTTTTACTTTATGATGTAATATAAGACTTATGAATATATCTAGTATTTCCAAACTACTAAACTAATCGGTCTTTCGATACTTGATCATTTTTTTATCATGTCAATGTTATGTAATAATGCACTGACTCTGGGTAACTGGTGTCGGGGAGTTACATAAGCTAGGGGATTAATGGAGTTCTCAAAGGATCATTTATGTTGTGTTTTATTTTCTAATGTGTAATGTAACATTAATTTATGTAATCTATTTTACATGACTACTAAACTGATCGGTCTTTCGGGACTTGATTCCTTGTAATCATGCCAATGTATTAAAATAATGCACCGACTCTGGGGTTTTGGGTTCGGGGCGTTACAGTTGGTATCATAGGAATTTTAGTACGAACCTTGGAAACTATATTTAGATAAACTCAGATTAGAGCACATATCCCTAAGATAGACTTTGAGGATTATTATTGGAGAACTTTCTAGAATTTTGTTATAGTATATATTTTTTGATTTTTCCAAGTAATACATTCCTATCTGGATACAAGAAGGTAGAGGCGGTTGTGGCACAGATGTACCAAGGGGTAAAACCTGAAAACACCGCTTTGAGCTAGACTCAAACGGGAACAGGTGAATGACAATGGGACTTGCTGCACTCTTGGTTATGACACTCCTACTCTATATGATTATGATAATTCTCATTTTCTTTACAAATCATTATGAACTATTTACATGTATATACCGCCTAAAAGAAAATATTTTTATGATTATGGATTATATACATAAACTGTTCAATTTACGTTTTTTATTTTACAATTTTGGAATTATTCATTGTAATTCATAAATTGACCTAGTGTACGCAATTGTATAGAAATGGTGCCCAGTAGAAGGAATGTGAACTCCATAAATACATATGATCCAAAGAGTAAGAAGGATCATATATTTCATGGTATTAATCCAACATTTAGAAGGGAAATATTCTCCCATGTATTTTCAACATATTAAGAAATATTATCATGTGTTAAAAAGATAAGTGAAGAATTATCCGAGTCTTATGGATTTGAAGGGAAGAAAGAGAAGAAAATGATGGAAGAGAGAAAGATGGATAAATGGAAGAGAGAAAAGAAGGATTTTTCCATATGTGTTAAATGTTGAAAGAATCACCTTGGTAAATTCTTCAAGGGAATGGGAATTTGTTATATGTGTGGACAAAAAGGACACCAAGAATGTGATTTCAAGGGTGAGAAAAAGGTTTCAAATATACAATGCATCATCTACAAGGAGTTGGTACACTAGGAGAATCAATGCCCAAATCATCAGAGTAAACCCCAAAGGCTGCTAATTGATAATAATAGAGTAATGATACTACAGAAGATGAAGATAAATGATTAAGAGTTCTTATGTTGTTATTAAATTATTGTTTCATTTGATTATCATATTAATGATGTACATGTTATAAAAATTATAGAGTATATAAGTATTGTATTGCATTACTATTTCATTAACGACTTAAGATTGTGTGGAACCAAGAAAAGTGACTCAATGGAAAGTTAAACTTTTTGGAAAATACATGGTTATAGGAAAGATAAAACATTATTATGGCCCTGATCCTAAGGTATTGATTTTGGAATAAGAGATTATTGATTTGGATATTCTTGACTACCTTGAAACTAATTAATGATTTGTATATTCCATCATTGTTGGAGTTTAAAATATTTTTGGAGAGAAGGAGTATATCCAATATTCTATAAGGAGTAAGGGATCATGAATGTAATCAATATGGTTGTATGGTAATAAGAATGTTGTAGTGTTTTAAAAGAATACATGATGAAGGGGTTCTCATGTTATTACCTAGAAAAAAGTATCTTCATTGTGTTTAACATCCGTATAAATTTTGGACTGAGAGTTTGGATAGAAGTATATTGGATAAGTCTAAAGGTTGGAATGGATTAAGTTTGAGATTGGATACTATTGTTAAGGTTATTTCAGGATTGTTATAAAAATGACTACCTAGAGGTCGGACGACAACAAGTCTCATCCGGCAAGGCTGTGAGACTTGAACCTACAACCGAAGAGTGACAAGGGTACATCACCTATGACTGGACTACGTGATATACTGGTTTTTATAATTTAGTTTTTTTAAATATTCTGAAAAATTAATTATAAATTCATTATTTTTTAAACCCTATACGATTAGAAAAAATAGAATATTTTTTTGAAATCTTTTGGAGTGAAAGATGAGTTTGTGGTAGGAATTAGTTGAAGGATGAAACTCTACTTTTCATGTATATATATATATATAATTTTTTTCCTCTTATTAAGACTAACTTTTATTAACCCAATTTTTTATGAGGGTTTTCCCACATAGGTATTTTCGATTTTCAACCTTTTATTTTCGAAGAACAATTTCAAATTGTAAGGACACAATTTATTGAAGGAGGGAAGAATGTAACACCCCAAGATTTCATAGTATCTTATTTTTTAAAAGTAATTCAATAACTTGCACTACACGTAACACCGAGTTCAAGCGCACTACGACTTACCAAACTAGCTGTTCAAAAAGAGGTTATGAATAGTATTAACTAATTTTTGAACTTTATATAATCCATATAATTTTAGAATCCATATTATGAGTTTTTAGACATAATAAAAAAACAAATACATTTTTTTACATATAAAAGAAGTATTTTTTTAAAAATGAAATTTTACAGACTTTTAATGGAGAACCCTTTTTAAATCCAATATTTGATACTTTTATATATTCAATTTGACAAAATAAACTTTTTATTTAGACTCGGGACATAAGAATTTAGTTTCAATAAATTTTCGGTGTATTTCTGATAACATTCATAATTGCGTGAATAGTGAAAAATACTATATTTTAACTTAAAAAAACTTTTTTAATAAAAATAATTTTTAGTGTAAAATTATACATTTTAATGGTTTGGAAGTATAAATTGGTTATTTTGTTTCCATTTATTCTAATTTTATTCATTGGAAATAATTTAAATTTGAAATTGAACATAAACAAGTATTAATCTTTTGTTAGTTATTATTTCTTAAAAACACGCTTTTTGGTTTTGACTATGGGAATTTATTTTACATTAATAAATTCGACATCTATGTTTTTAATTTGGTAAAATATACTTAATTTTTCAATTCAGAATATCAAAATTATATTTTGGTGAATTGTTGGTATTTTTCTAAAAACATTCAATATTTGATGAATAGTGAAAAACACTGAGTTATAGTTTAACACCGAATTTTTATTTAAATATTTATTTATTTTATTTAAAATTATTTTAAGTCAAAATAGATACATAATACCAATATAAGTTCAATGTAATTCATTGGAGTCAGTTTATAATAATTTTAGATATATAAAATATTTATTGAACTTTTTACTGTGTTTTACCCACCTCCTAGGAGCATTTTCAAATTTACATAAAACTAAATTTTACCGCTTTTGTGATTTGAATTTAAAAAAACTGAGAGACAGGGTTGATATCAGTAAGTAAAATGTGGTTCAATAAGATGAAAATAATTTTTTGGGAATAGTAATATTTTACTTTTACTTACCACGGTTAAAAGTAAATAAGGTAATTAATTGTAAAAATGATATTATTATTACCTTAACACATGTCCTAATTATATTGGATAAGTATAATTCGACCAAAAAAATCTCAAGTATAAAATATGATCCTTTAGGTCCACTTGGATTAGATTAGGACATTTATTATTATTTAATTCAAAGAAGAGTTAAAAGTGTTAAATTTAAAGTTTAATAACTAAACCATTTTTAATATAGGGATACACACAAGATAAAATTGACTATAAATATTCATTATAAAGATAAAAATATTTCCTACATAATGGTATTTTATTTGTATTTTTTATACATGAAATAATTTAATTTATTTATGACTCAATGATGATGCAGTAATTACCTAATTAATGAAATATTAAAATAGTTGATATTATAAATATCCAAATAAATGTAATTTGAGACTTATTATGAATTATAATAATTTTATAGGTTAATATGACATATTAGGGTTTATTAAATGAATTTTTTTCGAGGTAATAATGCTGTTATGAATTTATCAAAAACAAAATACCAAATAGTGTCAAAATTGACATAAATGAGTTTTTAAAACAAATATTATATTATTAATTGGTATTATATTCTTAAAAATCTAAGGTTCGGGAAAAAGAAATATATAATAATATATATGACATTAATGAACCAATTGGGTTTATATTGTAATTTTATAGTATGTTTATGAACCATATAATATAAAAATACAAAGAGGCATGGTAAATGTCAAACTATTTAACTAAGAGTAAAATTTAAAAGATAAGGTTACTATAGAGACCCAAACATATCTAAAACTTATTGGTTGATTGGTTTTTGACCCATCCCCACCTTAAACGTTAAATAATTAATTTTGGAGCCATTTTAAACCTAAAAGGAATTTATTATAAAATAATATTTTATGTTTTCCTTAGGTGCCCCTCACCCCTTTTATAAAAGGGCACTTCCCCTTCTCTCAAATTCAAACCTCCAAAGCCATTTGGCTTGGCCATACCCTGACCAATATCCTCCCAACTATCCTAACTTCAACCTAGAGGCCTTACTTTGGTCATAAATCCATCTTATGAAGCCCCTTTGATCAAATCCATAGGAAGAACCCCAAGAAGAGGTAATGATTTCACCACCCTCTTTCAAGCTCTCTTATTCTACCACTTTCTCTTTCTTTGTTCTTTACATTATAAAATAATAACTCCAATGTATTCTATATACTATGATGTTATTATAAATATGACACAACTATATTCATTATTCTAACCATCTTATGAATGATAATGTCACAATGCACGCATACGTACGGCTTACAGTCTCCACGACGTGGTGTAATTTGTTATTCAACACTATTTTATTTGGATGGATATAACGATGAGTTATATGTATATAAATAATGAAAACAACATTATAATGTCTCTTTAATATTAATATACCATCCAATTCCACACCTTTAATGAAATGATATTGTCGCTCTTGCGTACGTATGGATTACCGTCTCCACGGCGCGATGAGATTCATTTCCTCGTTCACCATTCATCGACGATTATAAAAATATATATTACTAATAAGTATTTAATATATGTTATAATAATGATACTGGAGATATATATATTTATATATATATATATGTATCTATGTACTTACATATATCTTATTCACTTACTTCTGTTCAATACGATATGAAAACAGAAACAATGTTTATGAGTACGTACGGCATACCGTCTCCATAAATGGTGTTTTCCATTTTATATATCAATATATTATAAATATATATATTCTAAATATATATATGATATATTAATCTAGGTTTATATTTTGGAATTATTTAAATCATGACCTAAATGATATGGTCAAGAATAACAAGTTAAAATATGTATGATGAAGAAAGCGATTATTACCCGAAATGTAAATTTAACATGAAAATCATTATTAAATGGGTAGTATGAAGTCATAAATGAATCATGTATGATATAATAAATATGAATATGGTCTTGTTATAATCTAATAACTTAAAATGTTCAATATAAAAGAGGTTAAATGTACCCTTGACAAAAGGAAAGTCCAAGGTAAGGGGTTTCTTATCTCACTTTTAATTCCATTAGATTTACATTGTTCACCACTTATTTATTGCATGTGGTTTATTGTGAACATAAATTTGATATATATTATCATAATTCTATTTATATTCATGATATTCTGTGATTCATTTGGTGGTTATTGACCATTGTTCATACGACTCGATTGATTACAATGAAGTAAGGGTTAATTCCTCAATCTCGTTATTATACAAGATTGTTTATGTGCAATTATATACTGGGAAATATTTATTATCCATGTCCATGTTTCATAAATGATTTATCAAAGGGATTATTTTTAAGGGACATCTTTACTATAACATCATTTTAAATGTTTTAAATATTTATTCTTCTAAATCATTCTCTTTAATTTCCATGTTTTAAAAATGGTTTTTAAGGATTTATTTATATGAACATGAATGTTTTTAAAATGTTAATTCCATTAAAAAGTTTCAAAGTGGTATGGGAAAAATTGATTAAAATTTACTTTAAATGTATTCCTTTCTAAATTGTGAGACTTAAATGTTTTTATGAAAAAGGGATATTTCTCTCAATGATTTTTACAAATCATTTTCATCTATATCAACATCCCTTGATGGATTTTAAACTTGTTTGAAGTTTGGTTTTTTATGATACTAATATTCTATATTGTATTTAAGGTTTTGTGATATGTTTGACTATGGATTTGTTATTTTTATACCATTCATGTTTTATGGATAAAGTATTTACATTTCTTATACTAGTATTAATACGAATGATTAAGTTATGTTTAAACCTTTTCATATAAGGAATGAATTGGACTTAGTAAGTGATGGGTGGAGTCTGCTATAGCTCCTTGATGCATCGGTAGGTCTAATGATACAAACTAGTGTTTGAAAATATTTCATGACAAAATATTATTTGTAGTATTGGCACAAGGCCTTGATTATGGGGTTATGAAGTCTGGAATTATGCATTCCATCATTATGAAAGTGGCTATTGATATTGCATGTGATTATTTGACTAGTAGAATATCCATATGATTAAGTAAATGTCATTATTTTATTGTATCTTTTCCATATTATTTTGAAGTTTAAGTTTCAAAGGCTGTTGTTTTAGTCTTATACATTGCCTTAAATGTTTATGAATATTTATGAAAGTTTCCGCTATATTGTTATCCTTACTGAGTATCTAAGCTCACACCTTTCTATGTTTTAATTTTCCTAGGATTTCAATAAGTGTATTATAATTGATAAGCAAGGTTAAGCTAGGGGATTAATGGCATTCTCAATGAATCATTTATGTTATGTTTTATTTTCAAATGTGTAATGTTACGTTCATGTATGTAATATATTTTCCAAGAATTCTAAATTGATCGGTCTTTTAGGACGTTATTACTTGTAATCATGCCAATGTATTAAAATAATGCACCAACCCTGGGCTTCTGGGGTTGGGGCGTTACAATATTGGTGTATTTCTGCTCGATCCTCCATAAATTTCAAGATATCCCTAGGCTATTATAAAATATTCTTCTAAAACTTCTAACTTAAAAAGTCTACCATAAAATTTCCCTTTTCTGTGGTTTATGAGATTTTGAAATCATATTCATAGAGAAACACTATCCACCTCCAATATGGTAGATTTAGATTATTCTTAGAAAAGATATAGCTTAATATCATATTATCAGTAATGAACAAAAACAAATCACTAATAAAGTAATGTCACTAAATCATTAGTGAAAACTATACTACTACTAGATCCAAATCAAGGGTGGAATTATTACTGTCATGGGGTCATGTCTTCCGAGACCCATAAGTTATAGCTACTCTCTTATGAATCAAAACGCATCCCTAGCCCATTCTAGAAGTGTTAATGAAAATCTTAAGCATAACCACATTATATGGAAACAGATTCCAATGTAAATGAAAAACATTAATTTCAAAAAAAAAGATACCCAATAATGATATGTCCAAAAATATTCCTAGTCCATCCTAGTCATCAATTCTAGATGGGATATAACCCAATAGAAATTATTTATAATCCTACAATAATAGATTTTTATTCCATAGAAACTTTGAACCCACACATGTTCTAGGGTTCTTCCCAATAATAAATTTCATTGACCTTCAACATGTCAACATCCTTACCCAACTCATACACCACATGCCTATAGAAATACAAATCTTCAGTAAAAAAACATACAATTATAAAACATCTCATAAATTGGGTAGTGCTAATGAACAAACGAGACACTTTTGACACAATTTTAATGATTCACCTCTAACGACCTGAAGATTGATATTTAATTATATATAATTAATATGAAATGGACTAGTAATTAAAAGAATATATTTTTGATGAGCCCCATGAAAATATCTAGTGTGTTTGGGACACTGATTGATGTTAAATTATCATCATGTGTCTATAACTACATATGAAGGAAATCTTATAAAAATCTACATCCTTGAACCTTAACTATTGATTCCCAAAAAAATAGATAGATTATAGAAAACCAATACTATCCTCTCAAATGGTCAAAAATATAATCTATTTTATAAAGATAAAAATTATTCTTAACCATTATAGGATTCAACCTCTAGTAGTCTATACACATCCCTATATTTCCATCTAATGTTTTAGATAATAACATTATGTAACTCCACAGTGATGTATTAGGTCAGATGAAACCATTCGATTTCAGATCCTCTATCTAAATACTCTACTCCCCAGCTCTGAATGTACAATCTAAAAAAGAGAAATCAAAATCAAAGAACCATCAGTCTACATGAATATAGTAAACTCAACATCACATAAATGGGGCTACGTCACAATATCATCGGGGAAATATCCAAATATCCCAAAGGAACATAAGAAATTCTACCATCCTAGTGTCCAATGATTTTATGGATAATATACCAATCATGTAAAATAGAGTCTCTACATGCTTATTTTCCAACAGAATTCTCTCCTCACAAAAAAAATCCTGATGTTTTCAATCCAATTAAAAGAACTTGAATCGACTAATAAATAATTTGACAATTTAATTCACAGAATACAAGAATATTTTTCATAGGATGAAATCTTATTGATACATATAAATAAATAAAATATCTCCATAAAATATATGTGTCCCCATCATCAGTCTAAAAACCCAAAATAAATAAAAAATGGATGGCCACTAAATGGTGTAGCCGACACCATGGGAATGGGAAAATCTCTACATCATGTCCAAAATCAAGGACTTTTGTTGGTTCAAAAATTGACTGTGAATCTCCCGAATCAAATACATCACAAAAAAGTTTTATTAAAAGTTAATCATATCTTGAAATATCACTAGACCCTCTCACGCTGCTCCCTCTTCATTATGAAGTTGACTATAAATTCACCTAGACCTCTCTGTAGATAGACACAACCATGGAAACCCTTATGTAAAGGTACCAGAACATGTGGATCATCTGAATTTTGGAATTCACTTTTTATCTCTATCTCATCTTGATTAATATAATCTTTTTGACACTAATAATGAAATTTGCTCACAATAAATAGAAGATGAGACTATATCTGAACCTATCTTGCTCCACCAAATTGGTCTAGTACAGCCACATGAAACATGTTCTATTGATTGATTCCAACCCTGCAAATAAAACATGCTCACATGAAATCCCATAGAAAAGAGGAAAACCCACTGGCCCATAATCCCATAAAGGAAACGATATAGGTTGATCCTCCATGGTTCTAAAACTACATGGTCCCAGAACCGAACACATAACACTTAAAATCATATTTCTTAGATGACCAAATAAGATCTCTTCTACTCGTAAACCTCTTATTGTGTGATTCCTCACAATTACATCTTCCTTCTTCCAAACCTCTAGATGTATTAGTAACATAAATGTAGTAACTGCATAATAGATTTAATGATGGAGTGCCTCCTCAGCATGACTCTTATGAGGCTACTGAAGATTGAGGGATAATTTACAAGGTATTTGAACATAATTCCAAACACCTATAATGAAGAAAACCCATGAAAAAAGATAAATAATACCTTACCTATTTATATAATTCATGGAAGAAGAATATAACTCTATAATTATCAATTTCTAATAGTATATCCATGAAACATATTCCACCATCTACTAAACCAGATACAATATCCACCATTTATGATAATGGCCCCACAGCTAACTAATATATAAAGGAACATAGTACTCCACCATGTCCCAGAACTTACTGAAGGTGATCCCAAGATCCTAAAATTTACCCTCTATATCTAGATTAGAAATTCATACCATATACATTACAATTTACTATTTTTGAGAAGTACATAATATCATCCTCCATGGATTATCCTCTCATAATGGATCATACTTTCTATGATCAGCCAAGATTGGTAGGTAAACCTCAACTTCTTGAACCACAAAAAGATTCCAACCAAGTGCCTTAGATGAAATGGAAAAAAATATATCTACATCCTAGGTAATATTTATTTTTATTATGACTTATTAAATTAGTTTTTATACTCTATTATCTCCCTAGAACAAAAAACTACCCAATTCAAAAAAATCATAACCCATCATGATGCATGTACCCCCCAAATGTATCTACCTTGAAAATAGGTCTACCTCACCTGGTAAGTAATTATTCTTTGAGTCTATGAACATGATAAAATTGGGCCTTGAAATACAATTTCATTGTTAGTGTCCCTATCCAATGTCATGATCCAAGGTCAACTAACACCATTTCCATACCAAAACATGAAATTCTCATAGTTCTTAACTCCAAAATACATTGTATCCCTCAAATATCACCTATGATACCACTTTTATATCAACCACTCAAACCAAGGATTTAGAAATGAAGGAAGATATATAATTGACCTAGATTTCCTCTTCCATTAAGAACTATGTTGGAAAATAACACTGATGTTATAAAACAATATCATAAGTGGGAGTCATTTCACAATGTAATAAAATAGGATCAGGATCTAGGATGAATCAATCAGAAGAAACTCAATGGAATAATATAAAAAGGAATAAAAAAACATCAAACAATGAATATATAAATAATAAAAATACAAATTAAATTCACCAAATGTAAATACCCAGATGTAAAATATAAGGGAGAAAAATTGAATATTTTCTAAAGTATGAGCTATTAATGTCCACCATAGCCCATATAATCCTCCTGGAATCCTAGAAATATATTTATATACATATGGGGGAATACAAGAATAATTACTATAGAAACCAATGTTTCCCATTAAAATGTAAAAAATGAATACTAATGAATCATGAAAAAATATAATAAGAAACAACACCTAAATTGATCAAAAATATGAACCCATCTTCACCAGGTCATCCTCACCAAGTAATGAATGCCTTGTTTAATAACATACTAAGAATCATATTGATAAAGGGTAACCAATTCCTCATTTAAACTGATTTTCCACTCTTACACCACAATTTCATACATCTGAGATCTCTTAAATCATATGTATTACATACACTCCTCCCCACAGCATGGTGACATCAAATCACACCTACAAACAACTGAGCCACCACCCCACATCACAGTCACATCCCATCTCACACGAAGACACCATGTCCATCACATTTAACCATAACAAGAGTATTGTAGTTTCATGAACATGACGGAAATCAACAATGTTCCCTACTCCCACAATGAATGACCTATACCAAATGATTCCTCATAGCATGATCACAACTCCTACTACTCAAAGTTACCTGGTCCATCGTCCCATTTTGTGACCATATCTCATCTCACATGTAGACACTTAGTGAAATATCTAACCTTCAACCATCAAATATTAGGAATATATACTCTCCTATATGAGGAAGGGGGAATGATAATATATTAATCTATCTGTAATCATCATCTAGATATTCAGAAAAACACCTTCCTATAATATTTTTAGTGTCATAACATAATTCTTGACATAGTGGGGTGCATTTTGTTTTCCAAAGTAATATATATGTTATATATTTATCCACACACATAATACCAAGCTATGGGTTTACAAAAATGCACCAACCAACTCAGAACATCCCCACATTAGCTTCCACATGAAAATATCGAAACTATATATCAAATACAATCCAAAAACCACTTCACACATTTCCATATGATCCCAACTCATTTAAACATCCCATTTATTTTATTATTTATTTAAAAAATATTTTAGCCACACTTTTAATTGTAATTCATTCATTATCAATTTCTAACCCATTAACCAAATAAACCCATGTCATTTCAGGTTCAAAATTTCATTTAATTTCAATACTATCTTGGACACTAGAACAAAACAACCATTCTCAGTGCATCCAATACATAAAACAACAACTGACAACCTACCAACAACACATACTCATGAAAAGAAATCATCAGGTCCCTGTAACATTATATCATAGACCAAATGTGCCCACATTTGCAAAGACACATCACATCACATAGCATTACAACCACACAACAGATCCCCAACATATGGACACACATCAACCAAATCACAGAACACTATAAAAATTTATCAAGGGGAATTTTTTTCATTTTCAACTTCTATATATAGTAAATCCTCTTAGAAGTATCAATCTAGGGGAAACCATTTTATTATTCAAATATAAGTGGTTAGACATTTTCCAATTTTTTTATGATATCACAAAAACATGCAACATGGATCCATTCACTACAACCATAGTGAAAACAGATCCCTAAGAACCACCATTTTCAGTGGGTCATTTGACCTATAATATAAAAAAAATCGTAGTAATATTAAATATGAAAATCATGAGAATGGTCTTATTTCCCCCCAATTTCTATTAGCCAATACATTATCATCGATTAAACAACCATTAAGTATATTCACAAAGATATTCCAAATCAAACCCCTCATGTATTATAAAAAATATAGAAAATGAAGTAAACCATTTCTCAACAAATCCTTTCCAAGTCAATATACATAAAAGGAAAAGGAATAAACCCCTATAAATTAAAAAATCCATTGGAAATAATGGATAATAATACACTATTAATATGAAACATAAAAAAATTAGCTTCCACACACCCCAAACCAAAATCAAACTACCCTAGAAAATATCCTAGATAATAAAACTATGAATCCACCTTGAAAAGGAGATAAACATAACAATGAATGATAACTAACATCCACCGGAACGAGTGGATTAAGGTGAGGGAAGGACACTTGTACAATCCTTCAACATCTCTAATAGTTCATCCAAAAATGATAAGAAGAGGGATAAAACTAAAGGATAATATAAATTGGTAATCAAGCCATTTTTCAACTATGATCCCTAAACTTTTACATCCTAAATTCCAATCAATGTGTGGATTCCATGAGAAATCTTATATTATTTTCTACCAAAAATTAAATCTCCTCAACATGATTTAATTACACATTGTGAATTTTTTCATGACGATAATTAGTTTAATGTAGTCTTTCTTCATTCACATACACATCTTGAAACCAATTGGCTACACAATCTATGAAATATCAATTCAATATGTGAACCTAGATCATATCGTGAACCCCCTACTGCAACATTCCTACAACCCAAACCCCATCAAAACCTCTGGTGTTTCCTCCAAATCATCCCAAACATTCCCTAACTACCAATACTAAAAATTTAAAATTATAGTAAGACAGGTCCATTGCATGGCTTCCCTAGGAATTAACGAAAGGTGTTATGTATGATATATCAATGAAGGGTGATAGTTATCTGGAATATAATGGAAGATTATATAGTTCATTTATGAATCAATTTTTTATATAGCCATGATTTCAAAGGAACTACACCTATAATATTATGGAATTTTTTGTTATATTATGTAATGAATAATCATATTTTAGTTTGGAATATCCATATATGAATAGTATCTGTTGTTATTGATTTATATGATGGTGAAGATCAATTATAGGATATAGATTTCTCAAAATATATCATATAATGGGGCATCGAGGATGATGAAGACACAACCGGGATTCACCTATAAGTTTTGGACACATCTATATAAAGCATTATTCATGTGGTTTATTGAGAACTATGATGATACATGCTGAATAAGAATAATTTCATTTTATACGGCCCTCTATGTAACGCCTCGACCTTAGCTACCCAGAGTCGGTGCATTACTTCGTAACATTGGCATGATCACAAAAGATCAAGTCTCGAAAGACCGATTAGTTTAGTAGCCTTGGAAACAGTAGATACATTCATAAATGTTACATTACAACATAAGGTGAAAAACTACAATAACAAAGTCTTCATAGTCCACACTCATATCCTCTTCTGACAATCCCTGCAGGTCATTCATAAAATACTTCTTCACATCCTGGAAAATATTAAAACATTGAAAGGGGTGATCTCAGATTCTCAGTAAGGATAACAATATTGCGGAAGCTTTCATAAATAAACATTAACATTTAAGGAAATGTATAACTAAAACAAAAGCCTTTTAAACATGAACTTCAACATAATATGGAAAAAGTAAAATGAGATAAAGCCATTTACTTATTCACATAGATATTCTACTGGTCGAATAATCACATGCAATATCAATAACCACTTTCATAATGATGGAATGCATAATGCCAGACTATCATAACCACGTAGCCAAGGCCTCGTTCCAAGACCACAAATAAGATTTTGTCAAGGCCTCGTGCCAAGACACTAGTTTGTCTCATGAGACCTGCCGATGCATCGAGGAGCTATAGCGGGCTCCACCCATCACTTATTAAGTCCAATGCATTCCTCATATGAATAGGTTTAAACATATCATAAACCATAACATAATCGTATCACATAAAACATGCATAAAGGAAACATAACATTTCCACATTTCAATCAAAAGATATCAATAAAACACATTGATATAATAAAAACGCTTTCAAAACCATTTTCAATACCAAAATAAAAGAAAGTTGAAACTTTGTATTTATTTTTCATTAAAAAAAAGTGATGGCTTGTAGGGGAAGCCGAAACTCAAATAATGGTCACGGCGGCGGAGAAGTCGTTGTCGCCGCATATGTACGGAAAGAAAAACATTCCCTTTTTGTCGTTTAGTAAAACGCTTCATATAAAAAGATTCCTTTTGAATAAACGTAAAATTCAAAGGGGTTTATACACCGTATAAAATAAAGTTGTGTATAAAACCAAATAAGCCTCAATGAAAGGAGATTGAGACGAAGTCCTTAAAAAGATCATTTTTAAAATAAAATAGATCTATTATGTGTATTCACTATAGGTACACATAAAGAAAGTAAAAATACAAAATAATACATAATAATATCATGACATAATTTGATAGTAGGAGATTAACCCAAAGAATGGAAGTTGGGTTAAGAAATTCCCTTACCTTGCGTCTTGTCCTGACTCGACCGTTCTTTAACCTCCTGAATAATAAAATAGAGTTAATTTCTATTTACTTAAGAACCTTTTTCATGTTCATTATTCCTTTTATATCCCTTATTACCATGTTATGAACATTATGTAATTATTTAAGTTAATAACGGTCGTTTTGTCGATCTTTGGTACTTGAGTCAAAAATAAACTTCCTATAATTTCAAGTTGTTCATGTGGTGAAATATCCATTATATCCAGAATTATATTCATGATTTAGATATCATATATATGATATATATCCAGTATATACATTCATTCATAATGTCACGTAACATTTATAGATAAGAAATGAAATGCACCGTTCATGGAGACGGTAAGTCGTACGTACGCATGAACGCTAGTTTCATTTATATTTCATATTTAATGGAATGAAATCATAATTATATAAAGGTATAATATATTTCCAGTATAATATCATATATAATATCATTTACTCCATCCTTTATACATCCCACATATGGCATTAACGATTCACATCACTTTGAGGGGGCGGTAGTCCGCACTTCCTAAAATGAAATTATCGCGTTTACCCATAATGGAAATCATAAAGTATGCCATAAATGAGAAATACATAATCATAAGGAAAACATAAACATAATATATATATCATATATGAAAATAGTGTCATCAAAATGGCCACCATTATAGTTGTTAAAAGAATTTGAACAATCATCGTTTCGTGAGGCAGTATTTCACCACCCACAGAAACAGTATGTTCTTTAACCATTAGACAAAGGTGTGTGTAAGTGTAAACCAAATCCTTAAAATAACAACATCCTAGTATATTTTAGATACTGGTGTTGTTACAAAAGAAATTAATGAAAAGAGTTTAAGGGGTTGGAGAAGCAAAATAAAGCAAAACAACATTAGAGAAGACATTACCTTAAAAATCGGGTAACTCTTTTTGATTTGAGCCAAAGGCTCCCTTGGGAAGAATTATTCCCAAAGTGAGGCTTCTAGGAGTAAGGGAGGGATGTTGGGAGAGTATTTGGGCAGTGGTTGGCCGAGCCAAATGGCTTGAAGGTGTGAATAAGGTGGGAGTGGTGGGGGCCTTTCATAAGTGGAGAGGAGGGGCTCTTTTGGAAAGATTGAAATGTTACATTATTACACAATTATTTTCGGATTCAAAAGGTCCCACACTTATATAATTCGTGGATAAGGTAATAAGGGTTCTAAATCTACCCATCCAATAGTCTTTGGACAAGTGTAATCCTTGGATTTTACATTATCTTTTCATTTTATTAAAATCATTAAATAATGAGGTCATCGCTGAATCATAATGATGTCATAAATAATTTAATTTATTTAATGTCTAAAAATTATAAAAAAAATACTATGATGTAGGAAAGCTTTTTATATTTCTAATGAATATTTATAGTCAAAATTTGGACTTGTGTAACCCCACTTAAAAACTGTTTTAGTAAAATAACTCATGTTTGTGTCAATTTAATTTTAACATTAAATAAATATATATTAATGTCATTTTCCAACTAAAGTGGATCCATGGGGTCCCAAAGTTGACCCATGGGTTTTCTGGGTCGTCCATGACTCATCCAATAGGAGTAGGACAAGTTTCATGTTCATCTCATATTATTAAAACATTATTTGTACCTTAAACTACACTAATTACCTCTAATCGCGATTAAGAACTTAAAAGTTACTATTCACCAAAAAATTATTTTAATCTCATTGAACCACATTTTACTTCTTAATGACAACCATGTATGTCGGATTTTTGAGAATAAAATCATAGAAGTGGTAATATTTCATTTAAACGAAAAATCAGTTATTTAACTACCACTTAGTGGTTTCACTATTCATCAAAAATTGAAGTTTTTCAGAACAAGGCCAAAATTTCACCCTAAGCTATAATTGATATTCCGAATTCAAAAATGATGTCTATTTTACAAAATTCCAAACATATAAGTTGCATTAATTAATTTTATAATTAATTCCCGCTGTTACGACAAATAGCGTGTTTTTAAGAAACAATTTATATCAAAAGATTGGCAATTGTTTATGTCCAATTTCAATGTTAAATTAATTCTAATGACCACAATTGGATAAAATGGTAAAACTATATTCTAATTATACCTTAAAACCACTAAATAGTATAATTTATCACAATAAATTATTTTGATTAAAAAGTTGTTTTAAGTATTTTTCACTATTCATAAAAATTTAGAAGTTCTCAGAAAAATACCAAAAATTCATCATAGGCAAATTTCGATATTCCGAATCCAAAAATGAAGTCCATTTTGAAATATAAAATTTCTATAATTTTAAAAAGTGGTTATTAATATTCATAACGGCTACTTTGATTAGTCGCGGTGTTTTAGAACTCAAAGTTGCGTACAATGCAAGCTATTGCATTATTGAATGAGAAGCGTATCGTGGAAGCTCGGGGTGTTACATTCTCCCCTCCTTCAATAAATTGTGTCCTCGCAATTTGAAACTTTTCTTTGAAAATAAAAGGTTGAAAAGAGAAAATACCTTTTAGGAAAACCCACATCGGAAATAAGGTTAATAAATATATAACATTAAAAGAAAGCAAGATAAGTACAAAGGTCACCCGATATAGCCAATTCTAGGATTCTATGAAAATATGGATATGGAGGAGAAACAAAACATCAAGGTCTGATGGAGAGTTATAGAAAATAGGATTAGGAGAAAGTATAACTACAAGAAAATCACAAACTTGTGATTGGTTAAACGGTCATTGAATCCCCAGTTGGAAAAGTTAACCGACAACATTTTTATTTTAAGTTACCTTTTATAATGTTGAGGAAATTATTTAGGAGATTTACTAAGAACGTAAGGGGATATACATACTTGTTATGTATACTTTCATTCGTTAATAAATTTTTTCCACAAACCCATCTTTTACTCCAAATGGTAACGGAACTCAAAAATATTCTTTTTATCCTAATTGTATAAGGTTCCAAATATTAACACATACCATTTAGATTAGTAAAACTATTTTGTAATAACCAGGGACTTCCTGTAGGCTAGTGGTAGGAAATAAAGGCTTGTCGCACTATGGTTGTGGGTTCGATTCCTGCAGCTTTGTCTGACGCGACGGGTTATTCCCCACCCTACAGGTTGTCCTTTTCCTGAAACTATAGTATTATAATATTCCAAAAATAATCTTCAGAAATGCTTTAACCTTAAACAATACTATCCATGGTTCAACTTAATCCATTCCAACCTTAATAGTTATCCAAAATACCTCCATCCAAACTTTCTCTAAAAGGTCTCTAAATTCCAAAATCAATTGTAACATCAGATTCCCCAAACAAAGAAAAGTTTCTCTTACTGTCACATACTAAAAATATGATTACCTTAATCATATTAAAACCTTACTGAAATCAAAAAGTACTGCAGTACAATCTTTATATATATCACATTATTCTTATAACCAGAATATAATCCTTGAGTCCAAAAGCACCAATACATTAATTATTCCGATTCAACTGTAGTCACAGCATAAGATTGGCCTTGATCCCTTGGCCTTTTCTGAGGTAAGTTTCCTTGATGCTTAGGACATTCATTTGCATAATTCCCCATTTCCCTACAATTGTAGCATTCAACTTTGACAGCCTCTTTCTTTCCCTTGAAATCACGAGCCTGGTGACCCTTTTCTCCACATTTATAACAAACTCTCATTCCTTTTAGGCACGTACCAGGGTGATTCTTCCCACAATTATCACATAATGGAAAATCATTCTTTCCCTTTTTCCCTTTATCTCTCTCTTGTTCCCCCGTTCTCTTCTTCTCTTGCTTTACTTTGTTGTCATAAGACTTAGAGAATTCCTTTTCTGTCTTGATAGCACACGAGACAATATCTTCGTATGATGAGAAGGATTGTGTTACTAAAGCTCGACGGAGAAATGGTTTTAACCCATCAAAGAAACGATTAATCTTACTCCTTGGGTTATGTATATAATCGGCAGCATGCCTCGCTAACCTTGTAAAGTTAGCCTCATACTTCGCGACATTCTCATCCTCCTTCTGCCTCAGACTCAGAAATTGTCTTTCCATATCTGCTCGATGGTCACGAGGAAAGTATTTTTCTAAGAAAATCTCTTTGAACTCCCCCCATTCCATATTCGATACGTCACCATCTTCCTTTGTGTTTTGAATCAGCAACCACCACTGATCGGCATCTCCAGTGAGGCGGTAAACTGCCATGACAACCTTCTCCCTTTCACTACTCCCCAAGGCATGGAATATTTTCTCTAAGGAATTTATCCATTTCTCAGCTACTATAGGATTTGTACTCCCATTGAAGGTTGGTGGTTGTTTCCTCATGAAGTGGTCTAACATTGATCCTCCACGTTGTGGATCAGGGTGCTCCATACGAGTAAGGTTATTATTCATAACCTGCGTGAGTTGTCCCAGTACGGTGAGAAGCTGATCAGCACCAGTTGTATCACTAGCTCCACCATAATTATCTTGAGCAGGAGGGAAATCCCTACATGGAGTGCGTGCATTGATACGGTTTCCATTCCTTCCACTAGGCGCCATTTCTAAACAATGGCATACACTAGATTAGTTTATGAAATAAAATACGTAATTCCATATTTGTAAAATACTTTACATAAATTGAACTATTTATGGATATAATCCATAAAAATGTTTTCTTTGAGGAAGTATATACTCATAACCCTTCATAGTGGTTTATAAAGAAAATGAGAATTATCCAAAACATATCCCCCGGGAGTGTCGTAACCAAGAGTGCAGCAAGGCCCGTTGTCGTGCACCAGTTCCCGTTCGAGTCTAGCTCAAAGCGGTGTTTTCGGGTTTTACCCCTAGGTACATCTGTGCTAGAGCCGCCTCTACCTGCTCGTATCCAAACAGGGATGTATTGCTCAGAAAACTCATAACATCTCTATAATACAAAAATTCTAGGAAGTTCTTCTATACTAATCCTCAAAGTCTATCTTCGGGCTATGTGCTCTAATCAGAGTTTATCTAAATCTAGCTTCCAAGGTTAGTACTAAACTGCCTCTGATACCAACTGTAACGCCCTGACCCTAGCTACCCAGAATTGGTGCATTACTTCGTAACAGTTTCATGATCACAAAATATCAAGTCTCGAAAGACCGATTAGTTTAGTAGCCTTGGAAACAGTAGATACATTCATAAATGTTACATTACAACATAAGGTGAAAAACTACAATAACAAAGTCTTCATAGTCCACACTCATATCCTCTTCTGACAATCCCTGCAGGTCATTCATAAAATACTTCTTCACATCCTGGAAAATATTAAAACATTGAAAGGGGTGAGCTCAGATACTCAGTAAGGATAACAATATTGCGGAAGCTTTCATAAATAAACATTAACATTTAAGGCAATGTATAACTAAAACAAAATCCTTTTAAACATGAACTTCAACATAATATGGCAAAAGTAAAATGAGATAAATCCATTTACTTATTCACATGGATATTCTACTGGTCGAATAATCACATGCAATATCAATAACCACTTTCATAATGATGGAATGCATAATGCCAGACTATCATAACCACGTAGCCAAGGCCTCGTGCCAAGACCACAAATAAGATTTTGTCAAGGCCTCATGCCAAGACACTAGTTTGTCTCATGAGACCTGCCGATGCATCGAGGAGCTATAGCGGGCTCCACCCGTCACTTATTAAGTCCAATGCATTCCTCATATGAATAGGTTTAAACATATCATAAACCATAACATAATCGTATCACATAAAACATGCATAAAGGAAACATAACATTTCCACATTTCAATCAAAAGATATCAATAAAACACATTGATATAATAAAAACGCTTTCAAAACCATTTTCAATACCAAAATAAAAGAAAGTTGAAACTTTGTATTTATTTTTCATTAAAAAAAAGTGATGGCTTGTAGGGAAAGCCGAAACTCAAATAATGGTCACGGTGGCGGAGAAGTCGTTGTCGCCGCATATGTACGGAAAGAAAAACATTCCCTTTTTGTCGTTTAGTAAAATGCTTCATATAAAAAGATTCCTTTTGAATAAACATAAAATTCAAAGGGGTTTATACACCGTATAAAATAAAGTTGTGTATAAAACCAAATATGCCTCAATGAAAGGAGATTGAGACGAAGTCCTTAAAAAGATCATTTTTAAAATAAAATAGATCTATTATGTGTATTCACTATAGGTACACATAAAGAAAGTAAAAATACAAAATAATACATAATAATATCATGACATAATTTGAAAGTAGGATATTAACCCAAATAATGGAAGTTGGGTTAAGAAATTCCCTTACCTTGCGTCTTGTCCTGACTCGACCGTTCTTTAACCTCCTGAATAATAAACTAGAGTTAATTTCTATTTAATTAAGAACCTTTTTCATGTTCATTATTCCTTTTATATCCCTTATTACCATGTTATGAACATTATGTAATTATTTAAGTTAATAACGGTCGTTTTGTCGATCTTTGGTACTTGAGTCAAAAATAAACTTCCTATAATTTCAAGTTGTTCATGTGGTGAAATATCCATTATATCCAGAATTATATTTATGATGTAGATATCATATATATGATATATATCCAGTATATACATTCATTCATAATGTCACATAACATTTAGAGATAAGAAATGAAATGCACCGTTCATGGAGACGGTAAGCCGTACGTAAGCATGAACGCTAGTTTCATTTCTATTTCATATTTAATGGAATGAAATCATAATTATATAAAGGTATAATATAGTTCCAGTATAATATCATATATAATATCATTTACTCCATCCTTTATACATCCCACATATGGCATTAACGATTCACATCACTTTGAGGGGGCGGTAGTCCGCACTTCCTAAAATGAAATTATCGCGTTTACCCATAATGGAAATCATAAAGTACGCCATAAATGAGAAATAAAGAATCATAAGGAAAACATAAACATAATATATATATCATATATGAAAATAGTGTCATCAAAATGGCCACCATTATAGTTGTTAAAAGAATTTGAACAATCATCGTTTCGTGAGGCAGTATTTCACCACCCACAGAAACAGTATGTTCTTTAACCATTAGACAAAGGTGTGTGTAAGTGTAAACCAAATCCTTAAAATAACAACATCCTAGTATATTGTATATACTGTTTTTGTTACAAAAGAAAGTAATTAAAAGAGTTTAAGGGGTTGGAGAAGCAAAATAAAGAAAAACAACATTAGAGGAGACATTACCTTAAAAATCGGGTAACTCTTTTTGATTTGAGCCAAAGGCTCCCTTGGGAAGAATTATTCCCAAAGTGAGGATTCTAGGAGTAAGGGAGGGATGTTGGGAGAGTATTTAGGCAGTTTTTGGCCGAGCCAAATGGCTATAAGGGTTGAATAAGGTGGAAGTGGTGGGGGCCTTTTATAAGTGGAGAGGAGGGGCTCTTTTGGAAAGATTGAAATGTTACATTATTACACAATGCTTTTCGGATTCAAAAGGTCCCACAATTATATAATTCGTGGCTAAGGTGATAAGGGTTCGAAATCTACCCATACAATAGTCTTTGGACAAGTTTAAGCCTTGTATTTTACATTATCTTTTCATTTTATTAAAATCGTTAAATAATGAGTTCATCGCTTCATCATAATGATGTCATAAATAATTTAATTTATTTAATGTCTAAAAATTATAAAAAAAATACTATGATGTAGGAAATCTTTGTAGATTTCTAATGAATATTTATAGTCAAAATTTGGACTTGTGTAACTCCACTTAAAAACTGTTTTAGTAAAATAACTCATGTTTGTGTCAATTTAATTTTAACATTAAATAAATATATATTAATGTCATTTTCCAACTAAAGTGGCTCCATGGGGTCCCAAAGTTGACCCATGGGTTTTCTGGGTCGGCCATGACTCATCCAATAGGAGTAGGACAAGTTTCATGCACATCTCATATTATTAAAACATTATTTGTTCCTTAAACTACACTAATTACCTCTAATCGCGATTAAGAACTTAAAAGTTACTATTCACCAAAAAATTATTTTAATCTCATTGAACCACATTTTACTTCTTAATGACAACCATGTATGTCGGATTTTTGAGAATCAAATCACAGAAGTGGTAATATTTCATTTAAACGAAAAATCAGTTATTTAACTACCACTTAGTGGTTTCACTATTCATCAAAAATTGAAGTTTTTCAGAACAAGGCCAAAATTTCACCCTAAGCTATAATTGATATTCCGAATTCAAAAATGATGTCTATTTTAAAAAATTCCAAACATATAAGTTGCATTAATTAATTTTATAATTAATTCCCGCTGTTACGACAAATAGCGTGTTTTTAAGAAACAATTTATATCAAAAGATTGGCAATTGTTTATGTCCAATTTCAATGTTAAATTAATTCTAATGACCACCATTGGATAAAATGGTAAAAATATATTCTAATTATACCTTAAAAACACTAAATAGTATAATTTATCACAATAAATTATTTTTATTAAAAAGTTGTTTTAAGTATTTTTCACTATTCATAAAAATTTAGAAGTTCTCAGAAAAATACCAAAAATTCATCATAGGAAAATTTCGTTATTCCGAATCCAAAAAAGAAGTCCATTTTGAAATATAAAATTTCTATAATTTTAAAAAGTGGTTATTAATATTCATAACGGCTACTTTGATTAGTCGCGGTGTTTTAGAACTCAAAGTTGCGTACAATACAAGCTATTGCATTATTGAATGAGAAGCGTATCGTGGAAGCTCGGGGTGTTACACTCTAGAGATAAAACTATTTTATTTGTTTGGTGAATGATTTATTTAAAACGTCACCCTAGAGTCATTCCACAAGTCCCATGAGACTATACTCTTCTATCTCAAATGTTTTGAAGGTTCCATATCCGTATAATTTAGTGGTGAATTATTCATAATACCCTAAACATATGGTACCCCAATTTTAGGATTATTTTTAGGGTTATAAATACATTCCATTATTACGATATCATGACCTGAAGAACCAATTTTATATAATCTTAATGTGACTCCCTGTCATGGATACAAATTTTCAATTATTACAACATCGGGAGGATCATGTAAAATCCGTAATAAACTCAAATGATTTTAATGATATGGCGATATAATGTGACTATTATTACAGAAATAATGAATTATATAACTAAAATGAGGTCATTTACATTTCCATGAAATTCCAAGACACCATGATTCATTGGAACCCCATGAAATTATATATATATATATATATATATATATATAATTAAATAATTTTAAAGGATTTTTGTAATGTATTTTTTTTATTATTGACCCAAGATCAATCTAATACTATCACAAATGGTTAAATTTATGACATTCATAATGTTTGAATTAACATCATCTAGTTGAACAATCATGGGTTATGAAAATAGTTAGTAGAATCCCATATGGATGTTCATGTTGTGGAACCAAGTCATGGATCTTATTTATCAATTAAATTCACGGTTTTTAATTAGTATACAGTGTATAATGATATATTTGGTATAACCTTATTATATAAGAATCTGATAGTGGGATAATCATACTGCTGGTTCTTTGTGTTCTCCCTTAGTGGAAACATAGAAGTGATTTTTGTTAATATCATTCTTTCTAATTCGTGTATGTGTTAGTAAAATGATATTTTTAATATAGGAGGGGGATAAAGTAACTATAAATTGATAAAATTACCTTAAACTCCAATTAAAGTGGAAGGGCCCCATAAAAATCTCTTATTTTAGAGGGGAAAACTTGATGTGGTCATCATACCTTACACCAATATCTTGGGCAGAATCTTATCATTTACCACATAAAGGTATATCCCTATATAGTTCTTGTTTATAATATTTCTTGTATGAAAAAACACCAAATAATCATATACTATGTTATATGGTGACATAAAGAAGAATAATGATAAATATATTTTAGGATTGGGAATCTATTTCTCTATTAATATTATTTATACAAGAGTGAAAACATCATAGTCAACTTCACATATTTACTCCTCCAAAATCAATACCCCTTATAATGAAATCAATTGGAAAAAAACTTTATTTGAGAGTAATTCATAAAAATAATCCTCAAAATACCATGATCATTAAGAGGATTATCTTGGTGATAATCTTGCTATTTATTAAGGTGTCATTAAAAAATTCAATGAACTCATCAATGTAAACATGGGTATTGATGAATTTATACAACCGTGTCTCCAAAATAATAGAATAAGTATATAAAATTAATAAACATCAAGATGTGTTAACTTATAACTATATAGGTATTAATTGATTAAACCACTAAGTGTAAATCCATGGTTTGGGTCTTCCAAAAAGGAATCACGGCTATAAACAAGATCAATGAATAATTCATCCATACTATAACATCATGGTTGATTTTGAGGGGTATATATTAATTAAGGGCCTTATTTAAGGGGAAGAAAATTTCAAATAATAATATTCCAAAAAATTTCCATTAATGAAATACAAAGGATAAATTTTGGGTGTTCATTTACTATTGTGTCCTTAACATCCATTGTCACGAACCAACCCGGGTCGACCCTGAACCGGTCACCCGAGCCGGTCCGCGACATGGCCCGAGAGGCGTTCCCGATCCTCCCGGGCTGGCGACAAGCGCCAGGGCATCATTAGAGACTGTGGGAACGATTTCGCCCAATATAAATAAATAAGACAGTGAAAATAATACAGAGCAGCGCAGAAAAGATAACCAAAACAAAGTGACTAAACATGAATAAACAGGAAACGAACTAACCAAACACGACGTCCGAACAAACTCCGTGCGACCTCGTGGGTCGCTCTCCGACTCAACGATCAAGCGTCGCCCTAGGCGAGCGCACTCAAGCTATAGCCTGCACAAACACTAAAAACAGAAAACAACTATAGGCGTGAGTATTAAAACTCAGTAGGGTAGCCCGGTATCTATTCCCAATGCACTACCTTTAAAATAAAAGAAACATCATTTCAAGTTTGAACTACAATCTATAAAAGTATGTTTTTAATAATATTCTACTTAAAAACAAAGTACGAACCATTTCCCTTAGCCATTTTCCAAATTCGTGTTCATTTCATTAGTGCCAATGACATTTCAGGAAAAGGGGAAAGTGATGTTTAAATTTTCAAATTTGTATAAAAGGGATTAAACACTTCCATTTGAAAACAATTTTTAGAAACCCATTAAAAAGCAATTTATCAGTTTCCAAGGAAAACAATATGCCAGAATGCACAAAGTAAAACATACAGCAAGGGCAATGTAAGTATACACGTGAGCATCATAATCATTACTGCAAGCTACAAAAGCTGAATAGACGTGGGTGAACCTAGGAGATCGAGAATAAACCAGAAGACACCAATACATGAGAAATCATCCTTATTGACATGTCACGATGAAATCAAAACGCACAAAACGCTCGACCATCCACTCACAGGAAGGTCGAGGGCAAATCCCATAGTAATAAACTCAATATATCCACCTACTATGGGCCACTGGTCAGTACCATAACCTACCAGTGCAGCAATCGTTCTTAGAATATTCTCTCAATATGCCAGATTCTCATGTCTCAAGTGTTTAAGAAAAAGGGGTGAGCCAACCGATGTCAACCGAGCATCCAATCAGATATATCTATATATAAAGAACAACAGGCATTCCCCGAGCCACTCCATGGGACAACCTCTTGCCTTTAACTACTCAAGTACCCGAGAGCCTCTAAGCGCGGCCTCCCAAACAATCCATTGCAACCAAGGCATGAGAGTCGCCCTAAGAGGGTTTTTATCAAAACATTTTTATCGCTTTCCATAAAGTGCCAAACGGGCATTTAATACATTTCACAAACACTACTCAAAGACAGGTACAACTTCTTTATGAGACAAAATCCAGTTTAAAACCGTTTAAAGAACCCCAAAACACTACTTCACAGGTTGCCAGTATTTTTATAAACCAAACCAAACCATTTTCTTTTCCAAATAAGCTTTAAGAGCCAACCGGGCAATTTCTCAAACGAACCAAAGTATTTGTTCACGCATCAAAAGAAATCATTTCTCATTAAACCAGAACTCTATTTTATATTTCATGAATTATGTTTAAAATCCAAACGGTAATTCTTTCATTATTGGGTGTCCGCTCGTCAAAAGGATGTGTCATGTGTCGTGTATAAAATAAACAGCTCCTTTTGACATTAAATAACCATTTAAAAATTAACCATCTTATATTAAAAATTAATTATAGTATATTATCACTTATTTATAAAATATTTATTTCGAACAACTAGTGTGCGCAAACAGCATGAAATAATATAACTTAAATTTCAAAAGCAGTGCAAAGGGAACCTACCTCAAAACCAAGCGCGTCGACACAACAACCTCGGATCCAAGGCGCGATGACACGTCGTGTGTCCGAAACCACGTGACAAGGTCTAACACTCTGCATAGTCAGTACCAAGGACTCAGACACATACAAAAACTCACTAGATCATTCGAAACCAAGCAGCGGGAATAAACGCTCACCTTGAAACTAAAGCGCGGCGACGACGGAACCTCAAAAACAAGGCGCGGCGGTGGCGCTCACTTGGAAACGCCCTGCGCGGGTCCTCAAACAATAATCCTACCAAAATAAACATAAAAAGATAACCCCCAACAAAAAAGGCCAAAGCGAGAATAATAATAATAATAATAATAATAATAATAATAATAACACCAATAATAAGATTAATAATAATAATAATAATAATAATAACAATAATGAGAATCATAATAATAATAGTAGTAGTAGTAATAATGATAAAAATATGAAAAATAATAGTAAAAATAATAATAGTAAAAAGGATAATAATAACAATAATAATAATAATAATAATAACAATAATAATAAAATTAATAATAATAATAATAATAATAATAATAATAACAATAATAATAAAATTAGTATTAATAATAATAATAATGAAAATAATAATGATAATAATAATAATAGTAATAAAGTTAATAATAATAATAATAATAATAATAAAGTTAATAATAATAATAATAATAATAACATATTAATAATAATAATAATAAGATAATAGCATAATATAATAATGATAATAATATTAGTAATAGTAAAATATTTGCACTATAATATTAATAATAATATTATTGCTAATATGAAAAAGAAACAAAGACAAAACGTAATAGAAAGAAAATGAAAAAAAAAGCTTACAGCGTAGGGGGAAGGGAACGCGCAGGGTGGGGGTCGTCGGACGGCGGTCCGTCGGACAGGCGGCAGGAGCAGGGACGGCGGCGCTGTGATTTGTGCGCCGGGAGGAGAGGCCGAACGGGGGGGGAGACTGCAGCGGCGGCTGCAGAGTGCGGAGGCCGGGACGGAGGCCGGAGGGTAGGCTGAGAGGGGCGGAGCGCCGGAGGGCCGGGATGAGCAGGCGGCGCCGGGAGGCTGAGGATCGGCGAGGTGCAGGGGGAGAGGAGCGGTCGGGGCGGCGCAGCGCTGCGCTGGGGCGGGGAGCGGCGGAGAGGGAGGTCGGGTCCAGGCCGGTGCTACAGGGGAAGGAGGCGTCGGGCTTCTGCGCTGAGGAGGGTAACGGGAAGGCGCCACAGAGGCTACGGGAAGAAGAAGAAAGAAAGAAGAAAAATAAAAGAAAATATGAAAAGAGAAAAAAAACACACGGGAGAGAGAGAGACCAGGGGGGGAGAGCAGGGGAGTTCAGTGCGGCCGGAAGGGGGGTGTCGTGCGGTTCTGCCGTGGGTGCAGCAGGGTGTGTGGCTCATGCGGGAGGACGCCGGAGGGCTGGTGTGGAGAAACGGCGCCGGGTGCTGCGGGTGCTGCTGCGGACGAGGCCGGGTGCTGGTGGGATGTTGTGTGAAGAAGGAAGCAGGGGAGGTCGTTGCGCTAGGAGGGGAGGCCGAGCGGTGCAAGGGAGAGCAGGCGCTGCTGGGTGCGAGGTGAAACAGGAGGCTAAGGAAGGAGGAAGCAAGGGAGATGCTCCTCGCTGCAAAAGGGGAGAGCAATAGGAGTGTGGCGGCGCACAGCGCTACGGAAAGGAGAAAAGGGGGAGAGGCGGTGGGCCGCTAGGGTTAGCAATAAAATAGGGGGGAAATAAATAAAATAAAATAAAATAAAACCAAATAATAATAATAAATGAATTAAATAATAATAATAATAATACATAATATTACTAAAGTATAATGATAGAAATAAAACTGATGAAATCACTCATTTATTTATAAAATTAACAACTTTAGTTTTCATCAAGGATAGAAATAGTAAAATTTCTAATAGCCATAAAAATATTAAAAGACAATCTAAATTGACATTTCTAATTTATTTTTAATTCCTCTAAGCCGAAGAGGCCACGCGGTTGCATGGGCGAAGCCACGCGGTGTCGCGCTCTACCCGCGCTTCCGACGACGTCGAACCCAAGATGCATACTTTTTTATCAAAACTCAAAACTTTCATCCGACTGAACGTGAACCGCAGCAAAAATAATTTAAATCCAAAGAAATCATAAAATAAAATAAACGCACGGTTTGGGGTGCGACAATTCTCCCCACCATAACGCTTTCCGCCCCCGGAAAGCCACAACACCAACCAGTCGATCGATCAACACCTAAGGATTTTACAGAACACGATCCAACCTCTTATCTCAAGGATGTCACAACGACTACCAGCAGGACTGAACCTCATTGACCAAAGTAAATCACCAACAGAGGGAAGACCTGAACGGCTCCCCACCATAAGAACCCGACTAGCATTTGATAACGACTTAAGAGAAAACCCAAAAGACTCATGGTGGGTCTCCCCACCATAAAGGACTGACCTCTTAGCGGCCAACCAGAAAACTAATTTGGACCTGCATCAAGCCTTACCCAAGCTAGAAAGAGTACAATAAGAACATTTCAAACACTTACTCTCATCCGAAAGGGATAGAAGCTTAAATGGATACTTTGCGCAACTAAAACCCTAACCCCATGGGCGGGGAGGGTGGGCCCAAGGATCAATCACTGAAACTATGACGTACGACTACTCACGACCCATTACTTCGGGATGGACCCAAACCAGGGCCGCAACTGATTTACATCAGTGGCCCATGCAAAGTCACTGATCAGCAACTTACATCCAAAAGGCACAATTCCCGACGCTACGCGGGGGATAAGTCCATTGCGCACTTTACGACAAGAGAGAACTACAATGACAGAGAAACCAGAGCAACAACACCAAAACTATCTCACCACGACGATAGAGGCACGACTTTCACCAGACTCTTTAAAAATTTCCCCGGGGGTTCCTGACTACGCGCCGGCTTCACTCCGAGACCTTTTGGTTGGAGCTCTGATGGATGAAGCATCTTCTGCCTCGCAGTCAGGTTCTGATAATCCCAATGAGATACATACATCTTTTGATCTGACAGATTGAAGGACAAGATTTTAAAATTAAAACACACCAGCATTGAAAGACGATGTTCGTCAAAAGACCCATGAAGTTCCCATACATTTCAAACCCAAAACACCACCAGTATAACTACAACGATAAAAGATCCCTTAAACTGAAAGAAAACTTACACCAAGAACTCTGAACAAAGACCCAATAGCACATTACTTCTGAGAACACCCTCTGCGACGCTTTCTTGCAACGCCCCGACAAAATCGTCACAAGTGACCCAGACGTCCACACACCTGGCAGGGCTTCGGAGCGCTTGGGAACGATGACTTCTTGTGACCCCGCTTGCCACACTGATAACACACAATAGTCTCTCGCTCCGAAGAGGTTGATGAAAGATCTCGAGGCCTCTTGATTCCACGACCTGATCCATCCACTTCCATTTGCTTACTCATCTCCTTTCCAGAACCTTCACCAGTGCTCATAGGGATCGAAGGAGGGAGAACTACTTCGAGCACTCCTGCCATCGCAGCTTCGATACGAAAAGCTTGTCTTGCCACATCAACAAAAGAAGTCAGGTTGGACTCTGACACCTTCGACTGCAGATCAGGGCGGAGACCCGCCTCGAAGTGTCAAGCCTTCACGGGGTCATTTGTGGCATACTCTGAATCATAAGGTACTAAATCTACAAAGCGCTGGAAATATTCCAACACGGATCTGTCGCCCTGCTGCAGACAACACATCTCCATCCCCTTTCTCACCCTTTCTTCCTCAGAGAAATACTGACGAATGAACGAGGCCTTGAAAAACTCCCAAGTAACCTCTTGACGGGGCTTGTTCCGAGACACTGACTTCCACCACATCCACGGTGAACCTTCAAGCATGAAGGTCGCAAACTTGACCTTCAGCGACTCGGGCAACCCAATGAGGTTAAAGTCCCTTTCAATCTTCCGCATCCACTCCTCTTCCACGGAAGTTTCTACTTGACCATAGAAGAGAGGTGGATCGAGCTTCCGAAAATCAAGCATAAAATCCTTAGGTTGATCAACCGCACTACAATCACCCATCGAAGCCTCAAAGGGATAACCGCTGGACAAGGAAAAGTCAAAAACCCAATCAACGCCAACTCAACGAATGAATAAAAATCTCAAAATCAAACACTTCATAGGTGACAAGCTTGAAATCCGAGGAAACCAGTTATCATAACATCAAAACTTTTCTCTTTGAAAATATCTTTAATTTAGAACAAGCTTAGTGGGTTAAAACTTCGCCATTGGTATTCTTTAGAGCCTCACTCACATGCATGTATCTGTGCCACCCAGGGCATCCATCCACCATACCAGATATCCATCCACATTTCCAACATACCAAAATGCATGTGAGTACTCATCGGAACACCAAGGCCAAAACAAAGCAACTTCATTTTCCAAAAACAATTTATTCGTACCACTTCTTTTAAAACAATATACAAATTTAACATGTCATTTCAAACAACCATTTTTTTTTCAAAACCAACTTTTCTAATTCAAACCACTTTCAAAAATCAAGGGGGACCCCAAAACAACTCAAACAGGGGACTAGTGTCAATGGGTGTCTTGACCATATGGTTGGCGACCATATGCCAAACACGTCACTAACACAGAGAGCCTTCTTGGGCCATGCCCCTAGCTCTGCATGGCTTGCCAGGCCGTGCGGGTTAGGAGGACTAGTGGCCCAACTCCCTTTGTCGTATCCCAATCGCAAAACATTTCCATAAAAACCCAAACAAACCAATTAAACCGGACTTCCCATGGAAACCTGAGGATCAGTACGGGCAAGAGTTCGCGACGCTCTTCTCGCACCTACCCCTCAAGTCCCGACAATCCTACTCCATCTACCTTGACATCCCAAGTAACAAAGGGCGCTCTGAAAAGTGAGGTCTGCTAAGAGAAAACCTCCTCTAATACCATTTTGTCACGAACCAACCCGGGTCGACCCTGAACCGGTCACCCGAGCCAGTCCGCGACATGGCCCGAGAGGCGTTCCCGATCCTCCCGGGCTGGCGACAAGCGCCAGGGCATCATTAGAGACTGTGGGAACGATTTCGCCCAATATAAATAAATAAGACAGTGAAAATAATACAGAGCAGCGCAGAAAAGATAACCAAAACAAAGTGACTAAACATGAACAAACAGGAAACGAACTAACCAAACACGACGTCCGAACAAACTCCGTGCGACCTCGTGGGTCGCTCTCCGACTCAACGATCAAGTGTCGCCCTAGGCGAGCGCACTCAAGCTATAGCCTGCACAAACACTAAAAACAGAAAACAACTATAGGCGTGAGTATTAAAACTCAGTAGGGTAGCCCGGTATCTATTCCCAATGCACTACCTTTAAAATAAAAGAAACATCATTTCAAGTTTGAACTACAATCTATAAAAGTATGTTTTTAATAATATTCTACTTAAAAACAAAGTACGAACCATTGCCCTTAGCCATTTTCCAAATTCGTGTTCATTTCATTAGTGCCAATGACATTTCAGGAAAAGGGGAAAGTGATGTTTAAATTTTCAAATTTGTATAAAAGGGATTAAACACTTCCATTTGAAAACAATTTTTAGAAACCCATTAAAAAGCAATTTATCAGTTTCCAAGGAAAACAATATGCCAGAATGCACAAAGTAAAACATACAGCAAAGGCAATATAAGTATACACGTGAGCATCATAATCATTACTGCAAGCTACAAAAGCTGAATAGACATGGGTGAACCTAGGAGATCGAGAATAAACCAGAAGACACCAATACATGAGAAATCATCCTTATTGACATGTCACGATGAAATCAAAACGCACAAAACGCTCGACCATCCACTCACAGGCAGGTCGAGGGCAAATCCCATAGTAATAAACCCAATATATCCACCTACTATGGGCCACTGGTCAGTACCATAACCTACCAGTGCAGCAATCGTTCTTAGAATATTCTCTCAATATGCCAGATTCCCATGTCTCAAGTGTTTAAGAAAAAGGGGTGAGCCAACCGATGCCAACCGAGCATCCAATCAGATATATCTATATATAAAGAACAACAGGCATTCCCCGAGCCACTCCATGGGACAACCTCTTGCCTTTAACTACTCAAGTACCCGGGAGCCTCTAAGCGCGGCCTCCCAAACAATCCATTGCAACCAAGGCATGAGAGTCTCCCTAAGAGGGTTTTTATCAAAACATTTTTATCGCTTTCCATAAAGTGCCAAACGGGCATTTAATACATTTCACAAACACTACTCAAAGACAGGTACAACTTCTTTATGAGACAAAATCCAGTTTAAAACCGTTTAAAGAACCCCAAAACACTACTTCACAGGTTGCCAGTATTTTTATAAACCAAACCAAACCATTTTCTTTTCCAAATAAACTTTAAGAGCCAACCGGGCAATTTCTCAAACGAACCAAAGTATTTGTTCACGCATCAAAAGAAATCATTTCTCATTAAACCAGAACTCTATTTTATATTTCGTGAATTATGTTTAAAATCCAAACGGGCATTCTTTCATTATTGGGTGTCCGCTCGTCAAAAGGATGTGTCATGTGTCGTGTATAAAATAAACAGCTCCTTTTGACATTAAATAACCATTTAAAAATTAACCATCTTATATTAAAAATTAATTATAGTATATTATCACTTATTTATAAAATATTTATTTCGAACAACTAGTGTGCGCAAACAGCATGAAATAATATAACTTAAATTTCAAAAGCAGTGCAAAGGGAACCTACCTCAAAACCAAGCGCGTCGACACAACAACCTCGGATCCAAGGCGCGATGACACGACGTGTGTCCGAAACCACGTGACAAGGTCTAACACTCTGCATAGTCAGTACTAAGGACTCAGACACATACAAAAACTCACTAGAGCATTCGAAACCAAGCAGCGGGAATAAACGCTCACCTTGAAACTAAAGCGCGGTGACGACGGAACCTCAAAAACAAGGCGCGGCGGTGGCGCTCACTTGGAAACGCCCTGCGCGGGTCCTCAAACAATAATCCTACCAAAATAAACATAAAAAGATAACCCCCAACAAAAAAGGCCAAAGCGAGAATAATAATAATAATAATAATAATAATAATAATAATAATAATAATAATAATAATAACACCAATAATAAGATTAATAATAATAATAATAATAATAATAATAACAATAATGAGAATCATAATAATAATAGTAGTAGTAGTAATAATGATAAAAATATGAAAAATAATAGTAAAAATAATAATAGTAAAAAGGATAATAATAACAATAATAATAATAATAATAATAATAACAATAATAATAAAATTAATAATAATAATAATAATAATAATAATAATAACAATAATAATAAAATTAGTATTAATAATAATAATAATGAAAATAATAATGATAATAATAATAATAGTAATAAAGTTAATAATAATAATAATAATAATAAAGTTAATAATAATAATAATAATAACATATTAATAATAATAATAATAATAAGATAATAGCATAATATAATAATGATAATAATATTAGTAATAGTAAAATATTTGCACTATAATATTAATAATAATATTATTGCTAATATGAAAAAGAAACAAAGACAAAACGTAATAGAAAGAAAATGAAAAAAAAAAGCTTACAGTGTAGGGGGAAGGGAACGCGCAGGGTGGGGGTCGCCGGACGGCGGTCCGTCGGACAGGCGGCAGGAGCAGGGCCGGCGGCGCTGTGATTTGTGCGGCGGGAGGAGAGGCCGAACGGGGGGGGAGACTGCAGCGGCGGCTGCAGAGTGCGGAGGCCGGGACGGAGGCCGGAGGGCAGGCTGAGAGGGGCGGAGCGCCGGAGGGCCGGGATGAGCAGGCGGCGCCGGGAGGCTGCGGATCGGCGAGGTGCAGGGGGAGAGGAGCGGTCGGGGCGACGCGGCGCTGCGCTGGGGCGGGGAGCGGCGGAGAGGGAGGTCGGGTCCAGGCCGGTGCTACAGGGGAAGGAGGCGCCGGGCTTCTACGCTGAGGAGGGTAACGGGAAGGCGCCACAGAGGCTATGGGAAGAAGAAGAAAGAAAGAAGAAAAATAAAAGAAAATATGAAAAGAGAAAAAAAACACACGGGAGAGAGAGAGACCAGGGGGGAGAGCAGGGGAGTTCAGTGCGGCCGGAAGGGGGGGTGTCGTGCGGTTCTGCCGTGGGTGCAGCAGGGGGTGCGGCTCATGCGGGAGGACGCCGGAGGGCTGGTGTGGAGAAACGGCGCTGGGTGCTGCGGGTGCTGCTGCGGACGAGGCCGGGTGCTGGTGGGATGTTGTGTGAAGAAGGAAGCAGGGGAGGTCGTTGCGCTAGGAGGGGAGGCCGAGCGGTGCAAGGGAGAGCAGGCGCTGCTGGGTGCGAGGTGAAGCAGGAGGCTAAGGAAGGAGGAAGCAAGGGAGATGCTCCTCGCTGCAAAAGGGGAGAGCAATAGGAGTGTGGCGGCGCACAGCGCTACGGAAAGGAGAAAAGGGGGAGAGGCGGTGGGCCGCTAGGGTTAGCAATAAAATAGGGGGGAAATAAATAAAATAAAATAAAATAAAACCAAATAATAATTATAAATGAATTAAATAATAATAATAATAATACATAATATTACTAAAGTATAATGATAGAAATAAAACTAATGAAATCACTCATTTATTTATAAAATTAACAACTTTAGTTTTCATCAAGGATAGAAATAGTAAAATTTCTAATAGCCATAAAAATATTAAAAGACAATCTAAATTGACATTTCTAATTTATTTTTATTTCCTCTAAGCCGAAGAGGCCACGCGGTTGCATGGGCGAAGCCGCGCGGTGTCGCGCTCTACCCGCGCTTCCGACGACGTCGAACCCAAGATGCATACTTTTTTATCAAAACTCAAAACTTTCATCCGACTGAACGTGAACCGTAGCAAAAATAATTTAAAGCCAAAGAAATCATAAAATAAAATAAACGCACGGTTTGGGGTGCGACATCCATGATCTAAATGGAGACTTCCTAATCGAGATCATGGAATTAACATATTGTTTAATTGTGTATTTTGAATCCATATTCTTCATGGATAGTTACTCTTAGTATATTAAAATAATTATGGTTCCTGAATATGAATCAAATTAAAAATTAAAATCACCCCATTGTATGTACTTCAATCAGGTGGTGCTCTATAACCAGAACAATGTTACAACCACCTATTACTCTATAAAAAATACATCTTTAGAAAGCTCATTATGATTAATGTGGAATGATACGTATATGTCATCTTAGTGAAATATTTATGATGTCATGATAATAATTCTAAAATCAAATTTTTGTTGACTAAACTATGTAGACAGAACTTAAAGGTGTACTTATGAAATGTACATTTATTGTCACATCAATGAAAATAATAAGATTTATGTTTTTACACTAAGGCATTAATGTTAATTCTAAAAATAATTGGGAAATCCAGGATGATCCACATCTAAGAAACCATGGTGATTTATGACATTTTAAAGTGAACCTCACCAATAACAGACGTTTCATTATGAAACACATTAAAAAATTCATTCCTTTCAAATAATTGATGAGAAAAGGTGAATCTTACCATTGTTATAATTATTTAATGATTAAATCAATATATTAATGAAATATCTCTAACACCCTCCAATTTTAACACCCCCCATTGAATGAAAAGCTCTAACCCTCTATGTAAAAGACTTCGAGTGGACACTTGGTTCCATTAAATCACAATAAATGGAAATGGAAATAAAAATATTCTATATTTTATTTTGGTGTACTCTATAGGAAATTGAGGGTTGTTACATCAAGGTCACGAAGAATTAAATCACCCTAATAGCTATGGTATAGATTAAACATCACTGATAATAGTAACATAAAATCTATCACATATTCCAAATTAATATAGAAAATTATATAATCAATCATCATACATTGACTTGTAATTTGGTTAAATACTTAATCATATTATAGGAATTTGATTTAAAATTTATCTCCTATATGTTATTTAAAGAGTAGGACACCAATGAATTTTTATCCACTGATCCATTATTAGGGTATTGTTCTATGAATATATATCCTTTTAATAAGGAATTTTTAAACATCATCCAAACATAAAAGGAATGGGGGTTACATTTTCACCAAACATCATAGATCCCATCTATTATAATAATAATGAAAGCGAAATTTAATTTGGTTGACCATGGAATTATTTTAGTTAAGCATTCTATTTAAAATTTTCATATGAAAATTTTAAAATAAAATATTTAGATAATTTTATCTACTAAACCATCTCCAAAAACAATGATAGGCATTTGATATTTCTTTTTAAAATATTTTTAACAAAATTGTGAATATTAACTACTTTTTAATTATAGAATCATTTATTAAATTATTATTTAAGAGATTTTTATTCATCAGGGATTTAATGACATTTAATTGGATTCTAAAAAATAATTCTCCAAATGAATTTTGTGTTATATGAAAATAATAAAATTGGAGGACAATGAGATTATTATTTTTATTTTCATTTTCGTTGTACAATACAACTATTTCATGGAAATTTACAATTGTGGTGTCTCTCATTATGAACATAATTGGTAAATCTATATATAATTATATTACATATTAATTTTCATAGAATCATTTGTAAACAAATTAAAAATATATCATTCACATAGATGATTTATGTATACTATTAGAATTCTCTCTGGCTAGATACATCATTACATTTGATAATTTGTAATGATATTTTTCATGTATAGTTACATTATATTCAAAATATATTTTTCAGTTTCAATAAAGATGACTTCTAATATCGTATAATTTTTTATTAAATTACTTTAAACTTACGTAATTAAATTAGAAAGGTGTAATTATTTACTCCCTATTTTTCCTCCTGAAATCGGTTTACATTAATCCACATTAAATTAATTTACATTCATCTTTATATATATTCTATTGTTGTTCATTATTACCATAATTAACATTCATCTGTCTCCCCTTAAAATATGTTTGAAAAAAATCTCTATCTATATATATTTTAAAAAATTTAAGCATTAGTATTTCATTTAGGATGGTTAGCAGACATATTTTTTCTAGGATAATACACATAAAAATTTTATTATTCGTCTATTACTTAAAATTGTTTTTTAATTCATTATCAATTCATTTACCAATTGTTGATATTTTATAATTCATTTAACAACTGGCCAAATTGGTATCATTATGTTATTTAATATATATATATAATTACATGATTCACATAAATGGATATTAAATATATTTAGATGAATATTATTTATATTAAACAAACACATGAATGAGGACAACTATATTTTAGTGCCTTTTGGAAACTCAGAACACAATATTCTTAATTCATGAATGATTTTAAATGTCTCCCATAATGATCTTCCCCAGTAATACTCACACATAAAACCACTTTTTATAACTTGGGAAATGAAACATAAGAATTGTTGAGCTCATATTCATTGAAAGGGTAAATAAATGAGATATGAAAGTTTTACATGAATATATGGGCATAAGCTAATGATAATAACATTTTAAAACCATACCTTAAATGTCTAATATCAAAATCATGTTTCATAGTATATCAAATAGGTCTATATAAGTCATTAATAACAATATAATTAATGATCATGATCTATGCTATAATTAAATTGGTATAATACATAGAATTGTGACATAATAATAAGCCTAGAAAATTATCCCATTTGCCATCATATCTCTTTTCAAAAACATTTATGGTGACTTTATGGGAATTTATTCCTTATGAGAGGGACACACTACCAATACCAATGGAATCCCATTCCCCATAGTGGAATTGGTTCACTCCCCAAAATATCATAGTAATTGATATTCCATCCCAATACCATCATAGTAAAAATAGTGCCATACTAAATCAGGTTAACTTTCCATTCCATTATTTTCATAATAAATTAAGTCCAATCATCATTACATCTAATTCATAATAAACTATTTTAACTCCCCATTTCAGCCATATATTTTTCATGATCTATAAATTTTTACCCAATTAAATGCAGGTAGATATAGTTCCAACTCATTATTGGTTTGAACATAACCACCTTCAATGTTTCTAAAATAAAAACTGTCACACAATTAAAATCATAAATATGTGTTACAAAATATCACAAAACAATCACCATATCATAACCCTTGAAATGAAATAAGTTTCATAATTATTTAACCATATAATAAATTTTATCATTTCATCATTTCATCATATCATTACTAATGAATAAATAATATGGGTTCATAATATTTCAATCATGGTATAACCCATTGGAATGAACTGGATTTCATAAACATCTTTTCAATATGAATCATTCAAATAAAGAAGAGCAGTGGAATACTTGGATAGTATACCTATTAAAAAATAATTAACATCATAATATTTCATATCATATTAAATTATAATTTTAAAAGATCATTTTAATAATTTCAAAAAGGAATATTGAATTTCGTTGAAAATAATTTTTCTAAAACATAATTTTTTGAAAATCAATTAAATTGAAAATGACCACCAAAAAATTAAAAAATTATCTTAAAAATAATATAAAACATTCCCTGAGTAATGTATAATTTTTTAATAGAATAAAAATAAAAACAATTTTTAAATCTTTTATAAAAGAAAAGGATTTGGAAGAAAAAGTTTTTTTGACAAAGAAGGTGATTTTTCAGTAAAACATTCACATTGAACTCTTGAGAATATAAAAATAAAAAAATGAAGGGAAAAGAAGTATTATAATGGAATTAAAATATAATAAGAGAATTCATTAGTTTCTTGAGATATATATCATAATATTTGGTCAATGGGAGCATAATTATAAACAATATTGATAAACAATGAGATTGTAATTGAAAATCATTACCAATTTGTTAACATTGAATCATAAATCCAAATAAATAATGACATTAAATGAAAATTAAAATATCAATAAAATACTAATAATCATTATATAACATTTCAAATAGGAAGTATATACACCTCATAGAAGGGGACCAGTTCATAACATAACTTATCTCCTAGAGAATCCAAATCGAGAAACAAATACCATGTAAATTTGTTAACTTTTGAACCATAATACCCTAGAAATAGAGATCCTAAAATAAATATTTAAATCACCATAATTTTTAGGATAAAAATAATAAAATAAATTTATACCTAGTATATACACAACAAAACATAAATAGGTTTTGAATATAGATTTTGTCCCAAATAAGTAAAAAGTGAGAAAAAAATATCTTACCATAAGACTTGAATTCTGTAATAATCATTCAAAACTCATGTATAATAAATATATGTTCATTATAAACCGATTGTAGAACCATATTAATATATATAATACAATATATTATTAACACATTCCCTTTAATTATCTCTTTATTAACAATTTCTTGTAAAATTCATGTGTCAGACAATAACTAATTCATTTTTCATGTATGTTTTTACTTGTAATTTATTGGCCCTCCAACTATGATCATGGTTTCATAATCTCCAAAATTTAAACTTTTATATAGATATCATATATATCAATTATATATGTATTTAGATTAATCTATAAAATTTAGTGATAGGAAATGAAAAACACTTTTATTGGGGATGGTAGGTCATACATACACTTGAACATTGTTTATATTTTCTCTTCATATTAAATAAATATAAGTAAATGATATATATATATATATATATTATCATTGTAGAAAATATTTTAGTTAATATAATACAAATATTTTTTAAAAATAATCTTTAATAACATCTATGTTAAAAATTAATGAATCTCATTGATTTTCGTGGCAGTCGTATGCCATTTATACGAACGATGTTATTATATTCCAATAAAATAGAAAATATTACGGTATGTGTGATATTATATTTTCAGAATAATAATATCATAAAAAAATAACATATGTATATGTGATTTTTAAACATCATATCCATCATTATGTTCACACTCAAGAGGTACTAATGCAAAAACAACTGACATCAACTCGGGAGCTGGTAGTTCACCATAACCACGATTGATGATTTCGTCATCCATTTGAAGGTTATGGAGATAGGTTTAAGTTGCTTCCTTAAGAGAAAAACGTCTATATATATTTAATATCATTATTTGGTTATATCAAAATAGTATATTAATAATTAATGGATAAGGATGATGAAATAAAATAGAAATTATTATTGACCAATAATAATTCTTTTTGGGTGAGAGGAGTGAATTGGATAGGTTATTTGTGTAGGGGTTGTTCGACCCAAATGGATTGAAATGTGTAAATAAATGATGGTAGTGGGTGTCATTTTATAGTTGAGGGGAAGTTATATTTTTTTATATAACCAAAATTATTCACTATTTTTTGGTCAATCTAACATCAAGTGGCTGAAAATTTTATTATTATTGGTGTTAAGGGATTATATATTCATTACACCCCTCCATCACAAAATAAAACACATGTTTGTAACATTTTGTTCCTTAACTTCTACCATTTCATTTTTCACAATGTTATCCAGTCATTTTAAACTAGGTAATTAATCCTTTATCCCTAAATTAAAATTACATTTTTTTGATAATTTATACCCACAAATTATAAATATTAAATCAAATTTATGAAATAAAAAAAACATGTCTCTTCAAAATTAATTTTATCATAAGCACACCTAACGTGAAAAATGTAGTTATAATCATAACGATAATAGTAGACTTTTTATTATTTTGAGGTAAATATAATCATTATAAAAAAAATCATCCATGAAGGGAAGATATTTTATATTAAATATAATTCGAAAATCATTTGTTTGAATATACAATTTTTTAAAAATTAAATCATTTAATAAATCTTAATTTATCATAAAATATCATTAATATAAATTTTGAACTTATTATTTTATATTGAATTTAAAAATAATTAAGATTATTATGGAATTAAAATATATTATTGAAACACATTTTTAACATTATATATTCATGTATATAAATAATGGAACACAATAATTCATTCATTTGACTTCACTTCCAATAAATTTTGTATCATTTATTTTATTTAATCATAACAAAATAATAAATGTGTTGAATTTTCTTAAACATTTTAAGTAATTTTTTCATCACAATAACATAAAATAAATTATCATTATAAAAAACTCATTCCCTTTAAAATATATATTTATATGGGAAAATAAGACGTTTTTCATATCACATGGCATTATAGATATTAAAAAATTGGAGGGCCTTTTTTCATTTTTGTTGGAAAAATTATTATATTGTTCAGTTGATTTGGGAAATTTCCCAAAAACATATAAAAAGTAATCATATGGTTTAAAGGGTTAATCAATTTCTAAAAAATGTGTTTTGGGCCAACTTTTATATCATTTTAACACTTATCTTCCTAGTTTAACCCCTTGATAAACTCATTTTTATCTTAATCGCACTTATTAATTGTTACTACATTCAATATTAATTTTGGTTATAAATGTAGTTGAACCAATGAAATAATATAAATTATCTTAATTTAAAAATTTAAAACTTTTTTTATAAATTCCATTCACATATATGGAATATTTTAATTTAGAATTAATCTTTAAGACACGATGAGATAACGCGGTTTTAATGGGAAATTAATAAATAGGTTAAAAAGTTTTCATATCTAAATTCATTGTAAAAATGGATCGAATGAACTAAATTTGGTTAATTTAATTCCAATTTTTCTGATATTTCTTTAAAAAAAATATAAAATATAAAATAACTTTTTTAAAATTAATTAAACAAAAAGGTAGTTTCAATTAAAATTCATTATTTTTCACTATTTACCAAAAAATGATAATTTTAATAATAAATTCCAAAAAATTATCCCTAAGATTATTTAATATTTAAATTCCAAAAAAAAAATTCTCTATGAAATCATGATTATAAAAAGTATAAAAAAACATAAAATAAGTGCACCAAAAAATGAGAGAAAGCTGGTTTTTAGAGTCATAATGTGTTGAAGCATGAAATTGGATTTATTATTGTCTTTTTTATAGAAAACACATAATATTGATTTAAAAATATTACTGAATATACACTATAAATATTTCCACAAAATTAATCATCAAAAATGGTTTTTTTTATTTTATTGATGTTGAACACATTTGGGTTCATAAAAAATTATTTTCCGAAAAAAACATTCCTTCATTTTCAATTATATTGTGTTATCCATTCTGAATAATTGGTTAGAAAATAATTCATTATATATATACACGAATAAATCATATTTTAATAATTTAGTTAATCGATTTCATACCCACCATTCCATCATATAGTTGATTACTATTATATTAAATAAAAATATTTAAATTGAATGTCACCTTCCATTGAAACTCAGATGATTCTTATAATTCATGACATTCTCAGGATTGTGGGTAACATAATACAATCATTGTTTATCAGGTTACACATGATAAAATAATTTGTTACACGTGATATAAAATGTTAAAAAATTAAATATATTTGAAAAAACTATTTCACAAAATCTCCGATTGCTATATTCTACAACCCATAAAATGAATTGCAACTTCAAAATTCGTCACATGAATATATGTTTATCATTTTAATATTACATCAATGAAACCAACATCACAAAATTGGTTAATAAATAATTCTATTAAATAATATACAATGTTTTCTAAAGTTAATCTATAATACCCTAAAGCCCTGGATCTTGTGGAAGCCGGCCCTGCAAATTTATTATATAAAAAGGTAAAAAGATGTCACGAAAACAAGGGATTCTTACAAAAGTGGGAGTATATCTCACCACATCTATCATCCTCAACAAAAGATTAATAGTAGTTCGGCATCACGAAAGACCACCTTTCGCCCATGTCAATGACCGCCTGTCTCACCAGGGCATCCACCACCTGGTTGGCCTCCCGGTAGGCATGAGAAACAACCATATGAACTTGAGAAGCTTTATCAAGACAATCAACCCTTTGAGGTAGCACTTTCTAAGGCACACAACATGTTCTTGTTTTTAGCGCATGCACCTCCATTTCCGAGTCAGATTCCAGCCAAATTCTGCTCCAATTGTATTGTATTGCATACCTTATTTCATGAATGACCGCCCATAATTCTACATCCTATGCATTGACGACCCCAACATAATGGAAGAATCATCCATTCACGAAGCCGCGACATGTGAGGAAGACTCCCCAGCAGCCCGATGGACCTCGTGCGCCCGAGGCAGCTCCGTCGACATTCACATTGATGCGTGGGGCAATTGGAGGTATCCATTGGATAAACATGAGCATCCGGGGCCTTCGCGGCTTCCCAACAACACCAAGTGATCTATGAATTTGCAGTTCAGAAACATCATTAAACATCGTCCCTTCCTGGACAAGATAAGCTGCATAAACTTCCCTATGGATAGCCACCATTCCTCGCTGCATAGCATTGTACGCCCTGTCAAAGAGGGTCGAGTTCCAGGATTCCCATAGAGCTGCAAATATTGCAGCAATAGCCACAAGCTAGAGTTGCTGGACCTGCTCACTGTAGTGCGCCATAGGCAAAAATGCTAGCAACTCAGTAACAGATGTATATTGGCTCATATTATAGCCAAACAGGTATCCAATATATGACCAAAGCCGTTTGGCTTGATCGCATTCTAGAAAAATGTGTTGCATTGTCTCCTTGGCACACAAGCAGAAAGGGCATGTCGAGGCCAGGTAGAGGCTAGCTTACTTGAGCTGTGCTGAGAGTGGGAGATAGCCTTTCCAGATTCTCCATAGCATCATGAATCTGGAATGCCGGATACATCGAATTCTGAACCTCATCAGCCAGGCAGGGGGGTGGGAAGAACCCCCACATTCAAGCCAGTAAAAGTCACGACAGTTGAAAATCCCAGTTCTGGTATGTTTCCATATTAAAGTATCACAGTCCATGAATTTGTAGGACAAAATTTCATTTTTCACTTGGGAGGGAATTATAATTTCAGCAGATTGCAAATGAAGGAGGAGCTCTGAAATGGAGAGTCACGTAATATCGGGTGTCATAGCTAGGTCTTGAAGAGGATGCTCAAGCCAGTTCATATTCCAGCAATTAAGGGTGGAGGTTCTATAAACCAACCATTTTGTGTCATCCATTATATTTGTGAAAGCATGTTTAAGGGCCAACCAGAATGATGAAGCAAGGTGGTATTTGTACCCATAATGCAGTCTTTTTGAATATCTCTATACAAGGAAGTCATCCAAACAATCCTCAGATAACAGACTCCGTGTAAAGTTCCCAATCATTACATCATTGAAGGTTCTGAGGTCTTTGACACCAAGGCCTCCCAGTCCAACCGCCTTGATGCACTATTTCTATGCAACAGTGACGAATTTCTTCTGATGAATTGACCATGTCCAGATGAAGTTATGAATCATACATTGAATTTCTTTAATGAGTCCTTTGGGCCATCTGTACAAAGAGAAGGAGTAGACAAATTTAGAGGTGATCACTGAGTTGACTAGGAATACCCTGCCAGCCATTGACATGGCCTTTCCTTTCCAACTAGCAAGGTGACTGGTGATTCCTGCATATGTATTCAGCAGGTATTCCCTCTTTACTTTCCCCCAGAATAAGGGGACACCCAGGTATTGAAATGGCAAGGATCCCCGCTTTACCCCAATATAATTTATGTTCCTGTTTCCCTTCCTTGCCATAACTCCATTACCAAAGACCATGAAGTATTTATCCCAGCTGATTGCATGTCCCACCACTTCCTCATAGTGATTGAATAAGGCTTTAATTGTTGATATATTCCTCTTGGAGGCTTGACCAAACATCAGGATATCATCTGCATACAAAAGGTGAGATGGAGCATGAAAATTTATTCCAGCCTTAATTCTCTTGTAGAAGTCCATGTGAGCAAGTTAATTAATGCATCTTCTGAGATAGTCCTCCGCTATAGAAAAAAGAATGCCAGAATGAGGATCACCTTGCCTCACACCCCTCGTGCAAGGAAAGAATCCTCTAGGAACACCATTGATGAGAATGTATAGCCATGATGATTCAAGAATGGTGCTAATCATGTTGATGAAGGCACGAGAGAAACAAATATCTTCTAAGCACATCATGTAAAATGCTCCATTTGAGAGTATCAAATGCCTTGGAGATGTCAATTTTGAGAGCAAAATTTCCATCCTTTACATTCTTCCTCATTAGGTTGACACTTTCAGAGGCCATGAAGAGGCACCTTTGAATGCTTCTCCCATGTACAAAAGCAAATTGATTTGCAGTGATCATATCAACCACCATTCCTCCCATCCTATTCACCAGAATTTTACTGATAAGTCTGTGCATAGTATTCCCAAGAGCAATCAGCCTGATGTCTTTTATCTCATGGACAATTTCTTTCTTAGGAATGAGAGTGAGGAAACAAGAGTTCAGGCCATGCGGCAAATAAGAGTGCGAGAAGAAATCCTTAATTGCTTGAATGTTTTCATCCTGTAAAATATCCCAATAGAACATGAAAAATTTGTTAGTGAACCCATTCGGGCCAGGGGCACTCTCCAAATTAAGGGATTAGAGGGCAGCCCTGATTTCCTCCTTACATGGAGAGGCAGTTAGTAACTGGTTCATACGTGCATCAATGCAAGGATTGATATTTTCCACCATCTTGTGGGTATTATCCTACCCATCTTCATTGTATATCCCTTTGAAGTGCTCAACAACCTCTGCAATCTCATTTTCATCGGTGTACAAGTGCCCAATAAGGCTGATGACTTTGTCACCTGCACATGCCCTTTTCTCCTTATGCAATCTATAGAAGAATGTAGAGTTCCTATCTCCATCCTTTAACCATCTCACATTTAACTGGTTTTTAACCAGCCTTTCCTTGATAATTAAAAGGTCATCCAGCTTGTTTTGAGCCATGTATTCCTCCCTCGAAATGGTGGGTTGGTGCACATTTCTAATCTGTATGCGAGCAAGTTCCTCCTCCGAAGACATGATGTCATCATCAATTTTTGAAAAAGATTTCTTGCTCCACTCTCTAAGGAGCCCCTTAAGATGCTTAAGCTTCACAGCTAACATTTTCATTGGGCTCCCAATAAGGTTAATTGCCCAAGCCTCCAGAACAATTTCTCTACATCCTGGAATCATGATCCATCCATTGTTAAATCTAAAAGGTAAAGGGGCTGACCTTGCCTGCTGCATGTTGACATCCACAACCATAGGGTTATGATCAGAGTGGTGCTTGAGAAATGTGAAACCAGAGACCCCATGGGCATCACTGTGATCGTCAATTTGGACAAATCATCTGTCAAGTTCACTGGCCTGCATCCCATGACAGGTGTACCTACTCCATGTGAAATCAGCCCCAGCAACTGGGACATCAACCAAGTTGCATTCATCAATGAATTCATTAAAATCAGAAGTAGCGACCCTGTTGAAATTGCCTCCAGTTTTTTGCTTAGGTCTTAGTACACTGTTGAAATCACCAATGATAATACATTTTTGACTCCTCTGCCTAAGGGATACATTCAATTCCTCCCATAGGTCCCTTCTCTTGATGTATGAGGTGGAGGCATACACAAAAGATGCTGACAAAACATGACCAGCTATGTTGCAGGAAATGGAAATACTTTGTTGCCCTTGCTCACAAGAGATGATCTGAATTGAATCATGCCTAAGGACCCACAAGTGGTCCACTGTAGATGTATGAGATTTACTCAAAAAAAATGTTAACCAAGAGAGCCCCACTTAAAGCCGTTCCTGTTTTCAAACAGGGATTTTGGTTCAGCAATTCCAACATGTAACGACTTATTGGCCATAATATAAAGTCTAAGGGTTGTGGTAGTAAGGGTGTTTCTCAGCCCTTGACAGTTCTAGTAGAAGATCCTCATTTGTTATGGGCCTTGCCCCTTGTCCAAGGTCCCTCCTTTCCTTCCAATGAGTCATGGACTTTTCCATTCCTCCCTTTTCCTCTTTGGCCCCCTTTTAGACTCATATCAGGTCTTGGACTGTCATGACCTGCCCTGTTTTCATGGGATAGTGTGCTCATATTTTTCTCATTCCCATCACCACTAGAGATTGTGTGGGGTGAGTTAGTGGCTCTAGGGAACTATTTGGGTCCATCAATGGAGACCTCTGCCTCCTCCCCTTGGTTGATAGTAACAACATGGAGTGGAGCTTCCTCTACCTCTTATGACCAGAGATTACCACTCAAAGGCATGAATGTATTTTTAGATGTTATGTGTGATGGGTCACTACCCACATCTAGCTTTTTTCGGGGAGCCATGGAGGGGAGAATTTGTGTGAAGTTCCCACCTGGATCAAAGGCTGGTTGCTGATCATTGTGAGCACCATCATCAGCGCCTTTGGAGGGTTTAGGTGATCCAAACATGGTATCATCTGGAGCTACTTCCTCCAAATGTTCAACTGAGGTCCTTTCCACAGGGACAGTGTCACTGGGCACATGGGGATAGACCTGCTATCTCGGTTGATTCCCCACCTCCATTATGGTGTCATTACAGAGGGGAAGGACCATACCATTGGCACCATTAGCCAGGCCCTCTGCAACCGGGGTCACTGGCTTATGTACTGTTCCATTGGGATCCTTGTATTTTCCCATGTTCTGCTTGTCATCCATGGATCCCTGTCCTACAGCAGGTCTTCCTATATGATCTGGGACAGGTTCAAACGCCTCTTCAGGTTCATCATTCTGGAGGTCCGAGGGAATCTTTTCCTTGCCCTTTCGCATTCTATAAGAGCTTTCATCATGTCCTTTCACCTTGCAATAGCTGCATTCCTTATCCCTCCTGCATTTTGAACTTAAGTGTCTAAAGAAACAGCAGTTTAAACAGAACTTGGGCTTCCTCTCATAGAGGATTTCAAGATTCATGCTGTCATCCATCATTGTAAGAATCACCTCCTCTATAAGTGTGTTATCCATATCGACTTCAACCAGGATTCAGGCGCAATGCCCAAACTGTGGATTGTCTGTTTGTCTATCCATTCGGATGGGGTTACCCACCACTGAGGCAATATCCTATAGGGTCCTTGGATGCCAATATAGGCAGTTTGATTTACAGATTCTAATCCATAGTTGGGAGTAGGTATTCCTAACATTCAAGGGATTTAAATTTCGGTGCCATTCCTGTATATTTAAGAATCCAGGGTTGAGGGAGACAATACCTTTGCTCCACGCTTTGCTTTTTCATTCATACTAGGGGAAGACAACATGATAGTACCCCTACCCCCATCGAAGTCATTCGCCAATCGCCAAATCTCCATACCTCCGCAATCTGCTTTGTCAGGTCTTGAAACTTCCAAATCTGCTCCCCTTTGGGGGTGATGAGTCGTGCGATAATTGAATAGCGACATAGGTTGATTATGTCCTCCCCCGCTTCTTGACTCGCTGAGACACGCGCAAATATTCCCTTCTTTATCACTCTCCCAGGCAGAGGAGAGTCAAAATCAGAGAAAGAGGGACCAGCCGCATCCTTGACAACATCCGCAAAATTCTTCCGCAACCTGTTGGATTCCCTGGTAGAACTCGCTTTGGTTGCTTCACCCTATTTTGTGAAGGAAACCATTTCCTTGTGACTGATGTGCTCACTAATGTCTTTCGAGCATGCGGCATCATCTGCATCTCGTCCAGAGATTTTCCGTAAGCGGTTATCTAGATAATCCAATTTTGGGTTCTCCCCGGATTTAGGGTTCTCCCCCATGTTCTCTTAATCTATAATAAAAAAAGCTATATTTCCAAATAGGGTATCATGTGTGGGAAGTGAAAACATGAACATTAAAGAAAAAATAAACACTCAAATAGGGATGGGAGTGATATAAAATGTTCTTAGGAGAAAGATAATGAAAACAAATCCATAAACAAAAGGGGTGTGAAAATTTTAATTAATATCATTAAAAATGATGTTAAAGAGAAAAAAAAATTATTTAAAGATCATTTTTCTAACGTTGTTGAATTTTCAAAAAAAAATATACTTACTTTATTTCACTACATTTTGTAAGCACAATATCAACAATTGGTTTTCCTTAATCAATTTCTACATCCACTCCAAGTCCATAAATAAATGAGAATTAGTTATTCATAATCAATTATTTAATTATAAGATCAATAAATAGAATGACAAATCATTAACATTATAATTATTTAAAAAAATTACACACTTGTTATCAAATATGGAAATATCTACATATGGTGAAGTAAAAAATTATTGTCTAAAATACCATCCAATATAAAACATAAAAATATCCCCCAACTATTAAATTTATGACCATACAAAAATTCAATATTTATAATGATGTTAAATAATTTTTTCAAAATAAAAATAATATTATTCTTCCAAAGATTTCTATGAATCTCTTATTAATCACATGCTAAATATATGAATACCATTTTCTTATAATATCTAGAACCATGGTAATAACAAAATTTTAAATAAAACATCAATAAAAACATTCATTGTTTCTCATTCCATGAATAAAATTTTATATTATTAGATAAATTATATATATCAAATAATTTTTTAAAATATATCTATGATAATATAAAAAACATTCTCAAAAAATCATTTATTAGTTTTAAGGTCGTCAATACTATACAATGTTCGTTATTCATATCAATCACCACATTATCCAAACAAAACACTATTTTCTCAACATCAACAATGTAATGAGGTTAATATTCACTTAATAGAAATACTACCTTCCCCTTTTATAAATTTTATAGTCCATCAGTACCATTTAACATATTCTTAAAACTACAAAATGAAAAACGACTATGGAACAATCCGTTGATGTTTTATGATTCTAATAAAAACTACTGATGACAAAAATATAATTCATTTAATCACACTAAATAAATATATCAATCATTACAACTTATTCATACACCATTAATTGTGCTTCATTTTCCAGTTCCTTAAAACTTATTCCATGCATATGTAATTTGTAGTCTCTTGATCATCGGCAATGTAAACATTACTTCTACAACCATTCTAATTTTACTCATGATATTTCCCATTAGGACATTCATTTTCATAATGACCATACTATACAAATTTTATACATTCATTATTAAATGATACCTTACGGAGACCATTATTATCATTCATTCCATTAACCGGGCATTTCAATTTTTCTTTGAAATTTTTTACTTTGTGTCCTTCTTTTCCACACCCAAAAAATATTCTCATCACACCAATAAATTACCTCCAGTGATTCACCCCACATTCCTAAAATATAGGAAACTGCGTCATATTTCCTCCATGTTCTCCAATAGTATATCTCTAATCAAACACCATCCCTCCCTTCATTGGTGAGTCCGACTGTTGGTTAAGGTTCACATTGTGAATTATGTTCCATGATTACTCATTAGGAATAATAACAAAATTATTTACTCTAGTTAACATTAATTTTTGGAATTCCCCATAAAATATCCAATAACATTCAATGTTAACCAAATTTCTTTTGGTTCCCTCTATTGACTAAAACCAAAAACCATAGTGTGATCAATAATAATCATAATGGAAAACCACATATTCTAAAAATATCTTATGGGTTCTAAATCAAGGAACCTTTTAAATATATGAAACCTTAGTTTTAAATTAGGTCATCAATGATCGTCATCTATTTAAATCCCTCATAATGGTTTGTAAATATTTTTTAGTTTTTCAAAGCATATACCCTTGGAGATTCGTACATGCTTTGTAGCAAGTCCCCTTTTCATGAACCAATTCGTAATCAAGTATTGGCCAAAAGGTATTTTTCGGTGTTTTTATCCTTCGGAACATATATTCTAGATAAACATAGACTTATTGTATCTAGAAAAAATATATATTTCTAGAAAACCACTCACTCAATCCATTACCCAAATTTCATGTCATTTTCCTATACATTGACTCGTCCTTATACATATACTTAGATACATACCTAGAAATTTCCTTAAAAATATTCTTAGGGGTCTCACTAATTTATTATTATTTGTGTTTTCAAAGGCTGACTAAAACATTCCATTAATTCCAAATATATGGAACCACTCTTCTCATACATGTATATTACATCTTTAGAGAATAATATTCATTACATTATACAAACACAAGTTAGAGCATCGTAATATTTTAGTGCCTTTGGATACTTAGAAATCAAACTTATTGTCATGACCCATCCCCCGAGGCTCGTGTCGTGACTACCCCAAGACTGCCTTCCAAAGGCCAGGGGCTGGCGACTAGCACTAAAACTGGGAAGACATTGCCTTTTTAACCTATAATGCACACAACAGAGCACACAGCTGGATACAAAACACTAAGTAAACTGTATAACAAAAGAGTGCTGAAAAGTAAAAGGGCTGGAAATTCAAGCCTAATTGTAATGTACAATGAACTGGAAGTACAAATACAACTGATGAATGGAAAAACAACTGTTGGGTCATCCTCCAGAATTCCTACCTGAATGGTAGGTACATATAGCCTCCTCAACACTCCACGTCTGTCGGTCTACTGCATGTGACTCTTCGTAAGGTCCATCTTCGGGTATCATCCAGTCTTGGTACTCTCAGCCTCTATTAGCGTTGCCTGTCATCTGCATCCAACACAATGAGGTGCGGGCATAGCCCATGCAGGGGTGAGTATAACGATACTCAACAGGGACCCCGAGACCCTCAAGGTCTCACAAAATCCAACAAGGATAAGCCACAAAGTACGAAATCAACAGATAACTCCACATAGATATATTCCCATATATATACTTAAGTTATCAAGTAATCCATCTCAATCATGAGGAAAACACAAAAGTTACCGACTCATCTCACATAAGTATACAACTTTTGTAGAGAGTTGGAGATGATTAGATGTAGCCACTAAATCATCTATTTTGTTGAACCCACGTAGGATCCCGGAACAGAAATCAGAGCTGTCGAACCCACATAGGATCCTGGAACAGTAGTCAGAACTGTCAAACCCACGTAGGATCCTGGAACAGTAGTCAAAGCTGTCGAACTCACGTAGGATCCTGGAATAGTAGTCAGAGCTGTCAGACCCACCTAGGATCCTGGAACATTAGTCAGAGCTGTCGGACCCACGTAGGATCGAGGAATAGTAGTCAGAGCTGTCCAACCCTTATAGGATCCTGGAACAGCAGTTTGAGCTGTCAAACCCATGTAGGATCCATGAACAGTAGTCAGAGCTGTCGAAACCACGTAGGATCCAGGAATAGAAGTCAGAGCATTCAAACCCACGTAGGATCCAGGAACAGTAGTCAGAGCTGTCAAACCCATGTAGGATCCAGGACCAGTAGTCAGAGAGCAGCCAGCCACAGGGTTCCTCACAAAGAATGCTTGATTCTGGGATGGTCCTCTCCTTAATCCAAGTTTCTATACATCAACTGCCACGAAGTCCCAATTTGATGTATTCAAATGATCTGTCTTGCCAAAAAAACCCAACGCGACAGATAGTGCGTCAATTGGGCACTCGGTCTGAGAGTTATTGGCATTTCTGTTCCGGAGGCCCGGTTGGATTTACGTTCGATCCAACCTGGACATACACCAACTATGTCCAAACCTAATGTGGGGTATAACAAAAGAACCATCTCCCTCCAAGGTTTCCATCGCCGTAGACGGTTCATCAATCGGACACCCATAGCTCAAGTTACGGACAGAAGAGTGGAAAAAGGTCAAAGTGGGTCTGGGTCCGGTCCGGCCTTGTCGGACCGACCCGGCCCGACCTAGCCCGATCCGGGTCCGAACTGGGGTCCGACCCGGCCTGCGGGTTCGACCCAGTCCACAGGTCTGACCCGACCCGCCGTGGCGGCCCGGCCAGCGCGGGGCCCGCTTCTGGCGGCCCGTGGGGTCCGCCCTAGCTGCGTCCAGGGGGAGGCCGCGCCCCTGGAATGCCAAATGGTTTAGCCATTCGAGGGAGTTTAAAAACGATGCCACGTGGTGCCGATCCGTGTCACGTGGGAGACCCGCGGCGGGCCCCTCTCCTCCCGGCTGGTCGAGCGGCGAGCCGTCTCCCGTGCGGCGCGGTTGCGCCGCGCCTCCTTCGGTGACCGACAGAGCTAGCCGCCCATCCTACACTGTCGCGAACAAGGCCGCAACCCCTTGGTCCATCGCACGGTGTGCGCTGTGCCACACCTTCGCTGGCAACCTGGCGGCTCGGGCCGTCAGTTCTTCTCGCGGCCATACATGCATCGGCCGCCGCCGCTCCACCACGCCCTATCGGCCGCGGTCTGCTCCTCCGGCAGCGCGGTTGCGCCACCGCTATCCACGCGGCCGATCAGAGTGCTGACCGCCCTTCCATTCGTCCCACCGGTGACGTTCGTCAGTTCTGACCGCCTACGAACCTTTCGCAGGTCACCGGTCGAGTTCCGGTGGCCCGATTCTCTTTCCGAAAGTAGCCGCGCACTCCTCGGGACGTTGCCTTTGATCCGCAACCATTGTTGATGGAAATCACTCATACCAGACTCATGATTCTTTTACCTTCAAATTCCACAAAGTAAGGCGAAGGGGTCAGTCCGTGTTCGTTCGGCCCGCACCCACTGCGTTAGAGTGATAACATGCGGCTTCGAATAATAATCCTCGACAGAAAACGAAGAATGTGAAACAAAAACAACGTTAGAACCCCTACCTTTGCTCGTTGTTCATTGACAGATTCACAGGAAAGAAGATGTTGTTGTTGTCATTCGTCGCGTCCGCCGCACACTTCCAATCCCGAGATCGTGCATCGGTTCGTTGATGACAATGAGAAGCGAAGGTCGGTCGAAGGCGTCCCACGTCGGTAGGAGTCCATGGATGAAGGTCGAAGGAGATCGTTCTTCCTAGTCGAAGGCATTCATCATTGGTAGCGTTCTTCTTTCTTCATTGGCGAGATCTTTTCTCTCAAAAGTTCTAATCCTCATTTGCCAACCTTTTTCCAACCAAATGAAAAGGAAGCCAAGGTAATAGATTATAAAATATATCGTTGGCATAAGAATTCAAAAAGGGTGAATTAATTAAGTTGGCTCCACTTAATTAATTCAGATGGTTGGCACAATAATGGAGGGGGTGGAGAGACTCTCCCTCATTAATGAGAGAAGTTGAGAGGTTTCTGTCTCCCACCATTATTAGGGGGGTTTATTCCCGGGTGGTCCCCACATCATAACCTATAGTGGGAGGTTAGGTTTGGGTGGGCCCCACCACCATAACCTCTCATGAGAGGTTTTGGTCGGGTGGTCCCCACACTTCCAACTTCCAACTTCCTAGTGGAGGTTTTAACTAACAAATAAAAATAAAGCTACACATCTTTATTTTTATTTAATTCATTCACTAAAAACAAAAAAAAACTAACTTTTATTCTCGACCAACTATCGTCAAGGTGAAAGTCTTCTTAAGAGAACACCGGAGCTGTGAGTTCAATGGTGCGCTCAGATTTAAATTCCGAGCACCGGTTCAAAAGTTATAAAAACCCACTCGTACGTTTACTGAACGTACCTGAACAAAACTTCAAAAATTGATTCTGGGCACACCGGGCCTCAGAATCATGCACCGTAAATTTTTGGGGACTCGTAAAATTCCATTTAATTAAAAAAATTATATGGAAGTTCCGGGTCTTTACACTTATTAAATCCTGAATGATCTTCAATTTCTCCCATAAAGATCTTCAACTTGGATAATCCTACTAAAAAATAGTATTCATAACCTTGGGAAATAAAACATAATAACATGTTATCTTAGTTTCATAAAAATGGTAAAAAAAGGAGATACATAAGTATAACAACAATGGAAGTTCATGAGATCAAGAGAATAACATTTGAAAACCATACCCTACATATCATATAACAAAATCACAATCCATAGCACAAATATTAACACTTAATAAAAAATGAATCATAGTATTATCAATGAACATCATCAATTAGAGAATAACATTATCATAAGACATTAAATTGTAACATACACATAATGATTGAAAATCATTCCCTTAGTAGTAAAGGAACATTTAAAAAACATATAAGGGAATATTGTGGGTTTCTACACGCCCTATGTGTGACACACCACCATCCTCAGTTTCATCCCATTCCTCATTTTGGAATGGGTTCAATCCCCAAACTGTCATTGTATTCATGGATCACTCGCATGCCCATCAAAGTGAATAAAGACCCTTACTAAATTCGCTTCACTCTACATTACAGCCATGACATACTAATCTGGGTTCACTCTATATTCTATCAGTATCATACTGAACTAGTTCCACAACTCATTATATTAATTTATATGTCATTATAGAAAAATAATTAACCATTTAATGAGAGGGAGATATATTCCCCACTCACCTTTAGTTATAACAAAACCACCATCCTTTGTTATTACATAATCACTATCCTTGGTTATAACGTAACCACCATCATTTTTGTAATGTAATGACCATCACATAATGAAAATCACACATAGTTATCCAATAAGATAAAAAATATTCATCACATCATTACCCAAGTACTAAAATGTGTTTCATAAACATTTCAACATTTCATAACCCATGGAAAAGTAATGGGTTCCATAAACATTTTATCATAATGAACTATTCAGAGAAATAAAAAGAATGTTATCTATTATTCATATCCCCATTAAAAAATAGGTAACATCAATGACCTATTATTATATGGAAAATAATTTTAATGACTATTTATAACATTTCTTGAGGAAAATAACTTTTCCAGTAAAATCAATTATTTAAATGATAAATCATTTTAGAAAATCAATTTCTCTGAAAATAACCTAGAATGATTAAGACGGATTGTTTAAAAATAACTTAAAAATTTCTTGAGTAATGTATCACTTCTTATTTGAAATAAACATTTTTTAAAACATTGGAGGGATTTTTTGTAAATCTTAAGTTTGGATGAAAAGGTATTTTTAACCAAGAAGATTTTTTTTATAACAGAATAATTTTGAAATCTTGAGTACATAAAGAAATGAAAATGATTGGAAAATATGTATATTCCTGACATAATCAGATGATAAAAAAATTCATGTGTTTCAAGAGTAATATATTCTCTGATTTAATCAATGAAAACATAATCATAATCAATCCTGATAAACTATTAGATTGAATCATTAAATCATTAACACATTGGTATCTTTGAATCGAAAGACTGAGAAAAGAATAAAATTAAATGAAACATTAAATATCATTAATTTAATGATATTAATGATATAGAAAGTCAAAGGGCTAGTATATACACATCATTGAATATGATAAGTTCATAGCATGGATTATGACCCAAAAAATGAAAATTGAGATAAAAATCCCATATAGACTTGTTTTCTCATGAACCGTGAAACCCGTAAAAGGCAGATCCAAAAACTGATATGTAAATCCACATAAATTTAAGGAGATGAATCATATAATACTTTCATTTTTTATTTTATGCACCACATGAATGAAATAAGTGGTGAATATGGAATTTCTCTCATAGAAGTGAAAAGTGAGAAGAAAATCCCTTACCATATGCCTTCAGTTCTTCCATAATCATTTAAACCTCATGTATAATAAATAAAATTTCATTATAAAACTATTAAAGAACAATATTCATATATAGTATAACATATATTATTTATTTATGACTTTTTACCCATTTATTAACAATTTCCTGATAAAGCCATGTTTCGGAGAATAAATACATTATTTTTCAAATATGTTTTAACTTGTTATTTATTGTCCTCCTACATAGATCTTGGATTCATCATATCCATAATGTAAACCATGATATAAATATCATATATTTTCATTATATATTAATTATATTAATATATAAAATTTATTGAGATGGATGATATGGAAAGACATGATTTATTTTTCAAGCCAAGCATCTCATAGCTGGATGGATCTATGTGATTTTAATACCATTCTTAGGCTAGAGGAAAACATTGGTGATAAATTTAATAAGATGGAAACCTCTAATCTCTCTTTAGGGATGGATAAATGTAAACTACATGAAATTCCCATTGTGGGGGTGATTACACATTGAGAAATTACATCTCCAATGGGATGAAATCCATTAAAATTGACAGATGATTGGCCCTAATTGATGAAGATAATGAACTAAAGAGCATTTATAGCCTCATTATACAAAATTAACTCTCTGATCATAAAATTATTCCGATTGACATGTGTTCTGGAAATTTAAGGTCATCTCCATTGCCTTTTAGATTTAATAACTCATTTTTTATTGTTCCTGGTTATACGGAGGACATTTTAGAATCCTGGAAAGTTGATTTTTTTGCTTTCCATTATTTGTTCTTTCTATTATACTCAAGAATGATAAAAAATGGTCCGAGATTAAATATAGTCATCATTCTCCAGCATGGAAAATGAATGTAAGGTTTCTAAATAGTTGGTTATCCTATTCCAAAATGACAATCATTAGTAGGATGTTACCTCTATGGATGAAAAACACGCCCTCTTTAATCTGGATGACTTGCTGAATCTCTAGGACAGGATAACCAAAAATAATTACAATTTAATATGGTTTCAAGTGGGGGACAGGAACTCCAAATTAATTAAATTCTTTCGTGGAGAGTATATGATCTCAAAAGGAGTCACCTACTATGAAATTAATGGATTTATATAAAAATTAGATCTAGATATATCAAATCCAGTACTCTGGTACATTGAATAATTATACATATAGGAATATGATGACTTCACAAAAACAATTCTTGGTAATATTAGTCCTACAGTAAATGAGAAGAAAAATGGATGTAGGCAGAAACTCCTCTTGAGAGTGAAATCATGGATGCCCTATTTTCTCTGAATATTGACATTGTTTCATTCCATCATGGTTTCACTAATAAAAATTTTTATGTTGAATTGTGATATTGTGCACCAGGATGTCATTTATGTTGTTTGTGATTTTTTCACTCATGCTTCAATGCCTCATTGAGTGAATGAAAGACTCATTTATTTAATTACAATGAAAGATAATGTTGTTGGGTTCTATTTGGAACACTATACCAAAGATTATTAGTAAAATAATGCCTCTATATTGTTGATTATTTCCAAAATGTCATTACGCCAATCCGTTTAGTTTTTTTTTCAAGAAGAAGCATTCAAAACTGTATTTTCACTGATATTGAATATATCAACATCATGAGAAGGAAGGTCAAGAATGGAAGCATTTCCCTGAAGTTGGATATTTATAAAGCCTTTTATACTATTAAATGGAGCATTGTTTTTATATGCTATAGAGACATGGAATATCTCGTTCATTTATCATGTAGGTTAACACAATTTTCATGAGTGAAATAAATTCTATTCCCATCAATGGGTCTCCAAGAGGATATATCCAATTCTCTAGAGGTGTCAGACAAGGTGACCCCTCTATGGATTGATATTTTCCATGGCTAAAGTCTTATTAAGTGTCTATATTAAATACATGGTTTATGATTTCCATTATATGGATATGATGGCTGGATGAGATCTTTTTTCACTGTCACTTATTCTATATGCTGATGATATTCTTCGGTTTGGACAGGAGGATAGAGGCACTATTTCATAGGTCCAAATTATATTTTCTCATAATGAGGTGGTTTTGGGGAAAGCTAATAACTTGCATATATCTTCTTTGTTTTATAGAAATCATATTACTAATTTAAACTAAATATAATTTCTAGATTTCTTTGAGTTAATAAGGGGTCCTCCATTTGAACTACTTTGGGGTAACTTTATTCTGGGAAAGGATGAAAAAAATATATTGAAAACATTTTTTCTCTGATTATTGCTCATATGGATAACAAGACAGAGAAAAACATTTATCATTTAGGGAGGATTTTACTTGTTAACTCAGTGATTACATAATGTTTTTCAATTCCTTCTCCATTTATAGATAGCCTAGAAGTATTATCAATGAGTAACAAGTGATGATCAGAAAATATATATGGAATGGATCCATTTATGTGAGAAAAATCATTATTGAATCTTCGAAGGATGACACGAAACCCATTGATATGAGGGGTATGTGAATCATGGATCCTAAATTCTTCATTGATTCTTTGGTTGGTAAATTCACCTAACATTTAATGACTTATTATGAACTATATTTTTATATTATATCTCATAGGATTTAGGGAATGATTCAAAATGGATACTCAATGAAAGTCTTCTGCTCTATTTGGCTAGCACTAGAACATTTTTTCCTGGAGTTAATGATTTGATAAAAATGGATGGTGTGTTAGCAGTCTGATCTAATATTCTGGTCTCCACCTTGGCTTGACACTCATCTTAATGAGGTGACTAATGTGCCCATGTATATGAAGAAAATAGTAATTTCTGATTGACATATATCTTATGAATTTCATGGGTGTCTCCCTACATACATAAAGTAGAATTTCCAGTGATATTTGTAAACTGAAATTGACACATTGGTCTTGAATCCCAATTCCAATGGACATTTTTCTTCCAGGGAATTCCATACGAATTTGAGTGATGGGAACTCTCTTGAACCTCAGTGTTTGAAGATTTTCATAACCTCCTTCATTTCACTCTTTTCATATATGATGATGGAGAGGTCTTAGAAGGGTAGAATGACTGTGCAGAACTTGTTAAAAAAACGGGATTTCAACTTGCATCTAGTTGGATGCTATTCATGCTGGCTGAAGAATTTAATTCATATTTTTTCATTTCATGTACCATTTCATGCAGGTTCAGCCTCCACTTGCATAATTTCTTTTGTATTCAACTGGATATGAATAGCAGGGTGGCTCTTATGGTTTCGTTACAGTGAGTTTAGATGAGTGAGAAGGTTGGGGATATACTCCTCACAGACATTTGTTTTATCATCTCTTTTATATGGCAGACAAGAAATACCACTAAAATTGATGGTCGTCATCCCTCCTTGCATCATAGGTTTTACACTATGTATAGGTACTTTTTGAATTCATCTAAGAATTATATTGGCGTAATGAGAAATGATATATATTATTTTATTATCATGAATACTTTTTACGTCACAGGGAGAATCAATTAGCCTATTGTCCTTAAATCAATTAGGTGGATTCCAATGATCTCAAGATGGATGAAGGTGAATATAGATGGTAAGATTTAGGTTCACCAGGTCCTTGAGGATAGAGACGTATTTTTTGCACTCATCGGGGATTCCATAAAGGCTGCTTCTATCATAACATTGGACATGGAATGAAAATTGGGGTGGATCTATGGTCTATGATCAATGAAATTATGTATGTCACATACTATGGATGGAGTCATATATCAGTGTACTATTACTCAACCACTACTATTCACATCCTTATGGGGTGCTCCATATCTGTAGCATGGAAAATTATCCCAAATACTATTGAATTTCATATGTGATTGAGCATATTCAATTGGATTTCACACATTCTTATAAAGATTCCAACCAGTTTGTGGATTCTCTATCAAAGAGTAAAATTGTGGATGCCTCCTAGGGATGGTCTTTTACCTGTCCCTAGTATTGTTCTCATTTGGATGACTTAGATGTGTGTGGTGTTTTTATTCACATATTTGTAAGCTTCCTTGAACTACCACATTCTCTATTTTTTAATAAATATTTTAGGATCGGGACTACCCAGAACCTAAACATGTTTGAATGTAAAATTTAGTGATATGAATTTTAATACACCGGCCACAGAGATGGAAGGTCGTGCATACAGATGAATGATTCTTGCATATTATCATTGGATTGAAAGAATAAAAATTAATTGATATAAATTATCATTCTAGGATCATTTTATATCATATATATCATATTTTATTAGTAAACCTGATATTAATAACTTCCATGTAAAGCGTGATTGAATCACATCACTTTCTATGATGGTAGTCTTTCATACACAAGATCGACATTATCATTCTTCTAAAAAATGAAAAATATAATGATATGTGTGATATAATAATTATATATTCATAATAATAACATATATATATATATATATATATATATATATTACATAAACAATTTATCCATCATTATTTCCTTACATGATAGGTGGAAATGGGGAAATGAATGAAATCTGTTCATGATGCGGTAGTCAGTCACACCCAAAAATATTGATATCTTATACAATTAGATGGATGTGGATCGAGTTGTATGGTGTTACCTTAAAATGAAAACAACTCATAATAAAGAACATATTGAGGTTATTTTATGATAATAATATAATAATAATTGAATGACATGGATAAAAAAATAAAATAAAATGAATTTTTGAAGAACATTACCTCTTATTCGGGTATCCATCATTGGGTGGGAATAAAGCCTTCATAGGATGTCTTTGTAAAAAATATAATTCATCTACGTTGACAGGATAAAATTTTGGATGTAATTTTAGAAGGTTTTATTCAATCCAAATGGAATGAAATTTGTGAATTAGTGATACATGTAACATATAATATCAACAATATTTAATTTATTTGAAAAAAATTATTTCATAAAATTTTAGGGTGTTGCAATGTATGCATTGGAATAAAAATTGCACAAATCTGTATAATATATTTTTTAAATTATCTCCAAAAAATATAATTTTGGATATCATGTTTATGTAACAAATTAATTATATTACATATAGTTATTTACTCATTCAATAATATGTATAGATAGTATCAACATGACTTATTTATTATTATGTATTACATGTTTTTTATTAAAATGTGCGAGTAAATTTAGTATATATTTTTTAGTATATAGTTAGTATTTATTGATTATCTATCTGTAATTTTAATGTATTCATTATTTCCAATACTTTTAATTAGTATCCCCTTTTAATTTTTCCTTTTATGGGGAAGTATTTTATTTGTCTTTTTCATTAAATATTTCATGAAATATCACAAAATATTATATTTTTTCTAATGATGATGTTATTTATTTTTTTAGTTGGTAAAACACCTACATGAATTTCATGAAGATCACTAACTCATGGTGTCTATAATTTAGATTCTTCTTCTTCCAAGAGTTATTTTCAATTATTTTTTTCTCAAACATCAATGAAAATATTATTAGAATATATATAATTTATTAAATAAATATTGGTTTTGTTTAGTTAGGATTGTCATGATTTATATAATTGTTTTATAACTCAAAATTAAATTATTTTATCAATTTTTAAATTCCATTTTCAGAAACTATTTGGATTTCCTTTCCCTTGAAGAGTGTGATTTTATCACGTCTATGGTAATTTCATAAAATAATCATTGAAATAATTTCAACACATTGAGAAAGGATATAGTAGTTACTGTATTTTATTTTTCCCTAACCTATAATGAAAATCTAATTATTATAGCGTTTCAACATAGGATCATGCCACATAATTCCTTTTTTATTCAAACGCACCACTATAAATTAGAATGATGATATTATTTTAAATATTTTATTTTCCTTTATGCCACATTTATTCCTAACCATCCCCTTGAATAATTTAGTTTTAGTTCCCTTTGTTTTATCAAAATATTAGTTAATATAATGTTGATAATTTGAATTATCCATTTCATTTATTAATTAATTTATGTTCTAGAAAATATCCGGGTCTATTAAGTTCTACATCATGAAATTAAAATATGCAATTTATATTATGTTACTATATTTTTACAAAAAAAAACCCACAATTTAAAATTTCCTAATATAAATTGTATTTTATAGATACTATTATTAAAAATTACAATAAATATTAACATATTGAAATAATTTAAAAAATTCAATATACTTACATTTTGAAATTTATTTTTGATAATAAATAATATTTTTAATATCTATATTTTTAATAATACATATTAATTTTAATTATAATATTTTTATTACATAAATCCATTTAAATAATATATCTATAAAAGAGACTACATGAAAAATAATATGTGATGTATTTAATTAATATTATGAAATCTAAAATAAGAAATAGATGTAATAATATATGTTATACTCAAAAATATGAAATATGAAATCTTTGTGTGTGATAGTTTTTAAAAAAATTCTAATCAGATAACTATACTATAGTGAAATTATGTAATCACCTCCATGAAAATATTATTTAATTTGTATGTTCAAAACTATGTGTATATCAACACAACGATAGATGTTATGATTATTCAATAGTTACTTTTTAAATTTTTATTTTATAATTAGAAATAAACAAATTGTATTCCAAAATAACATTAAATCCAATGAAATTTCATGTGTGGAAATACTAGTTTTTAAACAATCATGCCTTTTTAAAAGTAAATGGAATAATGATTCATAAAAACAGGTTTTTAGGAAACCATATAAAAATAAAATATGTCAATGAGAAATAATTAACATGAATATAAAATTAATTTAGGCTCTTTGGAACATCATCTTTAGAGAACCCTTTCGTGAACCCTTACAAGACCCCATACAAAACGAATAACATTCTTATTAAATTCCAGCATAATTAACTAAATGACATATTCTTTATTCAAAAAATTGAAGAGAAATATCAGGATCTCCTGTCATCATAAAAAATATTAAAGGAAAATAATATTAATAAAAACATAAAATATTTCATTTAAAACATAAATCTTAGAAAACAATAATTTTGAACCCACAAGTAAAATATTTTTAGTAACTGATATGTCTAGTTCTATTAAAACCCTATTTTTGAAAAAAATAATACCCTAAAATAAGGGAAGAAGTGTTTTTATTTGAAAAAACATGGAATCAGATAATTTAATTCAAAAATAAAATAATAGTTTTGTAAGAAAAAAATACATTGACATCATATTTGTTAAAATTGACCAGACTTATTCCTCTTTATAATCATGGAAAAAATTCCATAAAAACATAAATATTTTCCATCTAGAAGACATTAAGAAATTAAAAATTAAAAATAAATGTTGATTTTAATTTATTAGTATCAATATAATAAAATCCATAAAATAATTTTAATAATATGGGTGTGGATGAAATATATTTTTAAAATAAATCTTTGAAACAATTAAAATTAAGTTTTCAGGTAACGCATCTCTTTCATCGAGTCTAATTTGTCATATACATCCTTTAACAACAAGAATGATAAAATTATAAATTTTATTTAAAATATAAATTAAATTTTTTATGTATATTATCCATTTAATTTCACTTATATTAAGGTTAAACTTAGTTATATAATCGATTATGTTCATGTCAGGATTTTTAATATCATTCGGCATATATGTCAAAAACTGCTTGGGTAGGTTGCAAATGGTCAAATGGATCATAATTATATAAATTTGTGAACATTAATAATTTAATTACTATAATTATTATCCATTATTATATTTTATAACTACCAATATAATATAGAAATGAAAAAAATAATTTTGTTACAATAAGGGGGTGCTAGTATGTACATACACATGAGTGACATTTCCATCATTCACAGAACATGAGGGAAAGAAGGTAAGTATTATTATTTTATTCCATAAAAATACTTATATCCTGAGTATAATTTTATTTCTATATATACAACTAAATATATAATCCATGCGAGGAGGATATGAAAATAGAATACTTTGGTTTGTGATGTAGTAGTATTCACGTACCCTCCTCCTCCAAATTAACATTTTTATTTTCCAACACTTTTAAGGGGAAAGTGAGAACCCTCACAGATAAAACAGATCAAGCATTAAAGGATACAACTGACTTATTAAAAACAAGTCTAAGGTGATTGGAATCTCCTTCCCTAAACAGATTCCAAGGAAAGGAACTAACATAGCAGTCTAGATCAGCCTCCAAGGTTACTTCATAATATCGTTTTAGATAATCCCAAGCTTTCATATACTCATCTTTTCTAATCTTCTTTGCATTAAATCCTCTAACCATTATGAGGTCTTTCTTATAAATCCAATCAGTTTTCTCTCTGGTAATTTCCACTTGAATTAATCTTCCCATCATTTGATCAATATATTCCCTCATAGCATTGATCACCAGAAATACTTCCTTCATTTCTTCACCAGAATGCATGAGTAATTCCATCTGCTTATCCACCTCCACATCTTTCAGACCCTGCAAGACGTCAGGGGTCCCTATCTCACATCACTGTCTAGGGGGAGTGGTATCCTCCACCACCGGAATTACCTCCTTATATTTCAAGATAATCTCCTCTTGTTGGTCCTCTACCTTTGATGTTTCTTCCTCTTGTTCTTGGGGTTGGATTACATTGCCTTGCTGACTCTCCTCTCCTTCCACTGGAAGGGTCACGTGCACTTTGAGTTTCCCCTCTTTTTTGGCCGACTGGGTCTCCATTGGCCTCGGGGGATAGGATTAATATTTATGCCCCTTTGGTTTCTGCTTCTTGGAGACAATGCAGCTCCCCAGGTCTCTATTTTCTTTATTCCCTTTCTTCCTTATTTGACTTTGCAGACCTTTGTTGGCCCTTCCCAATCCATTACTGTCTGAGGATAACCCAACATCATTAGACTCGATCTTAGAGGGGCAATTGATATTTCCTTTAAACTCTCCCTTATTACTCAAACATTCAAACGAGTTGTTTAATTTTAGATAGGAAAAGGTCCTCCTTGGGATGGTTTCCCATTTGGAATTCAACAACCTGCTGTTACCAAATGAAATCTGCTCCCACTCCTGCCCCTCCTTATCTTTATTATCACTAGTAGACTATGTACCCCTTATTGAGTTGCTGCTACCACCATCACGCACTGCCATAGCATAGGTACACATATTTAGTCCCGCCTCACCCTTAGAAATTAGGCCCACAGCTCCAACATAGTCCCCCAGAACCTGAGACCTGGCACCTAAAACTTGTGTTGTCTGAGCTGCCACCTCCCGCACCGACCCATATGAAGCACTCTGGATTCCCGGAATACAAGTGACTTAGGCCCTGAATCATTCTGCATCTCCTTAGAAACACCCAGGTCCTCATTTAGGCGCCCGAAGATGTCCGCAACCAATGGGTTGGGCCCCCTCCTCCCTGCCTCACAAAGGGTGATCTTAGTAGCATCAGTCATCAAATGTGAAATAGAGGAAGGAATGGTCTTATTCATTGAGGATACATGGTTCTGCTCCCCGACAGTGCTCAAATACTCCTTGAAAACATCGGAACCACCCCCTCCTTCGAGGGATGAGCTTGGGTGGAACAACACCCTTACCGGCATACAAAATCCAAGTGCCCAAGACAACCACATATATCACAATAATCAGTCCAAGTTTCATAGCATACCTTCTGGTCCCATAGGAGTTCACCTTCAATCTCGATGATAACTTTTTCCATAGGGACCTTTGACACATCAAATTCAACATAGATCCTCAGAGAGACTGGATGAAAAACTTCATCTGTATGAGAATCAGAGCAGAGGTAGCACCCTACCATGTTGCCAATCAACCAAAGAATCGCCTGATTCTAGAACGGTAAAGGAAGTCCGAGAAGAGAAATCCAGAGCACAGAAACTGGAGGATCTCTCATCAGGTGCAAGTCTAAGGACCACCAAAAGAGGGAAAACCAGAAACCCTTCATACATCTCGGAGCTAAAGCCAAAGCCCAAACTAGGTCGTCTTTGACCGAGAAACATATTTGAATATGCTTCGCATCGAGAATACCAACAAACACACGGTCCTACAGATTCCAAGAAGAATGCACAAACCTATCAAAAGCATACAAAAATGGATGTTTCTTACCAAATCGAGACACTAGAGTGAGCTTCAAGAGCAATGAAGCATTCGTGAACTCCAATAAAGAAATCGGGACCGAGATAACTCCATCCGTGTAGGATTGGACCTTAGGGCTTACGTCGATTAAAGGGAAGAGAGGTAGAGAAGACAAGTCAGTTAAGGGAGAGAAGCTCGGGTCACGAGAATGAAGTGAAGAAGAAAGATCAACCCCCCTCCTCGGCCGCAGAGAACCGAGGGGGGCGGCGCCTCTATGGCCATGGCCTACTCCATCGGGAAGATGGGAGGTGAGAGTGAAATGTCGCGGTATGTAGTAGTATTCACATACAAATGAGTAATGTTTTTGTTTTTTGTAATATGGAAAATAATGTTATAGTGTACTTATTTACAATTATATAATTATATTAATATAATATATATAATATTATTTTATTTTAAACATTATTATGAACATCCATTAAATTTGTTGATTAAAAATGAACTACACCGTCTCATGATGCAATAGTCTGCATGTACACATGCAAGATGTTTTTCTTTTTTGTTATATGGATATGAAGATGAAACGTGGTTAAACCAATAACATAATAACATTAAAATACATGTTATACAGTAATATTATTAGATGAAAATTATTAAAAATTATTTTTTGAAGGTAAAATAAGAAGTGAAGGGAAGAAACTCTGCTAATAATTATACATATTCTTCAGAAAACCTCTTTTTATTTATATATAAATCCTTCCAATGATATTATTATGATAAAAATAGGAAAACTAGTAAATTTTGAGTGATTTTAGTAATTTATTATGGAAGGTTTTGTCCATTAAAGGAGGCTTTTGAATTGTGGGTAATAAATATTATTGAGTGTCATTTTATTAGTGATGGAGAGAACAAAAAAGGAATTTTTTTATTATATTAAGATATATTAATGTCTTACTCAGGCCAAATGGCTCCGATATATACTATTTTATAATAATGAATGTGATAGAGTACAAATATAAAAAAATTATGCTAATTTTTTTTTCATGCCACTTTAACCGTTATAATTTTTGTATTTACCAAATTAGCTTGTTTTAACTCTTACCATGGAAACATACTTTTTACCAAAGTTACAGTTGAAAATTACTAAAAATTAAAAATTAACAATCAAAAAATTTATAAAATAAAATTCTGAATATGGAGTCAACATTATCATATGCAATTTCTATAAGTTTATTAAATTAATTTTCAAATAAACCTATAAAACACAATGAAAAACAGTTTTCCATTAAATTCATTCTTAAGTATAAAATTTATTTTGTTAAAAATTAATGTAATATATTGATTAAAAAGAAATTTTATTGGATTATTTTAAATTATAATCATTTTATTAAATTTAAAAACCAATCTAAAATAAAATGATTATATATAAATACATGAATACGAAATATAGTTTTCATAAAAATGTGTACATTCAACTATTCACCAAAAAATGAAGTTCATTTAGATATTCCAAAAAATTAACTGTAATATAATTTTGAAATTATATTATAAAAATATATCCCCTTATTAGACATAAAATTATTGAATTTGAAATTAATCTTAATTCTAACATGTCTTTATATTACATGAAAACAAATTTAGTACGAATAACATTATTTCTTTGTTATTGGAAATTTATATAATATTTTTATATTCAATATAAATATATAAAATTTAATTCATGAATATATATATATATATGCAATTTTATTGATATATTATTAACATTTACTAGGTTTTTACAACATTCATTTTTTAGCATAATGAATAGTAACCATGGTAGAACTATGTCATTACTGTAAAGGTTAAATGGGTTAATGAAATGTAAGTCTAAAGTGATTAGGGTAAACAAACCTATAATTTTTTGTTAAATATATTTTAATTGATAATTACATTATATTTTAATTTGTATTTCCTTGGGGATACATTCTCCTAAATATAACATTATTTGTTTTCATTTCTTAAATATTTAAATAAGTGCCACCCACCTCAAATATAAAATTACACCTCCTCTATTAACTTATTAATATGCATTGATCACTACATTTAGAAAAATAAATAACAAAATATATTCCTTAATTACCTCTAAAAATTATAAATCTTCTTATATTCTATAAATAGAAACTATTTAAGGGAAGATATTTGATCAAAATGATGTTTTCCAAAGAATAGGTAATTGTCTTTACTGGTCAATTTTATGTTTCCTTCTTCCTTATCCACCTATAACTATTATTTAACCATAATAATAATATTAAATAATTTCAATTACTATATTTATATTATTTTTATATGATTTTATTCATCCTTTACATCCAATGAGAAATAATATCATTCATGTGTACCTATGGACAACCACCACCATAATGCGATGTGATTCATTTTTAATTTCCCAATTACATGGAGATACATTTGGATTAATTTAATTAATATTTATTAAATTTAGTTTTATGTTATCATTCATTAATGATTTATTATTTTTTACTTTTCATTCATTACATTCAGTTGAAAATGGAATCCTTACTCATGCGGATGTACAGACAACCATCTCCTCAAATTGATGTAATTCATTTTTTATCACCAACATATATGAGTGGTTATATATGTGTATATAATGAATAAATACAATAATTATAAAATTATTAAAATTGTTTATATGATTTAAAAATGAACAAGGTTCAATGTCTAGATCTTTCAAATAGAAACATTCATGGAAAACATACCAATGATCAGTCAAAGGTTTATTTTAATGATTAATTTAATAAATTGGTAATAGGTAATTATAAATTAATTTTATATAGTTTATAATTATTAATATATACATGATATTAATGTATTATAAATGTAAAAATATTAAATAGTAACCTCAGAGTATGTATGATGATGGACATGACCTGATGTATGGGTTTAATTTTTAATCTGAATTTTAATAAAGATAATTAATGTATGAATCTCCTTTAGTTGGATTATATGATATTTATCTCATAAAAAGAATATATTTCCATATAATATGGTTATATTTGGGGTTTTCATGTTTTCCATTCAGTCTCCATTCTTTGCTACTAAAAATGATCAATAAATTAATTTTTATGAAAACATTAACTTATTTCAACATTAGTTAGATATATTTTTCATCCATTTTCATTTTCATTAAAAAGTTTTTAAAAATGCTATTTTATATGATAAAATTATTAATTAATTAAAAATTATTTTAATTCCATTAAAATTATTACAATTTCATTTTTATAATGATTTTTGAACAATTTGATTATGGATTTTAAAAATTATGAATAGAATATGTGTTTTAACAATTACCTCTTGAATGGATTTTCTAAATGTCGTATCTCTTCTATTAGATAAAGAAAATTTAAAATATCTAATTTTTATGTACAACATCAATATTATTATTAATATTATTTTAAATTTCCTTTAATGTATTATCATAATCAATAGATATTTTTATCATTTTTCAAAATAAGTGATTCAATATTATTTTTAATGTATTTTTCTTCTATGAAAACATCCTTAGATAACTGTTATGATTCATTTGAGATATTAAAAAATCATTCCTTCCATTTTATTACCCTATAAGGATTATAATTTTTGGATGATGAAATGATTTTGAAAACTATTTATTTATATTGGTTAATTAAATGATATTATCAATAATGTTTTTGTGATCTCATGGATCACATTTTTATGGTTTCATTCACATTAATGTAGGTCAAAAAATTATATATTAATACTATTAATTTTTGGTTGATTTCCAATTCATGATATAATATGAAATATGTTGGGCAGTTAACATATTCAATGAATTAAATTCATTTTTTGAGTGATCATAATAAATTAGCGGACTTGTTCCACAATGTGGATATGGTATTTATAGGAAGTCTTGATAAATTAAATGATTTTTTGTCACTATGATATCCCTAAAAATAATATGACTTATTCTTATTTATTACGTTCTCTCAAGGATCATAATTGATTAATTATGATCCCTCTATCTTTTGAATGATATCTTTTAATGTGCTAATGATTGATACCACGACTCATTATTTATTATGCCTGACTGATTCAGTATAAAATTTGAAAGTTATGAACATTATTTTATACCCATATTTTTATCTTATTGCTTCTTATTATCACCAATTCACTTCTCCCACATTTAGACTTACTAATCGTTTGAGGTCAACCTTTATTACTTAGCTATATTTCCATAGGTTATGAACAAATGAATTAAGTCAGATATGACTAATAAGAGTACTATGAGAGAGTAACATTATTGTGAATATCAAATATAATAAAAAAATTATTTGATGATACATATGCTCTTCAAATAAACTAATAATTTAAAGTATGATGCTTTAATTATTTTGAAATTTGTTAAATATTATTCTAAAATGACATAACAGTTTTCTATGAAATACATTGGATTAAACAGTTGGTAATAAGGAAGGGTTTAGATATTTTTTATAGAATATGTTATTTCAAAATTAATAAAAAAATTAAGATATAGTATGATGAATTGAATGTGATATCCGATAAACCAAAATGTTTAATATTTTGATAATAATGTTTCATAATTTAGGAAATATCCAGAATTATTTTAATCATTATATGATTAATTACTCTGATTATTATAGAATCATGAGTTATGTAGGATTTTTGGTTTTATTCAATATCTATAACCAAGTGTAATCATGATTAAAATGATTGTAGTGGATAATGAAATGATTTTCCTCCTAAGAGATTGAGTGGAATTGGAGCGAGAATGTAAAATATTATTTCAATGACATTGAAACTCTCTCAAGACATGAATCATATTTAGATTGCAATTATGAAAATGAAAAACCAATTCACCGTTAATTATTTTCCAAGGAAATATTTAAATATTTTCAATGGGTTATCTAATTCAATAGTGTCTGAGAAATGGATCAGTACCACTAAAATGTTAGTTTATATATTACAGTGCATATAGAATGAATACTTTGTTATGAAATTTTATCATTTGGAATGTGAATTAGATAAATGGTGGATTATTATTGTGATTATATAGAATGAAAAAGAACCTTCCTCCAAGAAATTGAATAATTTTAAGTGGGTATTTTAAAGTAATTATATTCCCTAAACACATCAAATTAAAATGGAAATGTAATTATTTGAGACAAAGGAGAAGTATAATTATTCAATTGTTATTTATGAAGAGATAATTACATGAAATACTATAAAAAAATATAGTTTTATAACAGAACCTAAAGAAAACAAATTGATCTACACATTTGTGTCATAAAACCATGTCTCTGAATGTAATTAGACATAATAAAATATAGAAACTAAGTTGAATTTATTTGATGTGATCCCATTCATCAAATGAGGAGTGGATATTCCCAAACTTCTCAAAGTTTTTATAAGAAGAAAAATATAGAGTTATATAGAAATTATAATAATAAAACCCATTGTGGAATGAATATGAATCTTCCATTATAATAATACTGTGGTAAGAAACATGGGGAAATAAGATTAGGGTAAATTTTAAATATTACCTATTGAAAAAAAGTACATCATTCAAGTGAATACTAAGTATATATAAATATGAATTTCAAGGAAAGGTATTTGGAGACAGCTGAACTGAATTCACCACATTCACACCTATTCTTAAACTGTATGATCTATTATAATTATGCCCACCACTGTTATAGTACAAGGGTAAATTATGATAATCATTGTTAATAACCTCTTAATGAAAGTGATAAACCTAACAAATATGTAGTAAAAATTTCCAATGATGTTCATGTGAACAATGTGGTGAGATGTATACTTTTAAAATATTCTAGAATAAAAAACATCTTATTTGATTTTGGTTCTACCCACACTTTTATATGTCTATGATATTTTAAGGGCATAACATCTTCACCTAAGGTATTATATATCGAATCATCAGTGAAAACTCTTAATTGTATAATGATCACATCTCAGGTCAATATATCCTCTCTAATAATTTTTTTTGGATTTTTCGTCATGTAAATATTGTGATTATCCCTCTAGAAGAATTTAATGTGATTATTCATGGATTTTATTTCCAAATATTCATTCCATATAAATTATCATGGATGGAATGTCACATTTTATTTTCTGAATTAATCAATTATTATCTATCTGTGAAAGGATGAATATGAAAATATAATTGAATATACATCCATTTTTAGGGAATTTTTTTATATTAATGAGGGTTATATATCTCAAATGGTTATAGATATAATCAATAATGATGATATTACAATTGTGTAGTCATAATACATTGAGTTTATGAAATAAAATTATTTTTTCCATGAATTATGAAGATGTTTTATCAACATAACACATACCTAAGGTTTTTCCTATTTCAAAGAGTCTTTATAGAATGGACATAATTGAGATATAAGACATAAATAAGAAACAATATATGAATTTTGATAATCGATTCATTAATCATAATGCATCACCATGTGGTGCAGCAGTACATCATTATAAAAAATAATATGGTTCAATGCCAATTTTTGGTAATTATTAGTAACATTATAATTTTGATATTATGAAAAATAATAAAATACCATATATTTTATGATTTTACTAAACAATCACATATATTTAGTGACATTCAAATCTTTCCCTCTATTCCAGATATCATCATTTCAGTGTAAAAAGGAAGGAAATATCCAATACTGGTTTTCATATAAGTATTTTTCATTTTAAAATTATAACATTTTTATTTATACAAAAAAATCACAATATATCTTCATGAATATAATGAATATTTTCTTTAGATATTACCTTAATAATTTTATTATAGTCTATATACATATATTCTTATATATTCCAAGAGAGAATAAGGGACGAAAGAATATTAAATTTTTTGTAAAAGAACATGATGACAGAAACATCAAATCAATTTTTATTTTGAATTTTTATATATGATAGAGAATGTATCATTCTTGGTTTCATTATTCACAATCAAGGGGATTTTGGTGGATTTCCCAAAAAAGTTAATAAAATATTTATGAGAACTACCAAGGGGACTAAAATCTATTGTTTAATTTCATTGGATAGATACCATTGATCCTTTTTGAAAAATTTCTAATTATTATATATTCCTTTAACTAATTTTATATAGATGGGATTGAAGATCTTATGTAAAAAGTAATCTAAAAAAAATTTATGGAACTATTGTTAGGGAGTGTTTTGTACACCTATTCTCACACTACCGAAAAGTAGAGAAGGATTTTTATTATATTGTGATGCATCAAATAAGATAATAGGATATTTTTGTAGTAATAACAACATTGTTTTAGAATGAAATTATTCTTATTTTCAGTGGTTTTATTTTTATAAATTATTTTGGAAAATTCTGAGATGTGGCACTGAGATTTCATGAGAATCTGAGGCCCGCTGTGACAAGAACGATACAATGAAAAAAATATGTTTTAAATAAAGCATGCAGGCAGTTTTTATTTAAACCAAGAATTAATTCTAAACAAGTCCCCATATTAAAAATATGAGGTCATTGTTTTATTTAGAGCAGTGTAATTACAATAGATGGGGACTAACATCAACTTGTGTGGGTCAACTGTAAAAGATATAATTTGGACGTAAACAAGATTAAAAATATTTTAATAAAAATATTTTATTAGGTGCAGTAGAGTTTTTATTTTTAATGAAAACTCTATTATGAATTTAGGGTTATCACTATAAAAATTTAATTCCTCTAAGTAGTGAAAAGAAACTCTCTCGATGATGAAGGCTTTCAAATTGAGAATTGATGAAGAAAAGGACCACTCTTATTCATTATAGAACAATCCCACCATGAGGTAGTGTTTCTGATCTCTTAGTGATTTCCTTGCCCTTTTAAGATTAAAATGACGAACGTAGACCAACCCAAGAACAGGATGATCCACGGTTAATATGTTCTTCTACGATGGATAAATTGTTACGGGGTTTACAAAAGGGAGATAGATCTTTGTGATTGTCTATTCGTTATTTATCCTTCTAATAGTAATGGATCAAGGATGACATGAACATAGAAAATATCCATTCCTCTAGAGTTCCATTTAATCTCTTATCCCCATTATTTGTGTCCATCAACATTGGATCCTCATGGTCATGACACACATTTTTGGAATTTGTAAATGTGATCAAGCCATATGAGTGCTAGAAAGATGGTTTGATTCTCATGGATTGAAAGTCATGACCCAGGGATCAAATATGTGGATCTGTATCATAAAATAGAGCACTAGAATAATGGTGGTGACCTACAGAACTAGGTCCACTGATGGACAATGTTGGTGGCATCACACAGTGGTAGTCACTTTTGGGTGTGGTGGAGGAGGGTGGAGACCACGAGAGTAATATGGGCCCTCCTATAGGGCGGACGACAACAGAGGTGTAAGACAATCTAGTGTGGAAAACATTGGATCCCACAGTAGTGGAGGCTGAATACGATGACCAGGGGTCATGGAAGGAGGCCTCAATGGGGAGCTGGGTTGTAGCTCAAATTCACATTAGAATAACCCATAGTAGTGATTATGTGGGTCATCCATAGGAGGTGGTATTTTCGCATGAAACGTTTCTCAACAATGCATTAACTGAGAAAAAACTTGAGAGCCACACAGTCTGGGCGAACGTGTAGACCATGGGGTGCAGCTAGGGAATGCCGGGTTGAGTCAATATAGTGGGCCAGACTGGTTCAGGATCGACTACACTGAACTAAGATGGTTCTTATTATCCAGACTATGTTGGATCACCCAGACTAGGTCGGGTCAGATCGGGGCTGGACCTGAGTCATGGCATTTTACAAAAATGACAATATCATTCAAACAATGTGTACATTTGGTGACCTATTTGTAGAGTTGGGACCCTTATTACAGGACAATCCTTTTCAGATACTCTATGTGAGTCTTTCTAATTATTGGAATACCACCTATTGCCTTGATTAGTATGTTCATTCGGTATAAGTGCACTATGAGCGAAATCCTATAGCTTTTTTGAACTTGGTGACTATGTTACTTAGGGGATACATGACTCATCAAATCTCGATGCACCACCGATGCTCCATGAACCATCGAAGCACTATGTGCCATATATTCTTTGATATCCATCTATGATTCATGAACCATTGACACTCTGTGTGCCATTGATGCTCTGTTCACCATCGATGCTCCCAAAGCCATCGATACTCCATGCACCATTGATGCTCTGTGGGCCATCGATTCTCCGTAGGCCCTCGATGCCCAGAGCGCCTTCAATTCATTGTGCACCATCGATGCTATGTGCGCTATCGATGCTCTGTGATCTATCAATGCTTCATGTCCCATATATTCTCTGTGAGACATTGAAGCTCTATGCTTCATCGACACTCTGTGTGTCATGGAAACATAAAGATATGTGGGCTACAAAAAAACATTCTCTTCATGATTTAGACAAATACTTGTGTGAGATTACTATACTTCATGTGTCTACCTTGTGGTGTACTTCATGTTTTTTCTTTTTAGTTCATTTTTTATTTTCCCATTGTGGTATACATTGTGTATTTTTTAGTGATATTTTATATGTGGTTTCATAGATTCCTACTAAGTATAGTTTTACTCACCCATAGATAGGATTTACAAGAACGTGTCGTGTCTTGTGCATCTGATAGATGCATTGATGGAATTTTAGGTGGAACATGAATAGGTGGTTCTTAGAGGGATATGACAGATGTGTTGTACTCATATGTCATCAAGCAGTTTTCATACAACTACCCTTCATATAGGTTCTTTTTTCTACGAACGAGTTTTAGGAACTTGAGCATTCACTTCACAGAAACATTTTTTTGGTGGGATTGTATTCTGGCCCTATTAACATTCATATTTTTCTACTGTTTTTCTCCATGGTTGGTATCTTAGTGTTTCCATTCATTGTTTACTTAGAGGATTTAAATCACATCATTTGGGTCTTGTAGATGCGTTTTTGTGTACAGGTACATAGGAAAAATGCAACCCATTTTTTGGATATGCCTACTCCGTGCTAGTCACTTTCCCCTAGCCTATCAGAGGTGGGCTTGGGTTATTCAAGGAACGGGTCCCTCTGGGATGTGTCAATACATAGTTTTTTCAGAGGAGGTAGGTTCTAGTCAAAGAACCAAGAGTCTTTGAGATTGATTTTGGGAAAGAGTGTTAATTGTTTGGAGTTCATATTTTAGACCACATACTCCATTGTTGGTGTGGCAACCGACATATCCATACACAAGGACACTGATTTCTTATTTTGGTCTTGGTACATGAAAAGACTAATTATAAAGAAAATAAGTGGTACGTGCATCATATAATATTTTGAGTGAGTTCTTCTTGAGTCATCTCACCAGGTATACTCTATTGATTGTAGTACATCTTGATCTATTTGAGGATACCTCCACATAGATATCCATCCAGGATTCTAATGTGTGATCATGAGGATGATTCACTTAGCGATGAGGCATCAGTACCAGGACCATTAACAGAGATAGAACCACTGGGTTGTCTACTCGTGATACCACCACCCAGAGAGCAGTAGTTATTACACTATGGGAAAAGTGGTTTTTTGCGATGGGGCAATTGCGACGGGAATATATACCATCGCGAAAGGTCCGACGAACTACGTATTTGCGACGTGAGTCTTTTCCCATCGCAAATAGTAGGTTAATTGCGATGGGAATAGGTGACTCGTCACAATAGGTTTGGCGCAGTTTGCCCGCCAAAACACAGGAAGCCTATTTGCAACGGGGACGTATCTCCGTCGCAAAAGCCCGGAGGCGGTAAATACCATTTGCGACGGTCAAAGCTGCCCGTCGTAAATGGTATTTACCGCCGCCGAGCTTTTGCGATGAGTCTCGTCGCAAATACCCTTTTAACCGCCGACTGTAATTAATGCGGTCGAGGGTATTTGCGACGGGCCCCGTCGCAAAATACCGGCGGCGGTAAATACTATTTGTGACGAGCAAAGCCGCCCGTCGCAAATAGTATGTCGGCAGGTGGTATTTGCGATGGGACCCGTCGCAAATATCCTTTTAACCGCCGACTGTAATTAATGCGGGTGAGGGTATTTGTGACGGGGTCCGTCGCAAATACCACCATTTGCTACGGGTATCCCGTCGCAACTAACCCCGTCACAATTAATCTAACATATATATATACCCCCATCAGTTTTTTTCAAATCACTTAGATCTTCCTCTCCCTTTCTCTTGATTCTCCAGTTTTAAGAAAAAATTTCTATTAGTTAAAATTTTTTATACGAGAGCAATTGGAAGGCGCCAACACCTTCAGAATATCAAAGTTTAACATATATATATATATATATATATATTTATTAATTTTAGTTGTTGTTTATTAGTTGTAATTAAATTAGATTTAAATTGATTTTTATTTTTATTTATTTATAGTAATAAATTGATATTGTTAGTGATAATTATAAATAATTAGTGTTAATTTGCAATAATTAGAGATTATTATAGATAATTAGCGGAATTTAGTCATAATTAGATATAATTTTGGGTAATTATTAATAATTAGGCATAAGTAGTAATAATTAGGTATAGCTAGTAATGATTAGGTATAACTAGTAATGATTAGGTATAACTAGTAATGATTAGGTATAACTAGTAATGATTAGGTATAACTAGTAATGATTAGGTATAAGTAGGAATCATTAGGTATAATTAGGAATAATTAGGTATAATTAGGAATAATTAGGAATAATTAGTAATAATTAGGTATAATTAGGAATAATTAGGAATAATTAGGAATAATTAGGAATAATTAGGAATAATTAGTAATAATTAGCAATAATTATGAATAATTAGGAATAATTAGGAATAATTATGAATAATTAAAAATAATTAGGAATAATTATGAATAATTAGGAATAATTATCAATAATAACGAATAATTAGCAATAATTAGCAATAATTAGCAATAATTAGGAATAATTAGCAATAAATAGTAATAATTAGCAATAAATAGGAATAAATAGTAATAATTAGTAATAAATAGTAATAAATACTAATAATTAGGAATAATTAGCAATAATTAGCAATAATTACGAATGAGTAGCAATAATTAGGAATAATTAGCAATAATTAGCAATAATTATGAATAATTAGGAATAATTATCTATAATTAGCAATAATTACTAATGAATACTAATAATTAGTAATAATTACTAATAAATACTAATATTTAGGAATAATTAGAAATAATTAGCAATAATTAGGAATAATTAGCAATAATTAGCAATAATTAGGAATAATTAGCAATAATTAGGAATAATTAGCAATACATAGGAATAAATAGCAATAATTAGGAATAATTAGAAATAATTAGGAATAATTAGGAATAAATAGGAATAAATAGTAACAATTAGTAATAAATTGTAATAATTAGTAATAAATTGTAATAATTAGTAATAATTACTAATAAATAGTAATAAATACTAATAATTAGGAATAATTAGCAATAATTAGAAATAATTACGAATAATTAGCAATAATTAGGAATAATTTCAAATAATTAGGAATAATTATCAATAATTAGTAATAATTAGCTATAATTAGTAATAATTACTAATAAATACTAATAATTAGTAATAATTACTAATAAATACTAATAATTAGGAATAATTAGCAATAATTAGTAATAATTAGGAATAATTATCAATAATTAGCAATAATTAGAAATAAATAGCAATAATTACGAATAATTATCAATAATTAGCAATAATTAGAAATAATTAGGAATAATTAGCAATAATTAGGAATAATTAGGAATAAATAGGAATAAATTGTAATAATTAGTAATAAATTGTAATAATTAGTAATAATTAGTAATAAATAGTAATAAATAGTATATAATAATATCTAATTATTACTAAAAAAACTATATTATCAATATATATGAAAAAAAATATTAATATTATTAAAATAATAAAAAATTTATAAAATATTAAAATTATCAATATTCGCAACAGGCTTTGCTCTATTCTTAACATGTTCAAATCTCAAAGGGTCGCCAATTGTCAAGTCATGCGCAATAAAAAGTTTGTGTCAGCCATGTCCAATGTAAAATCTATAATCATCCTTGCCTGGTTGATCACCTTGCAAGTAGCGTTGCAATAGGATGACCCAAGTCATGCCCTTCTCATCTATAAGAATCATCTCACATGACCCTTTACATAGACCATTCTACCTTGAAAATTTAAGGGAAAGATACTGATGTCCCATCAAATTTTTAAGGATGAATGATCTATGTAAAGGGAGCGAGATGATTCTTAGAGATGAGAATTACATTACTTTGGTCGTCCTATTGCAACACTACTTGCGAGGTGATCAACCATGCAAAGACAATTATAGAGTTTACATTGGACATGGGTGAACCAAACTTTTTATTGCGCATGACCTGACAATTGGCGACCCTTTGAGATTTGAACATTTTAAGAATAGAGCAAAGCCTGTTGCGAATATTGATAATTTTAATATTTTATAATTTTTTTATTATCTTAATAATATTAAAATTCTTTTTCCATAAATATTGATAATATAATTTTTTTATTTGTAGTAATTTGTAAATGAAAACTGCTTGGATAATGAAGGGAAATTTTGTAATCATCTCCACAACGATGATTACCAAATTTCCTTTCATTATTCAAGAAGTTTTCATTTTGCTAAGTATTTCTAAGTATTGCTAAAATAGTAATAATTAGTAATAATTAGTAATAATTAGTAATAAATTGTAATAATTAGTAATAATTAGTAATAATTAGTAATAATTAGTAATAATTTGTAACAATTAGCAATAATTTGCAACAATTAGCAACAATTAGCAATAATTAGTAATAATTAGAAATAATTAGTAATAATTAATAATAAATTGTAATAAATTGTAATAAATTGTAATAAATTGTAATAATTAGTAATAATTAGTAATAAATTGAAATAATTAGTAATAATTAGTAACAAATTGTAATAATTAGTAATAAATTGTAATAATTAGTAATAATTATTAATAATTTGTAATAATTTGTAATAATTTGTAATTATTAGAAATAATTAGTAATAATAAGAAATAATTAGGAATAATTAGCAATAATTAGGAATAATTAGGAATAATTAGCAATAATTAGGAATAATTAGAAATAATTAGGAATAGTTAGCAATAATTAGGAATAGTTAGCAATAATTAGGAATAGTTAGCAATAATTAGGAATAATTAGGAATAGTTAGGAATAATTATGAATAATTATAAATAATTAACAATAATTAGGAATAGTTAGCAATAATTAGAAATAATTAGCAATAAATTGTAATAATTAGCAATAAATTGTAATAATTAGCAATAAATTGTAATTAATAGCAATAAACTGTAATAATTAGCAATAAATTGTAATAATTAGCAATAAATTGTAATAATTAGCAATAAATTATAATAATTAACAATAAATTGTAATAATTAGCAATATATAGGAATAAATAGGAATATATAGGAATAAATAGGAATATATAAGAATAAATAGGAATAATTAGTAATAATTAGTAATAATTAATTAGGAACAGTTAGGAAGAAATTTTAATAAATTTAATAAATTTTAGGATCTTGGCACAATTTCCAGTGGATTGACGGTACTCCTTTTATTTGATGATTTTTCTCCTTTCAACTCTCACCGACTCAAAAAATTATGAAAAATGTGCTGCTACGTAGAAATATTCAATATTGTATGCACGAGATTGGATATGATTTCGTAGGATCATATTTTTTATAATGTTTTCAGGTGGTGACAGTTGGTAGAAGACGATTCATCGACGAAAAAGGGGCTCTTTTGTCTGACGGCTCATTTACTTGCATTGTTCTCACACTGAAATCACAATGAAAAATCTGGTCGGAGGTACCCATATTCATTATAGTTCATATGAGATTGAATATGCGTACCTCAGACTAGATTCTTCATTGTGATTTCAGTGTGAGAAAGATGCATGGAAATGAGCCATCAGACAAAATAGTAGCCGTCAATCCACTGGAAATTGTGTCACTCTTAATTAATGGTAATTATTAAGAATTAGTTGTAATTATTTATCTTCTTTTTTCAGATAGTGTTTTTATAATTTCAAATTATTCAAAAATAGTGATGATTTTATATTTTATGTAGAAAAATATGGAACAAGGAAGTCGACATCAGTAATTATTAGATGATATCATTTGGATAAATCAGCACAGAAATCCAAATGGTTCTATTTTAAATCCTGTATATATTGAGGGTGTTGAATCTTTCTTAGAATTTGCATCATCAAAACCAGAATAGGTTTCAGAAAGTACAATTAAGTGTCCTTGTAAAAAAATGTGCTCTGAGAACGTTTGACACAGTTGACAAGGTTGGGGGGACATCTCTTACAGTTTGGTTTTCTACCAGATTATGTTTTTTGGTATCAAAACGGTGAACGCAGTTCGAGAGAAGATCCTAATAACTTGATTCTGGATCCATCACGGTTTCAAAATTTAGTACATGATGTTGCGGGTCCATCTATGCAACAAACTGAAACTCACGATGATATTGATTTAACTCCTGAGTTGGCACCATCAAAATTTTATGAGTTGTTGAGGTATGCTGAGGATGCATTATATCTTGGTTGCAAGATAAGAAAATTAGAACCGGTTGCAAAATTTATGGCTATTAAATCAGAAAATGCAATGTCAAAAAACTGTTTTGATCAGATATTTTCTTTGGTTAAAACACTATTACCTGAAGGAAATGTGTTGCGTACAAATTACTATGAGAGCAAGATGCTGGTTCGTAATCTGGGCCTTAGTTATCAGAATATTCATGCATGTCCAAATGATTGCATCTTATATTCTGGCGAAAATGAGTCATTGGATAGTTGTCCCACATGTGGTCAATTGAGGTATAAAGAAGCTCAACCAGGGAAGTCTAGATCGATTCCAGTAAAACAGTTGAGATATTTTCGTCTTACACCCAGGTTACAGTGTTTATTTATGTCTCAAAAAATAGCGTCAATGATTTCATGGCACAAAAACAAGATTTAAACTGATAGAAGCTTGAATCATCCATCTGATGGTGATTCATTTAAACAGTTTGACCGTCTTCATCCGTTTTTTTCTATAGAAGCCCGAAATGTGCGATTGGGTCTTTCTACTGATGGTTTCTGTCCATTTGGTTCTTATGGTAGTCAGTATGCATGTTGTCCTGTCTTTATAACTCTGTACAATTTGCCTCCATGGATGTTGATGAAGGAGCCTTATATCTTTTTGACTCTATTAATCCTAGGATATCCGAAAAATAATATTGATGTTTATTTGAAACCATTGATTGATGAGTTAAATGTATTGTGGAGTGATGGTGTTAATACATATGATGTTGCTGCAAAACAAAATTTCATATTAAAAGCTGCATTGATGTGGATGATTAGTGACTTTCCGGCATATGGCATGTTATCTGGTTGGAGTACACATGGTCCAAAATCATGTCCATACTATATGAAAGACAACAAATCCTTTATGCTCTTCAATGGAAACAAACCTTTCTATTTTGATTATCACTATAGATTTCTTCAAACTGATCATCCTTTTTGGAGGAACAAATCTAATTTCAAAAAAGGTACAATTGAATGGGATGAACCTCCAAAGATGATCCCAGGTACAGAGTTAAAATAAATTTTATTTTCATTACCTCCCATCACATTTGGACCAATAGTAAACCAACAAAAAATTCATGTCTTTGGGAAATAACATAATTGGATAAAACAGAGCATTTTTTGGGATCTTCCGTATTGGTCTGATTTGTTGGTCCGCCATATGTTGGATGTTATGCATATTGAGAAGAACTATTTTGATAATTTATTTCATACAGTTTTGGATACACCAAGTAAGACCAAAGATACTGTAATGGTACGATTAGATCTTCCTCAAATTTGCAGGCGACAAGAACTTGAACTATTTGAAAATGTCAGATCACAAAGGTTAATGAAGCCAAAAGCAGCTTATACACTTTCCAAAGAGAGTCACTTATTATTTTGTAAGTGTATTGCAGATTTGAGACTTCCAGATGGCTATGCTTCCAATTTGGGAAGATGTGTTAATAATGGTTATATTACTGGATTAAAAAGTCATGATTCTCATGTTATATTGGAAAGACTAATGCCGATTGGATTCAGAGGTTTTTTTAATTCTATGATTTGGGATTCGATAACATATATATCATATTTTTTTTGAGACATTTGTGCAGCGACAACCGACTATGATGCGTTAATCAAACTGGAAGAAGATGTTTCTGTAATTATATGTAAACTGAAAAAAATCTTTCAGCCAGCTTTCTTTGACTCAATGGAACATATGATATTACATTTTCCACATGAAGATAAATTTGGAGGTCCAGTACAGTTTCGATGGATGTACCCATTCGAGAGATTCATGTAGAAATTTAAGAAAAAAGTACGTAACAAAGCATCAGTTGAAGGCTCAATTGCTGAAGCTTATTTGCAAGAGGAAATTTCTTTTTTCTGCTCTCATTATTTTTAATCTCAATATCCCTCAAAACACAATCGCATGAGACGAAACTAGCAGAATGAAAATGAAGAAATGGACAATCAATTAACAGTTTTTGATCAGCCAAATCTTGGTTTTGATGGAGTTCATGAATGATGGCTTTCAAATGATGAACATCCCAGAGCTCATACATATGTTCTGATCAACCGTGAAGAAATGAAATCATTTGTCATGTGAGTGATTCTATAACTTATTCTATAATTTATGTTATAGTATTTAAACATATTTTATTTTTAAGTTATATGATAATCATATCAAGAAACAACTTCCACAAATTACAACATCTGCTCTTAAAGAACGCAAACAAATTTTTTTTTCTCAATGGTTTCAAAAAATGCTAACAGAAATTATTAATGGTTTAATATCAATCCCGTTTATTATTTATTATATTGACAATTTTTTACAAATTTTTAGGTGTCTAAATATGCTGATAAAATTGATAAACGGCTGTGTATATTGAGAAACCCACCTTCCAAAATGGTTAAATCTTTCAATGCATATGTGGTGAATGGTTTTCGATTTCATAAACATGCATACGAGGAATCAAAAAAAAAACAATGAACAGTGGAGTTTGATTGAGAGGATCACATCACAGAGAAACTGAAGTTGACTTTTATGGCATTTTGGACGAAATTATTGAGATGTGTTATCTAGGACCTAATTACATAACAATGTTTAAATTTCAGTGGTTGGATACTGAGAGAGGTTTGCGTGTTCATCCGAATCATGGAATCGTCGATATTAAATATAAAAGTCTTCTTCCAGTAAATGAACCATTTTTACTGGATCAACAGGCACATAAAATTTATTATGCAAAGTACTATGCTACATCAAGAGACATGAGCGATTGGTGGAGCATAATAAAAATTAAATCTTGGGAAAATCAGTTTACTCAAACTGAATGTGGTTCCACTGAAGTGGAAGGAATTGAAATTTTTCAAGAGACTTCTCAAAATCCATCTGATTCACAAAGAGATGTGAATATCGATGATGACACCCCACAATTAAGGATCGATGGTGATGAAGATCTTAATGATGTTACAAATGAATTTGAAATGACAAGAAATGCTGAAACTGAAACTCATATGGATATTGATGATGCTGAGGAGGAAGATGAAGACATTGACATTGATAGCTATGGAGAAGAGGATGAAGATGAACATTGACACATTTAAATTCTGGTTATAATCATAATTAATATATATCTATATTAAATAGTTATTTTCAACTATCTGCTAACAACAATCATTTTGTGTTTTAGATGGACTCTGATATATTTCGTGAGTTTCAGGAGGCTGAACTACCATTGGATGAGGGAGATTTTGGATCATCTAACCCTCAGCCTACTGGCGGTTCAGGGGGTACGCGGAGGGGGCACGGTCTTGCATGAATGATGATTCCTGACCCTATCCCTAAGCGACGTCCACATCTTGGTTTCGATCCACACACATGGAGGTATGGTAACCTGTATATTTTAGTTAGATTTAATTAATTTATTTATATATATATACTAATTGTTTGATTATTTATTCATTTTTTACAGTTTTTCACATGTAACTATTGGACAGGGGAGTGTTATCTTGCGCAATTATTTTTCTCAACCATGGATCACATGGGAACAGATTCCCATTGATGTACAACGCGACATGTTCCATCATTGGCTGGTACGTAAATAAATAATATTTATTTTGAAATTTATTTTATTAATAACTTGATATTATAAATTATTTATAGGGTTTATGGTATCTTATCGATGATAGCATGCACGATGCTATCCACGCGGCATGGCAGGTTTCTATGCGCGACTGTTTCCTTCAGTTTTTGCACAATTTGATAAGGACAACCATTAAGAAAGCAGGAGTGACAAAATTTGATGAGTCGTGTAGAGCTCACCGAACAGAGTACATTTCATCTCACGTTTGGGATGGATTATGTTTACACTGGTTGGGTGGTGGATTTCAGAGGAGATCTTCAGTGGGACGACAGAACTGGGGGAGACAGTAGGTGACACATAGAGCTGGTAGTCGTACATTCAGTTCGCATAGAGAGCATCTGGTAAGTGTATATTTTTAAATATTTTATATAACTTTAAATATAAATAGTTTATTCTATATTTCTGTAGGCAGTTGAGTATCCCGATATGACGGATTTCGACATTTATCGGAGGATGTACAGTGATCCAGCCACTAGAGAGATTAGAGGTGATCGCCAGCATCAGATTGTGGTTAGTATTATTTTTTCAGTTTGAAAATTAACTGCATATAATATTTTCAAAATTTTAATTTTAAATTGGAATTGAAGGAGTCATATGAGGCTGCGACCTCTCAGACACAGGCTGAGGGTCAGGACGAGACGACTGAGTAGACTAGTGCTCACTATTTCGATGAGGCAACATGGATGAAGGTGACTCAGTATGGCTTTGAGAAGGGATGAGTAGTTGGTATCGGCTCTCATTTGACTCCTCGTACTTATTATGGTACTGCTGTGATGTCGACGTCCAGATCGAGAGGAGCTCGTGGAGAGACATCATCTTCTAGCTCACATTATCAGGAGCAGTTGCAAACTCATGCTGAGCTTATAGAGACTTTGCAGAAGCAGCATGAAGAGATGTGTCAGCGGCAGCAGTAGCAGGAGCAGCATCACGAGGAGGAGCTACGTCGATTGGAGCAGCGGTGACATCAAGAGTATCACGAGCAGATGATGTACATGCGCCGTCTGACTCGTAGTTTAGGGATGGATTTTCCTCCACCTCCTCCACACGACCCCCACTAGTGATTTGTTTTTTTGTTAAAAACATTTGAATTCAAGTTTTGTAATAATATGAACTATTTACAGTTTCTGTCTTTTATATTGGTGAAAATATTGCATATATTTTTTTTAATATTTTATTATTTATTATTAGTATTATATTTTTTAATATTTTTTTATTTTACTAATAATAATAATAATAATATTTTATGATTTTTTTATATTTTTTTGAAAATATTGAGACTTTGAATAATTTTTTATTATTGTATTATTTTAATAATATTAATAATAATTTTTTATTAATCATAATTTTATTAAATATATTTTTTAATGTTTGTTTATTTTACTAATAATAATAATATTTTATATTTTTTTATTAATTTTATAATAATAATATAATATTTTCATTAATCATAATTTTATTATTTTTTTAATTAATTTTAGTATTTGGGACGGGGTCTTTTGTGACAGGGCCCCATCGAAAATAAGTGAAATATATTTTTTAAGATTAGTATTTGCGATGGGACAACGGGCCTGTAATAATTAGTATTTGCGATGGGCCCGTCGCACAAGGTTTATGGGTATATAATGTTTATAATCGAAATGCTATTTGCGACGGGTAAGTTTCCCGTCGCAAAAACTAATTGTGATGGGCCCATCGCAAAAGGTTTTTTGGGTATATAATGTATATAATCGGGAGGTTTTTTGGGATGGGTAAAAGTCCCGTCACAATAGATATATATTGCGATGGGTCCGTCGCAAAAAAATATCTGTTGCGACGTCGTTTTCTGCAACGGGCTATTAGCAATGGGGGTCCATCGCAAAAGCCTATTTGCGGCGGGATCCCGTCACAAATAGACCGTTGCAAAAATGATAATTCCAGTAGTGTTACTGGTGATATCAGTAAAGGATGCACCCAGGTTGAGTGCGTTTTATGAGTTGTAGAGGCAGAGACATCCCATTTTTGGGGTTATATTGATCCCTTGTAGTTGAGGATTGGATAGAGGTAGTTACACATGTCTTCTTCCTTGTGAGGATCCCTTCCGAACAAATGGTTGTTCTAGCAATGAGCCTACATCAGGTCTCAGTGGGGTGATGGTGGAGCTTAGTGATCTAGACACTTGACGAAATCTCTCACTCTTGATAATAATTTGGGAACCTCTTCAAAGAGGATTTCTTTAAAATGACATTACGCTCAGTGTGTATACATGATCTCGCACACACGCAATAGGGAAATTATATAGTAACAAAGTAAATGGAGATATTTACGAATCTTTCTTGCTGATCCACAAATTTGGTGAAGAACCCATTCTTTATGGACCAAACCATCGATCTAGGACTATGAATGGAGATCAGGGCATCTATGTTATCCCTATGTATCCCTACATATGGTGGAGTGCGGGAGCATGCCCAGCTAGAGGATACATTTATGTCAGAGTGGACTCCAGCAATGAGAGCTACCAACAGGAACCAGGGGACTAAGTCATTGGTGGTTGGTAGCCAACTAGAGACATAGGGACCCTAGTGGTTCAAGAACTCCTAGGGATGACCCTATGATATAGGATCATCAGTGTGTGGATCCCAAGGTAGAGTGGGTTAGCTGAAGGATTTGGTGCATTACTCGTGCATCAGTTGGGGTTATATGACTCAAGATTGCCCAACACACCATGAAGACGATTAGTATATGGTCAATGGGCCATTGAGGAATGGGAGGATACAGGAGAAGAGTGGTCCATATGTCGGTAGGTTATAGCAGATGATCATGTTGAGAAACAAGCACTAGGTGGAGGTTTGATGTACTACTACCACCACCCTCAGGTGGTCTAGTACGACCTCATGGAGCTGGTGGATAGGGTTGAAACCACCTTAATATAATGGATTCTTATGAACACATTGCTCAAATGATTATTAGAGGTGTGATCTGTGTCTTTTCTACTTTAGCTGTAATTTTGATACACATAGGTGCTCATAACTATTCAATCACCCAAACCCTTATTCGAGATTAGAATATATTTTTTGAACTATTGACTCGATCCCTATGTGTAGATACTTTTATAGTGGTATATTTGATTAAAACACACTAGTTTTGATAGTGTTCCCTTGCACTAGAGGGTGAGATTTTCGGTTGGTATCTCTTGGTGATTGTGACTCGGCCATATGACACCATTCACGGTGTGACTGGTTATCCAAAACTCAAGCCCACATTGAATCTTTTTGGTATAGAGTGTTGTATGCCCACATTTATGGGACCTGATTTTTATTTATTGGTGAAAATAAAACACATACAGTGCAGGATAAACACACACATAGGAGTTTGTAGCTGATTACTCACCAGTTTGCTAGCCTCACCCTTAGAACAGTGGAAGATTGGAGTCCATAATTTTTTATAGTGGTGGCAGAGTATGAGGACATCATTACTGAGGATGTCACTAGATTACCTCCCTACAAGGATGTAGAATTTTTCATTGACCTATACCCTAGGACAACACTGATCTCTACACCTTCATATCTGATTGTTCCCATAGAGCTTCCTAAGTTGAGGTTAAAACTATAGGACATACATAGTCAATGATTTATGTGACCTACTGTATCACCTTCGGCAGCCCCAATTTTTTTTCCAAGAAGGTATATGGGGGATTGGTATTTTGTGTGGGATTCCAACACCTATACTAGTTTACCATGAAGAATAAGTATCCACAACCAAGGATTGACAACCTCATTGATAAGATGAATATAGATATTTGGTCCTTGAAGATAGACGTCAGATATGGATTTCAAAAACATCATTTGTGGGATGAGGTTGTACCGAAGACATCCTTAAATTTCAGTATGGACACTAAAAGTACATTGTGATTCTATTTGGAATGATCAATGCCCTAGAAATGATCATGAGACTAATGAAGAGATTCTTCTTGCCTTACATAGACTGGTTCATCATGGTCCTCATTGATGAAATCCTATTGTATTCAGAATACAAGGAGGATAACATGATACACATGAGGGTTGTCCTGGACACACTCTGAGAGAACCAATTTTATGGGAGGCTCTTGAAGTGTTATTTTGGGACTTATGAGTTCCACTTTCTGGGACACATCATTTTAAAATCAAGAGTTATAGTGGATTCGATGAAGTTTGAAGTGGTACTTTCTGGGTAGCCACCATAGAGTGTTATCGAGGTGAAGAGTTTCTTAGGTTTTTTTGGGTACTGTTTGTGATTTGTACCTATCTTTTCTATAGTAGTAGCACCCTTTATGGCCTTGACATAGAAGGGTAAACATTTAATTTGGATATAGATGTGTAAATAATTAATTCTTGAAATAAGGTAGAGGTTAATAAGTTTTCCCATCATGAGACTACAAGTGGTGGGAATTAGGTATATAGTCTTCTACGATGCATCAGGGACCAGGAATAGTTGTGTCCAGATGCAGAGGAAAGCAGTGATTTCATATGGTTCAATCTAGTTGAGGTAGCATGATTAAAACTACATGACCCATGATCTTGAGCTTGTAGTAGTAGTATTCGCATTGAATATGTGGAGACACTACCTGATGGGTGAGCGGTTTACCGTATACTCAGACCATAAGAGTCTCATATATATATTCTCTTAGAAGGATCTGAACATGATATAGAGACTATGTCTAGAGTTCCTCTAGGACTATGACTTCTAAATTGTCTATACTCATGCGAAGGGGAATGTAGTGGAATATTCTCTCAGTCGGATATCTATCTTGTAGTTAATGAGTGAGGTATCAGAGCAGTTGGCCACATAACAGATATCCTCTATGGATGGAGATGGATAAGTTTACCTCCATTGAATGGTTTTCACCCCACCATTAATATAGTGACTCTGGTAGTCACATCATGGGGATATTTAATGTGAGGCCTAACTTTCATATTTGTCCTTGGGGTGTGCCCCTGATGTATATTCGATAGGTGGGGAGCACATCATTTTTTTTCGAGGGCGCACAGTGTTACTAGTGATGTTGTGTGAGGATGTTCTGGGGTGTTCCATATATCCACTTTGGCAATACATATGGGTGTGGAAAAGATATACTACGATGATTAAAATTAGTTTTGGTGGTCAGGGATGAATAATGTGGTGGAAGATTTCATTTTTTGATGCCTCACTGGTCAGCAAGTGAAGACTGGGCACTAGGTTCCAACGACCTTGACCCAACCACTTGAGGTACTATAGTGGAAGTGGGATGGGATATCTATGGACTTTGTGATGGGTTTACCATGAACGTACAGGGGGAATGATACCATATGGTTGATCTCTGAAAGAATAACCATGTCGTACCCCTTCATACGGATTAGTTAGTAGAGTTCATTAGACAGCTTGGGATGCCTCTATGTGCTAGAGATAGTTAGGCTTCATGGAATTCCATTGATGATCATTTCAGATTGTGAAGTTTGTTTCACATGCCGGTAATGGAAGTGATTGTAGGAGGATTTTTGGTCTTAGTTGCACCTGAGCATTGTGTTTCATCCCAAGAAGGATGTCAAAATGGAGATGACAATCTAGGTTCTTGAGGATATGCTACATGATTTCATCATATACATTGGTCGTAGTTGGGAGGATCACCTACCCTTACTAATGTTTGTGTACAATGATAGCAGTCACTCTACAATTAGTATGGACCTATTCATGGACCTATAAGGGATACCATGCATTTCACATATTTTATAAACTAAAACAGTATAGTAAACACTCACGGGTATAGAGTTGAAGTGTGCTACCATATAGAAGGTTCATGTCATCCAAGAGTGGATGAAGACTGTACGGATCCCTCAGAAGTCATATGATGATAGGATGCAGTGGACTCTATTGTTTGAGGAGGGATACCATGTGTTCCTTTGGTTCTCACCTCAATAGGGATTAGAGATATTTGGTTGAGGCATCATGTTATCTCCGAGACACATCGCCCCTTTTTAGATTATAAGTAGTGTTGGGAAGGAGGTGTACAACCCAAATATACCACCATAGTTGCAATGGGTAAATGATGTCTTCCAAGTGTCATGGATTAGGATGCACATGCATGATCCATCACATTTCATCAACTGGGGTGAGATGGACATTGATGATGTGTTGGATTTTACAAAGTACCTAGTGGAGATCGAGGATCTATAAGAGAGGATCCTTCTTGGGTAGTTGGTTCCTCTCATGTGTATCACATGGTAGCATGAGTGTCCCTTGGAGTGAACATAGGAGTGGGATTCTCTGATTCGTTCTTATTAACATAATCATTATGTTTAGAATCCTGTATTTTGGATTTCAGGGATTTAAATCCATAAGGTGGGGAGAATGTAATGACTCATATTTTATTTGGTTTTATTTTGATAAATTAACTGGGAAAATTCCGTGACCCGATACTGAGACAACATGAGATTCTTAGGCCTCATTTTCCCAGAACAATAAGATGAAAAATGTTCTATTATTAATAAATCACATGGGCAATATTTCTTTAAAATGGAAATAACATCTAAATGGGTTCCTAAATCAAAACAATGAGGGAATTGTTGCATTCAATATTGTGAATTTACTATAGGTAGGGCTTAACATCATCTGGCGTGGGTCAACAATAAATGTTAGAATTTGGATGTAACCATCATTAAAAATATTTTATTTGTTTAATTAGATTTTTTCTTTTTAATTAAATAATATTCAGGAATTCAGGTTTATGACCATGACCCTATAATTCCACTAAGGCATGGAAGGAGACTCTCCTGATAACGAATGTCGGTAGATCGAGGATTGATGATGTGACAGACCTCCGTTCTATTTCAACGATTAATCCAACCATGAGGTAGTGTATCTTTTCTCATGGTGATTTCCTTTCCCTTTATAGATTCAAATGATGAACATGGACTAAAAAATGAACAGGTTCATCCATGGTTCGTCTTTTCTAGTGGGATGGATAAATTATTAGTAGGATTAGAAAGAGAGATATATGTTTGTGATTATCTATTATCGTTCTTGGTTAAACCTCCTAAAATGAATGTATCAAGGCCAACACAAACAAGACCAATATCCATTCATCACTAGATCTATGTGTTCTTCTTCTCCCCATTCATGGATTTGTTGTCTGTAGTACCCTGATGGTCATTCCATAGTTTTTTGGGATTCTCTAAATGTGATTGGGTACCTGAAGTTCTATTAATACAGATAAAATCCCAATGCAATGAAAAATGAGACTTGAGGATTGTGTTTGTGGATCCATTTCGAAAAATAGAGCACTGAAGCAATGAGGGAGACCCATCGAACCATGATTGACGGTGGTTCCTGGTGGTACACAGTGGTAGACCGAAGCAGGTAGGATGGAGGATAGTGGTCACCCGTAGAAGTGTCTGTGGGACCCAGATAGGGCCTCTAGTAGGGAAACTGGCGGTAGTTGTGGAATGAGGTCTGTAAGTGACTTTGTAGGAGCCCATGGTAGTAGAGGCTGTAGGAAGTGATTAAGGACCATGGAAGGGGGCCACATTGGTGAGACGAGATGCAGCTCGAAGCTGCGTTAGAGGAACCTACAATGGTGATGTCACGAGATGTGTAGAGAAGGCAAGATGGATGTGTGAAATGTGGCTCAGTGGTGCTTTACCCAGGTGAGATGAGGGAGACACATGGTTAGGGAAGACCATGTCGACCAGGGGCATGTCCAAGGTAGGGTACATGTGGTTACGTAAACTGGCCCACTGTGTGTGCTGGACCAGAGTAACCAAGATTCTCCAGTGGCCCAGCAAGCTAGACCCATTGGCCTAGAGGGCCGCTCTGAACTGGCCAGGATGGTTTGGGCCTAACCAGACTAGAATGGGACATGTTAGATCATGACCAGAACCGAGTTGTGTAGTTTTAAAAAAATGACCATATCCTTAAAACCAAGTAACCTTTTTATGAGATAATTTTAGTATTGGTACCCTTGTGACGATAATGTCCTTTTCAGATACTATAATTTTGTCTTTGTCAAATTTAAAATCTGACCTATGGCCTTGAGAATTAGATACTCTTGATACAAGAACCATATGAGTGGAATCCTATGGCTGGTTGTGACTTGGTGACTACATGACATGAGGGTGGCATGATCCATCAAGGCTTGATGTTCCATAGATGATCCTTTTCGAAAAAATTCTCAAGGAATAATCGATGATTCTTACACAATTGACTCTCTGGGAATCATTGACGCTCTGTGTTCCATCAGTGATTCATGATCAATCGACGATCAATGTGCCATTGACCCTTCGAGCACCATCGAATCTTCATGAAAAACCGACACATTGTGTTTTATAAAAAATTTGAGATCTATAGACTAGAATAGAAAACACTTCTCTTCATGCATTATACATATACCTATGAGAGGTAATTGTACATCATGTGTCTCCCTTGTGGGTTACTTAATGTGTTTATTTTGTGGTGTACTTCATGTGTTTCCTTTTTGTTATACTTCATTTATTTATTAGTGTTATTTAAATTGTGTTATACAGAATTTATTAATTAGTGGTATTTCCATTGTAGTTTTGAGGTGTCCTACTGAGTATTGTTTTACTCACCCATGCATGAGCTTTTCCTATACATGTCTTGTATTTTGAATATGTTCAATTATTTGATGGAGTTCTTGGATAACTAAGACTAGGTGATTCTAAGATGGAACAGATGGACTTTTAGTGCTCCAATGACTTCATGTAGTCATCCTACATCTACCCTTTAGTTAGAGTTTATTCTGCAGACGGGTTTTAGGAACATGCACATTCACTTGACCGACTCATTCTTTTGGTCGGCCTATATTCTGGCCTAGTTTACTTCCCAGTTTTCATACTATCATACTCTATGGTTGGTATCATGGTGTATTCATTTATTTTTTACTTATTTTTTTACATTTAATCATTTTGGGATGGGAGATGTGTGTGTGTGTGCATGTACATAGGAAAATGCCTCTCTTTTGTGGGATATGCCTACTTGGTGCTAGTCGTCAGCCATGGCCAATCAAAGGTTTCCATGGGGTATTCATGACATGGACCCTTCTGGGATGGATCGTGACATTATGCCTCCCACCAGTACTAGTTAATGACCAAAATAACTTAACTCATTATTTAGAACTGGAAGCAGTAATTTATAATTTGAATATAGGGGTTAATTATAACTATTGTAAATGGTAAAAAATATATACCAATAATAAATTATGTAAGTATATATTAATTGAGAAATGTTTGAATATGTTCCAAATAAGATGTTTGGAACATATTATGAGTCAATTGAAGGTAATTAATATCAAAAAATTAATAGAAAGGATGGTTTCAATAATTATAATGGGTCAAGTATATATACTTGACTCATAATTATTGTTTTTTACTATCTTTTGGATTTCTGAGAGGGTATGACATTGCCATCGGTTCCGTGCCCATGCAGTCATGCATGGGACTGCTAGTCGTGAAGCGCTGAGTAGGAGGAAACTGATCTATGATTATGATGATGGGTTGGAGGTATTTTTTGGAAGTGAATGCGTTGTTTGCACTTAAATTTTATATCATGGTGCATTTAGTGTCTTAAGTCATTGAAGACCTATATGGTTTCTCACTTTTTTCTCAAAAGAGACTGAATAAAAATAATAATTTTCAGTCAGTCAGAGAAGGTTTAATCTATTTAAAAACACATTAGGGATGGTCGAGGTTGAAAAAAAGTTATGATGACAATATTTAGTGATTTCATAAGTATAAATTTGGATATAAGGTATTCCTTTAACTATAATATTAGAAATATGTTACAAGATTTAGATACAAGGGATTGTTAAGCCCCATATATATTGGTTTCTATAGAATTCATTATCAAATTAAAATGGTAGATCATTAATTTTTTCTTCCTACAAACGACTCCAATGTTTAAGATGTGTTCTATGAATCTCTATTTATAATGTAAATATAATATCTTTCACGTATACTGAACTCCAAGGTCTTACCATTGTAGAATGATCTTTCTTGTGGGGAGAAAATATTTAAATCTTGGATCATAGGAATACAATTATATTCTAATGCACTACTAGCATAGTTAAGGTTATCTAGATGGATCATATTTTTGATAAGGCGCCATCAAAACTTAAGAATTTTATGAGATAGAGGTATCATCATTTATTTGCATTGATGTAAGAGAAATAAAAGAGTGAAATTTTTATAAGGGGGTATAATGCAACACAATTATATTTTACCATATATTCCAAATTAATATATATATATATATATTCAATAAAATATGAATCACACAACCTATAACCTATATTAATAATGAACATATATTATAAAATTAATCTCATTATAATGTATTGAAATGATATATAATTCACTTAAGAATTATTATTGATCTTAAATTATATATTTAAAATATGTTATTTACAACAATTTTCAAAGTAATATATTTGTATTAATAATATAAAAATTATAAAAACTTATTTTTTACACATTTTCAATATTAATTTATTTTTTATTTATTTTTTATATGTTAAAAAACATTTGAATGTAAAAATGGATTTTTTCTAAAATATTATTTTTTAATGTTATAATATTTTGAAATTATAAATTAAATTAGTCAATATTTATTGAGAAAATTAATTATTTTTTTAAATAATATATTCACTCAAATAATTTTATATTCATCTATTTTTTTACTACATATGAAATTGGATTAAATAGAATTTAATTCTTAAAATGAATTTTTGAAAACAATTTTTAAAATTTTGTGTACTATTTTTAAAATTAATTATTATGAATTATATAAATTCAATGTAATAAAATTATTTCAATATTGGGAATCATCATGTCCAAATTAGGTAATGAATACATTTCAATTTTCTATCATAATGAATATTTTCCTTGGAAAACCATTCTCATTATGGTAAATGATAAAAGATTGAACAAGAGGTTAAACTAAACATATAATTGTTAAAATTAACTAATTTTTTAAAAATACATTTGGTTGGATATATTTCATCCAGAAAATATATTATCTTTGAATTTGGGTTACCTTTGTTCACATTCACTTGAATATGAATTTATTATATTTTAATGTTTTATATATTTAAAACAGTTCCACCCACCTCACTAATAAAATGGAATATTCACTCTTCACTTATCGTCACACAAAGATCCATCTAGATGAAAATAACATGAAGGTTTTTTTTATTAACTTACCTACCTATGTCTTAGTTCTTATAGTGTTCCAAAAAATAGTAATATTTAAAGGACAAACATGTAATACAATAGTGGTTTCCCAATGATGATTTAATTGTATATAATGATCTATTTTGAGTTTCCTTATTCCATAACCACATATAAATATTATATAACCATATTAAAATTATTAAATAAATATAACTACCATATTAAAATTATGTTATATCCATTTTCTTCCTTCTTTCCTTTATATAATAAATTAAAATGTTGTCTTTCTGTACGTGTGTACGTGTCGAAAACCACCACCACAAAGTGATGCAATTCATTTTTTATGTCATCCATAATTGGATATTATTATAGATATATTTAATATATATATATATATATATATATTATTTTTACTATATTATTATGAATATGTAATTATTTATTTTTATTACCAATTCATTCCTTCCATTTATTTAAAAAAGAAAACATTACTCGTTCCTACTATCCATTATCTCTAGAAAATTATGGTAATTCATTTTTCATTACCACATTATATGAATAGTTATAAATGTTTAAATAATGAATAAATATGTTATTTATAACATGATTATAAATATATAAATGATTAAAAAATGATCAGAGCTCTATGATTGGAACCGTCACAACAAACATTCATGGAAAATAGACTACTCTTCACCAGAATACTAATTAATTGACTAATTTTAATTAAATTGGTAATTAGATATTATATGGGAATTTAATATTTTAAGATATGTATAAATATGACCCTATTATATATTTATAATAAATATATAATTATTATATATGAAATTAATAGTATGTGTGATGAAATTCAAGTCCTAAGGTAAGAGTTTATGTTCAACTCTCAATTATAATCGAGATTGTTTGTGATTGAATCAACTTTTTTAAGATAATATGTTTATTATCTCATAAAAACCAAAAATTTTGTTCACATATAGTTATTTTTGATTTCTTTAATATTTTTATTTCATTTTTATTCCTTTTCTGCTAAAATTATATCTAGTTGTTTAATAAAATATGACATTGTTTAAACATACAACAGAAAACATTTTCATTAATGTCCATATTGTTTAATATTTTTAATGAATATTATTTTTTATGAACCATTGATTGTTTAAATTCATTTTCAATAATTTTTTAATTTTTATTCATTTTATGGAAAAAAAAATTCACTAATTTTTTCCATAATATGTTATTTATGATGTTTTAATAAAAAATTGTTAAATGAATCATTTTTTTATTTTTACCACATGAAAATTTTTTCCCAGCATCATGGTCATTATTGACATTGAACATTCCATTAACTTTTTCACTCTATACTTTCAAAGAAAAAAAAATTCATTAATTTTAGTATTTTATTTAAATTTTTATCCTAAAAATGATATTTTTATTATTTTTTCAAAGAAGGGTATAGATGTTATTTTGAAGTTATTTTTCATATACATGAACATAATTTATTGTTTCTAATAATATACAGAGTATATGATCCTGTGATATAATCAATTTTATTTTTGTAAAAGTCTTATGATTATGTGATGATGAAATGTTTTTGAAACATGTTTTTTTTCCATGAGTTATGTTAAGATGGATTGATGAATGTTAATATGGTATTTTGGCACACATAAATACATTTTTCATCATGTTATAGGTGAGATTAAAATTAGATTGTCCTCAAATACATTGTGTATTGATTTATATGTCATGAGATAATATTAAATAGGATGGGTTGTAGAAGCAATCCATGAACGAACTGAGTTTTTTGAGTTAACTCAATCTCATATGGGACACTGCCTACTATGTGACCATTGTCATTATGGTGAAAATTTATTAATGAAATTATTTTCAATTATTGTTATTGTGTCACAATTCCTAGGAATTATTATAATACTGATATTCTCTCATTTATTATAATTTATTAATGTTGAATCTGCACTCGTATGATTCATTTCATCTGAATTTATAATGGTTTATATAATGGTTTATTATTTTTTATATATTATAGAGTTGGTTTGAACGTTTTATGTTATGATCATTCTGCCATACCATTATTAAATTATGATTCATGTATACTATTATCAATTTATTTATCCCATGTATACCTTTAACATGTACATGATCTCTCCATACATTATTCTTCCATTTTCTTTCAGTAGTGAATTATGTTATAGAGTAAGAAATGTTTAATAATTTTACTATGATAGATGATCATGATAGTAAATGTTTAAGATCATTCGTGAAATAAATTTATTATTAATCTAGTTCATAAATACACAATAATTTTTCCCTTCTACTGCATTTATTAGTATTAATATTATTGAATATTCATATAATATGATTCAATAATTATGTATGTAATACTCATACTTCCTTAAGTGAAACATATCTTTTACTAAAAATTTATAATGAAATTGTAGTGTAAAAAATGTCTCATCATAAATCATCTTAAATATTCCAGACCAAAGCCTTCCATTTTTTAGATGGTCTTAGAGTAGTGGGTTGAGATGAAATATTTTTTACCCCATAAATGATTAATGTATTTGGATAAATAATACATATTGAAAATATTTCATAAAATATCATAAATATATCAATAAATATTTATCTATCATAGTACCCTTTATAGTCCATTTTTACTTAATAAATTTATTCATATGTTCTGGAAATTTGAAACAGAAGAATGTGTGATCTCATATTCCTAGAAATGGTAACCATATAATTTATCAATAAATGTTCACAAGAGATCATTATTATAAAGATATGGGAACATGACCATATACTAAGTGATTCATAACCAATCAAACAATGCTCAATAGTCAAGAATCACATCTGATGGTTTTTTATATATCAAAACATAATTCATAAGAGGAGGGAATCGTCAATAATCAATAATGAACTATAAAAAAAAATCATAAGATTAACACATATGTTTTTGTAATAAATAAAATCATTGAACTAATTTTAATTATATAGGGATCCCTTCCAAGGCTATCATGTTTTATTGGGTTCACTTTATATTCAATAATTCTAAATGTTAAGGTTTACTCCAAATTCCATCATTGTGGGAAGATTCTCTTAGTGAATTGGGTTTACTCTCCATTCAAGTATTAATTATGTAAAGGGATATCAATCATTTCTGAAATCATTATTTACTGTATAATTACAGTCCCATCAAACACATAATGAATACCATACATGTGTGTGACATAATATCAAAAAACATTCAACCCAACATCATAGAAAAAACCATTGAAAGAAACATGTTTCTTAAATATTACATCATTTTCTAATAATATTATATACATATAATTTATGTATATGGTATCACAATAACATTTATTATCACATCATAGCCCAATTATACCCAAGTGAATGATATGGGTTTTAGGTAATAATGATAATATCATTATCATCATCAGTGAACCAAAAACTTTATGAAATAGTTATATAATATCACATGTGAAAAAAAATCCATAAAATATGTTTACATTCATAAAAATTAACATTGAAATAAATTTTGAACCTTTATATTAAATCATGAGAAAAATATCATTGCAATTTTTTTCTTTTAACTATGAATTTAGATAAAATTGAGAAATAATTTTTATTTAAAAACAATCATAGAATAATTTAATGGACTCTTTGGAGAAAAAAATGGTCATGAATATTAGAATATATGTTCATTCCTTTTATATTGAAATAGAAGATTATATCCACACATTTGTAAAAATTCAGAGATAACTTTATTGTAAAATGATTCAATAAAATGTTCCCATTTATGTCATGGTTAATAAAATAAAATTTAATGAAAATGACCATTTGAAAAGTAATTTATAGTTAAAAATATCCAAAATACAATTTTGAAGAGCATATTCCTGGAATAAAAATACCATCTACCAGAGAATAAATAATTAAGGTTTTTCTTGGAAAAAATTTACATTTTTATTTTATGTAACAAAGAATGAAAAATGGTGATAAGAAATAAAAATTGTTGGAATTACTATTGGAGATTAGTAATTATGGGTTTTAAATTATATGATATAAATAAATTTTCTAAATTTAAATTTAGATAATATTATATTGAAAATAAATGAGATTTTAACAAAAATGATTACCTTATGTCTAATTTTGTGTCATACCTATACATGCACCCTATATAACTAAAATATATTTGTTGTATATATATTTTTGAAATATAATCATAGATAACAGAATATGTAAAATTACTTTATATTTTCAAATCATCCTTTTTTAACAATTAAGTCATTAAATTTTTTTTGGCGAAAACATATCCATTTTATAGGTATGTTTTGTTACAGGGGTTCGAGTAGTTTCACCTTGGTCATTCTTTCAATATATAAAATATATTAATAATTAGATAATTATAAAATGTATTCATTATATACACATTTATAATCATTCATATAATGTGTTGGTGAAAGATGAATTATATCATTCTCTTGAGAAAGTAGTCCACACATACACAGGAGTGATGTATCTACTTGTTGATGGGTAGAATGAAAAAAGGAAAAATAAAAATTAACCATTATATAATAATTATTATATCATAAATATCATATATATTCACTTAATATATCCTTATATCAATCCATGTAATGGGGAAATGAAAAAAATTACATTACTTCATGGATTTGGTATTCCATATGTACGGACAAGCGTCTTAATATTTTTTAACAGATGTGAATGATATAATATATATAAGATTTTAAAATTCTATAATAAAATTATTTTCATAAAAAAAATATAATAATTAAATCATTTATAATAATGAACCATAATATTTGGTGATGGAAAATGAATCACGTCGCTATGTTGTTGAACTAGTCAACACATATGGATGAGCAATAATTTCATTTCTCAATTGGTGGAATGGAGGAAACCAATTGTTTTCTACATTTAATAATTACATATTAGTATGTTTATTATATTTTATTCTTCATTTTAATATATATATATTTAATTTATTTATAGGATTTATGATATGTATACAATTAAAGAGTCGAAAATGATGAATACATATTCTTTGAGTGACCACCTTTATCATGCACCTTATTCCTTCTCAGTATAGTATTTAGTGATTCCAGGATCTTAATAATAATGGGAATGATGATAGAAACTATTATTTTTCATGTATAGGCTACGAAATATCGATCTTGTTTTGTGAATCACTAGATGAAAAGATATTCTATTATATATGTGAGGTGAGGGAAATGCATGGAATTGTAAAAAAAATTAAATTATAAAATGTCACTTTCATGTGAATGTTTCTCCAAATGGAAAAAAAGTTTAAGGAAACGCTTGATAAGGCTTAAATTTAAAGAGAAATAAGTATTTATAATGGTTTTAGTTAATGTTTTAACAATATGTATTAGTTTAACCGCCCGACAAACACGTTTAAACCCACACCATGGTGAGAAATGTTTATTATTGTGACACATATTTATTGAAAAAAATGTTTATATTATAAAATTATATTATTTATTTTTATGAGAAATATTTAATACATAATATAATATTAATTTTCATTAAATGGATGAAATTAATTTAAAAATAAGGGATAAAATGAAACAAAACTATTTTTAGAAAAATGAATTTTTAAGATGAAAACATAATTTACCTTCATTCACTTTATTATAAATACTATTAAATGAATTATTCAATATTTTATTTAATATATTATTCCTAAATCTAATTAAAATCATTCATAAATATATATTAATTTATTTTATTTTTATAAAATAATGTTTTATCACAAAAAAATTGTGTTTTAGAAAAACATATCATTTTGCCTTCAGATTTATTTATTTTAATTTATAAGAAATTCAAATAAAATTAATTAATTTTATAAATATTTAAGAAATAATGTTCCATAATTAATTTAAAAATATCACTACATAGAAAATCCAAATTCTAGTCAATGACTATAATATTATATAATAATATTTCAACAATATATTGTGGTCAATTTAAACATGGTGTTCTATGTAAAGAAATCTGTCAAGTATATAAATTTTTTTAAAGAGAAAAATGTCCTAAATTTTTAGTTTTTAAAACAAAACCCCTATTATAATAATGTTTCTCTATAAATTTCATCACCTTGGTACTAAAAAATTGAAGATACTTCTACCACATCACATTCTTGGTTTCCCATATAGAAAAATCATATTTATGGTTTCAAAAAAAAATAATTAGGTTAGTGGTATTTTTACATAGGATTTTCCCTCTTAGATCAAGAATCTATATCATTTATTCCTCATATGAATTAATAATCTCTAGTGGTATGAACTTTGAGTTCAGTTTTTGGAAGGATTGAGTATTCACATCCCCACAGAAGATAAATGGTACGCATCATGAACTTGAGAGAGATTCCATATAATTGCCAAGCAATGAGAAAAAATATAGATATGGGGAAGAAAATTAAAGGGTCCAATATAACTAGATTTATTATTTCCATTATATCCTATATACTAACCTTCTTCCAATGAGATATTCAAGGGAATTTCTTTTGGTAACACCGTAAAATTATAAAATAAGGACAATGGTTTTGATAGAGTGTATGACATGAAACCCCATAATAGAAATAAATAAAAAATCCCAAGACATTGTGATATATTTTATATTTTAAATAATTTTAATATTTTATTTGTATTTCAATATATGAAATACTGGTTTATCTTGTATTACACGCATCAGTAAGTTCCTTTAAAATCACTCATTAGATGTAAGATAGAGATTTACCCAACAATACAATAATAATAATATTATTATTGAATTTTATAGTTATAAAAAATACATTTTAATGGTGGGTATTAATAAGGTTAACTAGTATATTAAGATTAATTTTTTATTGATATTCATTTTTTATCATTTGATTATAAATGATTATAAAAATAACTTAAATGAAAAAGAAATATTTTCAGGAAAACTATATCCCAATAAAAGAGGGTTTAGTCATTCTTGCCCTACATATTTGATGGTAAAATTTAAAACTTTTTGAAAATTTATATATAAAAATTAAAATTAATTTTGAAATTATTATATAAATATCATATTATGGTGTTTTTTAGGATTTTTCTAAAAACCATCATTTTTATGAATTTTAAGAAATAATGAATTTTAATTGAAAATATCTTATACATTTAAATAAACTATAATGATAAATTATATTTTTAACTTGGTTTAATGTAAAAATAGATAAATTATACATATATTAATACAATTTATGTAATTGGAATCATTTTCATGTTGATTTTAGATATATAAATAATATAAATATTTTATCACTCTCAATTTAAGAACCCACATTCTCTTCATGTTTGCAGGATTAATTTTGAATAAATTTATACCACTTATATTACATTAATTTTTAAAAATGTATTCCATATTTTGGATAATAGAAATTTATAATATCTAATAAGGTATACTTGATTTTTTACCAATGTTATTCATGAAAATAGTCATAATTGATTACATCAATTAAGAAAAAAATGAGTTTACGTAGTTGTTAAACATGAAATATATGGTATAAAAATTAAGAAAACTTTTCCAAACCCCAATTTATTGAATATATTAACCATTATCTCTTAATATATTGATAATGTAAAATTATTATAGTTAATTTGAATGAAATGAAGTTGGACCACCGAATAGTTTTCAGACATACCAATTATTCCCTCTCCTAGACATATAAAATTCCACCCCTCCCCTCTCCAGTTACAAAATTCAAACCAAATTGGTTCATCCAATACCTTAAAAAATTACTTCCCTAATTAATCATAGAATCCTTATTTTTTATTAGATAAAAAACTGTTTTTTATTGTGATTACCTATGTTGGACATGCAAAGAAGAATTAATGTTCTTCTAAAAGTGTTTTTTATTTTATTTCCTTATTTACAACCATCAATTTCTATTATAAAATGGTTCTATAGTTACCTCAATATAATAAATATACTTATATATTATATATTATTTTATCTACATAAAACATCACATACTTCCATCAAAGGGGTTAGGAAATCAACATTCGTGTGTACGGCGGACTACCACCACACGAACTGATGTCGTACGCTTTTACATTTCCCCCTTTCATGGTTAGTAATAATGATGGATGTATAGTATATATATGAAATATATTATATTTATGATTTTATTATTGATATTTTATTTTAATATCACATATACCATCTTGCAATCCCTTTTGTGGGAATAAAATAATATAACCCATGTGTACAAGAGACTACCTACTAGTGAAGCAATGTAATCTGTTAGTGAAGTACACAATATTAATTAAGGATGAGTTTCATCAAAATACGTAATATATATCACATATAAATGGTACTATAATGATAATATACATATATATCATTTAATGTTACCTCCCCCAGTATGATAAGAAAATGGAAACAACTTTCATGCGTACGAACAACCTACCATTTCCATAACGGTGTATTTTATTTCCTTTTACTACATTTAATGAATTACTATATATATACACTAAATATATATGATATTTACATCATGATTTGAATTCTGTATATGTAGAAAGCATGATCTATGTTAGAGGAACCAAAAATAACATGTCAAAACATACTAAAAAACTAATCCAATTAACACCAGAAACAATTAGAATAATGGATGATTATTAAAAAATGGGTAGAAGGTTGTTATAAAAGGATTATAAATGATATTATAAATATTAATATGTGTTTTTTACAATTTAATTACATTATTAAAGCCATTAAATTGGTTATTAAAGTGTGATCAACCAAAAGTAAGGGTATGATTTGGGATTTCATCTCAATTTCATTTCATAGAGGCATATTGTAATTTTATATAACTAGTTCATTTTATATATGGTATATGTTTTCCAATTTTCATGTAATATTTTTATTAATTCATTTTTTATGAAATTTTATTTTTCAAAATTAATTATTTCATCTAATGGGATTTGAATTAAGGGTTATCAGGTCATAAATAATTTTATAACTCGGTTCATTTTCATTAAGTTTTATCATTTTATCATTATCGTTAATATTATAAGATTATGTGTTCAATACCTTTTTATTATCACATCATGTATTCAAACTTTTATTATTACATAATATTTATCCGATTTCTATAAATGGTCTTTTACATTGAATGTTATTTGATTGGTTGTAGAAATATAGATTATTCTATATCCATCACTCAATATAGATATTTTATGTTAAGGAATATTGATTTAGTAATAAAATAAATTATTTGAAATATGATGAATGATTTGGAAATAAAAATGAATGTGAGGCCTTATTAATGATATTCCTTTAATGCATCAATATTATAATGACACGAACCAATTGGCTAGCCTAAACTTAATGGGTTTTACCTATCAGTATTAATCATTCTTGAGAATAGATCTTGATTGTATAGGTTTCATGTTTCTGGGGAAACATGATAACCAATTATTTATCACATTATTCACTCAGAATTTAAGAATTATTATACATGAGATTTTTAATATGTAATAATATATGGATTCATTTTATTCTAGGATTATTGTTTGAATTTCATGTGGTTTCATATTTTTATCTTTCTATATTGAATCTTCCTTATAAAATTGTGATAAAAAATTAATAAAATGTCATGTGTTTTTTGTTATTTACATTTCCATATTATTTACACTATTCCTTCTTAGTTTTTTGATTACATGGAATTTTTTTTTCATTTTCCTTCCCATATTCATTATGATTACTAATTAGTTATTTATTCCTCTATACATAACTATTACTGAGATTTTCAACCCACCCTTATTTCCATTCCTCTTACAAGGATTTGATGATATTTTAAATGACTGATATTAATGGTTATTATATATGGAAAAATGATATTTTCAAAAAAAAATATGTTTTAATTTTATTATTAAAAATATAATGTAAGTCATATGTATCTATCTATTTTTTCATGACTAATAAATGGATTGGTCCATTGGTATGTGTTCTCTTATATCTTATACCATTATTATAGTACTAGTTACTAACCAAGATATTTAGGGTATAGGATCTCTATAGTTCATATATGAGTAAATTTAGTAGAATCCCTGGAAAATCAGTTTAGGAAAAAATATATTTGGGAACATAAATCTATGATTTAATTTGAGGATATTCATATAAGAGCATTCAAAATAGTATATAAAGTGTATATTATGTATTCTATCCATGTAAAAAATCCATGTATGGCTTCTGTAAGTGGGAACCGTTCTTCAATATATATACCAAGTGGAAATAACTATGAAAAATGAACAATTGGATTGAACTAATCATTATCTGATACACTTCAATGGTCCTTACTTTGCACTTGGATTGACACTCATGATGGATATTCATAGGATAATTCAAAAATTCTTTAGAAACCATTTTTAAGTATTTTAATAGTCAATGAAAACGAATGACCTACTTTAAAAACTAGAACATGGAAGGGCCTATGTGGAAATAGAATTGATAAAGTATTTATGTATTTGGATTCTTGAATTAAATTGTGGATTTTTATTACAAATGTTATTTTGGTTATAAGTGTTTCGAACCGTATAATAATTATGGTAAATTTTATAATAAAATGTGTCTTTAATAACTTAATTGTTATGAATATCAAAAGTTTATTATGATATTATAGTTGACCGTATGTTCATTGTTTTAAATGAAACTTCATATATTATATATTATTATGGTCTACCAAGTTTATGTATATTTTGGAGAAATTTTTGGAAAGAATATACTTTAATAGGAAAATTGTTTAAGAAATAATGAATTTTCATTTTATAGACACAAGTTTAAATGTATTGATATCATTTAAGGTTAATATGATCATTAGTGAAAATGTAATAATTGTAAAATATGATTAATAATTTTTTTCAAACTAAATAAATAAATTTCATTAAAATCATTATTAATAAGTTTATTAAATTATTACATACATTTAAAGGATGATAATAATAATTTTTTTGAATATCATAAGAATTATTTTAATATATTTTATAAATATTACAACTAGTATACGTATTGAAATACAATTGTATATAGTATATCCATATTGATTCAAACCACTTCCAAATGATGAAAAGGGTTAATGCTAGCCAATAACTTATACAATATCCCCATTAAAGTTTAATAGTTCTTTGGTAAACAATTTGAAAATTAAATATTAATTATGAAATAGTGGTGTTACATTTTATTATCAATGATTAATTTATTATATTTGATAATTTTTATTTTCTATATTTGTTTGGAAAAATATTAAATACATTCAAAAATACTTTTCACTCTATTATGTTTTTAATTGTCTATTGGATGTATATTTTAGTACTTCAGTCAAAAAATTATGTTATGGATATTAATTTATTTGATTAAACATTCGAAGGAAACTAAAGGATGAAATTGTGTTTATAGGAATTTAATTCAAAATTATGAAAATAATCTTGAAAAAAACAATTGTTTCCTTTTATATTCATATCCATTAAATCATATATTCATTAAAATAATATTTTATTTAGGGAAATATATAATTAAAAGATCCACTAATAATTCACTTTTTTATAAAAAATTCCCTCAATCACTCCCTATAATTATTTACATATTTCCTCTAAGTATAAATTTTGTTATTCTACTAATGATTTTTTATGTTAAAACCTAGTTATATGTTATTCCATTTAACTATTATACATCCACTACATTCTTATTAAAAGATTATTTCATTAACCCTATTATTGTGTGGATTTTAAAATAATGTAATTTCTAGGTATCAATCCCAATATTACTGAGGTTTTGTTTTTGTTGTGAGGAATAAAGTTATTTATTTTGGGGATAATTTAACACCCTGAAATTATAAAATAAGGACACTGTATTTCATAGTGTGTATAACACACAACAACATGAATTGAAATAAATATAAGATCCTGAGACTTTGTGATATATTTACTACTTTATTTAAATTCAATCTATAATATATCTTAAAATTCATGAAATAATGAGTTATATTTCATTACATGAAAGAAACAAGTGCCTTATAAATCATGCATTAAATGCAAGACATAATTTTATAGAAGAAAACATACTATTAATATTATTATTTACTTTGATAATTATCAGCTAAAAATTGTAATGGTGGGTATGAATAGGATTAAGAAAAACAGAAAATATATAGTTTAAGAATTTTTTTATGTTATCTATTGATTATAAATAACAATAAGAATTGTTTAAAAAAATATTTTCAAAAGAACTACAACCTCAAAAAAGATTATTTAGACACATTTTTCAAAAATAATTGAAAATTAATGTTTACCAAAATAATAAATTTAAATTAAAAATAATTAATTTTTAGATAAGAATATCAATATTCAATTTGGTAAAATTTTAAAAGTTTTTCTAAAATGAATCATTTCTTGATTTGTATTAAAAAATACTGAATTTTAATTGAAATCTACCATTTTAAAAAAATATTTTATAATGTTAATTTATATTTTTAATTTAAATTAGTTTAAAATTTATTATATTATAAATATATTAATCCAATTTAGTTCATTTTAATCATTTTTAAATTAAATTTTGGTATAATAACTTGTATAGTTTTTATCATATTCACTTTAAAAAATCACTTTTTCACAACATTTGTATGATAAATATTAAATTAAATTATGCCTCTTCTGTGAGTTATATTTGACAAAATTAATATAATATTTGGAATAAGTATACTTAATATTTTCTTTTAATTTCTATTTAATTTTTGAGTAATGTGATTTGTGAACATAGTTAAAATTATTAACTATGATTAAGGAGAAACAAGCTTATATAGAGTTTAGACATATAATAAATGGTGTAAAAATGAACCAAAACATGTAAAAAGAACTTTTTATTTTGATATTTAGATATTATTAATTTTAGGATCGATCATGTACCATTATAGGAGTTTATTTACATGAAGAAATTTTTTTAGCAGTCAATAATTTTCAAAAATTCCAAGTGTGTCATCTCCCCCTCTTCTAAAAGGACACCCCTTCTCCAATCCACCTCGTGACTATATACCACATTGGTTTGGTAGTGACCTACCAAAATCACTTCCCAAAAATATTTACCCTAGTCATATTAAACATATATTTGGATGTAAGAAAATCATTTATGATTTTAGTACAGTCTTAAATAGGATAACCAAAGAAGAGGTAATGTTCTTCTGAAAGTATTTTTTATTTTATTTTCCTCTACACCACCTTTAATTAATATTATAAAATAATAAAAAATTTAAATTTTTATCATTAATATAGTGATATTTTTTAATGTTAGGGTTATTACTAACAACATCTCATAGTACAATCAAAACGGTTATGAAATCATCACTTATATGTATGGTGGACTACCCCCTAGGGAACAAATGTCATTTTTTTCATTACCAATGTTAAAGGATGGTAATAATGAATGATAAATAATTTATATATATATATATTTGATATTTTGGATTCTATTATTCTTATTTAATTATTAAATCAAACATATATTCATGTATTCTATTTTTTGGAATATGATAACATCACTCGTGTCTACAGCGGACTACCACCTCGCTAAGCGATGTGATTTGTTTAATCTTTACATGGTATGTAATAAATATATGTTAAATTAAAATATATGATATATATGAAATTAAAATTACACTTAATGATAAAAATACATACATATTATTTTCCTTTCTATCCCCCATTATGACAAGAAACTGGAAATAACATTCATGCGTACGTACAACCTACAGTCTCCATGAACGATGTATTTCATTTCATATCACTATATTTTATGGATTAATATAATTACATATATATATATCAAATATGAAATTTAAATGATAATTTAAATTCTGGATATTAATAAATTATGATCTATGTAATACGAAAAAATTAACATGCCAAAACATACTAAAAAAATAGGTGAACTAACAACAAAAATAACGTAAATAGTGATAAATTAATAAAAAATGGTTGTAAGATGTTATATATGGATCATATTTGATATTATAAATATTAATATGGTTCTGGTATATGTTATTAAAATTATCAAAACCACTATACATGATGTTAAATAACATTAAACAAAAAATAAATGTACGGTTTGAGATTTCATCTCAATTTCATTTCATTGAGAATATTGTAATTTCATGCACCCATTTCCTTTTATATTGTCTATATACTCTACCTTTTCCATTTAATTTAATGAATAATAAATTCTTTATGTAATTTTATCTTTGAATTTGAATTATTTCATCTATGTGGATTTTAATTAAGAGTGACCAAGTTAAAAATAATTTAATAATTAAATTAATTTTCATTTTTTATATTACATCATTATTTTCATTAATATTATAATATTGTTAGTGTAATGAACTTTGAATATATATTTATTTATTTATAATTTTTTTATTCATGATACAAATAATATTTTCATTTATAGATTCTCCCTTCAAATTATAATCATAATGATGGTTTATTTCACAATTTCATTTATATCGATATTTTTTATTATTAATTTTTAATTAAATGATATTATATAAGCCATGATTATTAAAACATTTAATTTTATTATCCTATGGTTATTGTCGATATTTCACATGTTTTAGTACCATGTTTCCACTTTTTTTACTTAAATTGTTTTATAATTTTTTTAAGAAAACCATACACCATTTATCTCTTTAGATGGAAAAATGATATAAAAAAAACCATGTTTTCTAAATATGTTTTCAAAAATGTTTAATTAAATTTTCTATTACCCATTTTTAATTTTTATGAATTGAAATTAAGGTAATATTCTTTTCATTTTCTGAACAAGGAACTTTTCTAAACTCTTTACAATGCAACATGAATGTTCTATTGAACTTGTAGGAATTGTACATAAATACCCCTAATCATATATTTGAAGAATTATTTGAATGTTTGAAATGATTTTTTAAAATAATTTTTTCTTAAATATTATTTTTAAATTATAGATTTTTCAAAAAAAATTATTGATTTAAAAATTCATTTTTAAAATGAAAATGATATTTTCTCCAATAATTTTATTAATAAACTTTTTTACTTCATCAATGAAAACAACTATTATTATAAATCCAATGGGTATACCTCAAATATATACTATACTTATTCTTAACATGGATTTGTTATGAATATTTTATTCCAATATAGTAATGAAATTCACTCCATTTAATCATTTTTTTCATTAACTTCCCCTTGAGTTATTTGAAACCCTTTCATCATTAAATATCAAATTTCCTCAATGTATCTATATAATTTATCATATATATGAATATTTCTTATATTGTGTCCCATTATATATGTGGTTTTCTTTTATGATGCTTTTTTATTAACTAAAGAAAAATAGGTTATTCTATTTCATTAAATAAAAAAAAAATATTTGATGTTAAGTCATTTTAAATAATCAATTATATTGATTAGTATATATGTGAGGAATTATTTGGACCTAAATACATAGGTGAGGCCTGGTTAATGATAGCCCTAAATGCATTTTAGTCTCATGAGATGAATCAGTTGGCTAAACTTAGCGGAATAGGTTTCTACTAATTAGTTTTAAATTGTTTTGAGAAAAAATCTTGTTAGTAAAGGTTTCATGTTCCTAATAAACACGACATACAATATTTGAGAATTTCTATCCTTTATAATTTTTTTATTATCCAAGATACGTTCACTATGATAAATTATATATCATCATTTCAAAATAGGCTTACTGTTTAAATTAATTTTCTATTCAATTATTAACCTTTTAAAATTGATTCAGTAGTATCTTTTCATGATAGTCATGTAAATGAAATGGAATGTGTTTTTAGTTATTTAAATTATCATATTATTTACATTTTCCTTCTATGTTTATTAATTTCATGTATTTTTTGTTCAGTTATTTACATTGATATGTTTATTTTTATCATTGGTTCATTATTTATTCCATTTTACATAACCCTTAATATATATTTGATCTCACCCTTATTTAATTTCTTTTCCACTTGACACCATGAATTTTAATATGACTGATATGAAGGGATATAATAGATGAAATAAATTTATTTTGATAAAAATAATGTTTTAAATAATTTATTTCAAATGAAGTGTTACTCATGTATATATCTTATAATCCAAGACTAGTAAATTGATTGGTCCTTCATGACATGTTTCATTGTATATTATACCAATTTAATGGTAGCTGGAATCGGCCTTGCAATTCTAGGGACATGGTCTCTAGAGTTGGTATCATAAGAAGTTTATTATAAACATCGGAAACTATATTTTTTAAATAATGATTGCGGAATATAAACTTAATATATACTTATAGGTTAATCATAGAATAACATTCTATAGTTTTGATAAGGTAGAGATTATATATACTTTACTTGAATTTCATCCCTTTCTAGATATTACAGGTGGATGTGGTTCTAGATCAGATGAACCTAGGGGGTAATAAGTCTATACATTATGTATTGGGCTTGACTCGACCATCACCTGCTGCATTAAAACGGGCCTTACTGCACACCTGGTCTGACACTTTGAGGGGATATTCATAGGGTGTCTATTATTTTCTTTACAAACTATTAAGAATGATTTGAATTGATAATGAAAATGACTGAAATAGGTTAAATTCTAGACCAAGGAATGACCTATGTTGAAATAAAAGGGATGGTGATGTATGTATTATGATATATGAGATAAATTTTAGAAGTATTTTACCAATGGTATAATTTTATATGAATTAATAAACATCCATTGATATTGTTACATATTAGATAGACATGTGTCATAATTAACTTATGTTTAATGAATACCATAACATGATGGTGATTTTAGGGTTGATCAAATGTTCTCTCTTTTAGGCACATCATTTTAGGTTTTATGAGATTGGAGTAGACCAATATTATTGATATTTTGGAGAAATTTATGGAATGAATATAGTTTAGTGGACATGTTGTTTGGGGAATAATTCCTCTACATTTTTAGAATAATTTCAAGGGTATTGGTATAATTTATGGATAATATAATGAATAATGAAATTTTAATAATAGTAAAATAATATTTTTATACATTTTTATGAATAAATAAATAAATAGTTTTGATTAAACCATTAAAAATAAGCTTATTTAATGATTAAATTATTTCGAGGTTTTCCATCATATTTGATTTGGGATGGTTATAAGATTTATATTAAAATATTTTTTAAAAAGAATATATATACATCGGATGACTACCCATAATATCTGGAAAGGTAATAGGGGTTTAACCTCAACTAAAGGATGATAAAGGATCAACTCTAACCAATGTCCTATGAAATTCTGTGGTTAAAATATAACTATTTTAATGTAAACTATTTTGAAATTCAATATTAAGTATGAACCAGTGATTTTAATTTTTTGTTTTAGAGACTAATTTAATTTATTAAATATCTTTTGTTACCATATTGATTTTTTAAAATATTTAGAGTCATATAGAAAAACATTTCACTCATTTATAGATCTTATGATCTATTAAAAGTGGATTTTAGTGCATTACCCACAAAAAATTTCATTTATGGAAAATCATTTCATGGAGTAAAAAATCAAATCACATACAATGGATGAATTTTTCATATATAAATGTATTGATAATTATATTTCTTTATATTCTTAATCATTAAAATAATTCCATAATAATTGGAAAATAATCTTGAAATAAAATGTAAGGTTACCATATTACATTCATATCTGTTGAATTATACTATATTTTAAATAATCTCATATTTAGTGCATTGAGGCCCTCAAAATTTCATTTATAATTTGTTTTCTTGTGATCAATGACCTAAATATTTCAATATAATTATTAATAGTTTTACTCCAAGTCCATATAATCACATTCCACTAATGTTATCTTACATAGAAACCATGTAATATGTTATTGCATATAACTATTGTACTTCCCTCTCTCTACTATGTAGAGGATATTTTATTAATACTATTATAATTGGGGTTTTTCAATAAAGGATTATTGAAATTTCAAACCACATATTACCAATATGAAGATTAAATTCCAAGGATTTATTTTTTTTAAGGAGGGAGTTTGTTACACCCCTAAATTCTAACAATATGAAATTGTATTAGATAGTTTGTATGAAAGACAACACCAAGTTTATAAAATAATATAAAATCAGAAAACATTGAAATATATTTAAAATTATATTTAAATTAACTCATTTTTATATCATTCAATTAAGGAAATATTGAGTTATATTTCATTACAAGCAACAACATGTTCCATTGAAATATTGTGTTACACACAAGATCATGTTTTACCCAAAACAATATACAATTAATATTTTTATTTAATAAGATAGTTATCTCCTTGAAATTGTAATGGAGGGTATGAATAATATTAAACAATTTATTAAAATTCTAATTCTAAACACATTAATTGGTCCTTTTTTGATTATAAATAATAATAAGAATCATTTAGAAGATAAAATCAATATTAAAAAAAACTATATCCTATTAAATGACAGTTTAGTCTCCCTTAGCACCCAAAATTTAAAATTAATTTTTTCCAATGTTAGAAAATTTATAATATAAAATAATATTCATTTCATAAAATAATAATTTTAAAACTATTTCGGGGTGATTTTTTGGTTTTTTCTCAAAATTTTAATTTCATGATTAACAATGAAAAATACTAAATATTATCTTAAAATGACTATTAATTTGTATAATTTATAAATTCCAATTATAATTTTAATTTTTATTAAAGATAAAATAGTTAAATAATATATATATTCATCAAATTTTGTTCTTTGAAAAAAATTTCATATTGAATTTATATATAAAAACATTGTAAACATTTGAACATGTTCACATAAAAACCTGCTTTAACATCATGTTAGTGGGATTGATTTTAAATTAAATTATGCCACTTATATGAGTATAATTTGACCAAATTAAATCAATAATTGAAATATAAATATTTTATAATTTATAATCACTTAAATTTAATTTCTTACCATTGTAATTAGTGAAAACATTTAAAATTAATTACTACAATTAAGAGAAAATGAGTTTACATAGTGGTTAATCATTGAATATAAGGTATTAAAATGACCCAAAACGTGTCCAAACCCCATTTTATAGATATTATTATATCATATACCTTTTATTTTCAACAATAGTCTATTATTGGAGTTACATTAGCTGAATTAAAATGTTGTATCACTCAATTAGTATCAAAATTACAATGTATTTCCTCTACCCTTTTATAAAGGGCCACCTCATATACTCTCCAAATCACACCATAAAACACATTAATTTAGAAGAAATCTACCCAAATGACATCCACATATCCCATCCCTCATACTATAATCCATATTAGGTTAAAAAATAAAACCATTGAATAATTTAGTTCAATCCATTGGGGATACATGAAGAAGATGCAATGTTCTTCTTAGAGTGTTTTTTATTTTATTTGTTTCTAAACCTCTATAAATTCATATTATACCCTTAATTTTTTGATGAACATAATATAATACATATAATAAGATGTTTTAATGTTAGGTTTTATACCTAAAACATCACACACATCCATCAAATGAGTTACAAAATAATCATTCGTATGTACGTCAGACTACCGGCTCATGAACCGATGTCATTCATTTTTTCATTACCACTATTAGAGGATAGTAACAATAATGGATTTATAATTTATTTATGATAAATATTATATTTATGATTTTATTATGATTCTTTAAAATTTTTATAATAGATACCATAAATCATTCCATTTTTTGGGAATATGATAATGTCACTCATGCATCTGACAAACTATTGATAGATATAATATTTTCATAATTATTCATATGATTTAAAATGATTTAATATCAACCAATTAATTAATTTAATCCCATTCTCATCATTTTATTATTTTTGGGGACTTTTTATAATAAATGTGAAAATTGATTAATTTAGTACATTTAACAGTTTCCATTCACCTCAATATTTTGATCATAACATTTAATATTTTAATCCAATTTGAGTGATTAATTTTTTTAGGATTCCAGTTTTCATGGGATAAATTTTTTTCTTTTGGACCCATATATCATTCGAACTCCCACTCGCCAAAAGAAAACAATCAATGTGAATACTTATTCAGGTCCTCAGAATGTACCATACCTCATTAAATGAGGAATATCTCTGGACACCTAACACCAAATGGGACGATTATATCATAGCTAAAAGAATAATCTAATGGAATGTTTCATGTTAAAATTCATAGATAAATTCATTCATTAAAGTCTCCCTTGAATGAGCCAATGTGGGGTTATTAGAATAGTGAATGGCGGCCATAAAAAGTATGTTCTATTATGCTAGCCATAACATCATTTAAACAGCTAAAAATTCTTTTAAAACTCATGGGTAGATAGAAAACTCAATTTATAACATCTTATAAAAAGTTTCCATGGAATTTTTCTTCTATATAGTGTTCAGAAACAAAGCATAGTTCTAGTGGACTTATTCTGGAATAGAAATTTTTTATTCATTATTTTCTCTCATTTCTTCTTCCATGTTTTTTAGTACCTTCTTATTCCCTATTATTATAAATTACCCTTATCATACTGGGGTAAAAATATGAGTGATTGGGGAAGGGATAGTTATCTATTTTTGAATGCTTGAGTTATTTTAAATTATTTTATAAAAACTCTTTCTCTTTATGATTTTTTTTTCATTTAATAGTTTTTATTATTAAATGTGATCATATTTGGTTTTTGATTCTGTTATTTATATTATCTATGGTAAATTATATTTATCTCACTACCCTAGGGTTTGGTTCATATATGATGGTATAGACTAGGAATTATTGGTGAATTAGTTGACTATCTTCAGTACCTGAGGAAGGGGTAGTGGATTTTCATAATTGATTGAGATAAACAAGAACATATAAAAAACGGCTCATGTTAAATATGATGTTCACAACAACACTCTTAGATAAGGAATGATAGTATACCGTAGTGAGATATTTGTATGTTTTCTGTCATCATCACTATTTGACCAAAGGAGTTAGAGGAAATGATCAATGAATCTCACATTAATAGACTTAGAAAAAAACGATTGAATAAAATTGAATAAGGATTACATTGATATTAGAAAAATAGTCTTACCCTAATAACACAATTCATATTAATATTTTCAATAACATAATATTTAAAATTAAGTTCAATATTTTTATTTATTGTGTTCTTTTGTTTCATTTCTTTTTTATCAAAAGATACAATTTCAAAAAAAATCTACTCCTATCTCAAATTTAATGTGATAGACATGATTTTTGTGAACTATTCTCAAGATACAACATTGGTTAACCAATTTAATGCATTTTAACAATGGGAATAATTGTTTTTTCCACCACCATTATAGAAACTTTTCAAAAATGGGGTCATTTCTGGGGAGGAAATTCAAAAAAACTAATTAAAAATATTTTACAATTTTAAAATAAAAAATAAGATAAAAAATTTCCATGAATTTTTTAGATGATTATTTCATTAATTAATGTATAAAAAACTCACAAGTGGAACACAAATATAATAATGGCTATGATATAGTTCAAATGAATGGACAATTAATAGACCTAGCATAGCTAGAGAGAAAATTATAAATTTCATTTGAATATGTTTGTACACTGATGGACTATCTAGAAACTAAGAATGAACATGAGTTGGAAAAGAATGAATATTTTCCTACAGAGCTACGTTTGGGACACCCACAATATCAGGATATATTTTGGAATGAGTGTGAGGAACTACTTAATCCACAGATTCCTTAAAATATATAATAGACAGAACAAATGAATTATGACACCCCCAAAGTAGTGGAATTTTATGTGAAGATGGAGGATCATGACTACCTACCACTACCGAGTTGAATTCAACTCCAAGAGGAAAATTCCATAGAAGAAAAAATTATAGCCAAACAATCTCTGGAGGATGATATTTTCTTAAACTTGTTGTATTCTAATTTTATTGATTCTTAATTGAGAATCACCTCCCCTTGAATTAAATTTTCAAATTCTGACAACTTATGTTGATCCATGGAGGATGAGGAAGAAAAAGAAGATGAAACTGATGAGGAACATCTGGAGATCAGTGAATATTCTGAACACTTATTCTTGTGACCTATAAATGAGGCCAATATTGATTTTCATAATAAAACTGAGTCAAAATATTCTTAATTTAAAAGGGATCAATTTGTTATGGATTGTTCATGCATTACATTGGTTAAAATATAATTACACTCTCACATTCCCTTTGACTATTCTATTAATGCAGAATACCTTAGGAAACTGTTGGTGAAGGATGAAGAAGTATTAAACGTGCAAAGAAATAAAGAACATGACTCATTAATCATCTTACAACCACCATGAAAACTATACCACATTTCAATAGGGAGAATCTATTGTACTATATACATGGAATTATCCTAAAAAATAAGGAAATGAAAGTAGGGAAGAACAACATGTGGTGGTTCATATTAATCAAACTCCTCAAACAATCAGATTATTGATAAGGAACTAAAACATACCATATAGAGTTAGTAATAAAATAGGGAACTCTTGGGAAATTAAACCATGATATATAACTATTTTTTCATTCTATTTATATTTAATTTTATTCAAAAAATTTCTTATTTTTTATTTTTTACATTTTTTGGTTGGTATTTCAATGTGCATCAGTTAGGAGCTCAACTCAATGCTCCAATACTAATAAGACAAGTTATAACATTACTTTATATTTTATTACATTTTGTGATTTAATTTAAAATCTTCATACATGTCAAATCCACTTGAATAAATTGAGGACAATACATCATTTCTTTTTTTTGGGTATGGATCCCTTGTACTTTAGAAGCATTATTTTTTTAAATGTTTTTTTATGTTTTTTCCTTTCTTCTTTAATTTTTCTATTTTTCAAAAATATTGAGATGAAATTGTTCTCATAACTAATTTTTAAACCCATTTATATAGAAGAAAATACATACCCCATGAAATTTAGCTGAAATGAATGTTGAAAATTACTTTTTTTCAATGTAAAATCATTAGAAATTTCAAGGAAATTACTCATATTTTTTAATCACATACCACATCTCATTGTATTTATCATTGAACTATATATATAATGAGGCTTCTAAAAAACTTTTTCTACTTTTCATTCACCTCACCTCATGAGTGAACCAAACCATTCTTTTTTTAACCATAATTGTATTTATTTCTATCAAAACATGATGGTTTTGGGTACATTTTTTTCAATGAATGAGGAATTTATATTGTTTTAAAGACACATATTTCATAAAAATACATTATATAATGTCCTTACCTGAACATTTTATCCTTTTATATCATATAGTAAATGATCAACAGGTTAGGTTAGCCATATTATAAGTTAATTATCCCTATCCAATATTCTCTTGAAGTGAAATTACATGATCTAGATGAACTTAAGTGTGAGGAGGGATTGTCTTATATTATGCTACCTTATTTGGTGGTATAAGAGGATTAAAATAAAATGTTTAAGATTTTTTTTATTCTAAAAAATATTTATTTTAAAGTTGTTCCTTTTCTGGATCATTCATGTATGATAATTTGTTCTTTTCCCGATCTTTCAAAGAAAAATAAATCTTCCAATTTACAACTTTCATGAGAAAATATTTATGAGAAGATTGAAATTTTTGAAACAAAAATGATTAATGGTTTTCTAATTACATTAGTTGTTCATGATGATGGAGCTGATGTGATAATAAGGGGAGTGAGGAGGAGACTATACTAGAGTAAAAAAAAGAATAATACAAATTTCATTAAAAGAGTCAAACACTCCTTATTCTGCCTTAAAATTTTTCTCATAAATATCCTACCAACCAAAAGCCACAGAACAACCTCAAAATTTCCACATTATAAACACATATCATTGACTCACATCGGGTGTATATTTAATAATTTATCAAGACTACAATGACTCTTTTAAGAGTTTGGATGTGAAAAACATTACTGAAAACTGACATTTATGTTATTAGAATAAATCCATGTTTGGTATGTGTTTTTCATGCATGGAATGATAAATGAAGTGAAAATATATTTAATTATATAATAGAGAACTTAAAATAATGTTTTCTTGATGATGAATTATATGTTTTATTTTTCAATGATAAATTGGTTGATCTCAAGTATATATGTTTTACATTTTCATTCAATTGATTTTAATGTTTACATATCTAGGAGTCCAAGTGTTAAGTGTTGGTTAATTGATAGAGATAATATTTTCATAATTATTAATATTTTTTTAAATTATTTAATCCATACCAATTAATAAATTTGAGTGGATTTTCAATTTTTTTTGTCAGTTTTGAGATTAAATGTTAAAATTCGTTAATTCTATAAATTTAAAAATATCAAAAAACTATTTATTTAGAGAATAAAATTTATTATATGGATACAATTTTATTGATAACTTTTTAGGATTATAGTGTTCAAGTTATACACATTATTCTTCTAGATGCAGAGCCCATTCAAAATCCCCCATGCCCAAAAAATTGATCAATGTGAAAACTTATGCTAGTCTGTAGAATAGATCCTACTACATTTAAAGAGGTATATCTTAGGATAAAAACATCAAAATTAGATGATTCGATCGGTGATAAAAAAATATATAAGGGGAAGATTCAAATTAAATTTCATGGAGAAAGTTTCTCATTAAGGATACTCTTGATTTAGTCACGCTGTCGTTGGTGGAATAGTGTTTGACATCCATAAAATCCAGTTTTATTAATGTTTCTATAACATATTTGAAATTTATATAATTGATTTTAAAATTACTGGGTTGATACCCAACTCAATCCAGAACAACATATAATAATGATCTATGGCATATTTATACCATATGATGGAAATAAACGAAACAAAATTCTAGTGGACAGATTCTGGAGAAGAAAATTTATATTCATTCTTTTATCTATTTTCTTATTCATAGTTTTTTATTTTCTTATTAATCCCCATTTTCTCAATAACCCTTACTGTGGTGGCTTAAAAATCCATGTTATTGGATAAGGGCAGGTTTTCTTTTTTTAAATTCTTCATTTGTGGCATTTTATTGAATAAAAACTCTTTCTCTTTCTTCAAAGTTTTTTTCTATTTAATTGAGTGGTTTTTATTTTAAAATGTGATAATATTTGTTTTTTTATTCGGTTATTTATTTTTTATTATTTTAATTATCATTATCTCCCTCCACCGGGGTTTGGTTTATATATAATGGAATAGTCCATGCCTTAGTGGTGCAGTACTCGATGATCGTTCGTACGTGATGGATGGGTAATGGATGTTATTAACAGTCTGATATAAACATGACCTGAATCATAATTTATCAAGTTTATTAATGGAATTCGGTAAAAATATCTCACAGGAGTAAGGATAGTTGTCCAATCTATGATATTGGTATGTTTTTCTCTCACCATCACTATTTGACCAAAGGAATGAGAGGAAACGATTATGGAATCTCACTATAATCGGCATAGAAAAAAAGATTGAATAATATGGGACATGGATATAATTGAAATTAGAAAACTAAAACTAACCTAATAACCCAATTCAAATCACTATTTTAAATCACATATTATTTAAAATTTCTTTTCATATTTTTATTTATTGATTTTTTTGTGTATCTTTGTTTTGAAAATCAGGAAATTTCAAAAACAACCTTCAAATCGTTCTCATATTTAATGTGACAAAAAATATTTTTGGGCAGAAATCTATATAGAAAGAATATTTTAACAACTTTAATACATTTTAAATAAGAAAATAACTATTTTTTACACACCAAACGACATGCATATGTCAACTACCACCTCAACAAGTGATGTGATTAGTTCACTCTTTACTTGAGATTTTTTAATGATGGTTTAAATAAACAATTGTGATATATATAAACTAAAAATTATACTATAATTATAATATAAAGATATAAAATCTACTTTTCATTATCTCTTTTTGAAAAAATGCAATAATGTTCATGAATATGTACAACATACTGTCGCCATGAATGATGTATTTCATTTCTTATCACTAATTTTTTTGGATTACTATAAATACTTGTATTTTAAATATATATGATATTTAAATCATGAAATAAGTTCTGTATATGTTTATATTATTATCAATTTAGTAGAAATAAAAAATAATCAAAATACGCATTAAAAACAAGGCAATTAACACTGGAAGCAATGAAAATAATGCAAGATTACAAACAAAGGGGTGGTTGGATGTTATTAAAGGATATAATATGATAATATAAAAATTAATATGGTTTAAGTATAATTTAATAATATGATAAAACCAATTATACATTATTTTAATTATCGTTCAACCAAATGTATGTTTAAGTTAATATATTTTGTTACAATTTCATTTAATTGACACTTATTGTAGTGTTATGAACCTAATTCCTTTTATATTATTTATATATTGTCCTAATGAAGTTTATAATAATGAATAATTTCTTATTCATGGAATTTTATGTCTCAATTTTAATAATTGAATCTAAGAGATTATGAATTTTGAGTTACCAAGTGGTAAAAAATATCATAACTCAATTCCTTTTTATTGGGTTATGTTACTTCCTCATTATATTTAATAATCTAAGACTATGTTTATAATGAAATTTTACTATGAATTTATGCATTTACGCATATATTATATAGATTTATAGTTTATAAACATAATATGTTAATTTTTATTTTCCCTTCAAAGTTATGATCATTTCAATGATTTATTCCACAGTTTGATTCTAATCATGATTATTAATTCATCAATTTCCATTAAAATAAATAGTAATATCCCAAGTAATTATAGAGTAATTTTTTATTATAATTTATTAATATATTTAAATTAGATAGTAACTTCACATTAATGGGACTATATGTCTGATTGAATACATATCATGCAAAAATGGGTTTCTATAAAGTCGAATGTTACACACAGGACTGAGTTATACCGAAAAATAATATATTTTTAATATTACTATTTTAAGTTGTATTTATCACCTAGTCATTGTATTTATGGGAACTAATAGTATTAATTTTGTCATAAAATTATTATTTACACATTTATATATAATTCTATGTCGACTAATTAATTATAGATGAATGTAAAACTCTTTTTAAAATAAAATGAAATATTTTACCTAAAAAATATTTAAATAAAAACAAGTGTGTTTTATAAATAATATAATCGCTCTAGGATGATTATATTAATGCAATATATATACAATATTTTCAATTTAATATTTATAAATCATTTTATACTTTTTTCTAGACATGATATGTGAACAATTCAATTTTATGCATAAAAAGATTATTTTTCCAAAAACGCATATATTATCACATTTTGATGGATAACCCATTTCAAATATATTTTTTATCACTTTTATAATATGTATTTTAAAAATTAAAAATGTATTTATAAATGGTGTATCAAAATTTTATTTTATTTAAGTTTTGGTATTTTTCTGATAATATTCATATTATAATTAATAGAGAAAATACTACATTTTAATTCAAAATATTTTTTTAGTCTAGTTTATTTATATTGGTAAATTATAATTTTAATTGGATTTACAGTATAATTAGACTATAATTTTATAATTTAATACAATTTAGGTAATTGGAATTGTTTTATATTTAAATTAGATATAATAACTTCTTGAAATTTTGAACATCCCTTTTACCTGCCTTCTCACCACATCTGCATGATTAGTGTAAACCATAATTTATCTACATCCATGATTTTAATTTTTTTTAAAATTAGAATAAAATTATGTACTAAATATATAAATTTTTATATAATGGGTTCAAATTATTTTTTTAATGAATAATAACTTTAGTATTTTATTTACCATGGTTAAGGGTATATCAGGTAATTAATGGTATCAATAATATTATTATAATAAAAAATTACACTAAAACATGTCCGAATTTAATTGTATATATACATTTAAAAAAAAACCTTAGGAAAAAATTATTTACCTTTGAATCTAATATGGTAAGTATATGACATTAATTATGTTTTATTGAAATATATGTAAAAAATGTTATACTCATATTATTTATAAGTAAGTCATTTTAAAATTTAGGTAATATTGAATGTAAATTCAACATTAAATATTAATTTGATAGTTTAAATGATTATATACATCATGATATTTTATTTATAATTTTTTAAAATTATAATATTACCATTAATTATGACATAGTGATGATACACAAATAGATTTATTAAAGGAAAAATCAAATAAATGATAATAATAATAGTAAAATAAATATAATTTAAACCATTTTATACCATAAACAGTTTTTATGGATTAAATTGAAATGTTAGGTTTTATTTAAATTAGTTTTCTTGAAGGAACCATGTTTTTATGATCTTTTAAAAAAGTCATGTAATTAGTACTATAAAAATGACATAGTTCATATTTTAAAAAATAAAATATATTATAAAATGTTATAAATATATAAAAAACCAATTATTGTACAAAAAGTTTAGATAAGTTTAAAAATGATATTTATGACTCATTAATTGGATGTTTTACATATTACGGTATTTATTTTAACTCTCAAAATGTAAATTACTTGGTAAAACAGTAAGAGTTAAAAGGTGTTAAAAAAAGAAAAGGATGAAAAAAATATTGAAACATATCTAATTTTCATTGGATGATTATATAGTGACTCATATTCATCCTATTTTTGAACAAAATAAATTTTTACAGATTCAGATTATAAAATGAATTTATAATAATTCAATTCTTTTAATAATTCCAATAGTGGCCCTCCCCTCTCTTATAAAAGATAACCCATTCATATCTATTCCATACCATAAAAAAATTTTTAATTATAAAATATCTTCCTAATACACTTATATTAATCCCTACCCACATTCTAGAGGCCTTATTTTAGGTTTAAGACTATCCTTAGAGGTTTTATGGTGTTAATAAAGTTAATCATCCGAAGTAAATGTAATGATTTTATTTAAGTATTTCAATTTTATTTCATCTTCCACATCCTTCAAATCATATTCATACATGATGAAATAATAAATTAGGTATCCTAAATATACTAAGATTTTATTATGTTAATATCATCACCTAAATTAATTTCCACATCTATTAAATGGGAAAATAATTAATTATTCATGCGTATATGTAAACTATCACCTCCACAGACTGATATATTTCATTTTCCATAACCATATCTCGTGGATAATTATAATGAAGTAATTAATGATAATATGTTATATTAATTACATATTAATAATTATAATATAATAATATATCAATTATGATTTTACATTCCATGCACATAAAAATGATAACATCTTTCGTGTGTATGTGTGAACTATCACCTCCACGAAGCGATGCCATTTATTTTTATTCACTACAACACATTTATTTTATATATAAGTATTTTTAAATGATAAATATGATATTAATTATTTTATGATCATTATGTAAAGGTAAAATAATTCTTTCTTTTTTCCAAAACACTTAATTTAAAATGAAAAACATTACACATGCATATGTACGGCCTAGAATCCCGATGATTATAACATTGTTCATTTTTTTTACTATAATTAATAGTTTGATTTAAAATTATAATTAATATATAAAGGTTCTCATTATGTCATAAATATTATTCTAGAGATGGGGGACTTTTGACAACATAGACTATTGACATCATACCAAGATCATTTTCGACTGAAGTACAAAATATAAGCAAAACGTAAGATGTTAACATAAATAATTATGTAATTTTTATAACATGGAAATAAGTGATATAAATAAATAATAAAATTGAAAAATATTCTTAGGATAATATAAATTAGACTATTTTTATTATTTAGAAAGACAAATAATGTGCGATATGAGGCAAACTCAAGCTAAGGGAATTTGTCTCAATCTCCTTTCATTAAGGAATAATTTCATAATACACACATCCTTTATTTATACAATGTATAATCATCCCCATTGTATATTCATTTTTTTCAAAAAAATTCAAAATTATTATTTTTATATGAATTGTTTTAATTACTAACAAAAATAATTTTTTTAATGTATACGGAGACAACGACTTTTCCCCCACTGTCAACAGTGTTTTATATATGGATTCATCTATAAGTCATAATGATCAATAAAAAAAATAATTATAATATTCCCTATTTAATTTTTTTTATTGAAAATTGTTTTTATAATTTATTGATTATCTCAACATCTTCAAATGATATCTTGCGATTGCAAAGTGAAATGTTATCTTTTCATGGTTGTTTTATTTGTTGTTTTTATGAATTCTTTAATGGGAATTTTTTATGTATATGGGTGGTTCTGTAATAATATAATGGTGGGTGAGCCCGTGATATCTCTATAATTCATTGGGTAATGATATGGGGTTAACTTTTTGGTTTTCTTCTAATATATTTAGGGAATATAATGTGGTCGGTTTTCCAGATATAACCATGAAGGTTACTCAATATGTAACCATGAATGATACAATGTATGAATGATATGGATGATACAAGTTACCTTTCTGATTTATTATTTATATTAGTTTTTCATGAATATTACAATTTCATAGGGTAATCTAAAGGGCTAATGTATTCTGGGTGAAAATTATGATTTTTTGAATATATTTTCTTGAGTTTAAAATATTTCAAGACTAATGGTTTCATTCCTTATTTTATATCCCTTATTTATAATTTTGTGGCAATATCATGTTTATAAAAAAATTTCCACTTGGTATAAGGATGGTTAAGAGAAATTAAGAAGACAATATTAAATTTTTAATGATTTTTATGAAGAAAAACAATTCGTGTTTTATTTTAAAATATTTTAGTTTATGAAAAAATGGATTATGAGTAAACTTGTTTAAGTTGGAATATTTGAATTTAATTGTTTATCCTAATCCTCTAAGACACTAAACCAAAAATTACCCTTAATTTGAATGAATGTAAATTCTTAACTTAACTCAAGATTATGTAATATTTAAGGTTGGGGCCATATAGTTGGTATCAAAGGATAGTTTATAAACATTGGAGAATACACTGTTTTATGAAGAGTTTGGGATTTCATTATGGGTTTAAATTAAAAAGTTGATCATAAGTTCGATGTCTTATAAAAAACTATTGAGGGGTTGTGTTATGAAATATTCAGGTGACTAAGGGTATTTTTGAGGACATTTATTTTGAGGTAATTATATTTTATTAAATTTTTGGAAGAATAAAGAAAGGCATGAGTTAAACATTGAGTTTATAATTTTGTATGGTTTTTTGAAAATTTTATCTCATTTTGAGAATTTTATAAGAATTATATTGTTTTATAAAAAAGGTTTAACAACAAGAATGTGAAAAAAACTATCGCTTCGGACAAGGCTATGGGAATTGAACCCACAACCGAAAGGGGACAAGCACTATTGAAAAAATAGGATTTAACACCGTTTTTTATATTTGACATTGGTTTTTAACAAACGTTTATAAAAGTGACGTAAAAATATCATTTTCTGGGTGGTATTTTCAAAAACATATGTCGAAAATGATCTTTGTTAAGAGTTCTGGCGTCAGTTTTGGAAAAACTGATGCCAAAAACCAAATATATATTTTAAAAAATTTTGGAATCAGTTTTCAAAAAAACCGACGCTGAAATATAAAAAAATAGAAAATAGAAAATATTACAGTTCCAAAATAATTGAAACCCCTATAACAAAAACACAATATAAAATAATCAATGAGTATTTATCATTGACTAAAAATCTAAAACATAAATTCTTTTATCTAATTAATAAAAAACTATCTACCCAAGTGTATTATAATGTAGAATTGAAATACACATACCTAAAATTTATAACATTTATTTGTTATTATGGGAGCATTCATTTGATTATCAGTATGTTCAAACACCTATTATATTAAAAGAGTTAATATTTTGAATATATATATATTATTATTCATAAATATTAGAATATACATATCTCAAATCTTAATCAAACATAACAAATAGTTCAAAAAAATAGATTGAATATGGGTAAGATTAGATTGAGAATAAGACTTGGAAGTTTTGAATGCCTACAATAATATTGAATGAAATGAAATGAAAAAAATATAATATTGTGGAAGATAATATAAAAAATAAATACAACTAACATTATCAAATTTAGTAGTTTCCCCAGTTATGATTTATCTCTTACATTAATCATAGAATATAATAAATAAATTCAACATGTCCTTTTTGATGATGACACTACAATAATAAAATATTAAATTGATACTAAAAATAAATATATAAAAAAAATTAGATTAAAATATAATATAAAAACTAATTACCTTTAATTAAAAATATTTTATTTTATTTATTGTTTTTATTGACTTGTATTCCTTGTTAAATTTTTTCCATGAACTGTATTTTTATATATAACAACTAATAATTCTTGTCTAGAAAATGAGAACTAAACATAATGAGCTTATAAAAAACATACCTTTCTAATAAGGTGTAAAATATTTTATGAACATTCCATTATAAATAGAAAACCCAATATAATGTGCATTCATATGGGCAGAATGCACCTAACATCCAATGCCCCATACAATACAAAAAGTTCACAATTAATGACATTATAATGATCATTAGTTCGTAATTATGTTTATGTTCTTACTTATCAAGAAATGGAAGAATCCAACATTCAATCTTCATATGTGATAATCTATCACATATATATGCAACTCTATAAGGATTCTTCACAAGTTGCACTTGCATGGAAATGTATTTTAGATATTTAAAACCATAAATGCATGTACTTTCATTTTATATAAGAAGACTTTGTAGATACATAATTTAAAAAATAAAATATAGATAGTCAATTTAAAACCATATTTTCTTAGTGAAATACAAATTCAAATTTCAATTTTCTTATATGGAAAACAATTAAACCACATTCATGCTAATCTCTTAAAAATAAACTAGATGCATGATATCTACTTTGAGTAATCTCAATAGATATTCTCTTTCTCATTTATTGGTCTTCCTCTGAACCTCATAGATATAATTCAATGTTGAAGAATCCTGAGATAATATTTGTGTCCCATAAAAAATATCTTATATCTACAGTCAATTTCTCCTAAACATTATCTTTCATCTATGCGGCTTATTTTTCTTTTAGATAGTCTTATATAAGTTTCATGTCAGAAAAAATTATAATTAATTTTGAATCATTTGTAATTAACATTTAATAAAACACATACCTCATATGAAATACAATGATGCAAACCGTTTGGACAATGCAAAAAATGACCAAGACAATCCCCAACTATGGTGATATCCTATGTAGGAAATGGTAGTAGAGCATTAAGATCTATAATATCAAATACTAATAATGTAACACAACCCATATGCATAGGCTGGTGATGTATAAAATTGTTGAAAAAATTACTGAGTCCTAACGTAAAAATATGTATATGAGGATCTCTAGAAAACCACTGACAATATATGTTTTCGTACGAGAGAGGTGGTGGAGGATCAAAGTAAGCATATGGGGCAGTGTAGTCCTTTAAACAAGGTTGTAATGGATGAAAATTAAAAAATTATATTATTTTTATAATTTCTAATATAGAAAAATTTATGAGAAATAAATAATATACTGATTGGTCTGAGTGAGGAGGTGGAGGATTGAACTAGGCAGATGGGGCCGAGAAGTCTGGGTGAGCAGGATGGGAAGGCTGAAAAATGCAATGTTATATTAGTTTTTATACTTCAGAAAATGGGAAAGTTGATGAAAAATAAATAGTAAACCTTGGAATGCTGCTCATACAGGGAATGGTAGAAAGATGGGGCAGTGTAATCCGTGTGAGAAGACTGGGAAGGATAAAAAATGAAAAAGTTGTATTATTTCTTATAATTTATAAAATTGGAAAATTGATGGAAAATAAATAATATAACTATGAAGGATTCTCATAAAGGGCAGGGTAGGAAGATAGGGTAGGGTAGTCTAGGTGAGAAGGCTGAGATAGCTGAAAAATGAAAAATTTATTAGTGTTTATAATTTATAAAATAGAAAAATTGATGAAAAATAAATAACATACCTGTGATGGGTGTGCAGACAATGACTGTCTTACCAAGTGTTCTAAAAATTCCTTATGCACTATTTCTTGAATTTGGTCACCCATAGCATGTTTCATATTGTTCATCTCATCATTTAATGATTCTCTTTCCGAGCCTCTTTATTTCGCACTCTTACTAGAAACCTTCTGAATACTAACACCTTCTTGATATCCTCTAACACATTTGGAGTGTTCTGCCTTTGACAAATTAGTGGCTATGATATCTATCCTACCCTTAGGGATAAAATATCACTATGTCTTTTTCTCCTAAAGTTCATCCTGAATGAAAATTTAAAAGTTATATTTGTGTTTAAAATTTATAAAATATAAAAATTTATGACACATAAATAATATATACTTACATTTTTATCATCTACTTTCTTAGCTTCCTCTATATGATACTGTTCAATTTTCCTTCTTGTTGCACGTTTCCCATTTTCATGGTGAGTGGGAGGAGTGGGAGGACAATGTTGAACCTCTTCTGAACAACTACTTGATCGAGCTCTTAATTCTTAAAATTTTTCTTCAATCATGTTCTCTTATAAATAGGGATAACCTCTATGTGATAAAATATGTGGGCATACATTTCTCAACTGAATCTCTTGATGAGATCTATTAGAGGCCAATTATACAAAAATAAAATACTAAGTAATTTGAAAAATATATAATAAATTTTACAATATAAAAAAATGATCATGCCTAAAATTTTTCTTCATGATAAATTGAACTGCATTTGGGCCAGTTGCATTATTATTGTAATCAAAACGTATGTGTAATCTATCATCATCGTGAGAAATTGATAGTTTTGGTACACATGTAATACAACGTTTAAAAACTTGAGAACTCGAAGTTTTAGTAGTAACAGGATAAGTTTCCTCTGTCAAGGATACCTCAGTAGTCCTGAAAAAAATTGTAAATTAACATTTTTATTTCATTAAATAAGTATCTTTTTTAATGTGTAGTAATATAAAAATATATATATACCTTAGTAACTTCTCCTCTCTATATGTATATGACATTTCTACAAGAAATTTCAATCAAATTTAGTGTACATAAATATCATTAGAAAACTGAATTTTTAGAAATAACAAAAAAATAAGTAAAAAATAGGAATGAATTTGTTAGTTAAAAAAAACAACATATAAATATTTACCAAAAAAATTATGAGACTAATTAAGTGTATTCCCACATGCATTCATTAGGATCATTACGTATTTCATGCACTATATATTCCTTATACTAATTATAATCTTACAAAAATTGCGTAATTGATGAGTAAGGCTCATATAAATCAATAACATCATCAACATCATCCTCATCACCCAAATGGTTTCTTCTTCCTTGAAAAATAAAGTACCATTGATCATTCGATTTATAGATGACATAAAAAACTTGTTTTTCATTTTTCACCATGATTAATAGTTCCTCATTGTAATTAAATCATTTCAAATCAACAAGTTTAAACCCATAATCATCATGTTTCTCACCAATCATACTATCATCCCAAATACACATAAAAACGGTGACACAAAATTTATTATAATAAATTTCCCATATGTCTTCAAGAACTCAAAAATATGGCGTTGATGTAGAAATTGTATTGTTATATTTTTCACTCAAAAAATTCACTACTTCAGCGAAAAACGTCACACCACTGTTCTAAATGATACTATTTTCATCCACATTTTTGTGTGTAAAATGTGTAATAATTAATATCAAAACCAGAACATGTGATCACATTAAGAGATGGTCCCCGTGCTAACCACTTCAATGTTTCTGATGTAGATATATTTTTGGTGACTTTCTATTTAAACCAAGAAACAATTGTCCTCTTATGCTCAATCATCAACCATATTTCATTTCTTTTCTAATATTGTGACTTTAATTTAGAAATATGTGAGGATATATATGATTCAACATCATTTGTGTCATTCAAAATATATAAATTTTCCTACATTACTTCATCACATGGAATAGACTTTACTTTTAATCCATGGACCTCTCTATCTTTGCTATCAACTGTCATATGTCAAGATATAGGGAGACCAATATGCACCACCTCATATAATTAATTTTTAAAGAACTCAATCACCTCTTCAGATACACATTTTTAAATAATAGTGCCCTCTCGTCGATAAGATTTTTTAATATATCCCTTCAAAATTTTCATATATCATTCAAAAGGATACATCCATTGTAAATAAAAGTCCCACATATTCTTATATCACACACCAAATGAATTAGAAGATTATCCATTATATCAAAAAATTTAGGCGGGTAATACATTTCTAGAAGAAAAAGAATGAGAGTTGCATCAATATCCAACCCATATAAAAAATTTTGATCAAAAAATTTAATACAAATGGATTTTAAAAAATTACATAACTTGATGATAGTCTCTCTGAAAGCTGTCAGCAATATAACACACACTTATACTAGTATAACATTTTGGATTAATACATGGGAATCATGATATTTCATACCTATTATTTTAAAATCCATCAATGGCCCCAATTTATCCACATTTTAGAAAAAACCACTGGGTACATTAATACCATTAAAATAATGAAAATAAATTTATCTTTTCAATCATGCTTAATGTGTGACAAGCCAAAGGTAAATATGTTCTGTTTCCTTTTACAGTGGGAGATAACTCCAAACATATTCTCATTAATGTGAAGTCCAATATAGCATGCAATCCATCTTTTTTTTCCTTTTATGTCTAATAATGTTCTAATGAAACTTTCAAATATGTTTTTGTTAACATGTATAACATCGATGTTATGTTTTATCTCTAATAATCTATAATATGGTTGTTAAAAAAAATAGACTGCTTCTTCCAGATATTTTTTTACTAGAACTTATTTTCTTTCCAAATGTGAAATCCATATTTTCACCCTGCCATAACATTCTTCAGCTCATAATGGACTAGGGGGGAGGTTTTATTCCTGTAAACCGTTAAATATTTTTTCAATCTATGATATAGATGATCAATTCGAAAAAATCATCAGTGTTCCATCTAAACTGTATTTCTTCCATTTTAAAATTGATAATATGTAGTCTGTTCTTCACAAATTGGACACGTTTATGTCCTATAACACTATATCTAGATAAGTTTCCCTATGCACGAAAGTCGTTTATAGTGAACATTATCATAGCACTCAAAAAAAAACTCTTTCCTTTATTCATTGAAAACATTAATACCTTCCTCCCAGAGCAGTTTAAATTATCAATCATTGGTGAAAGATACACATCAATATCATTTCCTATATGTTTTGGTCCTGAAATCATCAGGCTTATAATAACATATTTTTTCTTCATAGATAGATGCGGGGAATTTTTGTAAACTACTAGAAAAATAAGCCATGAACTATGTTTGATATTGAAGTTACGATATGGATTCATTCCATTAATACACAATCTGATTCCAATATTTCTAAATTCTATTCCAAAATCATGATTTTTTTTATCAAATCTCTTCCATTGTGGTGAATCGGTATGGTGACCTAAATTACCATCAGAGATGCGCTCATCTGAATTACATATTAACCTTTTTTCATCAATTTAATTTCCAAATAGATGCTTTAAACGAGGAATTAATTGAAGGCACCAAATTTTATTAGCAGGATTTTTGATTCTGGTACCTAAGAATGAATCACATTTGAATTATCATAATTGTATGCAAAAAATATCAGATGATATCATTATAAAGTAAAAAATTGATTTTTCATAACATTAGAGGACAGTACCTAAGAATGAATCTAAGATTACTTTCCCATCTATCATATAGCATGATGTCCTGCATATAGGACAACTTGATAAATATTTAAATTATTTTCTATATATTACCTAATCATTTGGTTAAGCATATATATTTTTATACCCCAATCCCTTTGGGCATAATATTTTCTTTGCCTCATAATTGGAATTTGAAATCATGTTTCCTTTGGGATGATTCTATTATAAAATCTAAATTATGCTAGAGAAAAATTTATCACTCCTCCCATTTTTTGTTTTTATGTTAACTAATCTCAAAACTACTGATAAAACTATATATTTACTACAAACTGGGAATAATGGTTTATCATAATCTCAATACAATCGTTCAAGAGTTTCTATTTTTTTTTCAACACCTAAATCATTAATTAATTCATTAATATGATCCTCTTCCTCATTATAAATATTGTCATCAACATTGGATGTTGAATTTTCAGTTCTTTCACAATGCTACAACCAACCTGTATAATTAAGGATAAAAACATAACAAATGATATAGTCATGGATTTCTCCACAGTTTAACATTCTCATATTCAAACACTTTACACATGGACATAAAATCAAATCAATGTTTTGAAGATTTCATTTTGAAAATTCCATGAATCCATCAACTCTTTTTTCATATTTACTAGTGGTTCTTCATAAATATATCCAATTACGATCAATTAAAAACCTAATATCACGATATAATTGGGGAATATATTAAAACATATAAACATAAAAATATATTAATATTTAAAGATAAATTGTAAAAAAAATACTTTTAATAAAAACTATTGATAATCAGATAGAAAACATCAGATATGAAACACATTTACAAATAATAAACATTTTATTTTCATATTATATACATGTGATATATTGATATTATAATTTAATTATAATATCTATTTTTTAAAATTTATTAGTTAATTATACATAGTAGTTGAATTATTTCGATGTTGTATGTTTCAAAGGTTTTGAAAATTGTATTAATTTAACAGATTAAAAATTACTAATAATTAGTAATATGAAATAATAATTAGAGTAAATGTTCATATTATAAGTGATATCAATCATAATACTCCCAAAATTATGACAGATAAACTTAAATACATAACTAAATTTGAAAATATGAGAGCTTGTTCATTTTTTGGTATTGTGAGGTTGAGAGATTTTAATTTTATGTAATGTTTAGTCTTCATGATCATGTATGGATCGCTAAAGGAAGATTTCTATATAGGTTTGTTGGTACGAAGGAGTAAAAACTATTGTGAGAAAAGTATATGTATTTATCACAGTAATTTTGAATCACGATGAACAAAGTTCTGTGAAGCAATTTATAAGTTCAATATTATTATGAATACTCACTTGTTTATGCGATGATTTTTTTAGAATCTTGAAATTAGTGAAAATGTTCGCTGTTTATTGCGCTAAGAATTAAAAATAGAGAACCAAATATTTGTTCCATGGATTTAATAGTGAGTATATTATTGTGTAAATAATGGTGACTATGTTCTTTTAATGAAATATTGTTTTAATTGTGTGCACACACTGTGAGTCCAAGAGGTATTATGAGATTCTATCACGTAAAAGAAGAACACACACTGATATTGTGTCTTTCATGATAGAATAATGTATGCAGGGGTCTGTATGAAGCAATAAGTGGATAATTTCATGCATACATAAATTAATAATCCTTCAAAATTATATTCACAACCTAAATCAAGTTAAACCATTTGAAATCTAGTGTCAAATATGCATACATGCATGATTTATACAATATGCATTCATAACGATTATGTGAATATTGCACATGAGTGAGAATTGCACAAAACACGCTATGTGTGATCATATTTTTATAGGAGAAGCATGGATAGTGAGTGTGTGCATCCAAAAGTGTATGTGATGTTGAGAAACTATTATGTGTTTGTATGCATCATACAACAACAGAGAGATAATATTGTGGGAAGTGAGCATCTTGTGTATTGAAGGAAGCAAAACAGTGTGAATTCATCTAATTGAGTGAGTACACTACTAAAAATTTAGAAAATGTTAAAATACACAATATAATAGTGAATAGACTATATTGCATATACGTTCATATATGCAGTATAATAAAAAATATTATTTGCATTTATACACAGGAAATATTGCATAAAAATAAAAAGTCCATGCAATAAAAATTTAATGATTGGATATAATCTAAACAAATAATGATGAATCTAATTGAACCAAATCAAACTAAATTGGCCTAAATATACTCAACTAGATTTGAACCACATTGAAAAATCACATAAAATACTAAATTAAACAGAAAATAACGTAAATGTATATGGGATGACCACTATTAGGGATTCTATTAACCATGATCAACAAAATTAAAATAAACTATAAAATAATAATTGAATAAAATAAAAAAATAATTAAATGATAACTATTTTATCTTTGAAATTAAAAAAATAAACTTACAAAATTTAATGTTTAATAGGAAAATAGATTCAAATCTGAACATTGATATGTAGAATGCTTTGAAAGATTAAACGCTGCAAGATCTATACAAAAAATGATTGTAAAAATGAAAAATAAATATAAACAACAATATTAAATGATAATGTGGTTGAATGTTGCCGAAAATAAGTGTTGGAAGAAAACATAACACATAGATGATGAAAAATGAGGACATAATCATCAAATCAAACCATAGATTGTGAAAATCAAAGACCATCAACAAAAATGATGATTAAAGATCACAAACATGCAATTGTAGTCATCACGAGTCAAGAGGGGATGCTGCCATTTAGCTATTCAAGATAAAAAAACATAAGGGTTTCAAAATACCAACTAATTATAAAATACTTTAGGCATGAGTTTTTACAAAAAACTGATGCCGAAGAGTTTTGAAACATATTTTCTGGATCTGTTTTTGCGAAAATGGATGCCAATTATTTTTTGTAATATACATCATCTTTTTTCTAAAAAACCGACTCTGTAAATATGTTTTTTTTAATATATTGAATTAGTTTTTAAAAAAATCGATGCTGTTAGATATCGAATTTGGGATTAATGGCGTCGTTTTTTTTAAAAACAACGACACATGTTTTTTTTATTTTATGCGTCAATGTTTTGAAAAAATGACGCCATATATCATATGTTTCGAGGTTTTTGGCATCATATCTACTAAAAACTGATGCCACAACCCACTCTTCAAAATTTTTGTTCTCAGTTCATAGTTAAAAAGATGCCAAAAATTTCTCCCATGTACTATTGGCGACGATTTTGAAAAAAATGAAATCATTACTTCGACGTTAAATCTTGTATTTTCAGTAGTAAAGGCTCTATCACTGACCACAAGCATACATGATATTCCATGTTAGTATATATATATTTTAGTTTAATTAATTTATTGAATAAGAATACTTTTATTTTCGGAACTAATATATTATCAGCTGAATATCTTTGGTATTGTAAAATTATTTGGGGGTCATTATATAAATGTTATTTTGAAAGATGTTCACTATTTTTTGAATCATTATATGATTAAGGTAAAAAGAATTCTATGGGATTTTAATTAACGAGTATCAATTGAATTATATTTTGGACAAATCTATGATTTTAATTGTGGACTAATGGGGAACTAGGTTATTTATTCAAAATTATTATCCTATCATGGAGAATTTATAGTTAGGTATGAGAAATTAATGTTGTGGATGTTGTTTGGAGATAAATGTTAAAATATATCGTGGAAAAATATGTTATCAAATCCATCTAATTTTGGGGTATCAATATTAGTTTTTTTTATTTTGAGTAATTTTATGGATAATTATTTAATAATTGGCCTATGTTGAAAATTGGGTATTAGTATAGTGTTTTGGAGATTGAATTATTTTTTCATATAGGGTTTCTTTTTTTTATATAAAATCATATTATATTGTACTAACCATTTAATTGTGGTTAACATATAAAGATAATATAAGTATAAGGTTAATCTTTTTAGGATTATTAGATACTCTAGAATATTATTCTTGTTATTCATGAATGAAAAACTAATTATGAATAATCATCAATTGGAGAAAAAGATGATTTTCTTGTGTAAATTAAATAGATGATGAAACTCAACTTTTTAAGTAAGTATTTTTATTTATGTTCATATTCTAGAAGGTATGTGAATTCCTCAACTCAATTAAAAGGATAATAAAAAATGTTATCCATTTAATTTTCCTACTAAAATCTAATAGCACTTTAAACATCACAAATTTATAGTTTTTTTATTGTTATCCTTCTCCAAAAAATGTTTTTAATCACTATCTACCCAAACATGATGGTTAGTTTTCTCTTCCCTGTCTATGTTTTCCTATGTGGAAACCTACTACTTGTTACATTAGCTAAACTTTTTACTTCCAATTGTTTCTTTTAATGCAGATGTTTTGTTTAATTTTTTTCCTATTTGGGATTTCAATGAATTAATTTTAAAAAGTGAAACCATAGTTTCTGATACCACATTTAAAATTTCGAGGATACAATTTCAAAAAGGATGGCAGGATGTAACAACCCATGTAATTATAGAAGATTAATATTTCATATTTATTAATATTTATAAATTATATAGTATGTTAACCTCAAAGGGACACTATATCTGATAGTTTACCCAACATGAAACATTTGGTTTCTCTGAAATCTTACGTTTCATAAAGGACTGAGTTATACCAAAAAATAATATATAATTATTATTATTATTATTTTAATTAATAGTTATCTCCTTGCCATTATATTGGTAGGAATTAATAGTATTATTTTAATTATAAAAATATTTTTAACAATTTTATATATAATTCCTTGGAAACCAGTTAATTGTAAATGAATGTAAAATCCTATTTAAAACAAAAGGAAATGTTTTACTGAAAATATATTTAAATGTGCACAAGTGTGTTTTATAAACAATAAAATCTGTTTTGATAGATTATGATAATTTTATATATTTATATAATATATCCAATTTAATTTATATAATTCATCATATATGTTCTTTAGAGATGATATATTAACAAATTAAATTTTATGCATTAAATTAGTATTTTTCAAAAAAAGTCATTTTTACCAAATTTTGATAGAGAACCCAATTTAAATATATTTTTATCAATTTAATATGATCTATTTGGCACAATAAACTTATTATTTAGAATAGGTCTATGAAAATTTTCACTGGTTTCATTTTTCTTTTATTTTTCTGCTAATATTCATATTTTAACGAATAATGATAAATAATGCATTATAATTCAAATTTTTTTTTATCTCTAATTAATTTATATAGTAAGAATATAATTTTAATTGGATTTAAAGTATAATTAGATTATTATTTTATAATTTGTTCCATATTAGGTCATTTTAATAATTTTATATTGAAATTAAATATAAAAAATTATTGACATTTTGAACATCTCTTTTACCCACCTTCTCACCACACCTTTGAGATTTTTGTTAAAAATAATTTAGACACTTTTGAAAATTTAATTTTTAAGAAAAGACATACATGGTTGTAGATAGTATAAATTTTTTATCTAATAGGATGAAACTAATTTTATTTTTAATTGTTACATTATTATTTAATTTACAATGAATAAGGGTAAATCAGGTAATTGAAAGTAAAAATAATATTATAAGAATTTAAAATTACAATATCACTTTTCATAATTTTATTGGAAAAGTGGGTTTTGACAAAAATAAAAGATATGCATAAATTCAAAATTTTTATGCCACTTGGGTAGGAATATGACCTTGTGACATCCTGACCCAGGTTCCACTAAACGACGCCTCGAGCCTGTGGGTCGCAGGCCCCCATGTGCACCTCCCCATACGCTAGAAGGTGCCGAATAGCAGTGAGGGTCTTGTAAGACATTCATGGGGAGACTATACCCTATTATTTCTGAGTAAATCACCAACATATTAAATCAAAAATAAACATGTGAGAATGTATATAAATAACCAAAACAATACCAAGTCACATGATAGTCAAAACCTGATATTAAGTACTTAAATGAATGAGAAAGCATTCTTTGTCAATGAAATTTTCAAGTGTCTACAAAGGAAATAAAATTAAATACACATCAACTCCCATGTGGGTCCCGAACCACATATCGTTCCATAATCCATGGTCCATTCCCAAATAACATCATATCCAAGGGCCTTTCCCATATCCTGTCCAACAATAACATTGTCTTCCTGAGTGGCGATCATGCAACCCAGATTTGGTGTGATTACAACTCAGTAGGCCACCACCAACGGTGTCTAAAACTAGTCCTTTCAAAAAATATTTCATGAAATCCTATGATGAAATAAATGAAATGTTTAATCAAACATTTATTACATTGTTACTTATTCTTTAATAATCACATTATACCCTGGTTTGATCAATGTATCTAATTCAACTCAAAATTCATCATTATGATTAGTTTTTTGTCAAAATCCATTTCTAACAATCATTATCACAATTGTTATAGATAACCATATATGACACCCATCTTTCTCAATCGGTATAGATCTCCATGTTTTCCACTTGACCTCACAAGTGCTCGTATCATCAATTGGGGTAGAACGAAATGCCTCACTCCCCAAATTCTCAATTGATCTTTAAAACTCCATGTCTTGCACCCACTTTCTCAATCATTCAGATCATTTATTAATTCATTAGAATTAACCACATCATTACCTTACTAATCCAATGATTTTTTAAACATACCAAAGACCATTAGTTAATCCAAAAATTAACTAAGTGTAAAGCCCATTAATTATTTTATCATTTAATTAATAAATCCTCAGAAATATGATTCCATAATTAATTATCCACTATTAATTATAAAAAATAAACATCAAAATTTCATAATTAATATCACAATTAATTATCTAAATAAACATTGTGGTATATAATTAATTCTCTAGTAATTATCTCACAAAGGCAAAGATCATATCATAATTAATTTCCCCGAATCAATTATCTCAAACCCAACCACATTATATATCTCAATTACAATATCCCGAATAAAAAAAAAATCCCCCAAATCAGACATCTATTTGGGCCGCCCCATAGCCCCATGGTTCAAAAATCCATTTAATCACCAAGGAAACCACAAGTCAACTCCACATTACTAATTACTTCAATGTAGGAAATAAATTATCAAGAGAACCTAACAAATCAAAAATCTAACATATATAGATCAAATCAAAAACTATGAGAGTTTGATTTATACTACTTACCTTGGTTCGTTGATGGATGATAGTCCAATGGAAATCCCCAGAATATGAGCCGCACAATGACGTCGATCAAAATTCGGATCTAAATCCATAAACCAAAAATTAAGATCAAATGAATCAAGATCTTGCATCTCTAGATCTAGATATATAGTCCTAGATCTAGATCTCAAAAAAATATATTTATATCTATGGATACATTAGAGATCTTCCATGAAATTATCGAAGAATTTTAGAGGGAATAATGGGAGAAGCATTGGGATGAAATCCACTTACAAGAATCGAAGAAGATCTTTAATATGGGATTTTGATCTCGAAGAACTGGGTTCAAATAATTTTGTATCCCTCCATAATTCTATGGGATCACCTAGAATTTTTAAATCCCAAGACTTGGTCAAAATATATGGGTTTTGGGGGATCGAGTAGTTTTAAAACTATTTTTTTAGAAAAATGTTCAGCACACATGGTTTCACGTAGAAGGGGAGCACAATTATGGAAACCGTGCAAAAACTGTGCATACTTCATTGTCTAGGTTCATACAATTTTCATGGTTACATGGGTTTGGGCGTACAGTTTTTCATATTGTGTGAAAAATGTGATCAACCCACTATCTATATATTTCGCTTAAAACATCTCCCAAACACACCTCAAACCCCAATTCCAAAGCAAAGGTACCTCAAAAAAACTAAATGTACATGAAAAACATGAATGATATGACTCCATAAAAGGTTGTGATCTTATAATCTCTATATGTTATAAGAGATAATCTTCAAGATGCACTCTTTAACATTACTAATATTCATAGAAAAAAATATTGGGCCACTAAGCCCTCATTTATGCTTCTCGTCAAAAAATTTCCTCTTGAAAACGTCCATGTGGCCATAACTCACAAACTATCAGCACAATCTTTCCCCACAAAACATTCTCATTATGATCCAGCACACGTATCGAATTCTCCTCAAAGGAAACATCTATCTCATGGTTATCTTTATCCACATCAATAACATGAGAAGGGATGGGGTGATACCTCCGTATTTATGACACATGGAAAAAATCATGAACATCACTGAATTTCAGTGGAAGGGCCAATCTGTATGCCACCGGCACAATTATATCCCCTACCTAGAATGGTTCTACAAACCTTGGTGACAACTTTATATGCCTTCTTATCCTATGGAGACCCAACATTGGCGACACCATAAGGAATACATGATCACTCACTATAAAATTTAGTGGTCATCTATGTCTATCAGCATATCACTTCTATATACTCTGAGCCACAACCTTACATTTTCGAATCAACTGAACTAGCTCTGACATCTCCTGTATGAGACTCGATCCTTGTATCTTGGACTCACCCACCTATATCCAGCATACCAGTGATCCACAAGGGCTTCCATAAAGATCCTCATATCATTCTATCTGTATTGTTTCCTAAAAATGTTTTTATAGAAGAACACCACTAATCCAAGTGCTTCTACTAGGAACCACCAATGTCAAGACAACATGCCCGCATCATATCCTCTACAACCTATATGGTATGCTCTGACCACCCATTATCCTATGGGTTGAAATTTTTACTCAACAAAACCTATGTGCCAAGCACCATAAAAAATCCCTTCAAGAAGTATGATGTAAACCGTGAATTTCTATCTGAAACTATAGTTTGTGGAACCCTATGCAAATGAACTTTCTCTTGAATGTATAACTCCTCCAATTGTTCAACTGTTTAGATTTTCTGGATGGGTATGAAATGCGCTACCTTTGTTAGTCTGTCCACAATGACACAAATATAATTATTCTTACTATGTGTCTTTGTAAGACATACCAAAAAATCTTGGGTCACGTCATCCCACATCAATTTTAGAAGAGTTAGTGGATACAGTAAACCGCTAGGTTGTTCATGCTCCACCTTCACCTGCTGATAAGTGAAGCATCTTGTCACGAAACCTAATATCACTTTTTTTCATTCGTGGCCCCCAAAACTATCGTCGTAGGTCACAATACATTTTTTTTCACCACTGGATTTACCACCTACTTCGAGGAATGAAATTCTCGCATGATTTCCTCTCACAAGACCATTGGCACAAAAACCCAATTATTAATATAGATGACCTCATACTCATATATAATCCAATATTAAGGTGTCTCCCAACCTTAAAGGCATTCCCTCAAGGATAAACACTTCAGATCGTTGTACTGTTTTTCCTTGATCCGTCTCAAAAGTGTATAGTGCACATCAACTGAAACTAGAGTTATTTGGTTATGAATCTTTGAAACAAAAACATTCATTTCATCCATAAACATCATCGTTTTCTACCTTATAGTCAACTCATATACCAATTGAGCCTATGTTTTCATACTCAAGGCATAAACCACACTATTACCCTTTCCAGGTGTATATGCTAACTGAAAATCAATGTACTACATATACTCTACCCATATTCACTACCGAATATTCAATCCACTATGTGAAAAGATATAAATCAATATTTTGTGATTTGTAGCAACTATAAACTTTTCACCAAAAAGATAGTGTCACCTACATTTAAGAGCATAAACCACTGCTTCCTTCTCGAGGTCGTACTTGGGGTAATTCTGATCATGTGGACTCAACTATCAAGGCCCATAAGAAAACACTTGATCACCTTGCATCCACACTACTTTGAGTCCTATACTAGAAGTGTCATAATACACCATATATTCCTAACATGAATCAGGTAATATCAAAATCTTTGTCGATGTCAGACACATCTACAACTATTGGAATGAATTCTCAAATACTTTTGTCCTTTTAAACTTTATCCCAATCTTTTTCAATGCAGAATGTGGCACTGCCAATTGGGAAAATTCCTTGATAAACCTCCTGTAATATCCATTTAATCACAAAAATCATTGGATATTAAAAACAATATTGGGATCCTCCCAAGAATCCACTAGTTTCACCTTTTTTGGATCCATTTCCACACCTTCTTCTGAGATGATGTGCCTCAAAATGTCTACCTGATCAATTCAAAGTTGACACATATATAGTTTGGTGTAAAATGGATTCTCTATCATTGTACTCAAGACGATTTCAAGATGAATGTCATGATAATCATGTGTCTTAGAGTACACCAAGATGTATTCCATGAACACCACCACAAACCAATTCCTATGTGAATGAAAGATCTTTTTCATCAAGTCCAGAAACACTACTAGAGAACTAGTAAACCCAAATAGAATTATGAAAAAACCATAAAAGTGATATATTCTTATAAAAATTGTCCTTAAAATATCAGAAGTCTGATCTATCACATGATGATAACTTGACCACAAATCAATCTTGGAGAACACACAATTCCCCTTCAGCTGGTCAAACAGGTCATCAATATGCGGAAGTGGATATTGATTCTTCACGGTCATTTTTTTAGCTTCCGGTAATCAAAAAAGAAATGTAAACTCCTATCATCCTTATTTCCATACAATAGAGGTGACCCCCAAGGTAGCGTACTTGGATGGATAAACCTCTTATACTCTAGCTCCCCCAACTCTCTCTTGAGTTCTTGAAGCTCAGTCAGTGTCATTATATAAGGTGGAATAGATACTGGCTCAGCTCTCGACATGATCTCAAAAGTGAATTCCAAAACAAACTGAGGTGGAAACCCTAAGAAGTCTTTATGAAATCCATCTTGTAAATATTCTATAACTGGTGGAAGGATGCCTTTCCTACCACTCACATAATTGAGAAAAAGACTAGAAACTTGGGTTGTGATCACTCCCAGTTTCTGAGTAATTGGCCCTACTCAGTTCTCATGGATATACCAATCTCCACGATGAACATAGTGGTCAACCATAGGATAAAAAAAGGTCACCATACTATGGTAACAATCTACGTGGGATTGGTATGCGACTAACCAGTCTATATCCATAATCAGGTTCAATCCCACCATATCAAGGGCATAGAAAAACCAAAGAAAATTATAATCCCCGATCTCTAGAAAAAATCCCTTGAATAAAAAGATATATCTAGACCATGTTCCCAAATGTGTATCGATATTCCTTACTCCACATATGGACTCCACCTCCAGAATAAAACTATATTAAATATTTATACATATAATGGAATGAGTGGAAATATTATCAAACAAGGAACCAACTAAAGTAGAATCTACTAGAATAATACCTCTCAATTTTGATGGCCCAACCTTGCTCTCAAAATGTGTAGGCTGCACCACATGTATCTTCCATTCCCCTCTCCACGATGGTTCCGTATGACTCTCATGAGTAGAAACACTCTACTAATACTAGATATCATACCTTGAAGCACCAAATCCACTACCTCTAACACCTATTCTTGTAGAACCCCATCTTCCAGACATATAAGGTGTTGAATACCCCATTCCCACACTTTGAATTTGCACAACTACTCCCTCAGAACCAACCTGTCATTGCTTCCAACATAACTTTTATAGGTGTCCCATCTTGTCACAAAATTGGAACTCCACTGATGTTCGAGGACAAAGTATGTGGTAGTGTCCTATCTTACCACACTGGTGGCAATGCAATAAGGAAATATACAGAGTAGCTATACATTTTTATTTTCCACCTTTCTATGAACTGTCCTGACTAAGGCTCTTGTAACAGCGCTTCTGGCTCTCTGAAGGTGCACTCCATGAAAATCCAGATACAGAACCCCTTCTAGTAATAGAATCCTCCTTTAGGGTCCCCTTCTAAATGAGAGCCTAATTCACCACTTATTATAACCTCCTCAACCTAATGATATTCACCTTGGACTTAATTTCACTCCTAAGTCCATCTAGTAATCATTTCTCTGATGAAGACTCATCTTCCCCTAAATCTAGAAAAATACAATGTAAATATATGTTTAGCATAATCCATTATAGACATGCATATCAGGGTCATATGCATAAACTATAATGCCTCTCTTCTCTTAGTGTCTCTATATTGATATTCTAAAAGAAATTCTCTAGAATGTCATTCCATAGAAAATCATCAGTCTGTCCAGATCGTACATGAATTTCCCACAAGTGCTTCACTGTCCCTTGTAGCATATAAGAGGCCAACTCGACCATCTTATCTTCCAGAGTCACCAAATGGTAAATTATCATCTCTATGGAATCAATACAGAATTCATATCCCTCATTTCCATTGTCTCTAGTAAAATTTGGAGGGTGATACAACTAAAACACCTTTTTCCACTTTGACATGCTTTTTCAGAACCCTCCATATGCCTCTCTCCATGAATTTCATGATCCAAGAAAAGTTATTTTGGAACTACTCCCCTTTTTCCTCTACTATCACCAATGGTGCCTAATGTTCATTTTCTGGAGGTTTTCTCTGAGCCATACCCATATGTCTTCCCCTCATGAAGGGTAGTTGAGGCATAGTCTCTACAATTCTAAGAACACATCTTAGGTCCCTCAATAAAAACTTTTAACATCTACATAAGAGGAAAAAAGAAAAAAACAAGATTCAAAAAGTCCTTTTTCCACTTCTCACCCCACGATCAACACCAATGTATTATCAGTAAACCTAACCATTCTACTCCTAGTTCTTGGTTAACAAGGGTAAAAACATTTTTATTAACAAATTCATCATTTAGACACCCAATTTTTCTCAATTTTCATCATTTTTATATATTTATCAATTAATTATGGGAAACATTTTCATTTCAATCTCACAACAAGGAAAACATATTACGTTCAACAACTTACGCATCACTGGTTTTCCCATAAGTGCCTAAAATGATGAATGCCATAATAACCATGAGTTCCTAGAATGATGCATGCAGACTCAACTCTCATGCCACATCAGGACAAAAATAAATAATAAACCATTCATAAAAACAGTAATCACATCACACTATAAGTGAATCACCTAAGGTGGAATTATATCAAACTATAACAAAAAACAAAAATCACAATAATCTCACCCTATGTACTCGGATTTTCCCTAGTACATGGGATTGCAACTCCCATGCATAAGCTCATTACCAAGCCCCGAATCTTCGCATTCTCATGTCTACCATTCCCAAAACAATAATAGAAAATAAAAAGAATGAAATAAATATCCCTTGATACCACATTGTAACGTCCCGTCCCGTGTGCCACTAAATGGTGTCCCAAGATGGTTGGCCACATGCCCTCAAGTGTTCCCCCCATAAACTTGAGGGTGCTGAATAACAGTGAGGGTTTGGTATGTTATCAATGGGGAGACTATAAACTATTTTATTAGAGTAAAACATCAATGATAGGAAAAAACAATAATCTAGTCTGGATACATATAAATAACTAGACTAATACCAAGTCACAAGATAGCCAAAACAGAAAATAAAATATTCATTTCACGACCTGTCCCCTAGGCCCGTGCCGTGACTACCCCAAGCCTTCCTTCCATAGGCCAGGGGATACCGACTAGCACTGAAAGAGTAATTTACTATAACTAGGAAGCATTTCCTTTATAACTTTTAATCTCACGTAACCAAGCACACAACAAGATATGAACACAAGAAAACTATATAACAAAAAGAGTGCTGAAAGTAAAGGGGCTGGAATACAAGACCAACAGTAAAGGTACAAGTACAAATGAAATACAAAAAACGAAAGAAAGAGAAAAGAAAACTACTGGATCATTATCCAATGTTACTACCTAAAGGGAAGGTACAGATAGCCTCCTCAGCACTCCACGTACACCTGTCTCCTTTGCGTACCGACACGTCGTACGGTTCACCTCCGGTACCATCCAGTCCTGGTAGTCTCAGCCTCAGTCAGCGCTGTCCATTGTCTGCATCCAAAACAATAAGGTGTGGGAATAGCCGGTGTAGGAGTGAGTATAACGATACTCAGTACGGACCCTGAGACCATAAAGGTGTCACAAAAACCATCATGGATAAACCAAAATTATGAAATCAACTGATAACCCTACATAGGTATATGCCCATACATATACCTATGTTATCAAGTAATCCATCTCAATCATGAAGAAAACATAGAGATACTGACCCAGATCACATCAGGATTTATTCTAGGGGTAGTAACAAGTAACATCTCCAGTCACATCGTCTAACACCTATGATGCTAGAGAACCCCTCCTCTAACAATTATAGTGAGCCTGCCGCGTCACACAGAGGTGCTTCCCACTAACCTTGGACTTTTGAGGTACTCCTCCTATCGAGTACTGTGGGTCTGCAGTATCACACAAAGGATCTCCACACCGTGGTTCTGCTGTGTCAAACAGAGGCGCTCCCCAACCCAGGTCTGCTGCATCACACAGAGGTGCTCCCCATCACGACTTGCTGAGATACTCCTCCTGTCGAGTACCATGGGTCTGCTGCGTCACACAGAGGTGATCCCCACCATAGCCTGCTGAGGTACCCCTCCTGTCGAGTACCGTGGGTCTGCCATGCCACACAGAGGTGCTCCGCACCATGGGTCTTCTGCATCACATAGAGGCAATCCCCACTAGTCCTGTCAAGTCACTCTGAGTCGAAAAAGTCAGGAGTAGTCAAGTCACAGCCAGCTACTAGGTTCCCGCACTATGCTCTCTCATCTCCGGGAGGATCCACTCCACAAGCTCCTGGTTGATACTCCATATTCCATTAAGTCCACTAGGAATCATCTCAATGGTCTAACACATCATAGGGGTCTCAACGCAATAGACAACGCGTCAATCAGACGCCCGGTCTGTGAGTTATCAGCCTTTTAGTCCTGGGGGCTTGGTTGGATACGTGCACAATCCAACCTATCCATTCCCCATCTTAATCCAAAACTCCAATGGGATATAATCAAAGGAACCGTCTCGTTCCAAGATTTCCAATTCCACTGATGGTTCGTCAAACAGACGTCTGGTGCCAAAGTAATGGCCAAAAGAAGGTAAATGGGTCATAGTTGGCCTAGGTCTGGTCCGACCTGGCCCAACCTGACCTGAATCACTGGGTCCGGCCCAGCCCAGCCCGTGAGGGCTGTGGGGGTTCCCTAGAGGGTGAATTAGCCAAGGGGTGCTGCGAGAGGGCATGGCAGCTCGACTCAACTGAGGGGTGTCGCGAGGGCGCAGGGCGGCTCAGCTTGGCCTGGGGCGGCTCAGCCGAGGACGGTGATTCGGCAATGGGGTGGCGGTTCAGCCGCGGGGAAGCGGTCCGGCCACGGGGCAGTGGTCCGGACGCGGGGTGGCGGTTCGGACGTGGGGTGGCGGTCCAGCTGCGGGGTGACACCTCAACCACGGGGCGGCGGTCCGGTGGTGTGGTGGCAGTCCAGCCGCGGGGCGACGATCTGGCTACCGGGTGGAGGGTTGGCTGCGAGGCGGTGCAGAGCCACGGAGGGTGGCAGTGTCCACGGTCGGTTTGGATGGAGCAGGGTGGCGGCGGCCACGGGGTAGCGCCGATGCATCGTCACCAGCGTCGCGGCCGGCAGAGGGGGCGACCACCGTTCTCGTGCCCCAACCATGAATGATTTTTTTCTTCCACAATCGTGAAGAACACCAAAAGATTTTCAGTAGGGTCGGGCCATATTTATTTGGCCTGTACCCTCTGCGTTAGGGTGGTAGCATATGGCTCATCAAGAAAATGAACAAGAATGTCAAATCCTATCCCCCCACAGTGATTATTCCTAATCCGGAAAATAAATAGAAGGGGGTGTATAAGGGAAATGATAAAAAATAGGAATAAACTCCTACCTCATTTTCTTGATGATGAATAGAGAAGTCAAAGTTATCGACGTTCGTCGCGCCCGTCCCACGCCTCCGATTCAGAGCTCATACGTCGGATTAACATTCTTCGATGGAGGTGATTCTTCGTTCTTGAAGATGTCCACTGATGGAGGATGTCTCAAGGAAGAAGGTCGAAGTTGAGGTTGACGTTCTTAATTTGGAGAATAAGTTCTTCATTGGCGTCCTTTCTCCAAGAGCTCCTCCTCTCCCAAATTCCACCCAAAAAGAAATGATAGCCCACAAAATAATAGATTATGAAATCTGTTATGTTTGTTGGAATAAAATTCAAATTGGGTTAATTAATTACTTATCATAATTATGTGGGGGAGGGTTGGAACAATTAATTAAGAAGGTTTGGCACAATTAATTTTTAGAAATGTCAAGAGGATCCTCCACATTAATGAGGGAGTTGATGAGGTTTAGGCCTCGGGTGGTCCCTACCACCATAACCTCTCATGGGAGGTTAGGCTCGGCTGGTCCCCACCACCATATCCACTCATGGGAGGTTAAGCTATGGTGGTCCCCATGTCTCAACTTCCACATGGATGTTTTAACAAATAAAACAAAATATGTGATTATTTTATTTTATTATTTCGATGAAAAATCGGAAAAAAAATTAACATTCACCCTCGACCAACTACTATCATGGTGAAAGTATTTTTAAGAGAAAACTGGCATTGTGAGTTCATGGGTGACCTTAGATTTCAATTCCGAGCACCAGTTCAAAAGCTAGAAAAACCCGCTCGCATATTTACAAAACGTACCAAAACAAAAGTCCAGGAATGAATTATGGGAACTACGAACCTCAGAATCACATGCCGTCAATTTTTGTGGACTCGTAAAATTCCCATATATTTAAAAACCAATACATGGGAATTCTGATTCTTTACATTCTACCCACCTTAGGGCTCTACGTCCTCATAAGACACAACTCAAACTAGGTAAACAAGTCGGGGTACTGAGCACGCATCTTAGCCGCCCACTCCCATGTGCTCTCTTGGGGGTTCCCGTGTTGCCAGAGAATGTACACCAGAGGTATCGACAGTCCACGAAGGACCCACTCCTTTTAATCCCCAATCTCTACTGGAACCATAATAAAAGTCACCCCATCATTAATGTCCAGCTCGCCATGGTCGATGATGTGAGAAGGTTCATGCACATATCTTCTCAGCTGGGATATGTGGAATACGTCGTGAACCCGGTGCAACTAAGGTGGAAGATATAAGTGGTATGCCACCTAACCTACTCTACTGAGGACGTTAAAGGGTCCAATGAATCTCAGAGATAACCTTCCGCCTCGGCCAAATCTTCGCAAACCTCGTCGAGGTGAGACCCATAGAAAGACGTGGTCTCCATCCTCAAACTCCAGAGGTATCCGCCTCCTGTCAGCATATGACCTATGCCCACTCTGTGCAGTCTTCATCTACTTTTATATGATCTTCACCTTCTCTGTGGTATCCCTTAGCATCTCTGGTACCACGAGTGCAGACTCCCTTGGGTCAGTCCAGCACAAAGGTGATCTGCAAGGTCGCCCGTATAACACCTCGAAAGGTTCCATCCCAATGGTGGAGTGATAGTTGTTGTTGTATTAAAACTACACCAAAGGCTAGTGATCCTCCCAGCTGTGACCGAAGTCCAGGATTCATGCATGTAGCATGTCCTTGAGGGTATGAATGGTCCGCTCAGTCTGGCCATCCGTCTGAGGATAGATGGCGATGCTCAAACGAAGCTTCATCCCGAAAGAATCTTACAACCCCTTACATAGATGGGAAGTAAAATGTGCATCACAATCAGAGGCAATCGTCGAGGGTAATCCTTGTAGTCTCACAATCTCCTGAACAATGAGGCATCTGATTCTCTCTACTGAACCCAACTCTCTAATCAGAAGGAAGTGGGCGGACTTGGTGAGTCAGTCGATGATAACCCAAATCGAGTCATGAACCTTGGATATATGTGGAATTATTGTCATGAAGTCCATGGATATCCCATACCACTTCCACTCTGGGACCTTTAAAGGCTAAACCAAGCCTGTTGGTACCTGATGCTCTACCTTCACTTGCTGACAAGTGAGGCACCGAGAGAAAAAATCTACTACTACTTTCTTCATTCCCGGCCACCAGTGCTATCATTGGAGGTCCGGATGCATATTCACCACTCTTGGATGAACCGCTAGAGAGGATGTGTGGAGCTCCCTCAACAATTCCTCTTAATGTGGCACTGGTACCATGGTATGTCCTCTGAAGAGGATGACATGCTTCCCACCTTCAGAAAATCCATCAAGTGTCTATCCTATAGATATATGAGCATGTCGTGTCTCGCAGTTAGTGTCCCCACATTGCACCACCCCGACTCGCTGAAGAAGTGGGGGAGTGACTGTAAGAGATTGAAGAAAAGATTATCTATATCTATCCACAATGGATATCTGTAAAGTGGCCAACTGCTCAGTCGCCTCACCTAGAAGTTGTATACCAAACCTCCTGCTGAGTGCATCTGCAACAAAGTTCCCCTTAACAGGAGTATAAACTATCTCAAAGTCATAGTCTAGGAGGAAATAAATCCAACGTCGATTTCTCAGGTTCAGGTTCTTCTTAGAGAAGATATACCTGAGACTCTTGTGATCTGAGTACACTGTAAAACGATCACCCCTCAGATAGTGTCTCCACATCTTCAAGGCGAATACCACTACTACTAACACCTGATCATGGGTAGTGTAGTTCTGCTCGTGCTGTCTCAACTATCGAGAGCCGTATGTGATCACTGCTCACTTTTTCATCAGGACACATCTGAGTCTGGTCCCTGTTGCATCACAGTAAACTACGTACCCTACGCCCTCCTCTAGAAGCCTCAAGATGGGGGCACTAGTCAGCCTCTACCTCTGCTCCTGAAAACTCTGCTGGCATTTCTCTGACCAAATGTAGGGTTCCCATTATTTGTAAATATTGATAGTGGTGCTGCCACTCGGGAGAAATAAGGCACAAATCACCGGTAGTAACCAGCCAAACCCGAGAAACTCTATACCTCCATCACACTTATGGGTGGATCCCAAGAAAGTTGCGCCTCAATCTTCACTGGATCCACTACAACTCTAGCCTCCGATATGACATTCCCCATAAAGTGGACCTCTCAAATCCAAAACTGTCACTTCAAGAGATTACCATAAAGTTGGTTCTCTCAGAGTATGTCCGGTACTACCTGCAAATGATAGGTATGCTCTTCCTCAGCAGTCGAGGAGATCTAAATGTCGATAATGAAGACTAATACAAAGCGATCAAGGTATGGCTGAAATATCATGTTCATGAGTCCCATGAACACTTCTAGAGAGTTGGTCATGCTGAATGGCATAACCAAGAACTTTTAATGGCCATACCGACATCTAAAGACCATCTTCTGCACATCCTCATCTTGCACTTTGAGATGGTGATAGAATGATCTGAGGTCTATCTTCAAGAACCACCGTGCTCCCTTCAGCTGATTGAATAGGTCATAAATCCTCAGGAGTGGGTACTTATTCTTCATGTTCACCTGGTTCAGGCACCGATATCCAAAACAAATCCTCAAGCCCTTATCCGCCTTCTTGGTGAATAGAATCGGGGCTACCTAGGGAGAAACACTAGGACAAATGTATCCCTTCCCCTACAAGTACTCTAGCTATACTCGAAACTCACAAAGCTCTGCAGGAGACATCCGATATGCTGGTGATGATATCAGTGTCGTCTTGGGGTACAAGTTAATGTAAATGTAAACCTCTCTACAGGGAGGTAGAATTGGGACATCATTAGGGAAAACATCCACGTATTTTTCCACCACTACAGGATTGCTCAGATTCTCCACATCAACAGCTTAGAGGGTAAGGCTAACCAACTGATGAGTGATCGGATGCACTCTCTTCTTGGTAATTCCATCCCGCACTGTAAAGGCTCCCTTCTTTCTAGTGAAGGTAAACCTGGTTCCATCTGTGTGGATACACCGCACCTTGAGCATAATACTGTCAGTATTAGCTTGGACTGTAGATAACCAGTTCATACCCAAGATGACATCATAAGGCCTCGACACTGCTACTAGGAGATCCAAGCCGAAGCTCTTGCCTCCTAGAGTAAGCTTGCACTGCCGGCACCAGTGCGTAATCGTCGAATCTTCTCCTGTAGGAGTCTCTAGCTGTAAGGATCGAGCCAATGGCTCTATCAGAATCTCTAGGATCCAAAAGAGGGTAGTTCCAATAAATGAATGACTAGAACCTATGTCTATAAGTACTATATCTAAGGTGGAGTAAAAATCTATCATACCTCGTATCATCTCTGGAGTGCCATGATTGTAGGCCTCAGCTACCTTGAGGTGAGCTCTCCCCTGTCCACCTGCTCCCAGCATTCAGGGTGGACCTCCTGGTGGTGGTGGTAGTAACATCTAAAATCGTCGCCCAACACCAGCTACACGTCTAGCTCCTCTGCCACATCCGTCATCTCCCTGCGAACCTCCTCGGTCGAATATATGTCTGTTTCTGGGCGGTCCTTCGACCGTCTGTTGATTATCCGAACGATGTGTCAGATAGTCACGAGCCATGTGACCCTGCCCGACGCATGTGTAACACTGCCCAGTCCTGGTATAAGTAGCTCTGCCTCGGGTGCCCTTCACAACCAATCCTGAGTCATGTGGTCATCTACCTATAGGTCTGGTCCTCTTAGACCTCTGTGATATCTGTCTGCTGCCAGCTGCAGAAGACTCTACCATGTGATGACTGGTGATGGGTCTCGCTGCTAGTGATTGCTCAGAAAGGAAACTCTCCACTAATAGGGCTCTCTCTAACACCCCTTCCTGCGTCGAGATGCTGAGTGAGAACATTGAATCCCTAACCTCCCGCCTGAGCCCCGACTCAAAGGTTTGGGCCCTGAAGAAAGGGTCCCATTCCATATTAGTGGAGTAACATGAGAGTTCAGTGAACCTCACTGAGTAATGAGCTACAGTCGTGCTACCCTGCTTCAGATGAAGAAGCACTTGTATACGCACTACTTGAAGAGCCGCTTGAACAATCCCGGACCAAAACAGGCTCTTAAAGTCTGCCCAGAAAAGCGTCACCTTGTCTTGAACTTGGAGCATCAATATCCACCATCAGCCTGCTGCTGCCTGTAGAAGGCTGGCGACAAGTATCACCATGAGATCGACTGGTGTGCCTACCAGTCCAAAAACACTCACTACAGCCTCTAAACAATCCTTAGCCTCATGTGGGTTCGTCTCTCCCCTGAACCTGGGTGGCCTCTGGTGCTGGAACTCGTGCAACGCGGTCAGGCATCGTGCACCATCTGCTATGGGGGATAGTGGCATCGGTGGCCCAATGGGGAAAGGTACCATTGGTGACTCTACTGGTTCCTCTACCGGAAGAGGGCCCTGCACCGAGGCCTCATCGCTCGGTGGTCAATCAATGCATACAACTCTCGGTAACCAAGCTAACTATCTTTGTAGAGGCATCCTGAAAAGAAACAGGTGCGCCATTGTTATGAAGTTATACCTGATGAGATGAAAGTTATACCTGGTGAGATGAAAGTTATACATGGTAATATGACTCAAGATATCACAATGAAAACTCTTGAAAACAAACATGAAATCGGTGTTTTCGTGCACTTAGTCGGAAATCATAAGTCAGGGTCCTAGTGTATGGATACGTCGACCGCCACAACAACACTGGATTTCCTAAACTGATAACCACAATCACAAAACTTAACACTTTTTTCATTAAAAAAATGATCAGAGTCTTATTTTATACGGTAGAACCAACTTCTATGATAAATGTTTTTTACGACCCGTCCCCCAGGGCCCGTGCCGTGACTACCCCAACCCCACCTTCCATAGGCCAGGGGCTAACGACTAGCACCGAAGGCGTAATTCCCTATAACTGGGAAGGAATTTCCATTATAACTTGTAAAATCATGTTACCAAGCACAAAAAAAGATACAAACACAAGCAAACTATATAACAAAAGGACTTCTGAATGTAAAGGGGCCGGAATAGAAGCCCAACAGTAAAGGTACAAGTACAACAGAAAAAAAAACAACTGAAAAAGAGAAAAGACAACTACTGAATCATCCTTCGAAGTACCTACCTAATGTGTAGGTACATATCATCTCCTCAGCACTCCACATCGACCAGTCTCCTCAGCGTACCGACACACCGTATGGTCCACCTCAGGGTACCATCAAGTCATGGCACTCTCAGCCTCAGTTAGCATTGTCCGTCGTCTGCATCCAACACAACATGGTGAGGGCATTTACCGTGCAGGAGTGAGTATAATGATACTTAGCAGGGACCCAGAGACCCTGAAGGTCTCACAAAAACCACTAAGAATCAACCACAAATTATGAAATCAACAGATAAGCCTACTTAGGTATATGCCCATACATATACCCAAGTTATCAAGTAATCTATCTCAATCATTAGGAAAACACAGAGATACTAACTCAGCTCACACTAGGATTTTTTGTAGGGGTAGAAACAAGTAACATATCTAGTCACATCGTTGAACACCTCGGATTCTAGAGAACCCCTCCTCTAACGAGTATAGTTGGCCTTCCGCGTAACACAACGGCGCTTCCCACTAACCTTGGACTCCTTTGGTACTCCTCCTATTGAGTACCATGGGTCTCCCATGTCACACATTGGCGCACCCCACCATAGGTATGCCACGTCACACAGAGGCGCTCCCCACTGTGGGTCTGCCATGTCACACAGAGGTGCTCCTCCTCATGACTTGCTGAGATACTCCTCCTGTCGAGTACCGTGGGTCTGCCACTTCACACAGAGGCGCTCCCCACCGTGGCTTGCTGAGGTACCCCTCCTGTTGAGTACTGTGGGTCTGCCACATCACATAGAGGCACTCCCCACCGTGGGTCTGCTGTATCACACAGAGGTGCTCCCTACTGTGCCTGTCAAGTCACTCTAAGTTGAAAAGGTCAGCAGTCATCAAGTCTCAGCTAGCTACTAAGTTCCATCACTATGCTCGCTCGTCTTCAAGAGGATCCGCTCCACGATCTCCTGGTTGGTACTCCAAAATCCATGAAGTCCCACATGGAAGCATCTCAAAGGTCCGCCACGTCATAGGGGTCTCAACGTAATAGATGACATGTCAATCAGATGCCCAGTTTGTGAGTTATTAGCCTTTTAGACCCGGGGGCCCAGTTGGATTCGTGCTCGATCCAAACTGTCCATTCCCCATCTTAATCCAAAACTCTAGTGGTATATAATCAAAGGGACTGTATCTCTCCAAGATTTCCAGTGCCACTGACAGTTCGTCAAACAGACATTCGGTGCCAAAGTTATGGCCACAATAAGGTAAATGGGTCGTAGTGGGCCCGGGTCCGGTCCGACCCGGTCAGACCGACCCGGCCCAGCCCGTGAGGGCTCTGAGGGAGGCTTTGATGGGGGGTTCCATGAGGGCATGGGGAAGCTCAGGGCATCTCAACCGAGGATGGTGGTTCGTCCGTAGGGTGGTGGTCCGAGCGCGGGGTGGCGATCCGGGCGCGGGGCAGCGGTCCGGGCACGGGGCCGCTGTCCGGGCACACGACGGTCCCCGCTCCGGATGCGGGGCCACTGTCCGGGCACGCGGCGGTGGTCTGGGCGCGGGGCGATGGTCCTGGAATGGGGCTGCGGTCCGGGCCTAGGGTGGAGGTTCGGGCGCGGGGTGGAGGTCTGGGTGCATGGCGGCGGTCCGAGTGCGGGGCGGCGGTCCGGGCGTGGGGTAGCGGTCTGGGCGTGGGGCGGCGGTCTGGGCACGGGGCCACGGTCCGACCGTGGGGTGGCGGTCCGGCCGTGGGGTGACGCCACGACCGCGGGGTGGGAGTTCGGTTGTGGGGTGGTGGTCCGGCCATGGGGTGGCACCTCGACCGTGGGGCGGCGGTCTGGCCGTGGGGTGGCGGTCCGGCCTTGGGGTGGTGGTCCGGCCGCGAGGCGGTGCAGAGCCATGGAAGGCGGCGGTGGCCGCAGTCAGCGTGGAAGCCACGGGGCGGCAGCGGAGGCTGTGTGACAGCACCGCTGCGTCGCCACCTTCTTCACAGCTGACGGTGGTTCCGACCACCATTCTCATGCCCCAACCATGGATTATTTCCGTCTTCCTCCATCACAAAGAACACCACAAGATTTGTATAAGGGGTTGGGCCATGTATGTTTGGCCCGTACCCTCCGCGTTAGGGTGGTAGGATATGGCTTATCAAGAACATGAACATGAACGTCAAATCCTATCCTCCCGTAATGATTGTTCCAAACCTGCAAAAGAAATAGAAGGGGTGTACATGGAAAATGATAAACAAAAAGAATAAACCCTACCTCGTTCTTTTGATGACTAAGAGAGAAGTCAAAGTTATCAACATTCATCGTGCCCGTAACATGCCTCCGATCCCGAGCTCGTTCGTCGGATTAACATTCTTCGGTGGAGGTGATTCTTCGTTGTTGAAGAGGTCCACTAATGGAGGATGTCTCGAGGAAGAAGGTCGAAGTCGAGGTCGGCGTTTTTCATTTAGAGAATAATTTCTTCAATTTCGTTCTTTCTCCAAGAGATCCTCATCTCCCCAATTCCACCCAAAATGAAATGATAGCCTCCAAAATAATATATTATGACATATATTATGTTTGTTGGCATAAAACTCAATTTGGGTTAATTAATTACATAGAATAATTAATTGGGGGAGGGTTGGAGCAATTAATTAAGGAGGGTTGGCACAATTAATGTAGATCAAGCTCAAGAGGCTCCTCCACATTAATAAGGGAGTTGAAGAGGTTTAGGCCTCAGGTGGTCCCTCCTACCATAACCTCTCATTGAGGTTAAGGTATGGTGGTCCCCACTTCTCTAATTCCACATGAAGGATTTATCAAATAAAAAAAAGTGTGATTATTTTATTTTATTATTTTCAGGAAAAACCCAAAAAAATTAACATTCACCCTCAACCAACTTCCATCGAGGTGAAACACTTTTTAAGAGAAAACTGGCGTTGCGAGTTCAACCGTGCCCTTATATTTCAATTTCGAACACCAGTTCAAAAGTTAGAAAAACCCACTCATACGTTTACTGAACGTACCTGAACAAAAGTTCATAAATTCATTTTGGGCACTCCGGGCCTCGGAATCACGTGTCATCAATTTTTGTGGACTCGTAAAATTCCCATATATTTAAAAAAATTACATGTAAATTCCAGGTCTTTGCAATTAAAAAGAAAGGGAAAGCATGATATGACAATGAAATTGTAATGTGATTACATTGCAGTAAAAAATTAAGACACAATGACTCCAAATAGGGTCCCAAAACACATCAAGTTCCCTCACCCATAATCTTTTCCCAAACATAAACTTATCCAATGGATTTGGCCTTATCGAGCCCTACAACAACAATATATGCTCAGGTGCTGATCAGGAGGCCTGAATAGTGTGTGAGTAAAACTCATTAGGCCACCAATATCGGTGTCTAAAACAATTCTAGTCAAAAGATAGTTAATGAGATCTTATGAAGAAATAAATACATCGTGTAATTAAATAGTTATTACACTGTCATTTAATTTTAATAATCACATTAGACTTGGGATTGATACATGTCTATAATTCAACTCACAATTCATCATTATCATTAGTTTGGTGTGGAACACCATGTAAAACTCTTAACATCTCAATATATGCAGATATCCATATCTCACAACCCACTTTCTCAATCAATTTAGATCACCATGTATACCATCGTTCTTTGAGATCAAACCCATCCACATTCTTTATCTCAATTAAAATATACCAAATCATAATCAATTCACCCAAATCAATTATCTATTTGAACATCCCATTAGCCCCATGGTTCAATTATCCATATAATCACCAAGGAAACCACAAGTGAACACCATATTCCTACTTAATCCAATTTAGGAAATCAATTATCATGGGATTATGACAAATTAATATTCTCATTTATACATATCAAATGCCTGAATATGAGATTTCAATTTAGACCAGTTACAATGGTTTATTAACGAGTGATAATACAACTGAAATCACCAAAATTCGAGCAGCACAACGACCTCGATCAATATCCAGATCTAACTCCCTAAACCCAAAATTAAAATCAATGGAATCAAGATCTTGAAACCCTAGGAATAGATCTAAAATTCTAGATATACATCTCAACATATAGTTTTAGATATATTGAAATAGTGGAGATGTTCCATGAAAAGATCAAGGAATTCCATAGGGAAGAACATGAGAGACATCGAGATGAAATCCACTTACCGTAAAGAGAGGGAATCTTTAATCTGTACTTTTGATCTCAAAGAAAAATGTTTGAATTGCCTTGGGATCCATCCAAAATGCTCTGGGATACACTATAATTCTTCATGCCATGCCAATGTTGAAATATATGGGTTTTGGGGGTTCGAGTGGTTTTAAAAAGAATTTCTATAGAAAACCATTCCTCTCACACACTTTCACCTAGAAGGGGAACACAGTTAAAATAACCATGTACAAACTATGAACATAGCTATATGCATTGATTTTTCATAAAACATCACCAAAAAGCTCCTAAAACCACACTTCAAAAGCAAAGGTTCTTTAAAACAACCAAAAATACCTGAAAAATGCACTCTATGACTCAAGAGACGTTCGAGATCTTACCAAAAATTATTATGTTTTTTTAAAGATATGATAAAAAATCAACACACATATTTTTAATAAGTAAATAATTTTTAATGTAGGATAATATAAAAAACAAATTTGACTTTAAATAGTATTTTAAAATATTTTTTTTTAAATCAAGATAATTTATTTATAATTTTTTGGAAATTAAGTATTTATATTTAATTATGTCATAATTAAGATGAGGTAATATATTTATTAAATGAATAATTAAAACAATGATATCAATACGATTAAAAAAATAAAATTTTGAATGATTTTATGTCATCCATGAATTTTATGTAATATTTTTAAATTTTAGGGATGTGATAAATTATTTTTTTCAATGGAATAAAGTTATGATGATTTTTTAGATATGTAATGTAATGAATAATGTCAAAATTTTCATAATACATATTTTAAAAAAATAAAATATTTTATTTAAAATCATAAAATTTCCTTAAAATAGGAGATTCATCTAACTCATTTATTTGTGTTTAAAAATTTCATTAATGGACCATTCATTGGATTTTTGTCATGTTATGGTAATTTTGAATACTCTCAATATTTAAATTACTTGATAAAACCATATGAGATAATATGGGTTAAAATAATAAGATAAAGATTAAAAAAACATTTAGACATGTATAATTTTCATTGGATGATTATAAATCTACCCATACAGAGCCAATATTCTATATAAATAAAATTTGAACCATATGGAATAAAAAATTAAATTATGTTAATGTATAACTTTTAATAACACCATGACTAACCCCCCCCCCTGATAAAAGGGAACCCATTCATATCTATTATTTACTCTTAAAAACCCTTTTGGATCAGAAAATATCTTCCCAAACCAATTCCTAGAATCCTTCACCACATTCCAGAGGACTTAGTATAGATATAAATCCCTTCTTATAGGTGTTAATGTGTTAGCCAAGGTGATCATCTGAAAAAAGGTACTGTTTTTATTTATGTGTTTTTATTTTATTTATTCTTTCACATCCATCAAATCGTGATAATCAATTATAAAATAATAAAAATAGTATCCTCAATATACTGGGATGTAATTTTGTTAATATAATAACCTATATTCATATCCACTTCCAATAAATATTAAAAAATTAACCATTTGTGTATACATGGGAAGTATCACCTTTATAAACCGATATAGTTATTTTTCAATAACCACCTATCATGACTGGTTGTAATAATGGAATTAATGGTAATATGTGATATTAATGAAATATTAATCATTTTTAGATAATTATATGTAAATTAATTTATTACAATCCATGCACATAAAAATAATAACGTTGTTCGTGCGTACGTGTGAACTATCACCTCCATGAAGTGATGTGATTCATTTTTATTCACTACATCACATTTATGATATATATATATATATGTATATTTAAATGATTGAAAATATATTAATGAAGTAATGATAATTCTATAATGGTAAAATAATACTTACATTCATTTAATAATGATCAATGAAAAGTGGAAACCCTTAGTCATGAATAGGTACGACGAACCCTCTATATGACTACGACGTTGTCCATTTTTTATTAATATATTTATGGAATATTTTAAAAGTATAATTAATGTATAAAAGCAATAATTATGTAATGAATATAAATTATTTATATGATGAAATTATGACCACATGGACTATTGAAATCATACCAAGTTCATTTTTGACTCAAGTACCGAATACCAATAAAACATCCTATATAAACATAAATAATTAAATAATTATTATAACAAGGAAATAAGAAATAAAAAGGGAATAATAAAGAAGAAAAATTTTCTCAAGAAATTATAAATTAACCTAATTTTTTTATTAATGAAGATAAAGAATATACAGGATGAGTCGGACTCGAGGTAAGGGACTTCATCTCTATCTCCATTCACTGAGGCATATTTTGATAATATACACCACCTTCTTTTAAACGGTGTATAATCAACCACATTGATATTTAAATTAATTCATATTTTTTTCAAATAGAATAATTTTATATGAATAATTTTGCAAAATAAAAACATAAACGTTTTTTAACGTATTCAATGACAATGAATTTTACACTAATATAACCATTATTTGATATTTGGATTCCTCTACAAGTTGTAATGTATTTAAAAATAAAAAATATATAATATTTACCTTTTAGGTATTATTCTATAATTTTTTTTGAGAATGGATTGAATATATTTTTTACTTGAAATGATATATTGTGATTGTAATGTGGAAATGTTATTTTCTTTTATAATCCTTTCATGTGTTCTGTTTATGTTTTGGTTCTTGGGAATTATTTCCGTATATGGGTATTTTGATGAAAAAATGAGGTAAATTGAAATAGTGATAGATCTTTATTTCGTTGGGTAATGATATTGAGTTAACTGGTTGGGTTTCTCCTAATAGATTTTGGACATATAGAGTGATGGGTATTCCAAACGTAACCATGAAGCTTACTCCCTATATGGCCATGAAGGTTACAATGTATAAATAACGTGGATTCCAAAATATACCTTTAGGATTTATGATTTTATGATTTTTATAGAAATATTATGTTTTAATGAGGTAATATAAAGGGTTTATGTTTTATTGGTGGAATTTATGATTTTAAAATTCCTTCACGACTTTAAAATATTCCTAGACTAACAGTTTCTTTCTTTATTTTATACACCATACTGAGATTTTTGTGATTATACCATGTTTTTTAAATATTCTCCATATGGTATGAGGATATGTATGATAGAGGAAGAAGATAAGATGAATTTTCTGAACAATTTTATCGATAAAAATAATTAATTTTTTATTTTAAAATGTTATAGGTTATGAAAAAAATTGATATTAAATAGACTTGTCTATTGTGGAATATTTGAGTTGTTATAAAATTTAAATAGAATAATTACCTAAAAAACTAATCCCAAAAATATCCTCTCTGTTAAATAATGTAAATTAGTCACTTAACTCAAGATTATGTAATGTTTAAGGTAAGGTCCTTATAGTTGGTATCAAAGGATTGTTTAGACAACATTGAAGATAAGGATAGTTTCTTAAGATATAGGGATATCATCATGTGTTTCTAATTTTAGATTTTATCCTAAGATAAATTTATTATAAAACCCTTTGAAATTATAATTTAAGAAATTATTAGGTGAATAATAGTATATTTTGGAGACTTTCATTTTTGTGTTAATTATGTGTTATTGCATTTAGGGATGAAAAATGGAAGGAACGAGATAAAAATTAATGTTAAAATATGTTATGGTTATTTTTGATGGTATTATATCACTATTGTAATGATATAATTATTATATAGTTTTATATAAAGGACATCCAATTGGAAGGGTGAAAACCTTGTTGCATCGGATACAGATGTGATAACTGATCCAACGACCGAAGAGAGATAGGGATTTATCACCTAACACAAGCCTACATGAAGTCCCTAGTTTGTATAAATTTGTATTTATAGTTAAATGAGGTCATGTAATAAGAATATGTTGATTTAGGGAATGTATTTTTTATCAAATGGATATCCTTGATATTGGAAATTTATTTGGGGATTATGTGATAAATTTTATATTGAAATACATTCACTATTATGGTAAATTTTTATGATTAAGGTAAATAGAATACTATTGGAATTTAATTGAGGTATAATGGTTGAATTATATTTTGGAAGAATATTTGATTTTATATTTGGAAATACGGGGAATTAGGTTATTTATGGGAATGATTAAACTATCTTGGAGAATGTGTGATTAGAAATTAGAAATTTATAGTGGTTGATGTTATTTTAAGGCCAATATTAAAATTTATCTTAAAAATCTATATTATAAAATCCTTCTGAATTGTGAATTTCAAACATTTTTTGATTTATTTTTTGAGGAATTTAAATTATGGTTATTTAATGAATAGTGTATTTTAAACATTGGGTATTTATATTTAATTTTGGGGATTTATGTAGTTTTTGATATAGGGTTTATTTTTGTTGGACAATTATCATTTCATGCACAAAACATTTTGGTTATGGATAATGTATGAAGATAAGAGAAATATATGTTTAATATTTTTTCGATTATGTGATCCTATATAAGTTTATTATAGGGCTTAAATCATTAAAAATTCATCTTGAATACTAATTATTTGGAGAAAAATGTGTGTTTGATGAGGAAATTGAATAAAGTATGAAACTCAACTTTTTGAGTAAGTGTAATTATTTATGTTATTTTTCTATAAAGTTGATTAATTCCCCACCATAATGAAAAGGATCTTAAAAATTTGTTATCCATTTAATTTTCCTACTAATAATTCAATGATGATTTACCCCATCACAAATTTATGGTTTTGGGATTGTTAAATTTCTTTGGATAATGTTTTCTCTCACTCTCCATCAGAACATGATGGTTATTTTTCTCATCCATAAATATGTTTGCCTACATGTAACCCTAATATTTGTTATATCAGGTGACCTTTTTAATTATATATCTTTCTTTTAAACTGGACATTTTATTGAATCTTTTTCTGATCTAGGGTTTCAGTGAAGTAATTTTGAAAAGTGAAACCTTAGTTATCGATCCCAAATTTAAAATTCTGAGGATGAAATTTGAAATAGGTGAGGGAGGTAACATTCATGGTATTTATAGAATAATATTTTTAATATATATTTATATTTTTTCATTAGATAGTAACTTTACCTTAAAGGGATACTATGTTTGACAACATACCTAACATGCAACAATGGGTTAGTCTGAAATCTTACGTTGCAAACTAGACTGGGTTATAATGAAAAAATAATATATTATAAACATTATTATTTTATGTAGTTGATATCGCCTAGCCATTTTATTTGAATGAATGAGTTTTATTAATTTAATTTTGAAAACATTATTTACACATCTATATATAATTCTATGGGGACCAATTAATTATAGACTAATGTGAAACCCTTTTCAATACTAAATGAAATATTTTACTAAAAACTATTTAAATGTGCACAAGTGTGTTTTATAAATAAAAAAATCACGCTTTGTTTTATTTTATTTATGAAATATATTTGTAATATATTCAATCTAACTTTTAAATTTCATATTATAGTATTTTTATATATGATATAACAAAAAATTAAATTTTATGCATAAAATGAGTATTTTTCAAAAAACAAATTTAATATCCTTTTGATGAAGATCGCATTTTAAATCCATTTTTTCACATTTATGAGTTTTATTTTAAAAAATAAACTTCTTATTTATAATTGGATTAAAAAAATTATGTTGGTTTATGTTTGGGTATATTCTGATAATATTTATTTCATAATGATTCGTGAAAAATAATGCATTTTAATTTAAAACATCTTTTACATCTAATTTATTTATATTGTTAGAATAGCCTTTTAATTTGTTTTTAAGTATAACTAAATTGTGTTTTAATAATTGGGAATAATTTATTTCATTAGAATAATTTTATATTGAAATTAGATATAAATAAATTATTGAAATTATAAACGTCTCCTTTACATGCCTTTCACTACGCCTCCGATATTAGTATTAAACAAAATTTTGCCTCTTATTGGAAATGAATTTTGATAAAAGGACATACATAGTAGGTATGAAAAATTTTATATAATAGGATCAAATTAATTTTTTTGATGAGTAACATTAGTATTTTATTTACCATGGTTACGGGTAAATCATGTAATTAAAGGTAAAAATAATATTATAATAATATAAATTTACCCCTAAGATTTTCTTAATTTCATTGGATAATTTTATCTTGACCAAAATCAACCTTAGTCCTAAATTATAACCTTTTATTTAATTTTGGTAAGAATATGGAAATTATTATGTTTTATTTAATGATATGTTAGAAATTTCATACTCATATTTTTAATAAGTAAATCATTTTTAATATAAGCTAATATAAAATTTAAATTCGAATAAAAATTGTATTTTGAATTATAAAATGATTATCTAAATCGTGATAATTTATTTATAAATTTTTATAATTATTTAATTAAATTTAATTATTATATAATGTTTATATAATTATATATTTATTAACGGAAGAGTCCAATAAATGATATTAATTATAATAAAAAATATATAATTTGATGTAGTTTATGTCATCCACATATTTTATTGATGAATGTGAAATTTTAGGGATGTGTTATTTTTTTTCCACGGAATCAATTTTTTATGACTTCTTTGAAAATTCATGTAATGTATAGTGTAAAAAATGAAATAGTTTATATTTTAAAAAATAAAATATTTTTATTAAATGCTATAAAAATTATTAAAAATCCTATAATTTTCAAACCTGTTGAGATAAGTCTAAATATGTCATTAATGACTAATTATTTTGTTGTTTGAAAAATTTTTGGTAATTATTTTTACTCACATATTGTAAATTACTTGATAAAACTTCAAAAGTTAAAAGGGGTTAAAACAAAAAGATCTGGATTATTTTTTTTAAAATGTCAACGTTTCATTGGATGATTATTTTTAGACCCATACTCATAATATATATTAACTAAATCATTTTGGATCTATTTTTAATAGAAAATAATTTTATATTAATAAAATATCTTTTATAATTCCATGAATGATCCTCCCATCATTTATAAAAGGGATCCCATTCATCTCTATTATTTAGTCTTAAAAAAACATTTTGGTGCAGCCAAGATAAATGAAAAACCATTCCTATAATCCCACACCACATTACAGAGGTATTAGTTTAGTATTAAAACTCTTCTTATATGTGTTATGTTTTTATAAAATGTGATCATCCTAAGAATAGGTGATGTTCTTATTTATGTGTTTCTATTTAATTTCTTCATTCACTTCAATCAAGTCATCTTCATCCATGATGAAATAATAACTCCAGTAACCTCTATATACTGAGATGTTATTACATTAACATCTTCACCTAAACTCATCTCCACTTCCATTAAATGGGGAAATAATTATTCTTTTTTGCATACGTTTGAACTATCACCTCTGCAAATGGATAATATTTTTTTTCCAAAACCATCTCTCAAGACTAGTTATAATTATTGAATTAATTTTCATATTTGATATTCATTAAATATTATTCATTTTAAGATAATAATTTATCAATTACTTTTTTACATTACATGAACATTAAATGATAACATAATTTGTGCGTATGTGTGAACTATCCCCACCATTAAGCAATGTAATTAATTTTTATTCACCAAGTCACGGGTATGATATATATATATATATATATATATATATATATATATATATATATATATATATATATATATAATGTCACAACCCCAGAAACCTAGAGATGGTGAATTATTTTGATGCATTTTTTTGATTACAAGGATTAAAATCCCAAAGGATCGATCAGTTTAGTAGTCTTGAAAAATAGTTTACAAACATGGACTATACATTGTAATTGAAAACATAGAATACAACATAGATAGTCCATTGAGAACTCCATTATTATCATATCCTAACCCGGAATATCAGTCATAATATACAACTTGGAATCCTGGGAATGTAAAATATTAGAATGTGGTGAGCTAAGATGCTCATAAAGGGAAAAAATATAGAAGAACCTTTCATAAATAAGCATAAACATTTAAGGAATGATATAAGACCAAAAACAAATGGATTTTAGGTATAATCTTCAGCCCAATATGTCTATAATAAATCAAATAATGCCATTTAATCATTAAAATGTATATTATATTAGTTGAAATATAACATGTAATATCAATAACTAATCTTATAATAAAGGAATTAATAATGTCGATGATCATAACCATATTGACATGGACTCATGCCAAGACCATATATAAGCAGGTAAAAACCAAAATTAGTTTCTTTTAAGAGAACTTTATATGAATGGAGGGGATTTCAATAACTGGTACTCAACTAATTGGGATTTAATTATGTGCTCCCAAACCCATAACTTACCAATTCCAATTAATTCTTCATATGAAAGGTGTAAAACATAACCAACATTAACATTTTTATGAAAACTTTCATAAGGAATGTTAATACATTAACTATAATCCATGAATGGAGTCCAAAGAGCACATCAACAGTTAAATATATCATAAATTCAATAACATAATATGCTATATTTTATCAAAACCAATCAAACTTAGTTAAACATAAAATCCAATGATGGAAGTTTACATAGATGAAAATAATCTAATAAAATCATTAAAACTCTTTTTGTGAAATATCCTTTTCTTACATTGAAAACATTATAAAATTACACTATTTATAAAAAATACATTTTAAAAGGGATTTTTGAATCATAGTGTCCAATGGAACTATGAAACATTTAGAAGGAATTAATATTTTAAAACATTCATTTCCATATAAATAAATCCTCAAAACCATTTTGAAAGCATTGAAATTAATTAGAATGATTTAGAATAATAAATCTTTGAGACATATAAAATAATATTTTAGTTAAAGGGTACATTATATGAAACCATAAAAATATTAAATTTTCAAAACATTTTAATGAAATTAAAAATATTATTTAATTTCGTTTATAATATCTTTATATCTATATAAATAGTTATCTGAAATAAAATCAATATTATTAAAATGGAGAAAGGATTAATTCATTAAACATTGAAAGTATCCCATACCACATTGAACATTTAAATAATGAAAAAAAGGTTAAAAATGATCATTAAATAACCAAAAGATAAATTTATTCAGGATATCAATTATACTTGGGGTAGTACATAGACCACAAATAAGAAATAGGTGGAGAATATGGCTTATATCTCACAAAAATTGAAAATGAGACTGAATTCCCTTACCTCGGGTCTGATACTCTCTATATGTGTCAAAACTCCATTATAATGGTTTTAAATATATTATTAACCTGTATAATAATCGTAATAAATTTTATAATATCATATAATATTCATTTATGACATTATATTACCCATTTATTAATTTTTTCCATGTTAAAGCAATGTTTTGGGTAATAATCGCATTGTATATTGTACGTGTTTTGACATGTAATTTTTGATCGTATTACATAGATAATTATTTACCTAATTATAAAATTTATATAATGATTTATATATAAAATATATTTAGTAAATAATTATATATATATAAATGATAGATATATGAAATGGAATACACCGTTCATGGAGATGGTAGGTCATACATATGCATGGACACTATTTTCATTTTCATATCGTATTGAATTGAAGTAAGTATATAAAAAATTATATTATTACTGTAATAATAATATTTCATATAATTCCTAATTATTAATTATATATATTTTTATAATCATTATTGAATGGTTAATGTGGAAGATGAATCTCATAGTGTCATGGAGACGATAAACCGTACATACACATGAGCGACAATATCATTTCATTAATTATTAAGGTGTAAGTAAATTGTTGGTATATTAATTATAAAGAATAAATATCATGTAACATTTGTTTTTTATATCCATTATAGTCATCATTATACCAATTGAAAACATTTAGTGATGAAAAACTATTTACACCATGGCGTGGAGTTTGTATGTCGTACATAGGCATGCATAGTGATAATGTTTTTTTTAGGATGGGTAAAAGGAGAAATATTGTTGTCCTATAATCATAAAATCATATAATAATATATTTTAAACTGGAGTTATTACTTTATTATGGAAAAATCATAGTAAAAAGACGTATAAGAAGAAAAGTACATGAATTGAATTGGTAAAAAAATTACATTTTCATCAAGAATCTACTTTTGATTTACACAAAATGTCTTCTTATGTTTGTTTTATGCCCATATAATGGCATATAGGATGAATTGAGGAAATGTTTAAGGAAAAAATGATAGTTTTGGATGATATAAATTTTATAAGAAGGGTGAATAAAAGAGAATGAGAGGTGTCCTTCTATATGAGTGGGGAGGGGCACAATAGGATACTCCAAAACAATTAATTTATTATAATTTTTTTTTCAATTTAAAATAGATCCAAAGTGAGTTATATCAAGGATAACATTATTATGGGTTAAAATCCATTCAACCAATGAAGTTTAGACACATTTATGTCCCAAAATTAGCTTTATCTATTTGATTAAACCCTTAGTTAAACAATGTATCCATTAATGTGGCATCATTTATTTTTATACTATATGGATAATATAGTAAATTTAAAATGCCAATAAAACCCCAATTGGATCATTTATGAAATATTTAACATTATATAAGAATTTTGGTCGAATTGGAGATTATTATTTATTTTATATCATTTAATAAAATATTATTTATTTTAAAATCTCAATTTTGTCAATTGTGACACTATTTATTATCCAACTTGTTAAAAACTTATAGAACCTTGATTACTTCTAAAAAAACCATTAAATTATCCCTAAAATATCATAGTAATCTAAATAATTCATTTATCGAATCAAATATTTCAAATGAAATTTATTTTAATATTATTAATATCATTTACTTGATTCTACCCTTAATAAACCAATTATTATACCTTCAATGTGTCACCATTTAATTTAATAATATATATTATAAAAAATAAATAAATTACCATGATATAGATAAACATTTTATCATTCTAAATATATATATTAAACAATATAACTTACATATCCTACTATAAAATGTTATATAGTTATTAATATTTAATTATGACATTTATAACTTGTCTGTAAATAAAATATAATAAATGTCCTAATCTTAAAAAGATGCATAAAAGGATCACATTTTTAACATAATCATGATTTTTGTCGAGACACAATTTTCCAATGAAATTTTGGAAGCTGTTAGGGTAATATTATGCTGTTATAATATTATTTTTACTTTAATTAATTACTTTAAACTATGTTAAATAAAATTCATAAGTTATTACTCACCAAAAATTATGTTGATCCTATAAGACCCAATTTTTCATACTGATTACAAATATTTATGTTCAGTTTTCTAAATAAAATTCTCAAAACTCATAAAATTACATTTAATTCTAATCACAATGATGTGGCTAAAAGACACGTACTAGTGGCATTCAAAAGTTCAATAACATTTTCTAACTATTAATATTATAATAGTAGATCCAATGACCTTAATTGGACAAATATATGTATGATTTATAAATTTTTATTTTAAAAACAATTTAAAGTAAAATAATTATTTAAATTAAAAGGTTCTGTTTTAACAATAACAAAGTATTTTTCACTATTCATCCAAAATTTAATTTTTTTCTGAAAAATACCAAAATTTCACCCTAAGATAATTTTGAAATTATAAAAATAAAAATTATGTCAATTTTACCAATTTAACTTTTTAAGAGAGTCTAAAGTTAATTTTATTACACTCCAAAAATGGATATAAAACTAATTCCTATAAGAAACTACTATTTCTACACATATAAATATTTTACCAAAACATAAACATTTAAGTATAAATATGTTATAGATATTTTAAAACATTATCAAGAACATTTTATAATTATTTATTACTTTTCATATTAGTATATTTAATGGATGTGTTACAAATAGTTCATTTAAATAATTATAATACTAAACTGTTGTTTCTTAGAAACTCAATCATGCATGTGCCGCAAGCCAGGATTTTGTTATGTGAAATTTGACTTGTTGAATTTCATGAAAAAGATAATGTGCTATAAAATCATGGGATGTTACATTATCCGCTCTATAAAAAAATATGTCATCCCATTTTTCGAATATGTATTCGGTAAATAAGGTTTGACTATTCAAAATTAATCTCTTTAAATCCCATATCAGAACAAGTTTGAATAAATGTTCCACTTTAACATAAATAATGGTATGTACTATGGTTACCATAGATAACACATACAAGGGTTCCATGTGGGAAAACATGGGCATGAAATACAAATATAACCATCATGTTCTGATGGAGAGTGACAGAGAATATGGTTAGGAGAATGTTAAGAATAAAGAATCTATAAATCTATAATGATCTATTGGACCATTTCACTCATCGAGAAAAAAAAACTAGGATATGATTTTTGGTTTAAAGATCCATTCCCTATATTTTATGAATTATTTTAAAATTTGGATAATCAGTTAATTGAATAGTTTCCTTAACATAAGTATAATCTCATCCTTTGGGTTTTCTTTGATCAATTTTTACATCACCCCTTACTCTTGGAAATGAATGTTCCAAATTAATTTTTCACGCCTGAAGCACTTTTGATAAATCTTAAGGCACACATGTATTCCCTTCATCCAAATTAGATAGCCCAAACTACCCAAAAAATCATAATTTTTTTTCAAACATAAATATCCATTATTCAAGATGCTCCATTCTAATCTTAATTCATTTCCAAAATACTTTTATCCCAATTAACAGTCTGAAAGGTTCTCTAAATTTACAAAATCAATCATAATATCAGATTACCCAAACAATGTAATGTTTCTCTTACTAACAAATATCAAATATTTCATTACCTTAAAAACCATATTTAAAATTTTTAGGCCTCCAAATTCTTAAATAAATAGAAATGAAGTATAATCCTTATATATATCATGATTATTATTAACATAATATAATGACATAATTATTGAATCTAAAAAAATACATTAATTATTATACATAAACTATAGTAACAACATAAGATTTTTCTTGATCCATTTTCTTATTTTGAGCTATTTTTCTTTGTCTATTTAGATAGTCATTTTCATAATATCCCATATCTTTACAATTGTAGCATTGCACATTTATAGATTATTTACTTCCAATAAAATCATGATCCTGGTGACCTTTCTCTCCACACTTATAAAAAACCACATTCCCTTGAAGAAAGTTCCAGGTTGTTTCTTTCCATAATTAACACATGTGGGAAAAATACCTCTTTCCCTTCTTTCATTTATCCCAATTTTTCCCAGTTTCTTTTTTATTCTCATTCTTCCCTCTAAATCCCTAAAACATAGAGTACTCATTATCTGTCCTACTATCACCAAAAATTATTTCCTCATATGTGGATTATTCTTGGGATGTTATTTCCACTCTAAATATTATCTTAAAAACATTACAGATATGACCCTTCTTACGATTTGTATCATGTGCATCGATGAGGTTCACATTTATTCTACTATAAACCATTTCTAAATGAATAAAAAAAATAGGTTAGATCATATGGTAAATTATTATAAAAGAATAGAAAAATTATCAACATAATTTGATGATTTATGCATGTCTAGTTTCATAATCATAAAATTTTTTTCTTTTGGGACATATTTACTTTTAATTCCCCCATAATGGTTCATAAATAAAATGTGAATTATCCTAAGAATATACCCCCGGAGTGTCAAACTAGGAGAAAATTAAGGTATTTTGTCATGTACCAAGTTAATTTTATTAAGGCCCAAGACACCTTATTGGTGTTTTCACCCCTAGGTACATCTATTCCAAAACGACATCAACTTCTATTAACCAGAAATTGATGTATTATTCAGAATACCCCAATAAATATATAACTAAAAATAATTCAAAAATGTAATTCTATACTTATCCTAAATATCTATCTTAGAGTTCTATTTAGTGATCTATGTTTTCTAAGTGTAATTTCCATAGATGTTGCAAATCATCCATTGATTCCAACTATAACATCCCTTCTCGAGAAACTCAGTGTGAGTGCATTATTTTAATACATTTTCATTATTACATGGAATCAAATCTCGAAGGATCGATCGGTTTAGTAATATGAGAAAATAGATTACATATATTTATTTTACATTATAATTAAAAACATTTAATAAAACATAGATAATCCCTTTAGAACTCTATTATTCTCCTAGCTTAACCCTGCATATCATTCATAATACACAACCTGGCATCATAGGAAAGTAAATATAATAAAGGGGTGTGCTTAGATTCTCAGAAAGGGTATAAAATATAGACGAAGCTTTAAAAAATAAGAATAAAAATTTAAGAAAGGTATAATACTAAAACACAATCCTTTTAAATGGAATCTTATGTACTATATAGAAAGAATAAATCAAATAATTCAATTTAAACATTCAAATAGATATTATACTAGTTGAATTTTCACATGTATTATCAACAACTAATCTAATAATGAGGGACTTTATAATTATTGACATCATAACCATATTTTTAAGGCCTTGGTTAAAAACCATATATAGAGGGTAAAACCACAAAATAGTTTTTCTCATGAGATCTATTGATGCATCGTGGGGCATTAATTAACCAGTCCCCAACACATAGGGATTTAATTAAGTGGTCCCCAAACCTTCACATTCTATTTATAATTCATTCCTAATATGAAATGGGTAAAATATAACCAAGATAAACATTCATATGAAAACTAGAATATGAAATGTTAATAAATAAACCATAAACCTTGAATGGTATAAAAATAGAACATTAACAGTCAAACATATAATAAACCCTTCAATATAATATGGTAGATATTATCATAAAAAAATCATCCTCAAATAAGAATAATATCCCACAAAAGATATTTACCTAGATGAAAATAATCTACTAAAATAATAAAAAATATTTGAGAGAAGGATCCCTTTTTCACATTGAAAACCTTTAAGAGTCACGATATTTATAAAATTAGACATTTAAAAAGATATTTTTGAATGTAATTTTCCCATACCAATTTGAAAAATTTGAAGGTAATTGTAATGTTAAAACATTCATTTCTATATAAATAATTCCTTAATATCATTTTGAAAACATAGAAATTAATGAGAAATAATTACATGAATAAATCATTAAGACATAAAAATTGTTGTTTTATTTAAAGACTCCCTTATAAAAAACCATAAATATAAATATTTTTGGAAACATCATAAAGAAATAAAAAATACACATAAATTTATTTTAAAATCCTTGAATATCAATATAAAAATTTGTGTAAAATAATCTCAATACTATTGTTGTGGAGAAAGGATTAATTCTTTAAACTTTTAAAGCATCACATTCCACTTTGATCATAAAATAATAAGATCAATATAATCAAATGAATCTTTATATACAATGAAGAAAAATTTATTCTTGATATCAATTATAATAGGGACATTACAAATATATGACATAAGAAATAGGTGGTGAACATGTCTTATATCTCACGAAAATTAAAAGTGAGATGAAATTACATTACCTAAGCTCTCATACTCTCTGTATGTGTCCGAAACACATGTATTATGGATTTAAATACATTATTAACATTTATGAGAATAATTATAATTTTTAATATATCATATATGATTTATTTATAAAATTATATTGCCTTTTTATTAATATTTTTCTGGTTAAAGTAACGTTTCGGGTAACTATCACTTTGTTTATCTTACGTGTTTTGGCTTGTTATTTTTGATCGCCTTATTTAGATCAAGTTTTAATTACTTATAGATTGTATAAAATATTTTTAATATCATATATATTCAATAAATAATTATATATATATAATATAGATATGTGAAATTAAATACACAATTCATAGAGATGATAGATTTTACTAACACATTAATGTTGTTTTTCTTTTCTTATAATATTGAATGGATGAATTTAAATTACACACACAGAACTATATATATAATTGCATAAACATTATTATTTCATATAATTCACACTTATTCATTATATATATATACATATATATATATTTATAATCATTCTTGAATTGTTAACATGGAATATGAATCATATCGCGTCATAGAGACGGTAAACCGTACATACGCATGAGCAATGATATCATTTCCTTATTGGTAATGGGATAAGGAAATGGATGGTTTTATAATTATATAGAATAAATATCATGTCATATTAATTAATTATACCCATTATATTCATCATTTTACCCATCAAAATAATATAGTGATAAAAAACAGTTTACACCACGTAATGGAGATGCTAAGTGGTACATACGCTTTCACGGTGAAATTTTGAAGTAGGACGGGTAAAAATAGTAATATGTCAAGAATCATCCCCTGGGGCATGTGTTGTGACTTCCGTAATCCCACCTACCATAGGACAGGGGCTGGATACTAGCGCTGAGTAGGCGTATCCCAAACAAGTGGGAGGCATATGCCTAAATACTTCTACACATGCACACAACAGCCATCCATAGAAGATGAAATGTGAAAACACTAAGTTACAACCACAGGGTATGATAGTAGAAAAATGAATGTAAATGATTCCATAATAAAAGCCCAAAAAAAGTAAAAGTAAAAGTTCAAGTCTCTAGAACTCCACTATAGAAAACTCTCCCAGAATGGTATGTACAGAAATAGAAGTCTGAAACTGCAGAAACACTCCTCATCTATTGGTTCACTCAAAAAATCACCTTATTCCTATCCACCTAGGAAAATGTCTAAGCATTGATTGTTTGAACAAGACATGATACGTGTGGGAAGAGCCTGTGTAGGGGTGAGTGAAACAATACTTACTAGGGCACGCCGAAACCCAATGTAAAAGACCACATAGGAAACAAAACTAGGAAGACACAATCATCTCAACACAGGTATGTGTCAAAAACACATATAAGAAGTAAATCTAGGTATACACATAATAAATTCCATGAATCAAGGTATTATCCACTTCTTGACATATGGTTTCACTCACAACATGATCAATTCGAGAGATGTCATGCCTTGAGTTATCTGATAGTAAGCACATAAAACTATTCTTCCAAAAGTATCTTAGAAAAAACATGGTCTTAGTACTTCATGATGTTTCCCGGAGACATCTGGTCTTTCTATGTCATGTATTCTCGATAACATAGTCAATCCTTGGTCATATTATTCTACTGAAGGCACCCTCGTTATGGGATAACTCACTCCCCAATCTATGAACACATTGTATACCCTCCCAAAGAGCTCCCACTAATACAAGCCCCTCCCAAAGAGAACACACTGGTAACTACCTAAAGAACATAGGTCAGGTCATGTCATGAAGGAAAGAATCTGATATCGATACACATATAGGGGGTCCTCATAATCACGATACATAGATAGGGGGTATTACGCATAGGGATCACAAGGGGGATCCTATCCCTACTGGAAACATCAACCTAGATAGTGAATAGTTTCCCAAATTAATATTGGACACACATTCTAGAAAAACCCCACATAGGTATAACATAGAGATTTGAGGATCGATCAGGTCTCTCAGTGTGGAACATGATCTAGCCCACTGAGTCACTGTCGAAGCTGGGCTTAGGAATCTCACATTAAAACACGAGTCATCCTATTTTAAAGCAATTGGATTCTACATCAAAACATCATTGGAAAGACTAATGGTACGATCTCGATCTCTACTTTCACCTTTTATAACAATATTGGAATCATGAATTGATACCTACTAGGAAAGGAAAAGATAATGATAGAATCCCCTACTGGTCTAACTAAAAACCCACCAAGCCATCTTGAAAGGACAAACTCACCACAAAGGTCCCAAATACGTAGACAGATCATCAAACAAACTCTCAGTTTGAAAGATACATCAAATTTTCTAAAAAATGGCCTAGATGGGGTCGGGCTCGGTCTGACCATTCCCGACATGACCTGGTTTGTCCCATTAGATCCGGTCTAGTATGATCCATTTCGCCTAGCCCACTGGGCTCATATAGCTGGACCAAACCGATGGGCCGAATGGGTTATTGGACCCTGCCCTCCAAGTTGCTCGGTGACCCGGTTCAACCAGTCCAACCCACGTCATGTGGGACGACCTCCTCTAGCATGTGGCCTAGTTTCTTACCGCGTCACCTCGAGAACTAGGGTGCATTGCCATCATCCAGCCCAGTACACTCAAAGAGATCGACAATCCTACACGCGGCTCAGCTGGGTATAGCTAGTCTAGGAGGGCACTGCCGCGTTCCACCAGCGTCTGCCGCTGATGCTGGTACCCCTTTCTGCGGGCCACTGGATTCACTCTAGTGCTCTGATTGTCAATATAAAAGATGATTTGTGATTCTCATGTTACCACATTGATTTTCGGGGTCTTGAATTTATTCCAAGATCCATCCTGGTGCATATTTGGTTGAATGACGATATCTCCCACACCTCTTCGATCCAACATCTACTGTCTTCATCACACCTCCGTCATACCACATTTTTCCCAGGTCTCAAAGATCAGATCATTGTTCCAAGAATCAATTTTTCAATGATTGAACAACAATAAATTTTTATTTCATAGGCCAAATGAATAATTCCTATGATGAATGATGAATGGATGGAAAAAGGCATAAACCAACAAAAAGGAATGAACCTTGATCAATTTTCATGTCGATTTTGGTTCATTGTAATTAGAAATGTTAAATAATAACAACAGAAAATGAAAATCAATATTAGATAAACAATCCCTAATAAACCCTAGAAGGTAAAACCCATCCCGCAATACATATGACCTGTGGACCTATCTATTGGTCGATTAATCGATGTTCGTCGTAGGGATAAATAATGGGGAAGTAAAACAGTTTAAAACTCACACCCTGCTTACAGTTTTGATTGTTCAATGTTGGGGTTTGATCTTCATTTAAAATACATTGAGAGTGGTCACAATCCAACGTATCATCGATCCTTGATCCCAGATCTGTGATCCAAGATCAATCGGAATTTGTCGTTTTTTATTCACCAAACGGAGGGAACCCGAAACGCCTTTCTCAAGAGTTTATAAGGAATTATAGGGTTATGTGTTCACCCAAAAATCATGTATAATTAGAGGGAAAAGAAAATTCATTGGCATGTTGTAGAACTTCCACATCGCCATGCTATTTTATTTATAAAATAGAATGTGCTGACACATCACTACATCGCAGCGTCGCTATGAAACGTTTAAAAAGAATTTAAATAAACTTATTTATGTTTATTTTATTTTTATTTTAAATGAGCACAAAATAACATTCTTAGTTGACTAGAATCAGTCAAAGTTAGGCCTCACATAAGGAAAACTCCACATTATGACCTCAGTAGTGGTCTCTGATTTCCAATCTGAGTCACTGTTCATGAGATCCTAAGAATTTAAAATAAAATAATTTTATTAAATAATTTTATTTATGGTTACGTCTTTTTTATTTTTCTCACTGGAGATCCACACTGAACAAGGTTATGTCACACCTAGCATAAATCCCCCATCTTGAACACAACAATTCCCTCATATTTTTGATCTCTGATCCTTTATAAGAGTTATTCCACTTTATTAGTAAAACCATTCATGTGTGATATTGAAAACATTACATTTTTCATCGAACCACTCTGGTCACAACGGGCCTCGAAATCACATGTCGTCTTTGCGCCTGGTTTTGGAATTTTCTCAAAAAAGATTATAAAATAAAACCATAAATACTTAAGTAGTTAAATTCTACCCACCTTAAGGATTTGCATCACAAAAATACAAATCAAGGGATACCCAAATAGATAAGGGTAAGAGCACTAGCCTGAGCCACCTGCTCCCATGTACTTCTCGAAATATTCTCATGTTTCCACTGGAAAAAGGGCTAAAGGGATTGACATATAACGGAGGGTCCTCTCCTGCAAATCCTTGATCTCCAAGGACAAGATGAAAAACAAGTATATCCATCAAAAACTATCATCAATGTGATTCCAAGGGGTCGATTTATCTTCTACACATATAGTTATCCAAAGAGATCAACTGAACTCTACTCCTGAAAATCTATGAAATGGACAACATGTTGAGTCGGTCAGAGATTATCTAGATGGTATCATGTCTACTAGACATACTTTTTAAACCCATCACAATGTCAGTCTATATCATTTCTAACTCCCTTCTTATCACCACTAGGAATAAAAAAAGTAACCACATATAAGGACATGGGATTACCACAGTGGGATGAAAACCACAAAACTGATTCAAACTAGTGATCATATTTTATATCAAATGGTAAGACAATATTCAATATGTTCCATCATCCCAGGTGTCTTCCTTTACACCCACATTCTTATCTTGATGCATATCAACACTCTACACATCTACTTTGACTATTATGCGTCCTCTAAAAGAAATGATGTGCTCCCCACCATTTAAATATCCATCAGGGGAATTCCCTATTGAAAATTTAGAACGTAAAGTCTCACTATTTTTATCACTATGTTGTGCCTCCTTGAATCACTATAAGAGTGGAGGGGTAAAAACCACTTATTGGAGATAAGATTCATCATCCATATCCCCAAAGGATAACTATAACTAGTCCAACTGCTCTATTTTATCATTCTACCACTACAAACTGGATCTCTTATTGAGAGTATCCATGACCACGTTTCTTTAATTATGATTATAGAATACCTACATGTCATAGTCCTCGAGGAACTCTAGAAAACGAATCTACCTCATGTTCAAGACCTTTAAAAGAAGATATACTTGTGACTCTTGTGGTCAGAGTAGATGATATTATGATGGCCCATCAGGTAGTGTCTCCACTTCTTCAATGAAAATACTACCATTTCCATTTCAAGATCATGGTTCATGTAACAGCCCAAGATTTTATAAAAAATATTCTTTTTAATTTTATTAATGTCTTGTGTTGTACGCTACACCAAAAGGAGCTTGCACAACACGCATCCTTGACTTGCCTTGCATTACACGCAATCGCGACCTTCCTCGATAGCGTGTGTAATACGCAATACCGAGTTTCACTAAACAACGATATGCTATTAAAATATTATTAAAACTAGCCGGTATGAATAGTAATAACCACTTTTTAAAATTCTGTAAATCTTATTTTTCAAAATGAACTTCATTTTTGGATTCGGAGTATCGAATTTAGCCTAAGGTGAAATTTTGGTACATTTCGGATAACTTTCATATTCTGATGAATAGTGAAAATTACTAAATTATAATTAAAAAACAACTTTTTTAATCGAAATAATTAATAGTGATAAATTATTAATTGGAGTAGTTTTAAAGTATATTTAGAATATATTTTTACAATTTAATACAATGTTGGTCATTGGATGTAATTGCACATTTAAACTAGACATAAACAAGTGTCAATCTTTTGATAGATATTGTTTCTTAAAAACACGCTATTTGTTTTAACAGCGGGATTTAATTATAAAATTAATTAATGCAACTTCTATGTTATGAATTTGGTAAAATAGACTTCATTTTTGAATTCGGAATATGAAATATAGCTTAGGATGAAATTTTGGCATTTTTCTGAAAACCTTCATTTTTTGATGAATAGTGAAACTACTAAGTGGTAGTTAAAAAAACTGAATTTTTCATAAAACTTAATTTTACCGCTTCTGTGAATGGAATTTCAAAAATCCGAGAGACACGGTTGATGTCAGTAAGTAAAATGTGGTTCAATGAGATGAAAATAATTTTTGGTGAATAGTAACTTTTTACTTTTATTTACCACGGTTAAAAGTAAATAGGGTAATTAAGGGTAAGAATGCTATTAATATTACCCTAACACATGTCCTAATTCTATTGGACAAGTGTATCTCGACCAAAAAAAACCTTAAGTGTAAAATATTATCATTTAGGCCCACTTGGATTAGATTAGGACATTTATTATTATTTAATTCAAAGAAGAGTTAAAAGAGTTAAAATCAATGTTTATTCACTAAACCATTTTTAATATGGGGTTATACATAAGATAAATTCGACTATAAATATTAATTATAAAGCTAAAAAGATTTCCTATATAATGATATTTTATTTATAATTTTTAGACTTTAAATAAATTAATTTATTTATGACACAACGATGATGCAGTAATTACCCTTTTAAGGAAATATTAACATAATTGATGTTATAAATACTCAAATGAATGTAATTTGAGACTTTTTATTAATTAAACTAATTTTATAGGTTACTATGATATATTAGTGTTGATTTAATCAACTTGGTTTGAACATATAATTCTGTTATGACTTTCACAAAAATCATATATCAAATAGTGTCAAAATTGACACAAAATAGTTTTTAAATCAAATATTATATTATTAATTGTTATTTTATTCCTAAAAATCTAAGGTTCGGCCAAATGACTTAGATAAGGATATATATATTAATAATAAACAATTTGGGGTTCGTTTGTCATGTTATAGTAAGTGTATTAACCATATAGTGAAAGAAAACAAAAAGACACGGTAAAAGTTAAATTATTTAACTTAGAGTTAAATCTAATTGATAAGGTTAAAATAAGAACCTAAACTTGTCTAAATCCTATTGGTTGATAGGATTTCGACCCATCCCCACTTTACCTTCGAAATAAGACCCTTTGGAACCATTATAAACCGATTTTTACTTTAATATAAAATAATATTTTGAGATATTCCTAAGGTGCCCCTCTCCTCCCTTATAAAAGGGCACCTCCTCCCCCTCCTCCTCACACCAATTTGAGCACTCAAGCTCGGCCAACCCCTGCCAAAATCTCTTCTCCACTTCCCTAGAAACATCCTAGAGGTTCTGGTCTTCCTCAAAGACCAATTTTAGTTCCCTAAGAGGAGGTCTCCAAAAGGCGCTTCAAAGAAGAGGTAATTACCATTACCAATTCTTTCATCTTTATTTCTTCTTCCACTTCTTCTTCTTAGGTTGTTTCATTATGAAGTAATAACATCAGTATAACTAATATACTGATATGTTATTATAAGTATGAAACAACCCTATTTCACCATCTATCTATCCTACGGAAAAAGAAATCACCGCGCGTGCGTACGTACGGAATACCGTCTCCACGCCGTGGTGTAATCTATTTTCCACCACCACCTTACATGGATGGGTATAATGGTGTAAAGAATAACTATACATAGTTATTAAAACATCATATTGATTCTGATATATTGTATAATCCACTCCAATTAAATTCAATATTTATGGAAATGATATCATCGCTCGTGCGTACGTACGGACTACCGTCTCCACAACGCGATGAGATTCATTCTCCATGTTAACCATTTAAGAATGATTATAAAGTATATATAAGAAATAATAATGAAATATATGACATTATAAAGCTACTGGATTTATGTATATATATATATTTATGTCATCTACTTACTTCCATTCAAGACAATAGGGAAAGGAAAACAACGTTCATGCGTACGTACGGACTACCGTCTCCATGAACGGTGTTTTTCATTTCATTTATCTATCTATTATATATATATATATACTAAATATATATGATATATAAATCATATTTTATATTCTGGAAGTAAGTAAATCATGATATAAGTAATAATAATGTCAAGAACAACAAGTCAAAACACCTACGATAAAAGAAACGATTTTACCCAAAACGCTTCTTTAACATGGAATTTACAAAAGAACGGGTAATATAATGTCATAAGTGAACCATATATGATATAATAACAATGAATATGATTTTGTAATAAGTCAATGACATTATTTAAACCATTATACAGGAGCTTCGGACACGTACAAAGCAAATCGGACCTAAGGTAAGGAAAATATCACAATCTCATTTTTATCCGAGATTGTTTTTACTTTGGCATTTACTGGGGTGTATTTTATCATCCACATCCATGTTCCCTCAATATGTAATGTTATTTACATCCACATACAATTGTTTAAATCCAATTTTACCCTTCGTCGAGTTTTTAGTAAAAGATATAAAATTAATCTTTTGTCGTTTTTCGTACGAGGTACTTTTTGACTTTTCCGACAAAAGTACGAAGAATGTTTTTTTTAACTTATACGGCTTGAATGGAATTTTAAAACATTATTTCCAAGAAACTTCCTTTACAAATTTTCAAGTTTATTTTTAATCAACTTATTTTATTTTAAATTCGTATGACATGTTATGAAAGGAAAAATGTTTTTGAAGAAGAAAGGATATTTTCCTCAAGAATGGAGTTCAAGTATTTTATCAAAATTATTTTCCATCTAAGATAATAAAAGGGTTCTGTTTTTATCCCTATTATTACATTGGTTTGATTATGTTGTGATGGAAATATTTTTATGAATTCCTTTATCTTATATGAATTGTTTTATGATGTCATGTTGTTTAAGAATCCCATTTTTATTACATGGGTTATGCGATGAAGTATGATTTATGATTATGTGGCACACATAAGAAAGGATTCATTATAAGATGGGTGGGACCTATATCTCCCTCCAATGCATTGGGTAAAGATTTTATATCTCATGAGATAGACAGGGCTGGAACGGTAGGTTATACCGGTTCAGTGAAACAGGACTGAAACGAGGGTTACTCGATTCAGAAAGGGACTTTGTCCACTAAGATAGTCTTGGCAATTAGTCTTGACTAACAAGAAATGATTCTCTATGATTATGTGTGTATGCCACAAAGCTTCATGTTTTAAGTTATGATTATTGGGATTACTTTTTCACTGCCATGATTTATCCCATGATTATGAAATTATGCTCTCTTTTGCAGGTTATGATTTCAAAAATGTTATGTTCTTATGAATATGATGTGATTGATATTTATTTTGTTTACCCTTACTGAGCATTTGAGCTCACCCTTTTATGTTTTCTTTTCCCCAGGATATAAAGAAAGGTTTTAGGTAAAAAAAAAGGAAGATCTTTATGGGAGATTTTGAAGATATTTCACCACGATTAGAAGATTATAGTCCGAGTTTCCAAAGACACTAAACTATTATGGTCCTTGTGTGTGTGTTTTTGTAATGTACTAAGTATTCCGCAAAAGTAATGTAATGTCAATGTACGTCAAGATACGGGTCTCTACAGTTCATGTAATTCTTCTCATGTGGTATCAACTAACTCAGACCATAGGAAATCACTAATTTCCTCTGCATCATGACACTACCATGTCTGGTCCCTCATGCATCGTATAACACTAAATAATCGAGTCACTCCTCTAAAAAACTCAAGATTTGGGTGTTCGTCAAACTCTATCTTAACTTCCAAAAAGCTTATGAGAACCTTTCTATCTAGTAGAAATGATACACCATTCAACTGATCAAAGGGTTCATCAGCCCTTTGGATGTGGATACTCGTTCTCCAAGTTCAATTGGTTAAAGTGATAGTAATAAACACATAACCTAGAACACTAGGTCTCACTTATCTCTTCATCTGTAAGTCCTCCACCTTCACCCTCCTCTCACGAATCTCATCAAAAGTCGTCAGATATACCTATGATGATATTGGTGTTATCGCGGGGTGTAGAACAATGCATAAGTATACCTATCTATGGGATGGTAAACCTAGAAACATCTCCTAGAAAGACGTCCTTGTACTCCACCACTACTTTTGGGAATAGAAAACACATAACATCCACTACCCCGAGGGTAAGGATAACTGACTCAAGAGTGATTTGTTACACCCTTCTATACAAGATTCTATATCATGCTGTCTGTTTTACTTTTTTACGACCAAGGAAAACTTAATTCAATTAATATATACATACAACACCATTTTTCCTAAAACAATAAATCTGGGCATGGACTGTCAATAACCAATCCATACGAAGAATGTCATCCTAAGGCCTCGATACAGACATCAAGAGGTTCCAACTGAAACTCTCACCAAAAGGGTTAGATCACACTATTGGTATATATGTGATTATCAAGTATCCGACCATAAGTATCTCCATACGTAATGGTCATGTCAATAGTTTAACAAGAAACTCTAGTTCTCAAACAAGATTTGTGATAAGGAAGAATGATTAGAACCTATGTCTATTAGTACAACACTTAAGATTAAACAAAAACCATTCCTCAATCCATTCTCGGAGCCCTTGGGATATATACCGTGACAACATATATCTTCCCCTTCCCTACCCTATAGTCCCTAATCCCAGTGAGGACTACCTAGGGGTGGTGGTGGTAACATATAGAAATGTATACCACCTCCTTATACTCCCTGAACTCCTCTTAAACATCTGACACCCGACATATCATTCTATTCCTATCACTATCTCTACCTTGATTACCTATCCACCCTTTACCTATCAGCAACACAACTAGTAGGAAAATACCTAGAGATATGTCCCTTGTCATCCCTTAAAAAGCATTGTCTCTCTCTAAGCCAATTGGACTCACCCTATGAGTTCCTATTTGTTTATCCACTATCCTAGAACCTCCTCTTGTAACTTATCATGCATCCAAGTCTCTAATACTGACATTGGATTCTTGATCTTGAGGACTTAACAACTTCTTTCCCACTACTGACATTCACTAGATATATCTGCTAAGCCAAATGGCGTTCAACAACAAGTGTTTTCTCTAGCACCCTATCAAAAGTAGGAATTCACAAAGGAATAAAGGTGGCTCAAAAATCACTAATCTAAACATGATTAAAATTCAATGCCCTGAATCACTAGTCATTTATCATATCCATTGAGTACCTAGGATGTTTGGTCTGCCTCAATGAATAACCGGATACCAACATTTCTTCATGTTAGAGTTGTAGAAGTTTATGGGCACATATATCCCATAGAATTTATGGTTAGAGACACTTCTCTGAGAAAGGTTCTCAATATCACTCTATGGAAGAGTCACCTCATAGAATTATCGAGTAATCTAAACCCCACCATCACCCTACTGGGTCAAGTAGAAGGCTCCCCTCCAAGACCTCCATCTGATCTAATGGTGTCCCAACATGACAGAAAACTCAGTCACCACATCAAGCCAGTCATTTCTGCCTGTGACTTAGGCTCACCTCAAAACCTGAGGGGTCTGTCACTAAAACTCATGACGTGCTCTTAGCCTTCGCGTCTCATCAACTTGTACTATGAGAACCATGTGATACACCACATGTGGGGGTATAAATGGAACACCAACCAGGGGTACTTTTCTAGTAAAAATCTCAATATCAATCACATCAACCCATGGATCATATTTGTGTTCACGTGGTGGAATCCTAGATGGATGTCTACATGGAAGCATCTTCAAATAAAAAAATACGTTCCTTGATCAAAAGATTATACCTGGTGAGATGACTCAAGATGGATTTAGAAAACACAAACCATTCTTATACTATGCACGTACCATCATTTTTTTCTAGCAACTAAAGTTTTCACATACAGATTCTAAAAGACAATTTCAGCATTCTAGTGTATGGATACATCATCCACTCCACTAACACTACATTCCCTGGGCTGAAATACTAACTTGAGAAACATAAAACTCTTCCCCCATACCAAACTCATAGACTCTAGGTTCATAAGGTACAACCGACCACCCACTTATATGACCCTATCGCGAACCATATTCGGGTTCCCATGATGTGACTACCCCAATACCACCTCCCATAGGCTAGGGGTTGGCAACTAGCTCCGAGTAGGCATATCCCAAAAAAGTGGGATGAATTTCTCTGTGTAACTGTACACACACACAAAACTCGAAGCCCCATATTCTAGAAAGTGAAAACACTATGTGGAAAACACAAGGTATGCCAGTAGTAAACTGACGGTAAATGGGGGAAGAATAAAATCCAAAAAAAAAGGAAAAGGAAAAGTAAAAGTATATTTAAATCCTCCAAATAAAATCCTACCTAAAGGGTAGGTAAAGATATAGTTGTTTGAAGTTGGAAAATAACACCTCATTTTTCAGGTCACTCAGACCACCACCTGGAATCGATCCACCTGGGACTCCATTAATGCATCGATTGTCTTCACAAGATAGTACACATTCAGGCATATTATTTGCATGGGTGATTAAAACAATACTCAGTAGGGAACCCTGAAACAAAAAGTGAAAGACCACAACGGAAACACCACTAATAAGATAAAATCATATGAATATAGGAATGTGTCAACAAAATATATGATAAGAACATACATGTATACTTGTAATGGATTCCAAGACTCAAGGTCTCATCCACTACCGGCCACATTGTCATGCTCAAAACATGATTTATCCAAGAGATCTCACTAATTCATCTATCTGATAGTAATAACATAGAAATATTAAACCAAAAGTTCTTAATACAACACAGAGTCTTGTAACATCATGATGCTTCCCTGAGACATCCCATATCATTATGAAAAGGAGTCTCAATATCAAAGACAATCCATGGTCACGGTATTCTACTCAAGGCACACTCGTTCCAGGAGAACTCACTACTCGATCAATAAAGTCAGTGGAGACCCCCACAATGAGGTCTTACTAATCTAGTACCTACCCAATGGGAACACACTAAGAACATCCCAAACCAAAATGGTTTGTTAAATTCAAAATGGAAGGAATATGATCTCGATACCCAGTTATTGGGTCCTTCTAATCTCGATACACAAATATGGTGTCCTACTAATCTCAATACACAGATAGGGGGTCATGCGCCTAGGGATCACTGGGGGAATCCTTTCCCTATGAGAAACGTTATCCAATATAGGGGATAAGTTCCCACATAAATATGGGTCACACCTACTCCGCCACCCATATCTATGGTACCAAGACGATCTGTGGGGATCGACCGAGCCTCTCAGTGTGATAAATGCTCTAGCCAGCTGAGTCACTATTGATGTCGGACTGAGACCACTTTCTTTGAAACACCGGTTATCCTCTATGATAGGAATAGAATCATAAATTTACATCATTGGAATGACTTAGGGTACTATCTCAATTTATAATGTCTCCCTCAGTGAAGGGATTGGGTCCTACATCGATACCTCATAATAAAGAAAATGAGAAGGCTACTAGCCACTTATGGTTGAACTAAATCCCCACCAAGACATCATACAAGGACCACCTCGTCTCAAGGATCCTAAACCATAGATGGATCGTCAAATAGAAGATTAATTTGAAAGATAGGTCAATTTTTCTAAAAAAGGGTCTATCAGGGTTCAGACTGGGTCTGGCCCATCTCAACCTGGGTCGGACGACCCGATACGGTCTATCCCACTAGGTATGCTCCTGCCCTGTCCATTGGGCTAGGCCTGTAGGAATCAACTAGCTGGACTGATCCGATGAGCTGACTAGGTCGTTGGTCCCATCCCACTAGGTCGCTCGGTAGCCTGGTTCTTCCAGTTTGGCCCATGTTGCATCGGCCTGCCTTATCTAGCACATGGCCCAACCGAATGTTGCGTCACCCCAAGCACAGTGTTTTTCCACCCCCATCCATCCCAGCCCACTCACACATACCAAGAATATTTCACAAATCACATACGGAAGTGTTCTATCTATTCAGGAGAAGCCATATACTACCATCCTAATGGTATCTAGTGTGGGTGTCCATTTTCCACTGTACCGACATGGGGCTGTAATTGCATTCTGCCAGTGGCCCCATTCATGGTCTACATGAATCACTCTGGTTATCCATTTTTCAATCCGAAATATGCTCTATGATTCTCAGGTCGCCACCTTGATAGTCATGGGCTCCGATCCATGACACAATCCATCCTTATGCAAAGTTGTTTGTGCGGTGATATCTCCCACACCGCATCGATCCATCATCCACAATCATCGTTGAAGCTATACCATATCTCATCCTTCCCAGGTCACCGATATCAGATCGTACTGCCCGGAATCTGTTGTGAAACAATTGATCAATCATGAATTATCCAGTCACGGGCATAATAAAGAACACCCATTATGAATGAAGAATGGATAAAGTATGACAAGAACTAAAAAATGGGAAAAATACTCAATCAATGTTCACATCGATCATGGTTTGTCTTTATTATAATGGTTAAAAATCCACAAAAAAGTAAAATCATTACTAGATAAACAATCACCAATAAAACATACAAGGAAAATCCCACCCTAAAATACCCATAACCCATTGATTAATATGCTGTTTGATTAATCCACATACATCATAGTGATAAAGAAAAAGGAAGGAAATAAAATTAAAACACACAACCTACAAGGATTTTGGATCAGTTGATATCAGGGTTCAAATGTCGACGGTAATCCATTGAGATTCGTCACGATCTGTTGTCTCATTGATCCTTAATCCTCAATCCATGATCTGTGATATGTGATCTGCAGGCATTCGTCCTTTGTCATTATCCAAGGAGAGGGAACCACCAAAACCATTCTCCAGTGATTCCAGGGAATTCTATGGTTATCCATTATCTTGGATTTCCTATTTAATTATGGAGAAAAGAAAATGTGTTGGCCCATTGCAACATTGGTACACTATTTAATTTATGGAATGAAATAGGCTAACTCATCATAGTGTCACTGTGAAATGGTTAAAAATAAATGATATAAACTTCTTTATGTTTATTTTATTATTCTTTTAAATGTCTAAAAATTAACTTGCACAGTTGACCCATGTTGGTCAATGTTATCCCCCATATAAAGAAAACTCCATATTATGAACTCAATGGTGGTCTCATATTTTCAATTCCTGTAATCATGCACGAGTTATTAATATTTCAAAATAAAATAATTTTATTTAATTATATTATTTATGATTACATCCTTTTTGGGTTTTCTCACTACAGACTCATGCTAACTAAATTTAAGACACACCTAGGGTAAACCCGTCATCCAGACCGCAACAGTGCCCTCATATTTTTAATCCAGGAAAAAATTTAAGAGTTATTCCACTTCTTCAGGAAAAAACTCAAATGAACTATAAAAAACATTACATTTTCTATCAAACCATTTCGGGCACACGAGGCCTCGGAATCGCACATCGTCTCAAAGCCTGGTCTCAGAATTTTACTTGAAATTTTCTAAAAATAAAACTAGGAAAATATGATTCATTAAAGAATATGGTTGTCCCATAATCATAAAAGAAATATAAATATATATTAGAAATTTAATTTATTACAATAATATGGAAACAACATAGGAAAAAAGATTAGAAGAAAAAAACATGAATTTAATTGGTAAAACAAATACCACTTATTATAGTATCTCTTTTTGATTTGAACAAAATGACTTCTTAGGATGGATTTATTCCTAATTTATGGCCTCTAGGATTAACTTTGGGATGTTTGGATGTGATATTTGTATGTTTTGGCTGATACAATGTGTTTTAGAGGTGTGAATAAAAGAAAAAGAGGGGTTCCCTTTTATAGAAGGGGGCAGTTTAGGACACTCCAAATCAATTAATTTATTATAAATTGTTTTTTTTCAAATAGCCTAAAAGTATGTTATTCAATGGATAAGATAGGATGGGTATATATAATCTTAACCAATGAATTTTATACCTTTTTATGTCACAAAATTAAACTAAACTTTAGGATTTATCCGTTAGTTAAACAATTTTATTTTTACCCTCACAACTTGTCTTTTTACAATATATGGTTGATATATTTACTATAAAATCCCAAAAGTACACCATTTCGATCATTTAGGACATATTTAACACTATACTAGAAATATTTTTATTTATATATATTTTTAAATTTTATAAAATTTAATAAATATATTATTTATTTTATAATCTCATTTATATCAATTTTGAAACTATTTATTATTTGACTTTTTTAATTACTCTGAAAAACAAGATTAATTCAAAAAAACTATATTAAATCATCCTTATAATTTCATAGTAACCCAAAAAAATCATGTATGACATCAACTAATTCAAATATTATTTATTGTAATATTATTAATATTATTTGTTTGATTCTTCCCTTAATAAATCAATTACTATATCATCATTATATCACCATTAAATTTAATTATATATTTTATAAAATTATAAATAAATTACCATGATGTAGAAAATAATTTTATATTTCTAATGATTAATTATATTCTACCATTTCACTTACATAACCTCATATTAAAAATGATATAATTATTAAAATTTATATATGACATTTTTTATTCTTCTTTAAATAAAATAAATTAAATGTCATAGACTAACAAAAGTTTATTAAAAAGGATAATATTTTTTAACTAAAGTTTCTTTTTTTGAAAAAAATATATCCAATGATATTAGGAAATGTTTTCGGGTAATTTTGTATTATTATAATATTATTTTTACCATTAATTACAATATTTACCTTTAATTGTCGTATATAAAAAATAAAAAGTTATATTTAACAAATAAAATTATTCCTATTAAGCCATATTTTTTCATACTAATTACAACCATGTATTTAATTTTTTAAAAATTAAATTCACATAAGTGGTAAAATTATATTTAATATTTATCCCGTAAATGTGGCTAGTAGGTGGGTAAAAGAGACGTTTGAATGTTTGACAAATTTTTATATTTAATTCTATTAGAAAAGTGTTTCCAATAACTTACTATGGATTAATATTTGTATGATTTATCTATTGTGAATTCAAAATAAATTTAATTTAAACTAATTATTTAAATTAATAATAATGTTTTTAACAATAAGGCATTATTTTCATTATTCATTGAAAATTGAATATTTTTGAAACATACGAAAAAATCACCCTAATATAATTTAGTTATTTTAAATAATATATTGATTTATATTTTAACAAATTCAATTTATAATAATGTATAATACTAATTTCATTATTATTAAAAAATGGACATCATTAGTAACTTCTTTATGTAAATTATATTTCTAAACATATAACTATTTTACTAAAACTTATACATTTAATTATAATTTTTTTTTATTTTTGTAAAAACTGTATGAATAACATTTTAAAATTATTTATTAATATTCATATCAATATATTTAGTGGATATTTTACAAAAATATCATTTAAATAAATATAATACCAATATTTTGTTACGTAGAAACTCAATCTTGCATGTAACACAAGCCAAGTCATTGTTGCGTACAAAATAAGAAATTGAATTTCTTTAAAAATAAAACATTCTATGAAAACATGGTGTGTTACAATATATAATTTTATTGAAATTATTAATATAATATTAATAATGTTATGATTATTCATTAAATACTAAACTATACTTACCATCTTTCGATAACAATCAATGAAAAATGGAAAATGTTACTTATGCGTACGTACGACCTATCATTTCCCTGATTATAATGTTGTTCACATTTAATTAAAATAATTAATGGTTTGATTTAATAAAATAAATATTTTGTTATAGGGGTCATTATGTCATGAATATTATTTGGGAGATAAAGGGCATATGACCACGTGGACTATTGACCATACCATGTTCATTTTCGACTCCAGTAACGAATATCAACAAAAGGTTCGACATAAACATAAATAATGATTTAAATGTAATGACATGAAAATAAGTTATATAAAGGGATTAATAAAATTTAAAAATATTCCCATGAAAGTATAAATCAACCAAACATTATTATTCAGGAAGATAAATAATGTACAAGACGAATCGAACTTAATGTAAGGGACATCAACTCAAACTCCATCACTAAGGAATATTTTGATAATATACACCAACATAATTTATATGGTGTATAATAAACCCTATTAAATTTTAGATTCATTTAAATGTTTCAAAAGGTAATATTTTTAATTGAATAGTTTTACTAGATGACAAAAGGAATGTTTTTTAACGTATACGGTAAAAATAAATTTTCTACCGATGTGACCATTATTTGATATTTGGATTCTTATACAAGATATAATATTTTTTATAAAGAAAATTAAATACTAAATTCCCTTTTTAAGAATTTCTGTATTAAAAATTCATTTTATAATCAATTGATTATGTTAATATCTTAAAATGATATCTTTTAATTTCGAAATGGAAATTTTATTTTTTCTTTTATGCTTGTTTTATGAGTTTTGATTTTGTATTCGTGAATGGAAATTATTTACGTATACGGGAGGTTATATAATAATCTAAGGGAGGGTGATCCAATGATAGCTCTATAATTCATTGGTTAATGAGATGGATTTAAAATGTTGGGTTTCTTCTAAGAGATTTAGGAAATATACTTTAATGGGTTTTCCAAATGTAACCATGTGGGTTACTCCTTATATAGTTGTAAAGGATAAAATATATGAGTGATATAGATTCCAAAATATACCTTTATAATTTATGATTTCTATGATTTTTAAATGTATATTAAGATTTCATGAGGTAAGCTAAAGGGTTTAATTTTTAGGGGTGAAATTTTTTATTTTTTTAAAAAAAATTCATTATTTTTAAATATGCATGAACATACTATTTAATTTATTACTTTATATCCCTTATTGTGCTTTTTATTCTCTACCAATGTTTTTGAAATTATTTAAACAAGGTATTATTATGGGTAAGACAAAGCAAGAAGACAAGATGAATGCTAAGAATATTTTTATCTAGAAAAATAATTCATGTTTTGTTAAAAAATGTTTTAGATTATTAAGATATAGAACATGAGTATACATTTATACATTGGAATATTTTAGTTATGTAATTTTTATGGAATAAATATCTACATGTCTAAACCCAAAAAGATCCTCAATGAGAATGGATGTAAATTAATTATTTAACTAAAGATTATGTAACATATATTGTTGGAGCCTTACAAAAATTATATAAACATTATGAAATAAATACTTTAGTTTTATTATCTTATGGTTATCCATGATAATTTTCAGGAGATAGTTCCATTTTTAAACACTTTGGTACTTAAAATGTATTAGAAAATGTTTTAAGAAAACATAACACCGGATCGTTCTTCAGTCAGAAATATACATTCATCTAAAATCATATTTTCTAAAAATGGACTCAAAAATGTTTTTAAACTTTTCAAAGTGATTAATTAAACAAATTTTTACAATTTTTATCTATTTAAACAATGTCAAAAAAATAAAATTATTTTTATTTTTCAAACAAGACACTTTTCTATAAATTTGACAATTCAATGGGAATGTTCTTTTTTACCTTGTACAATATATATGAAATTAGGGTCCATCGTTTATTTGAAACATCCATTCCAATTTTACTATTATATTCTTAAATAAAATGTTTTTTTAAAATTATTTTTAATGAAAATTATTTTCTAAATATTTTTTTGAAAAATAATCTAAAAGGAAATAATATTTTTTACAAGAATAATTTTAATGATATTTTTATTTCATCAATGAAATCTACCCAATTTATAATCAAATGGGTATACGTCATATTCAAAAAATACTTATTCTTAATTTGGTTGAATTAGGATTATTGTTACCAAATATTGTATAGAAATTATATACCATGAATCAATTTCATATTCATTATCTACCCCTTGAGTTATTCACCTCCATGTGATCATTAAATATTAAATTTCCCATAACTGTTAATATTATTTAACATGGATTTGAGAATTTCATAAATTGTATCTCATTTACGTTTATTTTAATTTAAATTTAATTTTCTTATTTTATGGTGAAATATTTATTATTATGTATCCTTCACTAAGTAAATTTTTTTGATGTTAAGGCATATTGATCCATGAATTGAATCGATTATTTGGTATTTTATGATTTCTTTTGACATAAAGATACTGGTGGAGCCTGGTTATCGATAGCCCCTAAATTAATTAGTATTATTGTGAGATGAAACAGTGAGATATCCACAGTTAATTAGGTTTTTACCCATCATTTTTAAACATTCATGATAATAGATCCTGGAGAAAAATGTTTCATGTGTCTGAGAAACATGACATCAGTTAATTAAGCATTACCTACATTCAGAATACATATACTATTATCCAGTAGAATATTATTATTAATAGATATATGAATTCATTTAAATAAACGTTTATCGATTAAATTTCATGTGTTTTCATTTATTTACCTTTCCATAATGTGTATTCTTTATCATGTAATGATATTCATTTTAATTAAATATCATATTCCTTCAGTTATTTAACTTTTCATATTATTTTCACATTTAATTCTCAATTTATTGATTGTGTGGCATGTGTTTTATTTTATTTTACTTTAAATTCTGATTACTCTAATTGATTAACTATTCTTCGATTGTACATAACCCTTAAAAATCATTTGAGATCACCCATATTTTGTTTCCATTAACCAGGATTCTAGTATATTCATTATGATTGATATATAGGTATATCCATGTTGTAATAAAGTTATTTAAAAAAATAATATTTTTTTCATTTTTCTATTCCAAATTAAATGTATGAATCAAGATTGTATCTGGTACTCTAAGACTACTAAACGAACCAGTCAGTCAGGACATGTTTCCTTGTATATTATGTTAGTGCAATAGTAGTAGGCACCACCTCTATGTTTCTGGGGTTAGGGTCCCTATACATATTCACCATGTATAAACTCTTGATGTCATTGAAAATTTTCATCATAACATTTTTGTCAACTATGATCTTCCCAAATACACTACTGAATGCATCAAACTATATAGGTCATTTGTTCTTCTATATTAGTTCCTAGTATATTTCATTCTCCAAACACATCCTCTCTTTTTTATGTTTTCACTTGTTATACTGTAGGATGTCATAAGTATTCATCTAAATTATTGAGTGAATGATATTTTTATAATAATACTCAACAAGAGAAATGTATTGATCCCAAACACCTACTAATCAATATAAAATTCCCCAAACATATATTCTATTGTTTGAATGGTATTCTAAAACTACCTATATATGGATGATAAGAACTTGTAATTCTCTATCATATATTCAATTCATACCAGATACTTCTATGTAACATCAAGGTATACTCTGAATCTTGATCATGTATAATAGAATGTATTACTCAAAAAAACCTTTTGTAATAATTAATTTTTTTCTTGAAATTTTATTGAAGAGAGAAATTACAATAGCCCTGTACTCACACTCTCAGATCATGTGCTAAAAGCATATAATTTACATTTATGGAATTAAATAAGTTTATCAAAAAAAATATTATCTATACAAAATGATAAAAATAAAAAAAATGGATCACTTACATACCCAAGGAACAGAATTTATTACTATTAAAGATAATTAAATAAAACACCTATAAAAAATACCAAAGCATTCATGTGACCATTTTTTATATATTACCCATTTTTTCAAATTTCAAAACAATTATTAAACATCCCAAACAATATTACCCACACATGAATCCATTATAGACGTAATTCATTTATCATAATTTTTTATAAACTAAGGAAATAGAAACTAAATAATGGGTTAGTTCAAATAGTCAATAGGGATAAACATAATAATTAACAATTGAATTTAATTAGTGGTCATAGGATTATAAAAATGATCTAATTAAATAATATATATAAATGATCATAACATAATTTAATTTATGACCACCAAAATATTGATCCCAAATAATTTTATATGTATGAAAATTTATATAATATAAGATTAAAATATATCAATAATCCTATGTAATGTGTAAAGAAATCCTAGATCGCACAATCCATTAAAACTCATAGAATGCATTGAATAACTTTTTATATATCTTGGAACATAAAAAATTCATCAATGAATCACTTAACAAAATAATTAATATATTTATTAGGAGTAACCATTAACCAAAAAATTTAATTTTCTCTTATATGTAACTTATAATTAGTTCACTTCATGACTGATTATGAGTAATGTAACTTATTTTTCTTTTAGGAGTATCATCCAAATAATAAAAACTAAATTTTTACCTAATGAATTGATTAAATATAACTAAAAAACCCTTCAAATGTCATACCAATTCCCTTAGGGAATCAGATAACTCCCAAATCCCACTTAATAAATAATTATCAAGTACCATTTCATGAAAAAAAACACATGTATACATTAATTTTGTCAAAATTTTCATACTATGATTTACCTATGAAAAATAAATTAGGTTACAAAAAATATCAACAAAAAATCATTATAAACCATTAAACAAAAATGATCTTAATGATATAAAATGATTATACACCCAATGAAAATTTTAATCATTAAAGGGATTGTGAATTCATGAAAATTATAATAAAATAATATTTAAAACACTTATTCGAAAATAATGGAAATACCATTTTTTGGAGACATAAAAAATTATGAAATCAAACTATATTTATAAAACGATTTTACTGAACATTAATCATGGAAAATTATAATTTATGACACAAAACACATAATGGTTAAGAAGGTGTAAATATATATATATATATATATATATATATATTGTAAATAATTATTCATTCCAAAAAAATTAAAGTGTGTCGAAATTGGTCTTTGTTGAAGACATTAAGAAATATTCCATTAATTTTTTTTAAATATTCTGATTGATCTTATAAAATAAATCTAGAAAAACATATATGTTTAGAATAGAAAATTCATGAAATGAGATAAATAACACTGGGAATGAATTTGGAAAAATTTCATTCAAACATTTGAAAATAATATTTAATGAAAACTATTTTATGATTTACTAATCCAATAGACATGTTAAACCAAGAAAAAAATAAACATGTAACAAAATGACTCATAAATGTTTCGGGATATTTTATTTTCATTATTTTATAAGAAATATAAAAATGAATATATTTAAATATATCTAAACATTTCACAAAGAAGGATATGTGAGATTAGAAACACATTCAACATGGTTAATGGTTGAATAAAGAATCTTTTGAATGAAGTCAAATTAAAATATTCTATTAAAAAATCATTAAAGAATATGTGAAGAAATTTTCATGGGGAATTATGTAATCCATATAAACTTAATCATTATTTATAACATGAACTATGTCTCAAATAATTTAAATTGAGACATTAAAAAACCCCTTAGAACATTTATAACAACAAAATAATTATCAATTTAATGTGAGAACATCATTGGAAAATAAAATTTCATGGTAATAGATACATTCATGATAAAACATATCAGTATTTTTCATATACATTTTATAAAATGAATAAGTTTCATAATATAAAACATTTATCAAAGAAACAATACTTAGATGAATAATCCTTACATTGATCATATCATTGATATTAGAAATAATTCAACAAATTAAATATGTTTAAAAAAATAATAAAAAATAAACCAAGTTTTATTTTTCCATATTAAATTAATAGTTTATTTAATATATAATCATGTAACTATCACAACCCGTCCCCAGGGCCCGTGCCGTGACTACCCCAAGCCCGCCTTCCATATGCCAGGGGCTGGCGACTAGCACCAAAGGCGTAAATCCCAATAAAAAGGGAAGGCATTGCCTTTATAAAAGTGAACAACACAACAGAGTACAAGCGGAAGCAACCACTAATTAAAGCAGTAAAACAAACATGCTGAAAGTATAAGGGGACAGAAATACAATCCCAAAAGAAAGGTACAACTACAACTAAAAGTAAAGTACAACTCAAAGGACAACAGCTGAAAGGTGACAAGCAGCTCCGGGATCGTCCTCCGGGTTCCTACCTGAAGGGTAGGTACAAATTTCCTCCTCAGCACTCCATGTCTGTACGTCTCCTCCGGGTACCAACTCGTTGTGAGATCCACCACCGGGTACCGACTCGTCGTGAGATCCACCTCCGGGTACCAGCTCATCGTAAGATCCACCTCTGAGTACCATCCGACTCTACAAGCCTCAACCATTATCAGTGATGTCCATCGTCTGCAACCAACAAAATGAGGTACAGGCAAAGCCCGTGCAGGGGTGAGTATACGATACTCAGTAGGGACTCTGATACCCTCAAGGTCTCACTAAATCCAACAAGGATAATCACAAATAAATTTCTCAACAGATAACTCTTACTTAGGTATAAGCCCATAATTATACCTACGTTACCAAGTAACCCATCTCAGCCATGAGGTATCACACAGACATGAAGTTGATGGATAACCACTACTTAGGTATATGCCTATACATATACGTAAGTTATCTAGTAACCCATCTCTATCATGAGGAAAACACAAAGGTCATTGACTCAGCTCAAACTTGGATTTTCATTAACGAAACCGTAACTGCTGAAGAGCTCCGTCTATGACGAGTAAAGTGATCCTATCATGACTCCGAGGTATTTCTCACTAACCTAAGACTGTTGAGGTACTCCTCCTGTCGAGTACCGCGGGTCAGACACCTCACAAAGTAGTGCTCCTTCGCCATGGGTCTGCCACCTCACACAGTAGTGCTCCCCCTCATAGCCTACAGAGGTACTCCTCCTGTCGAGTAATTCGGGTCTTCCACCTCACAAATTAGTGCTCCTCCGCCATGGGTCGACCACCTCACAAATTAGTTCTCCCCAATGGGCTATGCAAGTCACTCCGAATCAAATCGGACAAGCAGTCATCAGGTCTCATCCAGCTACACGGTCTCCGTACACCGTACGCTCGTCTCCGGGAGGGTCCGCTCCACGAGCTACAGGTATATACTCCAAGTATCTCAAATTCCCATTAAGAAGTATCACAAAGGACCGCCTCATCATAGGGGTCTCAATGCAACAGACGGCGCGTCAATCAGATGCCCGGTCTGTGAGTTATTAGCCTTTTAGTCCCGGGGCCCCGGTTGGTTTCGTGTACGAACCAACCCGACCGTAGCTCAACTATACCCCGAACTATCATAAGGTATACTCATAGGTACCTTTTCTCAATGTGATCACCAACGCCGCTAACGGTTCGTCAAACGGACGTCCGGTCTGAAAGTTATCGCCTCTTACGTTCCAGGGGCCCGGTTGGATTTTGGGTACAATCCAACCCGACCATATTACAACTGCATCCAAACCTCAGGTTAAGTATACCAAAAGAACCTTCTCAATAAGAGAAATCTAACAAAGTCGACGGCACGTTAATCGGACGTCCAGAGTTCATGATATAAGCATTTTTGCTCCGAGGGCCCGATTGGTTTCATTTTTGAACCAACCCGACCATACCCGAATTTGTTTGAAACCTTGAGTGTAATATACCAAAACGAACGTATCGATCCAAGGATCGCTACACAACTGATGGTGTGTCATTCGGTGGTCCGTAGCCTAAGTTATGGGCGTTTGAACGAAACTGCCCGAAAAAATAGGGGGTTCGGGCCCGGTCCGACCCAGCCCGATACCCCCTGGGTCGGCCCGAACTGGGTTGACCCGACCCAGGTTCGGGTCCGGCCCATTAGGGCACGGAGCGGTGCGGCGGGCCAGCCCGGCGCGGCCGGTTGTCCTGGCGCGGGTGCGGCTCGCGTGGCCAGTGAAGAGCAGAGGGGGGTGCAGTCCCCCCCGATTGACTGAAACATCGCGGCAATTAAGCCGCGCCTCCCCCTAATCCCGGAACGGCTTAGTCGTTCCGGTCCGCTGTGGCTTAGCCACGGCGGTCTACTCTGGTGGCGCACCATCGCCGCTTTCCACAGACCACCGGACGCGCTCCGGGGGTCCTTTTTCGCCCACCGTCTTCGCCAGTGGTCATCTCGGGTCCCGTACTTTACTACGAAGACCTCAAATTGTCTTTGCGGCCCGTTCCGTCATCGACCATTGACTCGCGCACCAACAACAATCCGCGGAGGGTTGTCAGGCCGTGTTTGTTCGGCCCACGCCCTCTGCGTTAGGTGTTATCAAATGGAAATCAATTAAACACATGCTTTTAATCATTGACGAGGGTGTAATTTATTCAAGGAAAAATTATGATTACATCATATTATTAAAAGCTCATGCTCTTGAGATAAAACCACTCAAATGCAAATTTAACAAAAAATTTCCCTACCTCAATCCATAATACGTCAATGACTAGGGTATAATTTATTTCAAATAAATCATACAAACACCCTGCAATTAAATACCCATGCACGAGGGTATAATTTACATAAACACTATATACAAAAACCTCCTACCTCAACAACGATGTCAAAAGTCGGTGTCTCGGTTGATGGAATCGGCGTACGTCCAAGGTTGATGGCGTCTCACACTGGCTGCAGAGAGGAGAAGAACGGCACGTCAATCACTCTTTACGGTGACAACGCTCTTCGTCGAGGTCTTGACATTCTTCGCGTTCTCCAATGAAGAAGACAAGTTCTACCTCATCCAATTCCCCACACAACCAACCAACCCCAAATAAAATAAGACTCTTCTTATTTTATTACCCAACCCATGAATTTCCAAAATTCAAAAGTTGAATTAACTTAACTTAATTAATCTTGAGCTTGACAAAATTAAATGAAGTAAAGTTGGCATCATTAATGAGAGGGAGTGTCACATAATTAAAGTGGGGGTTTTAGAGATGTTAGGGAATTTGAAGGGATGGGGATCGTGTGGGCCCCACCTCACAAAATCCTATCAAGAGGATTTAGGTTCATGTGGGTTCCACCCAACTCCCACACATGGGGTTAAACCACTTGGAAGTGAAATAAAGTCGTACACAACATTATTTCACTTAACACTTATTCCAATTTTTTTTAACAACTATTCCCAAGAAAACGAAACTCCAGTGAAGGTCTTCTTAAGCAATTAACGGTGTTGCGGTTTCATCGGTGCTCTCAGATTTTGATTCCAAGCACTAGTTCAAAATTTAGAAAAACCCACTCGCTCGTTCACTGAGCATACCCGAGCTAAACTTTGGAAATTGATTCTGGGCACACCGGGCATCGGAATCAAGTTCTGTCAGAAACTGCGGACTCGTAAAATTCCAAAGTAATTAGGAAAGAATTTTACTTGAAATTTCCATGTCTTTACATTACTCCCACCTTAGGGATTTACGTCCCCGTAAAGCTATAACACAAACTATGGAAACACAAGTGGTACTGAGCATGCATCTGAGCCTTCTGCTCCCAGGTGCTCTCCTGAAGGTTCCCGTGCTACCAGTGAAAGCGCACCTGAGGAATCGACCATCTATATAGGACCCACTTTTTTCGATCCTCGATCTCCAATGGAACCTCCGTGCATGTCACCCTGTCACCGACGTCCAACTCCCTGAGGTCGATGATGTGTGAAGGATCATGCACGTATCTCCTCAGCTGAGGTATGTGGATGATATCATGCACCTGGTGCAACTGAGGTGGAAAGGTCAAGTGGTAAACCACCTCACCTACCTTGATGAGGACTAAGAAAGGTCCGTTGAACCTCGAAGATAACTTGTCGCCTCGGCCAAATCTCCTTAGACCTCGTCGAGGTGAGACCCGTGAGAAGACGTGGTCACCATCCTCGAATTACAGTGGTCTCCTGTCAGCTCTGTGCAGTCTCATCTGCCATGATCTATAGGCAATCACTACCCACACCTACATCAGGACACACCCGAGTCTGGTCCCTAATGCGTCACAGTTAACTATGTAACCAACGCCCACAAGTTGGGCGCACCGGTCAACCTCTACCCCAGCTCCTGAAATCTCTGCTGGAAGTGGTGCCGTAACTCTGGAGAATTCTGGCACAAAGGTATGTTTGGACATCTCCTGAGTGATCAAATGCACCCTCTTATACATGATTCCGTCCTGTTCTGCCTGGGTTTTCCTTTTCGCCGACCAAGGAAAAATCCCATCTCAACGTTGTAGATAAACCACAACCTTTTTGCCTAATACCGTCAATCCGTGTATGAACTGTGGTTACCCAGTCCATACCCAAACTAACATCGTAAGGCCTCGACGCTACCACTAAGAGGTTCCAACCGAAACTCTCACCTCAAGGGTCATATCACACAGTCGGTGTAAGTGTGATTATCGAGTCTCCTTCCAAAGGTATCTCCATACGTGAGGGTTAAGTCAACAGCTTAACCGGAAACTCTAGGTCTGGGACAAGATTCGTGGAAGGTAGAAATGATTGGTACCTATGTCTATTGATACGGCAGCTAGTAGTAGACACATACCATACCTCAAATCATTATTAGAGCCCTTGGGTCACACTCCTTGACCGCATGCAGCTATTCTCTTCCCCTTCCCTCCAGCTCCCTGAGCCTGGTGGGGACTACAAAGACGGGTGATTGTAACATGTCAAAAAGTACACCACCTCATGCTACTCTCCTAGATCTGCTTCCACATCTTCTGCTCTGCAGATTTATCTGTCCTTAACATTTCCTCTTCTTGAAACATTTGCACGCCCAAGTCTCTAAGACTGGTTCCAGTTTGCTGCGTTCCAACTTCTAACATTCTCTAGCTGTATTCGTTCAGCCAAAGAACATTTAACCACAAGGTTCTCTCTAGCACCCTAACATGAGTAGGAATGCATAGAGGAAAAAGTGATGGCTCAGATATCCTCAAACACACCACATTCAGAGGTCTGGGCTCTATAGAACTGATCTAATCGTATTCATCGAGTAACCAGAATGTTCGGTACGCCTTGATGAATACTCAACTACCGACATGTCGTCCTGCTGAAGCTGTATAAGCTCTAGAAAACTCTCAGCCACCTCCTCAAGCCAGTCCTCAGCCGCCTGTGATTCGGTCTCACCTCGGAACTTGAGGGTATCTGATGTTGGAACACGTGTAAGGAAGTAAGCCTACATGTGTCACCTACCGGTACCGCCGGCTGTAACTACTGACCAACAGGTAGTTATGTATAGCTGACACACTACCTGAAGGTACTATCTCAGGAATCGGTCCACGTACCGAAGCCTCATCACTATGCGGACCATCCTCATGGTCACTCACTGGAAAACACTAGTATCCAAGTCTACCATCCACTCTACTGGTGTCTCAGCTAGGCGGAAAACTCTAGAAATCGTCTCCAGCCAGTCCTCTGCTGTTTGGGAATCTGCCTCGCCTCATAACCTCGGAGGCCTCTATTGCTGGAACTCGTGCAACGCGCTCTGTCGGCGTGCACCGTATGTTAGTATGGAAAGTGGCATCCACTTCCCAACAGGTGGTGGTGCTGCTGGTACACCACTCAAGGGTTCCAATATTGTAAAAAGGGCCCCGCACCGGAGCCTCGTCGCTCGGTGGGCCGTCATCGTGTACCACCTCAGAATTTCAACTGACTGTCTGTGTAGAGACATCCTGAACAGATGCGACACAGTCAACGATTTATACCTGGTGAGCTGACTTGGTTTGAGCTGGCTTTAAAACTTTTGGAAACACACACGCAATTAGTGTTTTCATGCACAAAGTCGGAAATCAGTTGTCAGGGTCCTGGTGTATGGATACGTCGGCCACCCGCACCAACATTGGACTCCCTGAACTGAAAACCACACCTGGTACCCTTAACACTATTGCTTCACAGAAAATGAATATCAGAGCTATAAGTTATGCGGTAGAACCGACCCCTTTGATACCAATTTGTCACGACCCTTCCTCGGGGCCCATGTCGTGACTACCCCAAGCCCTCCTTCCATAGGCCAGGGGCTGGCGACTAGCACCAAAGGGGTAAATACCAATAAAAAGGGAAGGCATTGCCTTTATAAAAGTGAACAACACAATAGAGTACAAGCAGAAGAAACCACTAAGTAAAGCATTAAAACAAATGTGCTAAAAGTACAAGGGGCCAAAAATACAAGTCCAAAATAAAGGTAAAGCTACAAATGAAAGTAAACTACAACTCAAGGGATAATAGATGAAAGGTGACAAGCAGCTCCTGGATCGTCCTCCAGGTTCCTACCTGAAGGGTAGGTATAGATGTCCTCCTCAGCACTACACATCTGTCCGTCTCCTCTGGATACCGACTCGTCGTGAGATCCACCACCGGGTACTGACTCGTCGTGAGACCCACCTCCGGGTACCGTCCAACTCTACAAGACTCAACCACGATCAGTGATATCCATCGTCTGCAACCAACACAACAAGGTGCGGGAAAAGCCCGTGTAGGGGCGAGTATACGATACTCAGTAGGGACCCTGAGACCCTCAAGGTATCACTAAATCCAACAAGGATAATCATAAAGAAATTTCTCAACAGATAACTCTTACTTAGGTATAAGCCCATACTTATACCTAAGTTACCAAGTAACCCATATCATCCACAAGGTATCACACAGATATGAAGTCGATGGATAACCACTACTTAGGTATATGCCCATACATATACGTAAGTTATGTAGTAACTCATCTCAATCATGAGGAAAACACAAAGGTCATTGACTCAGCTCAAACCAGAATTTTCATTAACGAAACCGTAACTGCTGAAGAGCTCCGTCTCTGACGAGTACAGTGATCCTGTCATGACTCCGAGGTACTTCTCACTAACCTAAGACTGTTGAGGTACTCCTCTTGTCGAGTACCGCGGGTCAGTCACCTCACAAAGCAGTTCTCCTCCTCCATGGGTCTGCCACCACAAACAGTAGTGCTCCCCCTCATAGCCTACAGAGGTACTCCTCCTGTTGAGTACCGCTGGTCTTCCACCTCACAAAGTAGTGCTCCTCCGCCATGGGTCTGCCACCTCACAATGTAGTGCTCCCCACTGGGCTATGCAAGTCACTCTGAATCAAATCGGACAAGCAGTCATCAGGTCTCAGCCAGCTACACGGTCTCCGTACTCTGTACGCTCGTCTTCGGGAGGGTCCGCTCCACGAGCTACAGGTATATACTCCAAGTATCTCAAAGTCCCATGAAGAAGTATCACAAAGGACCGCCTCGTCATAGGGGTCTCAACGCAATAGACGACGTGTCAATTAGACACCCGGTCTGTGATTTATTAGCCTTTTAGTCCCAGGGGCCCAGTTGGTTTCGTGTACGAACCAACCCGACAGTATATCAACTATGCCCCGAACTCTCATAGGGTATACTCATAGGGACCATTTCTCAACGTGATCACAAACGCCGCTGACGGTTCGTCAAACAGACGTCCGGTCTGAAAGTTATCGGCTCTTCCGTTCTAGGGGCCCGGTTGGATTTCGGGTACAATCCAACCCATCCATATTCCAACTGTGTCCAAACCTCTGGTGAAGTATACCAAAAAAAACTTTCTCAACAAGAGGAATCCAACAAAGTTGACGGCACGTCAATCGGACGTCCGGAGTTCATGATATAAGCGTTTCCGCTCCGAGGGACCGGTTGGTTTCATGTTTGAACCAACCCGGCTATACCCAAAGTTCTATGAAACCTTGAGTGTAATATACCTAAATGCCCGTATCAATCCAAGGATCGCTATGCAACTGACATTGTGTCGATCGGAGGTTTGTAGCCCAAGTTATGGGCGTTTGAACGAAACTGCCCGAAAAAATAGGGGGATCGAGCCCGATCCGACCTGGTCCGATACCCCCTGGGTCGGCCCGAACCGGGTCGACCCGACCCGAGTCCGGGTCCGGAACATTAGGGCACGGCCCAGACCGGCTGGCGCGGCTCGGCCTAGCCGGCACGGCCCGGCCCAGCGCGGGTGTCCGGCCCAGCGCGGGCGGCCTGGCCTGGCACGGGCGGTCCGACTCGGCGCGACCGGTTCGGCAAGCGCGACTGGTTGGCCTAGCGCGGGCGCGGCCCACGTGGCCAGAGAAGAGCGGAGGGGGGGGGGGGGGGTGCATTCCCCCCCGGTTGACCAAAACGGTGTGACAATTAAGCCGTGCCTCCCCCTAAACCCGGAACGGCTTAGTCGTTCCGGTCTGCCGCGGCTCAGCCGCGATGGTGTCCTCCGGCGGCACGCCGCCGCTACTTTCCGCGGACCACCGGATGCACTCTGGTGGTCCGTTTTGCCCGCCGTCTTTGCCAGTGGTCATCTCATGTCCCTTAATTTACTGAGAAGACCTAAAATTGTCTTTGCGGCCCGTTCCGTCATCACCCGTCGATTCGCGCACCAACAACAATCTGCGGAGGGTTGTCAGGCCGTGTTTGTTCGGCCCGTGCCCTCTGCGTTAGGTGTTATCAAATGGCATTCAATTAAACACATGATTTCAATCATTGACGAGGGTGTAATTTATTCAAGGAAAAATTATGCTAACATCATATTATTAAAATCTCATGCTCTTGAGATAAAACCACTCAAATGGAAATTTAACAAAAAATTTCCCTACCTCAATCCATAATACATCAATGACTAGGGTATAATTTATTTCAAATAAATCATACAAACACTCTGCAATTAAATACCTGCGCACAAGGGTATAATTTACATAAACACTATATACGAAAACCCCCTACCTCAACAACGATGTCAAAAGTTGGTGTCGTAGTTGACGGCGTCAGCGTACATCCAAGGTGGATGGCGTCTCACACCGGCTGCGGAGAGGAGAAGAACAACACGTCAATCAATCCTTGCGGTGACGACGTTCTTCGTCGAGGTCTTGATGTTCTTCGCGTTCTCCAAAGAAGAAGACGAGTTCTACCTCCTCCAATTCCCCACATAACCAACTAACCCCAAATTAAATAAGACTCTTCTTATTTTATTACCCAACCCATGCATTTACAAAATTCAAAAGTTGAATTAACCTAACTTAATTAATCTTGAGCTTGTCAAAATTAAATGAAGTAAAGTTAGCATCATTAATGAGAAAGAGTGTCACATAATTAAAGTGGGGGTTTTAGAGATGTTAGGGAATTTGAAGTGATGGGGCTCGTGTGGGCCCCACCTCACAAAATCCTATCAAGAGGATTTAGGTTCAAGTGGGTTCCACCCAACTCCCACACATGAGGTTAAACCACTTGGAAGTGAAATAAAGTCGTACACAACATTATTTCACTTAACACTTATTCTAATTTTTTTAACAAATCTTCCCGAGCAAACAAAACTCCAGTGAAGGTCTTATTATGCAATTACCGGCACTGCGGTTTCATCGGTGCCCTCAGATTTCGATTCCGAGCACCGGTTCAAAAGTTAGAAAAACCTGCTCGCTTGTTCACTGAATATACCAAAGTTAAACTTCGGAAATTGATTCCGGGCACACCGGGCCTCGGAATAAGGTGCTGTCAGAAACTACGGGCTCATAAAATTCCAAAGTAGGAAAAAATTTTCCTTGAAATTTCCGGGTCTTTACAGTAACAATATTTTAGATGAAATAAAATAATAACCATATAAATGAAACACCAGTTAAGAATCCCCTTATCTTAAGCACATAAAATCTATGTATATATATTATGACATATTTAATAAACATATTTTAATTTTTAAATTATAAAATAAATTTTATTGTTTAATTAATTTAAAGTTAATCAATTTATTTAATTTAATTAAATGAAAAAATTAATTTTCTTAATCAGTTAAGTTTGTATTGAATTATTTTAGGGGATTCTATTCATAATTTGAAAATAACATTATTATGTTGATCATGATCTAAGATTTCACTAGGAAAATATATTCAGAATAATAATAGTGATAATAATTATCCTTTTTATAGAATAAATATCCCCTTATAATAATATATGATGGTTTTATATGGAAAAAAATTGCATTACTTTATAAAGGTGGTAATCTACACGTACACATGAACGATGTTACCATTTTCAAACGGATTGAACAGTAAGAAAATAGATGATATATTATCCCTAAAAATTTATGATAATATTATCGATATTAAATATATACCTTAAATGTATCATTATATTTGTCCATGGGAGGTGGTTATGGAAAATGAAACATCACAATTTGGGAGGTGGTAATCCAAACGTTCCATGAAATATGTTTTCAATACACATTGAATTGGAAAGTTTATTAACAAGGTTATTGAATTATAAAAATATTATATAAGTTTATTAAAGATAATTATGTTATTGTATTAGATTTTGAAAATATAATTGAAGGAAATAGAATAATATGTAAAACGAGAATTCTTTGTTAAGAGGATTGCCCCTCTAGGAAAAACCTATATTATATCTCTCCTCATCAACCATAGAGATGGTATTTTATTAAATAAATGAAATCTAAAATATATTTAAGTAATATAAGATGATTTTTTAGGGTTTTGTTAAGATAAGCGGCACATGAATTGTGAGTAAGGGAGGATAGGTGGAGTCCTTATTTAATAGAGGAGATGGGAACCTATGAAATTACTCAATGTATTAAATCAATATAAATTAATTTTCAAGATAAAATTGATAACATAATTTATTTTATATTTAATATGAGTATATGTATAAATAATAATATCCAAAAAAATTAATATATTTTTTGATGATGTTTTATCACTTATCTCTTAGTTTTAAATCTCGAACAACACTATAGATAAATACTATGATATCAATGTAGTTAACAATTTTTATGTCAAAAAATTACTATAAAATGAAAATTGAAACAAAATGAAAAAAATTGAAATTATAGATCATATCCCATTTCCATAGACTATAAAAATATTTTTATGAAGTTGTAATCCTTTAACTTTATATTATATAACATATAATACCATTAAACACATTTTCAATACTATTCAAATTATTTATTTCAAAAAAAATAAAGATATTAATTTAGTTGGAATATAAAATTTTAACACAACACTAATACATTATATTTATAAAAATAATTCATTTATAACAAAAAATAACAAAAAAATTATTATTCTATATGTTATTAAAACCATTTACATGATTTTCAAACTACATTAACAATAACTATGTCAACATTGCATAACCATTTAATGAAATTATTTCATCACTAAAAATTAATAATAAATTAATATTATGAAAATATATATAATATTTCAAATTAACCTATAGAATTGAAAATATTCTCCCATTATCTCTATGAAAAAATATAATTATTATTAATATAGTGTGTGCCATTTTGGATGTATTCATTAGTTAAAAAAATGACAGGGTCAATATCAAAAAAATGGAACCAAAATACTATATCCAAAAATATTGGATGATAATTTGTAAAATAAAATATTTAATTATAAATATTTATATTGTTATATAGATATTAAAATCCAAAAAACATATTTTTTATCTATTACTACATGATTTACCCTTACTAAGGTAGTAGATATTTACTATTATTGTTATTCTTAATATCTAATGGTAAAGATTAACTATTTAAAAAATATTTAAATTTTGATTCAAAAAATTGAATCAATATTATCAAATTAAATACATACAATAGATATAAATTACGTCTAAAATGTCCCCCCAAAATGTGATGAAAATAACTTTTCCATAAAAATGAATTATTATGTATAAAAATATTTCCATGCTAAAATCAAGAATAATGTAAATGAAAATAAAATTAATTGGATTATTTTTAATTAAAAATAACTAATGAAATTTTAAAATTAATTGAAATAAATATAATACTTTCTAAAAACATAAAGAGGATATAACATTCTCTATAAAATCGGCATTTTTAACCATTCATTGAAAAAATAATCCTTTCAAAAAAATCATAAAATGTCACCTTAAGGTAATTTTTTAATTTTTAAACTAAAAATGTTATAATTTTCATTTAAATAAAATTTTCAAACTGATATAAATTATTTATAATATTTTTTCAAATAAATTAATAATGAAATTTTTTATGAAAAAATTATTTTTTTAATCCTAAAAAGACTTCATTAAAAATTAGGTTCATATATCATAAGATTTAATCATTAAATTTTCATTCAATAATTCCATTATGAAAATATTTCACAATGTAGTTACTCATATTCAATAACACCAAATTATAATACTTCATTATAACATTCATATTCCAAATAACATTTTTTTTGGATAGTTTAAACTCTGGGTTTCAAATCATATATTCTATCAAATATAGTTTTCTTTTAAAATAACTGGCTACTAATCCCCCACCCCCAAAATAAATTTCATCCTTATAATTTGATCGAAATATTTTGAAAAAATATATTTAACATTTTAATATCACATTGTTTAAGGCACACATTATAAAAATGTATAATGAAATATCATTTTGAAAAAAGGGAAATGGAAATATAAAGGTCATCTAGAATAATATATTACTATGTTTTTGAATACGATAAAATTTGTAGGATGTGAAAATATATACATGGAGGAGAAATTTAATGTCCAAATAATGATGTTGAATAATATAGATCATTTAACACAAGAAAATTAATGGTCTATATAAATTAAATTACAATAAAACCATAAATTAATATGGGATTAATAAATCCATTAATTCATAAAAAACAAGGGTAATTGGTAAATTTTTTTATTTCAATATTATTTTCCAAGAGTTCAATAACTCTAGTTTTTCTTCTATAATAATAACATAAGATAATAATTACTTACTTGATTTTCTTCAAATCCATAAACACAATTTCATCCTTTGTATGTCTGTTTCAATTGGTTTCCACCATTATCTACACTTTTAATACAAATGTTGAAAATTAATTTGTTATTCTTGATCAACTAAAATTGAAATTTGTTTAACCATGTTGTATATAAAATTAGGAAAATATATTTTTCATATCATTAAAAAAACCAAAAATGTTTTCACATGGAAATGTAGTGCCAAAATTAAACTTTATATTAATATTTAATAATTTAATATCTTACACCTTTATAAAAGATAATGATTAATTTATACCATTACACAAATTGATAAGCCCTAAAACTATTAAAAATAGGTTTTCTAAAAAATAATAGGAATCATTATTTAATCACAATATTTAATCAACTTCACCAAAATAACAAAAAATAACGTTACATATTAACATGAATGGTTTTCTATAAATTTATCATAAATGCATATAAAAAATATGTCCATAAAAAAAAAATTTCACATATAATGGTTATCTAGATACCCAATAGACTATTATTACCTTAATTAATTATCCTTCTTAAAACCTGAATAAATATTTAAATCTCCTTAACGTATAATATCTTGTGACTTTATAAATATAATTTTATTGACTATATGATCAACCATAAACATATAACCACATCTATAAACATCATTTTCTCTAAACATATCTAAACCCTAATAAGTTAATAACTATTATATCCACTGACCTATACTCTTAGATTTGTTTCTAAAAACAAAATATCTAAAAATTAGTTTTGATCTTGAAAAAGGTGATCCAATTATACCCATAAAAAAATAAAAAATAAAATAGAATTTTTGGATATCTTGCATTCCTAGGAAAATATTGGATTTATATTTTTAATGAATTATCATATAATCATACACAAGAATATCCATGATTTAATTTTATCAATTTTCCTACTAAACTTAACATTTATTTTTTAAAAATATATCTTCAGTGTCTCCCATTAAATTATCCACATATGATACCATTATAAAAATAATAAATTTTACATCATTATCCATAACCAATGGAAATGGAACACAAATAAAGGATTATCTATAACACTTAGTAAGGGTAAAAAAACATTAAAAATTGAATTTCATTAGTGATTATATAATGAGAATATGGTTAAGATGAAAAAATTGAAGTGCAAGGTCATACCATAAGAGAATTCATCGCCATATAAATGTGGATCATATATTATAATATTATGAATAAATATTTTACATTATATAACATCTATATATGTTAAGAAACATGAGACATATGAATGAAAACCTAGATAAATTGATACAACAAAAATCATTAAACCCATTAAATACTATATAGGTGTCTTTGAAAATCAAGAATTCGTCATGGAATAACCTAAAGAGATAATTATTATAACTATTAGTAGTAACCTATGATTTGTAAACAATGTATTATCTTAGCAGTACAATAAAATTATCTAACATCATCATCTCTTAGAATTAGCAATACATATTGATCACATTTTATTAACTTCCATTTGGTTAACGCTATTTCATTATCTAGTTCCTTGGAGTGATATAATAGACCCACCTTTAACATATCAGGTAAAGTACATAAAATAATTCAGTTCACTTCCCAATATCCAAACCATTAATAATATCTAATTAACATATCATTGAAAAAAACATAAGGTTTCCTTCATTTTATTTAATATTTCATAAAATTATTTACCTATTGCAATGAAATGGGTTTCCTGTAAATATATTTAAAAAATCAGCATAAAATATTTATAGAAAGGAATTGAATGGTTTCATAATATCACATCCCCAGTGAATAATTGTAATCATTTTAAGATATTGACATAGATGAAAATAACATTAAAATGATATTTAAATCATTTCATTAAACTGGGGAAAATAAAAATTTCTATCGATACCATTAAAATTTAAATACTCCTAAAATATTGAGAAATGATTTTATAAGAAAATATTAATTGAAAATTATAATTTATGCTTCAAAAAACAATATTTTTTAAGGTAGTTCATTAAGCTTCAATTTTTTTTGAAATTTCCTTAGTGGGGATGAATTTCACCTTTTAATGCTTTACCCATGTGAGTTATAGGATAACCATGCCATGTAGTAGATAGTAATGCTTTTGAATCCTATCATCCAAATATTACCATGTGACTAATTGAATGGAAATGCCCTCAATGTTTGGCCAAGGATTGATACACCCATTGATGTGAGTTTAATATTATATTCTATCAGTTTTGACCTCGACATAGAAAATGTAATTGAAATGGTAAAATGACAGATATCCACGAGTGACACAAGAAATAAGATTAGAATTACATTGATGATATCATGTGACTATTTACCCTTATATCCTATGTGATACTTTGATCAACATTATTATTATATGACTAGAATCAATAGTTACATGTGACAAAGCCATGGTTAAAACAATGATCCAATGGAGTGATACCATTGACAAACTCATTGGGGCTGGACTTATATGTTGAATGAATAATGGACACAATTTAAGGATTCCATCGATGGAATCAAGGTCTATTTGATTACATGTCATTGATGATACATGGGGATTCCTTATAGGACCACACTAGATAGAATTTGATGACAAGGTCTATATACCCCACCTAGAGCAATACTGGGTTCCTGAGAGGTTTAATAGGGACGATATTGTAAGTTGTTGTTTGAGATTAGACCTGGAGTGATACATGAGCTTAAATTTTGCTATGTCAAGGATGGGATCAGGTTATAAATTTAATATTTTAAATTAAATTACTAAAGAAGTGTCTTCTAATCCAAATCCCAAGATTTTTTTTGGTTTTCACATTTTCTTTTTTAGATGGCCTTATGAGGCATCTGTTGTGATACCAGTTATACTGGGGATGTCGAGATTTAGCCGAATATCACTCTAATCCTTTTTATTATTTTATTAAAAATTCACTTTATTGATTCATGGGAACCAAACGTACTAAAATACAAAACACAGTACAAAATATTCCATAATTGAAAAATATTCACCATGAAAATGAGCTAAAAATATAAAATTATAACACCCAAAATTATGAAATTCAAAATTTGAAAAAACACCATGTGTCATAAAATGAGTTGTAATTCCACTCCTACTTCATATCAATTCTATATCTCTACCATCATTCCCATCAATTCTATTATCCTTATAAACCATTTCATTATAGTAACATCACTAAACAACATCACCATCATGAGGAACTACCATCAACATCTCCATCATTACCACCATCATCACCACCTTCCATGCACCATGTCTATCATCGAAGAAATTTGGAGTCCATTAAGGAAATAGAAAATCACCATCGCCATATCATCATGCACTATAAATAGTTACAACACCTCAAATAGAACTCCCCTAAAAACAAAAAAATCATCAACATGACTCCATCATTAAAACCACTAACATCCACCATCAAAACATCACTGAGAACATAGGGAAAAATAAAGAAAAACCCAATGCATTACATGATTGTTTCCAATGTAAAAACAATGATCCTCCTTCTATAAATAGGACGAAAAAATATAACATCAAAATATAAGCAAACCAAAACATTCCGTGTGGGGAGAACCATTGGTCTCCAAACCCCACCTCCCAAATATTGTAGTAACCACTACTATGGATCTGACTAATAGAGGAGAAGAGGGACTTGAGGTCAGAGTTGGGATTAGAAAGGGAAAGGGCCCCAGATTATGGTCCCATGGTGAGATTGAACTTAGAAATAATAAAAATTATTATACTAAAAAGGATAAGCTTGAAGACCCCCGACCACCGTACCACTTAACCCAAAACCATTGTGTTACCCTCGCTCAAGATGGGACATTGAGAGGTGTAACACCCTATGATTTTATGATATATATTATTTTTAATTTTCACTATTTCTAGTGTTGTATGCTACACAATGATTAGCTTGCGCTATACGCAACACCGTATTTGTTGGCATTATACGCAACACTATTCTTGGCTTCTGTTTCACACAATTTCATGTTATTTTGGTAGAATTCATATCATGAAACACTGAGTATATATTTTTTTAATTGTAAAAATGAAATAAGTTTGGATTATGTTATAAGAAACACCAAAGTAATCATTCACTACATGCAACACTAACTCGGCTTGAATTACATGCAAGAGTGACCTTCCTTGATAGCTTGTGTGGTACGTGATACAGAGTTTCACTAAAAAATGATTTATCATTATAATATTACTATTTAATGCAATATAAACTAGCTTTTATGAATAGTATTAACCAAAATTTTAATTTTATATCATTAAAATTCATATTTAATATTTTCTAAAACTTTATATGAGAACAAAATTAATTTTTCGGATAATATAAGTATTAAAAAAAAAAGTTTTACCAGCTTTGGATGATTCACCCATTTTAAATAAAGTTTTTGAAACTATTATAAGTAAAATTTTGAAAAATTAATAGGGACATAAAAATTTAATTTTTTTTATTTTTTTGTATTTTTCTTAAAAAAATTGAAATTTTAAGGAATAGTGAAAAATGAAACATTTCAATTCAAAAACTGTATTTTCATATAATTTATTCATATATTTAGATTATCTTTATAATATTTTTTAAAGATTAATTGGATTATATTTTTATCATTTAATGCAATTTTGGTCTGTTGATGTAATTACCTTGACCCACAATGTTTAAATAAGATGATATCGCAGTAAGATTAAAAAAAGGTAAAATAAGGGTTAAACCAAAAAAATATGGATACAAAAATCATAAAAACATGTCTAAAAATTATTGGATGATAGGTATTAAAACCCAAATCATCTTATATTAGAATTTAATACATTTTTGAATATTTTTGGTTGAAATTTAATTTATTATAAATTTATATTTAGAGATATTCCTAATGCGCCCCCACCTATTTTATAAAAGGGAACCTCCTCACTATCATCTTCATTACATATTGAGCCTTAATGATCAGCCAAAACCTACCCATTTCTCTTCTCAACTACACTAGTTACATTCTATAGGTGCTTGTGTTCTTAAAAGACCATCTCCAGTTCCCTAAGAGGAAATTTAATTGATGCATATCGAGGAATAGAAAATCTCTTCTACCGATTCTTTCAAATTTATTTCTTCATCTAATTACTATTCATTAGTTGTTTAATTATAAATTAATAACATAGTAATAACTCATATATTGATATATTGTTATAAATATGAGTCAATCATATTTCACCTTCTATCCATCCTATGAGAAACAAAATCACCGCGTGTCTGTATGTACGGTTTACTATCTCTACACTATGGTGTAATCAGTTTTTTACCACCACCTTACATGGATGGGTATAATGGTGGAAATAATAACTATATATGATAATTATAACATGATACTAATTTTGATATATAATAAACCATCCACTTCAATACCATTCAATAATTATTGGAATGATCTCATTGCTTGTGCCTACATATGTCTTACCGTCTACACGATGTGATGAGATTCATTCTCCATGTTATCCATTCATGAATGATTATAATGTATATATAATAAACTAGTACTCGCCCATGCTATTGCATGGTGTATTCCATTACTATATTTTCTTTTAATAAGAGATTAGTATTTATAAAATTTTAGAAGAAACAATAATGTTGAAGAAATTATAATTAGAATGTAATGGTGAATGACAATAGAATAGGAGTGGATAAAATATGGAGACACCATTTAAGTAGTAGAAAAAAATGAAAAATTTAATGTAAAGGAATTTATAATTTTTGAGGATGGATTTTTGATTTCAAATTCAACTGTATTCATGAAAACAGTCACGAAAACAGTAATGTGTGTAGTGAGATAGGAAAATAAAGATAATGAAAACCAAAAACATGGGATGTAATAACATAGATGAGAAATGTGCAACCACTATAGTTTCATATGGGAACCTATGAACAAAATCCAACCATTTAAAATGATATGTATTAGGCACCATCAAACCTAGGAAAAACTGCACGCTCAACCCCACCCCAGATATAAGTCGAGAAGAAATAAAATAAAAGGATTTTGTTATATCATAAAATGAAATAGAAAGAGTCGATGAAATCAAAACTGTACCTATATTGATCAAAGTAAACTGTGCTCCATATATTGGAAACTAATCCGAATTTAATAGAAAATATATGAACAATTGTCAACAGAACATTTGCGAACATCTCTATAAAACATCTTATACAGAACATATGTGAACATATGTGATGCATACGGCTTCAATAAAAAATGAAATAGAAGGAACATTTTTATTGAATAAAAAATTATATTGCGCATTGATGATGAAGAAATCAATTACATGAATGAGAAAATGATTCAAATAGATGATTCAAATTAGTCATTGTAATATATAAAGTTGGAATGAAACTTATGTAACTGATAATAAATAAATCAAAGGGTTGGATAGAAGGATTGGGTGAGGCTGAAGTAAATAGAGGTGAAGGTTATGACATCACCTTGACCATCAGCCGAGCACCTTGCATGAAATGCCTTGATCCCAACCCAAAGACTGCAACACCGAAACTCCATTGGTCTCCACTGAAGTGGCATAGACTCCCATGCACACAACTATAATGGTGCACCAACTTCATGGACCACATTGCTCAATGATGATTCATGTTTTGGGGATTGTTGCATCCAAACATAGCCTACAAATTGAAAACCCAAACATAGCCTACAAAAAAACTGCACATGATCTTAAAACCATAGACAAAAAATACATGAATGTTGCTTCTTAAATATAGTCCCATGTTTACTTCATAATAATTCCACTATCATGGGATTGATCATATTTGACATACACAAAATCTGTAATACAATAGATGAATAGTTGCACTGGAGAAACCTTATTGCAGAAAAATTGTACTGATCACAAATGTTAAAAAATACCAACTGACAGAGAAAAAAATCTAGGAAGTAGTGAGTGCATGTATAGACAAATGAATCATCAATGGGAACAATAGTTAATAGAAAGTGAAATTTTATGATTGAATCAGTGTATGCATGGTCAACTGCTAAACTGTGATGTACAATACAGATATATGTTTCTTTTTTCAGGAATCATTAAAACAAATGTAAATGGGTGAACAGTTTGCAAGCAATGAATTTTTAGTAATGAATCAATGTATACATCTATAGTAGATTCTATAATATTGAGAAAAAAAAACTGAAAACATGAATTGTTAGTAATGAAAATTTGAAACTCATAAGCAATGAAATTTTATATAGAACCACAATAGATGCAGAAAAAATGCAGGAAAAATGAAGAAAAAAAATAAAGAACCTAAAAAATCATGAAGTCATTCCTGGACTGCGCTGGGCTCACACCTTCCCAGCCATACTCTTCTTCTTCAGTACACTTCCATATTCTCATGGCCTGCCACTTTACAGCCTACACTGCTTGCATCCAAGAGTTCTATAAGTATCATTAAATGATATTTTTATAAATGAAAACACATGTGGAAGTAAAATGTGTGGAATAACCCATAAAAAATGTATAATAAAAATACATGCACAGATAAAGATTTGAACCTGTTACATTTACACGGGTAAACATATGGGATTTATCAATTTCAGCTCCTAATTAACCCAAAATAATAAAAACTGAATGAAAAACTCAAAAATCAAAACCCTAAAAGCAACATACCTCAGGCATATTGAAAGGATCTTCATCAAAAGGTAGCTGAGACTGAGTAGACTGATGAATGCTCCATAGGTCCAATTCCATTTTTGAATCCATTCCTGGTCTTTCAAGTGACTAGATCTTCAAACTTAGAGAAGGAAGGAATCTAGATCTTGAAGTCATTCCTGGACTACTTAGGGCTCATATCTTCCCAGTCATACTCTTCTTCTTCAGTACACTACTCTTCTTCCTCAGTACACTACCATGTTCTCATGGTTGGAAATTTACAGCCTATACTGCTTGTATCTAAGGGTTCTATATGTAACATTAAATGATAATTGTATAGATGAAAATATGTATGGAAGTAAAATGTGTGGAATAACACATAAAAACCTACAGTTAAAAATTTCTATAGTTTCTAGTAAATCAACTGTGTCAAAGAGTAATAATCGACTATACATTTGTAATGGTTGTTATTGAAAAAAGAGATAATCGAATAGAAAGTAAGACATACTTTAGAACCATTTCAAGATGGTATTATTAGACGTAATGATTTGTTTCAAGAATTCCATACCACATAAGTTGGAAAAGGAAACGTTATTAGTGATGTAAACTGAATGAATATATTCCAAAAAAAAATCAGCAAAGTTAAAAAAAAATAAATACTAATAAAGAGGGAATATTTTGTTGTCATTCATGCATATGTAAGGGGTAAACATATATGTACCTTCTATTTATAACCTTATTCATTGTACATATAACAAATCTTCTGAAAAAATCTGTCATGTTTCGTTCTATACAACCTGTGAAATGAATGACAACACCATTTGAGAAAACAACCTATACAACATATGATAAAATAACATGTGGAATGAATCCCATATTTCCCAAACAAATTATTCTTTTATATCTTTAGTAAACTCAATTTCATCTTGAAGTAATCCTAAGGAATGAAAGGCTTCTCTAAATGAACAATATCCACGTAAATAACAGAACAATCAAAATAACTTAAGCCAAGGGTGTTACATCCTATCATCGATTCCCTTTTCTGGTGCATTAATGTTCTACATTCAGGGCTTGGAAAGGAAGTTTCAAAGAGGGGAGATGATGCGAAACACGTACGCACAGAAAAGCATAAATCTTCATTGGCTCTAGTAACTTTGTACATACTCATGATAGTAATAATTAACAGAATCTATGTACCTGTATGGAATAAAAGATGGACCTATTTGAAAAAAACATTATGAACAAATTAGAAAAAAATATGAACCTGTTAACCCTCTTATAATAAACAAATACATAATAAAACAGCGAAATACCTTAAGCCATGGGTATTACATGTTCACTCACCTGTTGATGAAATGTTTAGTACCAAATCCATAGATTCATATTTTAACATAATGGATATTGAAACATATATTTTTTTAAAACAGTATAAAACACAGTGAATGTAAAACACCATGAATGTAAAACACTCATATCATAAATGAAATAGTATGTATGGAAACACTGACCTAAGGAATGACAGGATTCTCTAAATGAACAATATCCACGTAAATAATAAAACAGTCAAAATAACTTAAGCCAAGTGTGTTATATCCTATCATCGATTCCCTTTTCCGGTGCATTAATGTTCTACATTCAGGGCTTGGAAAGGAAGTTTCAAAGAGGGGAGATGATGCGAAACACATACGCATAGAAAAGCAGAAATCTTCATTGGATCTAGTAACTTTGTACATACTCATGATAGTAATCATTAACAGAATCTACATACCTGTATGGAATAAAAGATGGAAATGTTTGAAAAAAAACATTGTGAAAAAATTAGAAAAAAATATGAATCTATTAAACCTCTTATAATTGAAAAATACATAATAAAATAGTGACATACCTTAAGCCATGGGTGTTACATGTTCACTCACCTGTTGATGAAATGTTTAATACCAAATCCATAGATTCATATTTTAATATAATGGATATTGAAAAATATATTTTTTAAAATAGTATAAAACACAGTGAATGTAAAACACTATGAATGTAAAACACTCATATCATAAATGAAATAGTATGTATGGAAACACTGACCTAAAGATCCCCCACACACCTTCAAAACAAACTGCTTTGGTGATAAATTAAAAACATTACCACCACTTGAAAAAGAAAGAGTTTGTATGGAAACCAAATATTTAAAATCATCACATATTTTTCTATTATGTGGGATATTAATTCAAAAATATGTAAAGATATAGAAAAAAATGTCAAAGTGATAAAATCAATATCAATACATGGCCATTGATTCACTTTTCCAGCCAGCCGCAGAAATGTTCTATATTCAGGGCATGGAAAGGAACTATCAAAGAGGTAAAATGATGCAAAAAACGTACGTATAGAAAAGAGTAAATATTCATTGACTCCGGTAACTCCGTACATACTCATCAAAGTGGGAAATAGTCTAGTAATCAGGAACAGAATCCGCGTACCTGTACATAATAAAAGTTGGACCTGATTGAAAAAATAAAGAACAAATTAGACAAAAAAATATGTACTTTTAACCCTCTTATAATAAAAAAATACATAATAAAAAAGTGAAATAACTTAATCCAGGGTTGTTACAACCTCTCATTGATTCCATTTTCTTGCCAGCCACATTAATGTTCTACATTCATAGCTTGGAAAGGAAGTTTCAAAGAGGGAAAATGATTCGAGACACATAACCATATAAAACCAGAAATTTTCATTGACTCCAGTAACTTCATACATACACATCAAAGAGAGAAATAGGACAATAATCATGAATATAATCTACTTTCCTATATGAAATAAAATATGTACCTATTTGGAAAAAAATTTGAACAAATTAGAAGAAAAAATATGAACTTGTTAACATTATTATAATAAAAAAATACATAATAAAACAGTGAAATGCCTTAAGCCAGGGGTGTTACATCCTCACTCACCCATTGATGAAATGTTTAGTACCAACTCCTTAGTTCCATATTTTATCATAATGGATATTGAAACATATATTTTGTTAAAATAGTATAGAACACACTCTCGCATACTCCTTTTGCCACTACAGACTCAAAATAGGTAATTCTGACCTTGAAAACTTCAGTCTTTATAAAGATCAACACAAGGATCAATAATGATAACCATCCCCTGCTCTTCCATCCACCATTTTGAAAATTAGAAATAATAAATGAATGAAATCAGTAGAAACATTTGATGTAAGGAATAATGATCAACCCATATAGAACTGAAATGATACCAGAAATGCAGTTCCAAGGATTTAGGCTTCTCAGTAGGTAGTTATGGTAATACCTGAAGTGTGAAGATGATGCATGATAGAATAGGATATGCTGGAAGCGATCCAAGAAGGGAAGGTGAGGTCTGTTGAAATTCCAAACCCAAAAATCCCTTGAATATCCATATGAAATTGCGATCGGTTCTGAAGGGAGAATGAACATGATGAAGAATGATCATGAAATTGAGAGGAGGATGATGGCATCGCAGAACCTATGAACGAAATTGTGAAATTGCAAGTGGGAGTAAATAATCTGTAAACCTCACAAACCACTATCCTATTTTTGCAATGAACCACAATCATAACACCATCAAAGAAACAGGTATAAATTATACTAAAAATATACAAGCAAATAGGCCATCTGAATGTAATGTAATACAGTAAAAGGTACCCATACATAGATTGCAGTTGCATAATGATGTGAAAAATGAGACAACATATACGTGAAAATAAATACTGGAATATGTCATTTGGACATCATATGGTAGAATGGAGTAATCTGAACATCTATTCAACGACAGGAGCTCGCGTATAGAGAATCCGAACCTGGACGAAGCAATACAGACGATGTAGTGAAGAGGCAGACTACTATTTCGTTGACCTTCGTTGAAGCCTCCTAGTATAATGAAACTGTGATATAGAGGTAAGAGTAGACAACACACCGGTCACCGAATGGCGTCGCGAGAGGTGCGACTGAAAATAGGTAGAGTGTATCGAAATTTTTTGTCGAATCAGGCTGGTACCTCGAAACCCTAAACCAAATCGGAAGGAGGCACAATGTGCGTGCTAGAAGACTGGTTTCTGTCACCGGAGCTACTAACAAGGAGTGGACGAATGTCGAAGGAATCCGAATGCTCAAATGAATTTGAAAGTCGGGAACCCTAATTCTGAGGGATGTCAGGAGAGCGCGTGGGGGGAGGCCGATTGGGTTACGGGAGGGAGGATGAAAAGCTAGAGGGAAATAAAATGGAATGATACGTGGAGGCAGTTGGTGGTGACACGTAGGTTAAGAGGAAGCCTGTTTTAGTATAGATAGTAGATAATAATTAAATATATGGAATATTAATGCTACATTATTTATATATATATATATATCATTTACTTACTTCCATTCAATTTAATAAGGTAAACCAAAATAGTGTTCATGCGTACGCATGTCATGTCATCTCCATGAACGGTGTATTTCATTTCATTTGTCTATATATTATATATGTATTTAAATACTAAATATATATAATATATAAATCATGTTCTACATTCTGGAAGTAATTAAATCATGATATAAGTAATAATATCAAGAATAAAAATTAACACATACCAATAATAAAACGATTATTACCCAAAACGTTGATTTAAGATGGAATTGAAAAATGAGAAATTAATATAAAGTCATAAGTGTATATTATATGATATTATAAATATTATTATGGTTCAGTTTCAAGTTAATAATATGTTTAAACCCACTATATAAGAGATTCAGACACCTACAGAAGAAGTCAGACCCAATGTAAGGGATATACAATCTTTTTCTTTTCAACTTACGATCTCTAATTTACTTTTTAGAATAATGGATTAAAATACTATATTAATAGAATTATAATTTTGGTATTTGTTTTGAACATTATGATTCTATTAGTAAAGGATTTTAATTTTAATTTTTTCCTTTTATTTGTTTCTTCCAAGTTTATTTATGGGTTTCTTCCAATCAAAGTAAACATGTTTTTCAAAACATTGATAGATTTTAGTAAGGTGATTCATACTATAATTATTTAGGTATAAGTTTGGTATGATTTTTATTTATTCTTTATGAAAATTGTTTAATTGTGTTTTTGTGAGGGATTATTTTGTCTCACTTTTATTTCTGTTGGACATATGCATTATACAACATCTAATTCTATTGTGTGGCGTTTATGATACCCATAAATATTTTTATTATTATTATTATAAAGTTTATGATATTTACATATGCATATAACTTTATTGATTTTATAATATTTGACTGATTATAAATTGTTAAGGGATAATTTTTCAATATCATTTGTATCTGAGATTGTTTATATGTAATTATTTAATGGGGTTATTTTTAATGTCGATGTTTTCTAAATATGTTTTCATTAAATGATTAAAATTATTCTATGAATATTTTAAGTATCTTTTAACCATTTTTTAATTTTACTACATAGTATGGAATGAATATTTCTTTTTTTTACCATAAAATATACTTTTAGAAATTTTTGGAAAAAGTACGAGGAAAATGTTTTTTTAACTTATACGTCTTGAACGAGTTTTTACATCTTCATGATGCCTTATTTCCATGAAGCTTCCACTAAACTATTTCGAGTATATTTTCAACTAAATTATTTTCATTTAAAATTGTGTAGAATTTGGAGAAAGAAAATGTTTTTGAAGAAGAAATGATATTTTCCTCAAGAACTATATTCAAGTGGCTTGTCAAAATTATTTCCCATCTACAAAGTAACTATATAAATAATGTTTTGTTTATATCCCTATTATTACTATGATTTGATTATGTTAATGAAGGAATGGTAATTTATATGGATTATGTTATGATGGAATTATATTTAAGAAAATCCATTTTATTCTTTAGGTTATGCAATGATGAATGACTTATGTTTAGTGGCACATGTAATAATGATTTCATTATGTGATTGATGGGACCAATATCTCCCTCAAATGCATTGGGTAAAGATGTATATCTCATGAGATAGACATGACTGGAACAACAAGTAAATTTGGTTTAGTAATACATGGACGATACGACATGTAATCCCAGTTCATTAATTGACTTTGTTCACTATAATAGTGTTGTCATCAATGCCTTGGCTACCATGGAAATCATATTATGAGCTTATTTTTCTCCACAATTACATGTTTTATGCCAATGCAATTTTATCATGGTTAATGTTCCTTTAGGATCTATGCCTTATGTACTGCCATGATTTATTTCATGACTCTAGGTATTGATGTTTAAACATTATGTTCATGTTTTTATGTCCAAATGTTTATGGTTTGTTGTATGTTTTCCATATTTACCATTACTGATCATTTGAGATAAACCTTTTGTATGTTTCTTTTCCCCCGGATATAAGGAAATGTTTTAGGTTGGAATACAAAAGGTGAAGATCATTATGGGAGTTATTGAAGATCATTCACCATGATTTGATGATTATGTTCTGAGTCTCTAAAGACACTACACTAAAAAATTCATTGGGAGTTTATTTGTGTCATGTATTATGTATTCCAAAAAATAAATGTAATGTTCATCTATTTCATGTTTGGGTCTCTATAGTTATTATCAGAGAGAAGTATTAGTACTCCTTTGGAAACTAGGATGTGAAAACATTAGTGAGATCCCCATAAATATTTATGAGGTATGTCTAAGGATTTCTCTGAGGTTAAGTATAACTATAGGTTACAATCCTAGAATTAGGATAACGATCATGAGTAACCTATGGTGAACCTAAGGTGTCATGGATTAAAGAAGTTTCCATATGTTAGGCTTCTTATAAGTTACTTTTTATGATTGCATGGTTCCACATTATTTTAGTAGTTTCTTACACTATAGTGTCCTGTTTTAGTAAATGGAAGGAACTAAAAGTAATTGGATTAACATTGAATCTAATGGGCAAATTGGTGACTACGTTCAATGAAATTGCATAATTCCTAGAGTGAAAGATATTGTGATTATGCCGAATATGTGATCACGATATTTGATTTAAAAGGTTATCTTTAGTGGTATTCCTAAGTCATCATATAAGATAAAGATGTACATTTATGCATATTCTCATGGTGAGGAACATAGACGAAGGAAGATTATGCTTTCTAAAAAACAAGAATAAGTGAATAAGAACCTTGATGAATACCTCAAATGGAGGGGAAGATGTTATTTTTGTGGAGAAAAGGGCCATAGAGTGACTGATTATCATGGAATTCAATTTCATATATATGGAGAACACGTGCATTACCCTATTCAAGGCCCCAACCTAAGAGGTTACTTCTAAATCGTTGACGGACCTATTACATTCCAATCATTGAAGAGGATGGATTTAACTGTCTGCGTATTGGTATTCAAGAATAATATTGTATAGGTACTTTTATTGTATTATGGAATATTGGAATATCTATGGTCCATTGTGTTTTCCCTAAGAATATGGTACTCGTAACCATGAAAAGTTATTGAATTATTTTTTGGGAAGCACACGATATGCGAATAATGAATGGATAAGAAGATAAGGAGATGTTTGATAGTATTAATGAACTCTTGATTGATATAAGTACAAAGTGATATCGTGGATTGATTATATATAATTTTTTTTTAATTTTTAGTGTGGATATAATTATTTTTGATAGAATACATGTTTTCACTATGATTCTAGGGTAATTCATGTTCTTAGAATGTTTCAAGAGAATACATAATTAAGGTATTCACATGTTTAGAATGTGACAAACAAGGATTTTCAAATGATATTTTTGAGACAAATGTTATGTCTATTTAGTTCTCCTCCTCCTAAAGTTTCATATTTTTAGTTTTTAGAAGGATTGTAATGTTATCAATTTATGGATACTTTATGTTATTTTCTATTTTATGTTTGTTAGATTAATTTATTATCTCACTATTGGTAGACTTATTCATATATGATAACATGTTCTATACTTTTTATGAGATAGATAGAATGACCTATCATTCAATCGCATGATCAGCTAACACTTTAATAATTTCAAATTACACATCATTGCTTTAAAAAAGTGATGAAGTGGAAATTTTTCAGGGAATGATCAATGGTGAGATTGTACCAAAATCAAGTAAGTATTTATTCCCATGCCAAATTTCTCCAAATTTAGTAAAATTATCTTGAAATCCAATGTAACACCCCGAGCTTCCACGATACGCTTCTCATTCAATAATGCAATAGCTTGCATTGTACGCAACTTTGAGTTCTAAAACACCGCGACTAATCAAAGTAGCCGTTATGAATAGTAATAACCACTTTTTAAAATTATAGAAATTTTATATTTCAAAATGGACTTCATTTTTGGATTTAGAATATCGAAATTAGCCTATGTTGAATTTTTGGTATTTTTCTGAGAACTTCTAATTTTTTATGAATAGTGAAAAATACTTAAAACAAATTTTTTAATAAAAATAATTTATTGTGATAAATTATAATATTTAGTAGTTTTAAAGTATAATTAGAATATATTTTTACCATTTTATCCAATGGTGGTCATTATAATTAATTTAACATTGAAATTGGATATAAACAATTGCCAATCTTTTGATATAAATTGTTTCTTAAAAATACGCTATTTGTTGTGACGGCGGGAATTAATTATAAAATTAATTAATGCAACTTATATGTTTATAATTTTTTAAAATAGACATCATTTTTGAATTCGGAATATCAATTATAGCTTAGGGTGAAATTTTGGCATTGTTCTGAAAAACGTCAATTCTTGATGAATAGTGAAACCACTAAGTGGTAGTTAAATAACTGATTTTTCGTTTAAATGAAATATTACCACTTCTGTGTTTTTATTTTCAAAAATCCGACATACATGGTTGTCATTAAGAAGTAAAATGTGGTTCAATGAGATTAAAATAATTTTTGGTGAATAGTAACTTTTAAGTTCTTAATCGCAATTAGAGGTAATTAGTGTAGGTTAAGGTAAAAATAATGTTTTAATAATATGAGATGAGCTTGACACATGTCCTACCCTCATTGGATGTGCCATGGCTGACCAATACAATCCATGGGTCAACTTGGGGACCCCATGGATCCACTTTAGTTGGAAAATGACATAAATACCTTTTATTTAATGTTAAAGTAAAAAATGACACAAACATGAAATGTTTTACTAAAATAATTTTTAAATGGGGTTATACAAGTCATATGTTTGACTATAAATAGTCATTTTAAAGCTAAAAAGATTTCCTACATCATAGTATTTTTTTATAATTTTTAGACATTAAATAAATTAAATTATTTATGACCTCATTATGATGAAGCGATGACCTCATTATTTAACGATTTTAATAAAATGAAAAGATAATGTAAAATACAAGGCTTAAACTTGTCCAAAGACTATTGGATGGGTAGATTTCGAACCATTATCACCTTAGACAAAAATTATATAAGTTTGGGACCTTTAGAATCCGAAAATCATTGTATAATAATGTAAAATTCCCTTACTTTCCAAGAGTGCCCCTTCTCTCCTCTTATAAAAGGCCCCCACCTCTACCACCTCATTCACACTTTCAAGCCATTTGGATCGGCCAAACTCTGCCCAAATACCCTCCCAACTTCCCTCAATTACTCCTAGAAGCCTCAATTTGGTCATAATTCTTCCCAAGGAAGCCTTTGGCTCAAATCAAAAAGAGTTACCCGATTTTTAGGTAATGTCTTCTCTAATGTTGTTTTGTTTTATTTAGCTTCTCCAACCCCTTAAAATCTTTTTATTCATTTATTTTGTAACAAAAACAGTATCCTAAATATACTAGGATGTTGTTATAAGAAGGATTCGAGCTACACTTACACACACCTACATCTAATGGTTAAAGAACATACTATTTCTGTGGATGGCGAATTTCTGCCTCACGAAACGATGATTGTTCAACACTCATATAACACCTTCAAAGGTGGACATTAAGATGTCACTATATTTATATATGATATATAATATGTTTATGTTTTACTTATTCTTCTTTATTTCTCATTTATGGCATACTTTATGATTTCCATTATGGGTAAACGCGATAATTTCATTTTAGGAAGTGCGGACTACCGCCCCCTCAAAGTGATTTGAATCGTTAATGCCATATGTGGGATGTATAAAGGATGGATTAAATGGTATTATACACTATATTATACTGGAATTATATTATAAATTTATATCATTATGATTTCATTCCATTAAATACGAAATAGAAATGAAAGTAGCGTTCATGCGTACGTACGGCTTACCGTCTCCATGAACGGTGCATTTCATTTTTTTACCTCTAAATGTTACGTAATATTATAAATGAATGTATATAATGTATATATATGATATATATGATATCTAAATCATTAATATAATTCTGGATATAATGGATATTTCACCACGTGAACAACTTGTAATTATAAGAAGTTTATTTTTGACTCAAGTACCAAAGATCGACAAAACGACTGTTATTAACTTAAATAATTACATAATGTTCATAACATTGTAATAAGTGATATAAAAAGGATAATGAAATTGAAAATGGTTCTTAATAAGGTAGATATTAACTCTAGTTTATTATTCAAGAGGTTAAAGAACGGTTGAGTCAAGTCGGACACGAGGTAAGGGAACTTCTTAACCAAATTTCCATTCTTTGAGTTAATCTCCTACTTTAAAATTATGTCATGATATTATTATGTCCTATCTTGTATTTGTACTTTCTTTATGTGTACTTATAGTGAATACACATAATATATCTATTTTATTTTAAAAATGATCTTTTTAAGGACTTCGTCTCAATCTCCTTTCATTGAGGCATATTTGGTTTTATACACAACTTTCTTTTATACGGTGTATAAACCCCTTTGACTTTTACGTTTATTCAAAAAGGAATCTTTTTTTACAAAGAGTTTTACTAAACGAAAAAAGGAATGTTTTTGTCATACGTATGCGGTGACAACGACTTCTCCGCCGCCGTGACCATTATTTGAGTTTCAGCTTCCTCTACAAGACATACTTTTTTTAAAAAGAAAAATAAATACCATGTTTTACTTTTCTTTTATTTTGGTATTGAAAATGGTTTTGAAAGTGTTTTTATTATATCAATGTGTTTTATCGATATCTTGTGATTGAAATGTGGAAATGTTATGTTTCCTTTATGCATGTTTTATGTGATACAATTATGTTATGGTTTATGATATGTTTAAACCTATTCATATGAGGAATGCATTGGACTTAATAATTGACGGGTGGAGCCCACTATAGCTCCTCGATGCATCGGCAGGTCTCATGAGACAAACTAGTGTCTTGGCACGAGGCCTTGACAAAATCTTATTTGTGGTCTTGGCACGAGGCCTTGGCTACGTGGTTATGATAGTCTGGCATTATGCATTCCATCATTATGAAAGTGATTATTGATATTGCATGTGATTATTCGACCAGTAGAATATCCATGTGAATAAGTAAATGGCATTATCTCATTTTACTTTTTCCATATTATGTTGAAGTTCAAGTTTAAAAGGATTTTGTTTTAGTCATACATTGCCTTAAATGTTTATGTTTATTTATGAAAGCTTCCACTATATTGTTATCCTTACTGAGCATCTGAGCTCACCCCTTTCAATGTTTTAATATTTTCTAGGATGTGAAGAAGTATTTTAGGAATGACCTGCAGGGATAGTCAGAAGAGGATATGAGTGTGGATTATGAAGACTTTGTTATTAGTTTTTCACTTTATGATGTAATGTAAGACTTTTGAATGTATCTAGTGTTTCCAAGGCTACTGAACTAATCGGTCTTTCGAGACTTGATCTTTTGTGATCATGCCAATGCTATGAAGTAATGCACCGACTCTGGGTAGCTGGGGTCGGGGCGTTACAGTTGGTATCAGAGGCAGTTTAGTACTAACCTTGGAAGCTAGATTTAGATAAACTCTGATTAGAGCACATAGCCCAAAGATAGACTTTGGGGATTAGTATAGAAGAACTTCCTAGAATTTTGTTATTGTAGAGATTTTGTGAGTTTTCCGAGTAATACATCCCTGTCTGGATATGAGCAGGTAGAGGCGGCTTTGGCACAGATGTACCTAGGGGTAAAACCCGAAAACCCCGCTTTGAGCTAGACTCGAACGGGAACTGGTGCACGACAACGGGCCTTGCTGCACTCTTGGTTACGACACTCCTGGGGGATATGCTTAGGATAATTCTCGTTTTCTTTACAAACCACTATAAACGGTTATGAGTATATACTTCCTCAAAGAAAACCTTTTTATGATTATGGATTATATCCATAAATAGTTCAATTTATGTTAAGTATTTTATAAGTATGGAATTATGTATTTTGATTCATAAACTAATCTAGTTTATGCCATTGTATAGAAATGGCGCCTAGTGGAAGGAATAGAAACCGTATCAATGCACGAACTCCGTGTAGGTATTGCCCTCCTGCTCAAGATAATTATTGTGGATCTGGAGATACAACTGGTGCTGATCAACTTATTACCATACTGGGACAACTCACTCAAGTTATGAATAATAACCTTACTCGTATGGATCACCCTGATCCACAATGTGGAGGATCAATGTTATAACGCTTCATGAGGCAACAACCGCCAACTTTTAATGGGGGTACAAATCCATTAGTAGCTGAGCAATGGATAAACTCCTTAGAGAAAATATTCTATGCCTTGGGGAGTAGCGAAAGGGAGAAGGTTGTCATGGCAGTTTACCGCCTCACTGGAGATGCCGATCAGTGGTGGTCGCTGATTCAAAACACAAAGGAAGATGATGACGTATCGAATATGGAATGGAGGGAGTTCAAAGATATTTTCTTAGAAAAATACTTTCCTCGTGACCATCGAGTAGATATGGAAAGGCAATTTCTAAGTCTGAGGAAGAAGGAGGATGAGAATGTCGCAAAGTATGAGGCTAACTTTACAAGGTTAGCGAGGCATGCTGCAGATTATATACGTAACCCAAGAAGTAAGATTGATCGTTTCTTTTATGGGTTAAAACCATTTCTCCGTCGAGCTTTAGTATCACAATCATTCTCATCGTATGAAGATATTGTCTCGTGTTCTATCAAGACAGAAAAGGAATTCTCTAAGTCTTATGACAACAAAGTAAAGCAAGAGAAGAAGAGAATGGTGGAACAAGAGATAGATAAAGGGAAAAAGGGAAAGAAGGATTTTTCATTATGTGATAATTTTGGGAAGAATCACCCTGGTACTTGCCTAAAAGGAATGAGAGTTTGTTATAAATGTGGAGAAAAAGGTCACCAGGCGCATGATTGCAAGGGAAAGAAAGAGGCTATCAATGTTTAATGCTACAATTGTAGAGAAATGGGGCATTATGCAAATGAATGTCCTAAGCGTCAAGGAAACTCATCCAAGAAAAGGACAAGGGATCAAGGCCAATCTTATGCTGTGACTATAGTTGAAGCAGAATAATTAATGTATTGGTGCTTTTGGACTCAAGGATTATATTCTGGTTATAAGAATAATGTGATATATATAAGGATTGTATTGCAGTACTTTTTGATTTCATTAAGGTTTTAATATGATTAAGGTAATCATATTTTTAGTATGTGACAATAAGAGAAACTTTTCTTTGTTTGGGGAATCTGATGTTACAATTGATTTTGGAATTAAGAGACCTTTTAGAGAAAGTCTGGACAGAGGTATTTTGGATAACTATAATGGTTGGAGTGGATTAAGTTGATCTTTGGATAGTATTGTTTAAGGTTAAAAAATTTATGAAGATTATTTTTGGAATATTATACTACTATAGTTTTAGGAAAAGGACAACCTGCAGGGTGGGGCATAACCCGTCGCGTCGGACAAAGCTGTAGGAATCGAACCCACAATTATAGTGCGACAGGCCTTTATTTCCTACCACTAGCCTACAGGAAGTCCCTGGTTATTACAAAATAATTTTACTAATCTAAATGGTATGTGTTAACATTTGGAACCTTATACAATTAGTATAAGTATAATATTTTTGAGTTCTATTATCTTTTTGAGTGAAAGATGAGTTGAAGGTTGAAACTCTACTTGTCAAGCATACATATATATATATATACCTATATCTTATTCTATGAATAAATTAATTCTTAAACTTTATTAAAGGGATATTAAAACAAAAAAATGTGTTATCCTAATACCTTATGTCTTGTTGAACTGATGATATTTTAAATCAACATAGATTGAAGGCTTTGAGGCCCTCAATTTTACAATTGTTTGTGATTGATGACCTCAATCACTCCCTACAAATATTTACGTTTTTCCTCCAATTATATGTCTCTAATTTACACCAATGTTCTTCTAATCGAGATCATAATTGGGTGGTGACTTTTTCATTTCCCTTTCCCTCTTATTAAGGCTAAATTTTATTAATCTTATTTCCGATGTGGGTTTTCCACAAAGGTATTTTCTCTTTTCAACCTTTTATTTTCAAAGAAAAATTTCAAATTGTGAGGACGCAATTTATTGAAGGAGGGGAGAATGTAACACTCCGAGCTTCCACGATACGCTTCTCATTCAATAATGCAATAGCTTGCATTGTACGAAACTTTGAGTTCTAAAACACCGCGACTAATCAAAGTAGCCGTTATGAATAGTAATAACCACCTTTTAAAATTATAGAAATTTTATATTTCAAAATGGACTTCATTTTTGGATTTGGAATATCGAAATTAGCCTATGTTGAATTTTTGGTATTTTTCTGAGAACTTCTAATTTTTTATGAATAGTGAAAAATACTTAAAACAACTTTTTTAATCAAAATAATTTATTGTGATAAATTATAATATTTAGTAGTTTTAAAGTATAATTAGAATATATTTTTACCATTTTATCCAGTGGTGGTCATTATAATTAATTTAACATTGAAATTGGACATAAACAATTGCCAATCTTTTGATATAAATTGTTTCTTAAAAACACGCTATTTGTTGTGACGACGGGAATTAATTATAAAATTAATTAATGAAACTTATATGTTTGGAATTTTTTAAAATATACATCATTTTTGAATTAGGAATATCAATTATAGCTTAGGGTGAAATTTTGGCATTGTTCTGAAAAACTTCAATTCTTGATGAATAGTGAAACCACTAAGTGGTAGTTAAATAACTGATTTTTCGTTTAAATGAAATATTACCACTTCTGTGTTTTGATTTTCAAAAATCCGACATACATGGTTTTCATTAAGAAGTAAAATGTGGTTCAATGAGATTAAAATAATTTTTGGTGAATAGTAACTTTTAAGTTCATAATCGCGATTAGAGGTAATTAGTGTAGGTTAAGGTAAAAATAATGTTTTAATAATATGAGATGAGCTTGACACATGTCCTACCCTCATTGGATGTGCCATGTCCGACCAAGACAATCCATGGGTCAACTTGGGGAACCCATGGAGCCACTTTAGTTGGAAAATGACATAAATACCTTTTATTTAATGTTAAAGTAAAAAATGACACAAACATGAAATGTTTTACTAAAATAATTTTTACATGGGGTTATACAAGTCATATTTTTGACTATAAATATTCATTTTAAATCTAAAAAGATTTCCTACATCATAGTATTTTTTTTATAATTTTTAGACATTAAATAAATTAAATTATTTATGACATCATTATGATGCAGCGATGACCTCATTATTTAACGATTTTAATAAAATGAAAAGATAATGTACAATTCAAGGATTACACTTTTCCAAAGACTATTGGATGGGTAGATTTCGAACCCTTATCACCTTATCCACAAATTATATAAGTGTGGGACCTTTAGAATCTGAAAAGCATTGTATAATAATGTAAAATTCCCTTACTTTCCAAGAGTGCCCCTCCTCTCCTCTTATAAAAGGCCCCCACCTCTACCACCTAATTCACACTTTAAAGCCATTTGTCTCGGCCAAACTCTTCCCAAATACCCTCCCAACTTCCCTCCCTTACTCCTAGAATCCTCACTTTGGGCATAATTCTTCCCAAGGAAGCCTTTGGCTCAAATCAAAAAGAGTTACCCGATTTTTAGGTAATGTATTCTCTAATGTTGTTTTGTTTTATTTAGCTTCTCCAACCCCTTAAACTCTTTTTATTCATTTATTTTGTAAAAACACCAGTATCCTAAATATACTAGGATGTTGTTTTAAGAAGGATTCGAGCTACACTTACACACACCTACATCTAATGGTTAAAGAACATACTGTTTCTGTGGATGGCGAATTTCTGCCCCACGAAATGATGATTGTTCAACACTCATATAACACCTTCAAAGGTGGCCATTAAGATGTAACTATATTTATATATGATATATAATATGTTTATGTTTTACTTATTCTTCTGTATTTCTCATTTATGGCATACTTTATTATTTCCATTATGGGTAAACGCGATAATTTCATTTTAGGAAGTGTGGACTACCGCCCCCTCAAAGTGATTTGAATCGTTAATGCCATATGTGGGATGTATAAAGGATGGAGTAAATGGTATTATACAATATATTATACTGGAATTATATTATACATTTATATCATTATGATTTCATTCCATTAAATACGAAATAGAAATGAAAGTAGCGTTCATGCGTACGTACGGCTTACCGTCTCCATGAACGGTGCATTTCATTTTTTACCTCTAAATGTTACGTAATATTATAAATGAATGTATATACTGTATATATATGATATATATGATATCTACATCATTAATATAATTCTGGATATAATGGATATTTCACCACATGAACAACTTGTAATTATAAGAAGTTTATTTTTGACTCAAGTACCAAAGATCGACAAAACGACCGTTATTAACTTAAATAATTACATAATGTTAATAACATTGTAATAAGTGATATAAAAAGGATAATGAAATTGAAAATGGTTCTTAATAAGGTAGATATTAACTCTAGTTTATTATTCAGGAGGTTAAAGAACGGTTGAGTCAAGTCGGACATGAGGTAAGGGAACTTCTTAACCCAATTTCCCTTCTTTGGGTTAATCTCATACTTTCAAATTATGTCATGATATTATTATGTCCTATCTTGTATTCGTACTTTATTTATGTGTACTTATAGTGAATACACATAATAGATCTATTTTATTTTAAAAATGATCTTTTTAAGGACTTCGTCTCAATCTCCTTTCATTGAGGCATATTTGGTTTTATACACAACTTTCTTTTATACGGTGTATAAAACCCTTTGACTTTTACGTTTATTCAAAAAGGAATCTTTTTTTACAAAGCGTTTTACTAAACGAAAAAAGGAATGTTTTTGTCGTACGTATGCGGAGACAACGACTTATCCGCCGCCGTGACCATTATTTGAGTTTCGGCTTCCTCTACAAGCCATACTTTTTTTAAAAAGAAAAATAAATACCATGTTTTACTTTTCTTTTATTTTGGTATTGAAAATGGTTTTGAAAGTGTTTTTATTATATCAATGTGTTTTATCGATATCTTGTGATTGAAATGTGGAAATGTTATGTTTCCTTTATGCATGTTTTATGTGATACGATTATGTTATGGTTTATGATATGTTTAAACCTATTCATATGAGGAATGCATTGGACTTAATAAGTGACGGGTGGAGCCCGCTATAGCTCCTCGATGCATCAGCAGGTCTCATGAGACAAACTAGTGTCTTGGCACGAGGCCTTGACAAAATCTTATTTGTGGTCTTGGCACGAGGCCTTGGTTACGTGGTTATGATAGTCTGACATTATGCATTCCATCATTATGAAAGTGGTTATTGATATTGCATGTGATTATTCGACCAGTAGAATATCCATGTGAATAAGTAAATGGCATTATCTCATTTTACTCTTTCCATATTATGTTGAAGTTCAAGTTTAAAAGGCTTTTGTTTTAATCATACATTGCCTTAAATGTTTATGTTTATTTATGAAAGCTTCCGCTATATTGTTATCCTTACTGAGCATCTGAGCTCACCCCTTTCAATGTTTTAATATTTTCCAGGATGTGAAGAAGTATTTTAGGAATGAACTGCAGGGATAGTCAGAAGAGGATATGATTGTGGACTATGAAGACTTTGTTATTAGTTTTTCACTTTATGATGTAATGTAAGACTTATGAATGTATCTAGTGTTTCCAAGGCTAGTAAACTAATCGGTCTTTCGAGACTTGATCTTTTGTGATCATGCCAATGCTACGAAGTAATGCACCGACTCTGGGTAGCTGGGGTCGGGGAGTTACATCCAAAAAATGTTATCCTAGTACCATTTTATCTGATGAATCAGATGGTCCCTTAAATCATCATTGATTTATGGATTTCGAGTAGTTAACTTTTCAAAACCCTATTATCTATTACTATCCATCAGAACATGATGGTTAAATTTCTTTTCCATATCCCTATTTTCACTTCCCACCTATGATATCCTATGAGGAAACCCTGTGATGAGTTAATTTGTGTAACCGTTATGTTTATAACATAACATTTTAAAATTATGTTTTAGTTTTCCTTTTACAATGTTGGTTTCATTGAAAGAAACTTTCTTTTAGTAAACCATTTATATCCTTGGAGAATTTTGAGGGAGAAATTCATTTTAAGGGATGTGGAATGTGACACCCTGATATTTTATGAGACATATTATTTTTATTTTCTTGGATTTCTTGTATTGTATGGTAAACCAAGATTAGTTATCATTATACAAAACACTGCATTATCTTATTGTATACAAAACACTATTCTTGGCATGCATTACACACAATTTCAAGTTCTTTTGATAGAATTAATTTCATGCAAGAATGAATATATATTTGGTTCAATGTATAAATAAACTAAGTTTTAATTATTTTATATGAAACACTAATGGAAGCATTCAATAAATGGAACACTGAATTGGCTTGCGTTACATGCAAGAACAACCTTCCTTGATAGCTTGCATTGTACACGTTACTGAGTTTCACTAAACAATGATATATTATTAATATATTATTATTTAAGTGGATAAAAACTAGACAATATAAATATTATTAACAAAAAATTTATTTTTATTTCATTAAAATTCTTCTTTTATATTTCCTAGAACATGATATTAGAACAAAATCAATTTTTGGATTAAAGAATTATTTTTAAAAAAATACATTTTTACCGCCTTTTGATGGTGCACCCAATTTATTTCACGTTTTTAACAATTTTATATGTTAAATTATAAAAAAAAAATTATTTGGTATCAGGAAATAAAAAATTTACTTTTGATGATTTATTGGTATTTTATAATATAATTAAAATTTTAATGATTAGTGGAAAATACTACATTTTAATTCAAAACTACATTTTCATCTAATTCATTTATATAGATATATTATATTTTTAAAAGGTTTTATAGTGTAATTGGATTATAGTTTTATCATTTAATCCAATTTTGGTCATTAGAAGTAATTTCATTTTTCAATTGGACTTAATCACAGATCAATTTTTTGATAGTTATTACTTCTTTAAAACCCGCATTTTGGTTTTGACAGCGGGAATTAATTTTAAATTAATTAATACATATTATTTGTTTTGAATTTTAAATAATTTATTAAATATTTGGAATCAGTTGTTCTAAATTGTGTGAATATGTACCTTTTATTTTTGGACATTATTAATAGTAACTTTATTAATTATTTTATTTACCATGGTTAAAGGGTAAATATGGTAAATGAGGGTAAAAAATAATATTATAATAATGTTAAACTTCCCTAACACATATCCAAATAATATTGGATGAGATATGTTAGACCATGGGAATCCTTGGGTCTTTTTCGTGACTCCATGTATTTACATGGATGTGATATTGACATTTTATAAAAATTAACTTAAAGTAAGGATAATTGTAACCTAACCATATATCTTTTATTAAATAGATTTTAATATAGGTTTATATAACTAATATATATGATTATAAAGATTCATTATAAATATAAAAATATTTCCAACATCATGGTATTTTATTTATAATTTTTATACATTAGATAAATATATTTATTTGTGACACATTTATGATGCAGTGATTACCTTATAAATGAAACATTCATGTAAATGAATTTATAAATATTAAAATAAAGTTAATTGAAACATTTTGATTCCATAAATGAGTTTTCTAGATTACATTGAAATATTATGGATGATTTAATGCCTTTGGTCGAAGTAATCAAGTTTTTATGAATTTTTAAAAAGGTAAGTATGAAAAGTGTCCAAAATTGACATAATCCGTAACTTAAAATGTAAAATATTTTATTAAATTATATTATATTCCTAAAAATTTAATAATAGTACAAATAGTTAATATAAGTCCAAATATGTCATAAATAACACTTTTTATCATTTCACTGGATATGCTTATTACCATGACCCACAATGTGTAAATAACATGATATCACGGTAAGATTAAAAAAAAGTAAAATAAGAGTTAAACCAAAACGATAAGGATACATAAATCATAAAAACTTGTCTATAATTTTTTGGATGATCATAAATTGAACAAAAGTCATCTTATTTTATAATTAAATAAGTTTTGGACAATTTTTAGTCAAAAATGTATTTATAATAAATTAATATTTTAGTATATTCTTAAAGTCCACCCACCTCACTTATAAAAGGGCACATCCTACCTCTCCTCTTCCCTAACTTTTGAGCCTTCAAGCTCGTCCATCCCCTAGAAATTTCTCTTATAAACATCCCTAGTTACATTATATATGTGTTTTTCTTCTCAAAACACCAACTCTAGTTCCCTAAGATGAAATTTAAGGGAGGCACGTTGAAGAAGAGGTGATCTCTTCTAACGATTCATTAAACTTTCTTTCTTATTCTACATATTATTATATTATTTTGTTCATTAAAAATTAATAACATATGTATCACTCATATATTGATATGTTATTATAATTATTAAACAAACCTATTTCACCTTTAATCCATCCTATGAAAAACGAAATCACTATGTGTGTGTGTACATACGACTTACCATCTCCATGCGGTGGTGTAATCTATTTTTCACCACCACCATACATGGATGGGTATAATGGTGTAAATAATAATTATTTTTGTATATTATAACTTGATAATAATGATGAGATATTATACACTATCCACTTAAATACCCTTCAACAATTATGAGAATGATATCTTCGCTCGTGCGTACACACGACTTACAGTCTCCACGATGTGATGAGACTAATTATCCATGTTAACCATTCATGAATTATTATAAATTACATATAATAAATAATCAATAAATATATAAAATAATAATTCTATAGGATTTATTTATATATATATTTCATTTACTTACTTCCATTCAATTTAATAAGGAAACAAACATCTTTCATGGGTACATACATCCTACCATTCCATAAACGATGTATTCCATTTCATTTATCTATTTATTATATATGTATTTATATACTGAATATATATAATATATAAATCATTTTTTACATTATGTAATTAATTAAATCATGAAATAAGAAATAATATAAAGAATAACAATTCGAAACACGTAACATTAATAAAACTATTATTACCCAAAATGTTGATTTAATATTGAATTGTCAAATGAGAGGGTAATATAATGTTATAAGTGAATCATATATGATATCATTAATATTATTATGGTTCTATTAGAAGTAAATAATATTTTTAAACGCACTATTCAAGTGTTTCAGATTCATACAGAAGAAATCAGACCAAAGGTAAGGGATTTAATATCTTTTGTTTTTCATCTTACGATCTATAATTTATTGTTAATCATAATGAGTGAAAATACTTTAATAATATAATTACTATTTTGGAATTTTTTTGGAGAATTATTATTCTATTATTAAGGGGTTATAATTTTTATTTTGTCTAATTATTTGTTTCTCCAAAGTTTACTTATGGGTTTCTTCCAAAAAAAATCAACATGTTTTTCAATAATTTGATAATTTTTATTAAGGTGATTCATACTACAATTATTTGGATATAATTTTGGTATGATGTTTATTTATTATTGATGGAAATTGTTTAATTTCATTTTTTAAGGGATTATTTTGTCTCACTTTTATTATTGTGGTACATATTCCCTATACATAATATAATTCTTTTGTATGGAATTTATGATACCCAAGAATATTTTTATTATTATTATTATGATGGTTAAGATATTTTCATATTAATATAACATTATTTATTTTATAATAATCGACTGATTATACATTTTTAAGGGGTAAATTTTCAATCTCACTTTTATCTGAGATTGTTTATAAGTAATTGTCTACTAGGGTTATATTTCTATCCATGTTTTCTAAATATGTTTTCGTTAAATGTTTAAAATTATTCTATGTATGTTTAAAGTCATTTTTACCACATTTGAATTTTACTACATGGTATGGAATGAATCCTTCTTATGATTACCATACAAGGCACTTTTTTTCTTTTCTGGAAAAAGAACGAGGAGAATGTATTTTTCACTTATACAGCTAGTATGAGTTTTTACATCTTCATGAATCCTTATTTACATGATTCTTAATCTATAATATTTCAATTATATTTTCAAATAAATTTTTTCTTCTATAATTATGTGGAATTTTGTGAAAATAAAACATTTTTCAAGAAGAAAGAATATTTTCCTCAAGAACTATCTTCAAGTGGTTTATCAAAATTTATTTCCATCTATGATAATACTCTTTAAATATGGTTATTTTTATATCCCTCTTATTTCTATGATTTCATTGTGTTAATGATGGAATTTTATTTTATATGGATTCTGTTATGATGGAATGATGTTTCAGAAAGTCCATTTTATTTATAGGGTAATGCTATGATGAATGATTTATGTTTGGTGGAACATGTAAGAATGATTTAATTATGAGATGTGTAGGAAAAATAGGTCCCTCCAATGCACTAAGTAAAGATTTATATCTCATTAGATAGACATGACTGGATGGTATGTAAATCTGGTTTAGTAATACATGGATGGAATGGCCAGTAAACCCGGTTCAGCAATCGACTTTTTCCACATTGATGGTCTTTGCATCAATGCCATGGCTACTATAGAAATAATATTATGTTATTATTTTTTTCCAAAATTACATGTTTTATGGCAATGATATTTTATTATGGTTAATGTTTATGATCTATTCCTTATGTACTTCCATGATTTATTTCACGACTCGCGATTTTGATGTTTAAACATTATGTTCATGTTTTTATGTTAAAATGTTTATTGTTTGTTTTATATTCTCAATGTTTAACCTTACGGAGAATTTGAGAAAACCCTTTTATATGGTTCTATTCCCCAGGATATAATGAATGATTTTAGGTATGAACCAAAAGGGGAAGATATTTATAGAAGATGTGGAAGATCTTTCACCATGATTAGAAGATAATTTTTTGAGTTTTGAAAGACACTAAACTAATATTGTCTTTGTGCATCTGTTTATGTCACATATTAAGTATTTCGGAAAATAAATTTAATGCCCATGTTTGTCAAGAATTGGTCTCTATAGTTGGTATTATAGAAAAGGTTTAGCTAACATTTTCCAAATGGGATGTAAAAACTTTTCTGAGATCCCTAGAGATATTTCTAAGGTATGTTTTGGAATGTCCCTAAGGATAAGTATAACTACAAGTTACAAGACTAGAATTATGTTAACAATAATGATTAACCTAGGGTGAACATAAGGAGTCATGGATTAAAGATGTAGTCATAAGTTAGACATCCTAAAAGTTACTTATTATGTTTGTGTGGTTTCTCATTATTTTAACTACTTCTTATACTATGGTTTCTAGTTTTAGTAAATGGAGGGAACTAGAAGGAATTGATTTAATATTGAATAAGATGGAAAAATTTGTGACTATGAGAAACAAAATTTATTAATAACTAGAGATAAATATATTTTTATTATGAAAAATCATTCATCATGATATATGATTAACAAGGTAAACTTTATTGGTATTCCTATGTCATCAAATAAGAGGAAGATGTACTTTTATGCATATTTTGATAGTGAGGAACATAGATAAATGAAGATTAAGCTTTCTACATATCTAGAAGAAGAGAACATGAATCTTGATAAATACCTAAAATGGAGGGGAATGTGTTATCTATGTGGCGAAAAGGGTCATAGAGTGACAGACTGTTATGGAGTTCAATGCCTTATATTTGGAGAAAACAGGCATTACCCAACTCAATGCCTATACCTAAGAGGTAAAATCTAAATCAAGGAAAGACCTATTCCATGAAAATCATTGAAGAGGATGGATTGAAGTGTTTATGTATTGGCATTAAAGAATAATTTTGTAGAGGTACATTAATAGTACTATGGAATATTGGAATATCTTTGGTACATTGTGGTTTTCTATAAGATATGGTACCGATAACCGTGAAAAGTGATTGAAATATTTTTGGAATTCACATGATATGCGAATAATGACAAGATAAAGAGATAATGAGATGTTTGATAGTATTAATGACCTCAGGAATCATATAAGGACAAAGTGATATCTTGGTTTGAGTATATATAATTTTTTTGTATTTTTTAGTATGGAGAGAGTTAATTTTTATAGAATTCATGATTTCACTAAGGTTCTACGGTAATTCATTTTATTATCATTTTAAAGAGAATAAATGATTAAGGTATTGACATGTTTGGAATGTGACTACTAAGGACTGCCAAATGAGATATGGGAGACAAATGTTAAGTTGATTTGGTTTAACTCCTCCTAATGTTTTATATTTTCAATTTTTGTAAGGATTGTAATATTAACCATTTATGGATAGTATAAGTTATTTTCTGTTTTAAGTTTGTTAGATTAATTAATTATATTACTATAGGTGGACTTATTCATATTTTATAACATTTTCTAACCTTTTTTGTGATAGATATGATGACCTGTCATTCTTCGACATGATCTGCTAACACTTCAAGAATGGAAAATTCAACATCTTTTATTTAGAAAAGAGATTAAGTGGAAATTGTTCAAGGAACGATAAACAACGAGATTATAACAAAATAAAGTAAGTATTTATTCTCATTCCATATTTCATAAACAATAGTAAAAGGATCTTAAAAACCAAAAAAAATGTTATCCTAGTACCTTCTTATCCAATGAATCAGATGGTCACTTAAATCATCACATATTTATGGATTTCTGGTAGATAACTTTATCCAATCCTTATTCTTTATCACTCTGCATCATAACATGTTGGATTAATTTATCTTACATATATATATTTTCAATTCCCACATTTTTTCAACTTTGTGTAAACCCAATGACGAGTTAATTTGGGTAATGGTTATGTTTCTAACATTCCTTTTTAAAATTAAGTTTTAATATTTTTTTTTATAATGTGTGTTTCATTGAAAGAAACATTCATATAGTAAACCATTTATATCCCCCGATGAATTTTGAGGGCATAATTTTAGGGGGGGGGGGTGCATTGTAAAACCTTGAGATATTATGAGATAGTTTCTTTTTAATTATCTAATATCTTGTGTTTTATTATACACCAAGATTATCTGGCGCTATACGCAACACCGTATTAGCTTGTAGTATACACCACACCATTATTGGCTTGTGTTGCACACAATTTCAAGTTTTTTTTGATAGAATTCATTACACGGAACAATGAGTATAGATTTGCAATAGCGTATAAATGAAATATGTTTTGATTGTTTTATAAGAAACCACAAAGGAAGCTTTCACTATGTGAATCACTGACTTCGCATGCATTACACGCAAGAGAAACCATCCTCGATAGCTTGCGTTCTATATGATACCATGTTTCACTAAACAAAGATATGTGATTAAAATATTATTAATCAATGGAATATAAACTGGCCATTATAAATAGTATTTTTTTTGAATTTTATATCATTAAAATCCAACTTTTATATTTTCTAGAACATGATATGAGAACAAAATCAATTTTTCGGATAAAAGAAGTATTTTTTAAAAAATGTAGTCCTACCGCCTTTTGATGGCACACCAATTTTAAATATATTATTTAGCACGCATATAAGTCAAATATTACCAAATAATCTACTTAATTGGAAGCGGGACATAAAAAATTTACTTTTTTTTTGATTTTTTGGTATTTTTCTAATAAAATTGAAAATTTAATGAATAGAGAAAAAATACTAACTATTAATTAAAAAATACATTTTCATTTAATTTATTTATATAATTAGATTATGTTTTTCATTGGTTTTAAAGTGTAATTGTATTATATTATTATATTTTAATCCAATTTTGTTCATTAGAAGTAATTTATTTTTTAAATTGGACATAAACACATGTTAATATTTTGATAGTTATTACTTCTTAAAAACCCACTTTTTGGTTTTGACAACAAGAATTAATTTTAAATTAAATACTGAAAATTCTGTGTTTCAAATTTGAAGAAATGGATTCAATATTTGTAATTATAAGGTCCATATTGTGTTTATAGGATCCTTTTTCTTTTGTAAATTATGAATAGTAACTTTAGTAATTATGTAATTTACCGTAGTTAAAGGGTGAATCGGGTAAATAATGGTAAAAAATAATATTATAATAATATTAAAAAACCCTAACATATTTTATAATTCTATTTTATGAGATATTTATAACCATGCGAATACTTGAGTCTATTTTGGGACCCATTGGATTCACTTGGATGTGAAAATGACATTTAAAAAAAATTAATTTTGTTTACTGATTTTTATAATCTAAACATATATATTTTACTAAATCAATTTTAATATAGGGTTATATAATTGATATCTATATATATAAATCTTCATTATAAATCTAAAAATATTTCCTACATTCTGGTATTTCATTTATAATTTATATATAATAGATAAATATGTTTATTTATGACACATTTTTGATGTAGTGATTACATTATTAATGAAAGATTCAAGTAAATGAATTTAGAAATACTAAAATACTATTAATTTGAACATTATGATACCATAAATGAATTTTATGGATTAAATTGACATATTATGTATGATTTAACTCCTTTGGATTGAAGTAATTATGTTTTTATGAAATTTTAAAAAGTCAAGTATGAATAGTGTCCAAAATTGACAAAATTCGTTACATAAAATGTAAAATACATTATTAAATGATATTATGTTCCTAAAAATAAATTATTCAACCAAATGGTTAATAGAAGTCGAAAAATTTTATAAATAACTTTTTCAGTTCGTTTGACATGATATGGTAATTACCATAACCCACAATGCGTAAATAACATGATATCACAACAAGATCAAAAAAAGGTAAAATAAGGGATAAACAAAAAAGATAGAGATAACAAAAATCGTCGAAAGTTGTCTAAAATTTATTTAATTGTGGTTATTATAACCAAAATCATCTTATCTTAGAAGTTAATATGTTTTGGACTATTTTTAGTTGAAATTTAATTTATAATAAATTAATATTTTGATATTTTCTTAAACTACCCACACATCTCTTATAAAAGGGAATCTCCTCCCTCTTCTCTTCACAACATTTTTAGCCTTGAATTTTTTTCAAACCCTTCCTATTTCTCTTCTCAACATCCCTATTTACATTCTGGAGGTGGCTGTCTTCTCAAAAGATCAACTGTAGTGCCGTATGTGGAAGTTTATGGGAGGCACGTTGAGGAAGAGGTAATATTTTCTAACGATTCATTCAAATTTCCATTTTCTTATAATTAATATTATATAGTTGTTTCATTATAATATAATAAAATCTATATAAATCTTATAAAAATGTTTTATTATAAATATTAAAAAACCATATTTCACCTTTTATCCATCCTATGAAAAATTAAATCACCGTGTGTGCATACGTAATGCTTACCATCTCCACACCGTGGTGTAATCTGTTTTCACCACCCCCTTATTTGGATGGGTATAATGGTGGAAATAATAACTTTACATGATTATTAAAACTTTATGATAATTATGATATATTATACACCATCCAATTCAATATCATTCAATAATTATGGGAACGATGTCGTTGCTCGTCTGTTCAAATGGCTTTTCGTATCCACGATGCGATGAGATTCATTATCCATGTTAACCATTAAAGAATTATTATAAATTATTTATAATAAATAATCATGAAATATATGCCATAATAGTTCTACTTTATTTTGGTATATATATTTGTCATTTACTTACTTCCATTCAATTTAATAAGGAACCAAAAAAAGTGTTCATGCGTACACACTACCTATTGTCTCCATGAACGGTGTATTCCATTTAATTTATCTATCAATTATATATGTATTTATATACATAATTTACATAATATCTAAATAATGTTTTACATTTTTTATGTAATTAGAGCGTGATATAAGTCATAATATGAAGAATAACAAATTGAAAACACGTTCGATAAATTAACCGATTATTACCCAAAATCTTGATTTAACAAAGATTTGAAAAAATGAGAGGGTAATATAAAGTCTTAAGTGAATCATATATGATATCATAAATATTATTACAGTTATATTACAAGTTAATAATATGTTTAAACCCACTATACAAGAGTTTTAGACAAATACTGAAGAAATCATACTTATGTAAGTGATGTATTATCTTTTGTTTTTCTGCTTACGATCTATAATTTATTGTTTAACATAATGGATAAAAATCATTTAATAATAAAATTATAATTTTGGGATTTTTTTGAACATTAAGAGACTATTATTAAGGGATTTTAATTTTTATATTGTCAAATTATATATTTCTTCCATGTTTACTTTGGGATTCTTCCAAAAAAATCTACATGTTTTTCAAAACGCTGATAAATTTTATTAAGATGATTCATATTATAATTATTTTGACATTAGTTTTGTATGATGATTATTTATTCTTGATGGAAATTTTTTAATTGTGTTTTCGTAAGGGTTTATTTTGTCTCACTTTTATTTATCTGGGACATATGCCTTATACACCATATAATTCTTTTGTGTTGTGTTTATGATACCCATGAATATTATTATTATTATTATTATTAAGGTTATGATGTTTAAATTTTAATATAAATTTCTTTATTTTATATGATTCTACTGATTATAAATTTATAAATGATAATTTTGCAATCTGAATTTTATCCGATATTTTTTATACATAATTATTTACTAGGTTTATATTTATGTCCATGTTTTATAAGTATTTTTTTATAAAAGGTTTAAAATTAATCTATATATTTTTAAAGTAATTTTTACCCCTTTTTAACTTTTAATGTGTGGTATGGAATGATTCATTCTTTTTTTTACCATATGAGGTTCTTTTTTACTTTTTTGGAAAATGTACGAGGACAATATTTTTTTATATTATACAGCTTGAACAAGTTTTTAAATATTTATGACGCCTCATTTCCACGAAGATTCCTATACTCTATTTCAATTATATTTTCAACTAATTTTTTTTATTTTAAAATTGTGTGGAATATTGGGAAAAGAAAACGTTTTTGAAGAAGAAAGGATATATTCCTCAAGAACTAAGTTCATGTGGTTTTTCAAAATTATTTTTCATCTAAGATGATACACATTAAATGGGGTTATGTTTATATCCCTATTTTTACTGTGATTTTATTGTGTTGATGATTGAATGGTATTTTATATTTATTATGTTATGATGGAATGATATTTCAGAAAACCCATTTTATTTATTGGGTTATGCTATGATGAATGATTTATTTTTTGAGGAAAATGTAAGAATGATTTCATTATAAGATGGGTGTGACCTATATATCCCTTCAATGAAATGGGTAAAGATTTATATCTCATGAGATAGACATGACTGGAATGGAATATAAATTCAGATCAGCAATACATGACTGGAACAATAAATAAACTCGGTTCAGCAATGAACATTGTCCACTATGATAATCTTGAAATCAATGCCTTGGCTACTATGGAAATCATATTATGTGATTAATTTTTTTCCACAATTACATGTTTTATGCCCATGTTATTTTATCATGTTTAATGATACTTTTTGATCTATGTCTTACTTACTACCATGATTTATTTCATGACTCAAGATTTTGATGTTTAAACTTTATGTTCATGTTTTTATATACAATTTATTATGGTTTTTTTATGTTCTTCATTTTTACCCTTATTTAGAATTTGAGCTCATAGAATTATATTGTTCTTTTCCCCATGATATAAATAAAGGTTTTAGTTAGGAAAACAAAATTGGAATATCATTATGGTAGACGTTGAAGATCATTCACCATGATTAGAAGATTATCATCTCTGTTTCCAAAGACACTAAACTGATATGATCCTTGGGTGTCTATTTATGTCAGGTATTATGTATTCCTAAAAATTAATTTAATTTCCATGTATTTAAAGATTAGGTCCCTACAAGAGGTGTCATGAAACATGTGGTCATAGAAGTGTTGAAGTTGTCAGGTATTCAACAGTGACCACCTTTTTCAAAACCACCAGATCCTCTCTAAGAGACAAACACCAAGAAAATAGATCCTCCATGGAAGATGAGAAGTAGATCTAGGATTATGAAGAAATATGGAAGAGGAAAAATTGGGGATGGAGGGAATGTAGGAAGGAAAAAGGTGCTCAGATGACATTGATCCTGCACCAAAGGTTGTGAGAGGAATCACTAGGTGAAGTGAGATGGGGAGACCTGAGAGAGAAAGGCGCCATACCCAACCTTTTTAGTAGACAATGTCATTATCATTAGTAATTTTGACACACCTCTAGAGACAAAAAAATTCAACATAATTGAAATTTTAATGGACATAAAATGAAAACATGAGCCTGCATGATATTTAATTTTTAGTACAAACCCCCTTTCCATTTTCTTAATTTCACAATACATGATATATATATTGATCGAATGATTGAAAAAATACTAGATTTGTTGGTTACTCAGATTTAGTCTGAGACCCTATTTGGTTCATGTTTTTCAGACTAAAAAGATTATGTGATTGGAAGTAATGATTTTAGAAAACAATATCCTACTGGTAATTTGTATGGTACTTAGGATCAGGGGAGTATAAGACCATGCCGAATAATTTGGTGCTATTGGGTTTATTTTTTATTTATTGTACTCTTGGGGAAATAATTTTTATGATTTTTTTGTACCTATTTTTATAATTTTACTTGAACATGTGACAAGTATCATCTTCCGGTGTATGGTATGTCTTCTAGATTGTTATACAATCATCCTTTCACTATTATCTTTTATTTCATGGATTTAATGCTTCTACAATTCAACTCTTATTGTTTTCATTTATGTTACACTATCGTAATGATGGAATAGTCTCCCCACTATCATACCTTGGACTTCGATACTAGTTGGAAGCCTCTATCATTTGGGGAGGTTTTCTTGAGGCTATGTGACCCACCTGGCTCGAGGCACCTTTAAGTGGTATCCAGGTTCTGGATGTTATAATTTTTTATCATAGTGATTATTTACCTGGTTCTCTTTAATATTTGGTGAGATTGGAAATTTATTAGAAATGATAAGAATTTCGTAATGAGATGTGTCTGGGCATATCTAACTCGTATACATGAAAATTTTAAATTGCCTTGATATGAATTGTTGTTTTCTGGATTTTTAAAGTTAAAGTTGATTTGATTCCACATTCGGTTGGTGAATATTATTTATGTTTTTATTATTGATATGATTTTTCCTTCTATTGTGTTTGATCATTATGAGAGTACGTTATTACATCTCATTAATCATATAGCAACTTTCTAGATTTCATATTCCATGCATTATGCAATGTCTTTTAGGATACATTCTTTGTTTAATGTTGTTGTTATAGGTTTTGGGATACATATGCCTATTGTTCTATTATGTATATTGTGATATTTTTTTGTGTACAACATATGGATAGAAACTTTAGTCCTTGTCGGGTATCGGCCCTCTTGCATCAGTATTTGGTAGATCATTATTCTTCATTAATGTTTATTTTGACATGATGGACCATAGGTGGACACCTAGATTTTATCCATAGAGAGAATGGGTCCCCATTGATTAAATTTCATTGTACCATTGGTGTGCCCTACTAAAAGGGATGTGATGGACTTAAAATGTGTATCAATTTTGTGAATGTGAATTTTAAATCCTGGTGAAATAAAATTAATATGAAATAAATTGTAACTTAAAAGGATTATGATAGATATATTGACTATAATAGACATTGTTAATGGGATTTTGTAGTGTATCTCACACATTTTACACCCATAATAGATCCATGTGGCAGGCAGAGGGGTTAATTCATATAGAGAATTGTTTTAACCCATCCTGTTTTGTTTTTTGATTTTAAGTCAAGAACTCATTAATGATCATAAACCGATGTGTGTATTTGGAATTGTAATGAATTACCAACACAATGTCCTCTAGTTGTACACCAGGTTGGTGGAGATAACCACACTCTAGGGGTGGTAAGCCTTGGGATAATTCTGGATCCTCTAGTTTTTCCAGTTATGGAACCAACAGTTGTGTCGAACACAGTTATTGAGGGACAGTTCTGTGAAGGCTTTATATGGTTTATGTCGATCATTCTGGGGGCATTGCATCATGCCCTGACTATGGATTATTTGATGCATGAGTTTTTTTAGCAGCATCCATCCATGTTTTCAGGGGATGGAGGAAGATAGGATACAGATTCATGACATGAGTCCATGCTATCTATCTTTATGAACAAGGATCCTCCTCCAAAGATAATGGAAAAGCTCGCTATATAGATGATACGTTATTCCTCCATGAGTTGGTAGGATGTTATCACTCAGACTAAACATCATTAAGGGATGACATGGATTGATTTTCATACATCCTTCTATTATTAATTCTATCCTATGACTTTGAGGGGCCAAAGATCCTAAGAGATATTATATCTGGTGTATGACATGTTTTCTATTATGGAACACTCAGACCATTTTACTAAACTCCAGTGTTTCACACCAGTTCTGATTGGTGATGAGTTATCAAAAGGATAATGATTCGACGATGTTCTCAGATATAAAATATGATCATAGGTGAATGTCTTTTGGGTGACTATTCTATCTGGTATAGTAAACCTAGAGCTTATCATAGATCACAACATTAGGGAATCTTGATGTGTGGTCCATGGCTGTTCGGAACCTAGGTCTGGTACATAATCGACTAGTTATAGGAAGAGTCTTCTAGAGATTCCACATGGTACTATTAAATATTATATCATCTCTTCAGGTAGTCAATTGAGGTGATACCAGTGTAGTAGGCAAGGATATATGAGGTCTTTGTGTACAAAAGACACAATAGAGTTCCAATCTTGGGGCATGATGGGCCGTCTACAACAATTCTATAAAATGGTTCTACTAGCAGCCAATGATAGATGTTCTGCACCGACTCCTCATTCTAGATCAGGGTAAGAAACTTATCACTAGATATGGATATGAGGTACATTAGGCCAATTAGTCAGTGGTGGTGGTTCTGGTCGTGGTAGTGAGACCTCAGGATTACAGTGATGGTTGGGTAGATCAGCTCAGGTAGCCAGAAATTGTCATAAGTCCATAGTATAGGTCGGGAATATGTAGTTCAATTGACCAATCTATATCTAGAAAATGAAACCTCTATTATAAAAGGTACTATTCTAGTTTCCTCTATCTTATCGTATTCACTTTTTGATACATGGGATTTATAATGATTTATATCTATACCTATTGTTGGGAACCTTGGGATCTTTGTTTATACATATGATGGAATGATGACGCTAGACACTACATTAGGGATCTGGAAGGAAGTGATGAACTAGTCTATGGAGTTCCCCCTTGAAGTTGGTGGGTGTCACTTCATATGGGACCTATATGTCCTCAATATGAGATGCTTCAATTCCATTCTCGAGATGAACCGGTTGGCTCCATTTCAAGTGTTCATCGATTTATATCAACTTATTGTGTGTTTTACATCACCAAAGGGTGGGGAGTTCATTCAAAAGGGGGAATGGGATGTCTAGGTAAGAAGATATGGACATGATCATTATGGGATGGGTTTGATGACAGACCGGATTTTGAGTCTACATTTGGATGCTCAAGTAACATGACAGTTTGATTTACCTCCATTAGTTGATCGTTTCAAGTATGTTTTCATGGATGATTTTCAGGAGTATATTTGGTGAGAGTGGTTGAGTTCTCTATAAATCTAGTTCCATTAGATTATTTTATATACATTCTACCATACAGGATGGATATTAAGGAGATTAAATATCTCAAGGGGATGATATATGATTTAGATGTAAATCATTTCATCTGACCCATTACTTATCTAAGGGGTTCACCCATCCTTTTTCGAAAAAGAAAGATAGTACCCTCAAGATTTTTATGGATTACAGGAAACTAAAATAGATGACGATTAAGAACCGGTATCATCTCCTATGGATAAATGATATTTTTTACCATCTCTAAGGTGCTCAGGTCTTCTCAAATATTGACATGGGATCTAGTTATCATAAAGTTCATGTTATATCATTATACATACCACCTAAATTCTATCAGAGTAGCTATTTTTAATAAGACTATTTAGTAATTCCATTCCACCACAAAAATATTCCAGTATTCTTCATCACACTAATGAACTTATTGCTTCATCCTTACATCAATTCTTTTGTTGTGGTTTTCATGGATGATATCTTGGTGTATTCTAATAATCGACACAACCATGAAAACCATCTTGAGATCATTTTGAATACACTGAGAGTGAATCTATTATATACTAAAATGACAGAGTTACACTACTGGAAGGATTAGATTCACATCCTAGGTCACCTCATCTCAGAGACAGAAGTATCAATGGACATAGAGAAGGTAAGAGCAATAGTCTTTGGGAATCATCCCAAGAACAAATTTGTGGTGCAGAGTTTCTTAGGACTGGCTGGTTACTATAGGTGTTTCATATTGGACTTCTCATGATTAGAATCACTATTTACGGGATTGAATAAGAAGTATTTGAATTATGTGTCGTTAGATTCATGATATATGACCATTTATAAGTTGGAAGGGAGATTGAATTTAGCGCCGATACTGATGTTTCCATACCTGTGCAGGAGATAGACTGTGTACTACGATGAATCAGGTATCAGGCTCAGAATAGTTGCTATGTCGGGTGACCGAGTCATTTCATACATATCTCAGTAGTTAGGGAAATATGAGTTGAATTACCCAAAACACAGTCTTGAGTTATTTGCGGTTGTTCACACATTTTTTTGTTGGACATAATATTTACTAGGACCAAATTTTGTGGTGTTCTCATAACAAAAAATCCCCAAGTATAAATATACATAGTGTTATTAGAATCTAAGGTACTGAAGGTGGGTTGAATATGTTTAGTATTTTTACATCGAACAAGCCTACATTCCTATTAAATTCAATGTAGTAGCTGATAAACTAAGCTAGATGAAATAGATACAGACAGTGCTATAGGCCAAAAGCGAGTTGAAGAATATGGCGTTGTTCTCTAAGATGCACTTTTAGGCACATAACGGTCATGATAAGACATTAATATCATCTTTAGAGACAATTTCTACCAATCTGGATAGTGTGACAATGATTCAACTATCATATAATGGAGGCCTAGTTCTATTGGAGAGTGTGGTAGGTGAGGAACCTCCTCCTAGTTGCACTATAGTCGAGCATGATGTTCATTGGTTACATGGTCACGTATGTGTTTCAATAGATATGCTGAAGGAGATAATGAGGGACCTTCATGCCTCTCTTTGATCAATTCATCCTAGTGTAACCATGATGTATTTGGATTTTCATCATCAATATTTGTGTAATGGTATAAAAAGATATGCCCCTAGTTTTTTCATGAGATGTTCCACCTATCAGCAGAAGAAGGTGAAATAAAAATGATCAACACAACATTAATAGAAGCTACCCATTCCTGAGTGGAAATGGAATGACATCACAACGGATTTCATGATAGTTTTATCATGGTTACCACAAGGTAATGATGTTTTGTAGGTTTTTTTTGAAATGCTCACAATTTTTTCACATTTCCTATTGATCAGGTAAACCGTCAGTGTTGATAAGATTGGGTGTTCATACATCCATGAGATTTTATGACTGCATGGGGTCCCTAATTCAATCGTATCAGATATGGATTCATGGTTAAATTCTCATTTCATGTATGGGATACATAGGTCATTATGTTAAAAGGTGATTCTGAGCACGACATACCACCCCCACACTAATTTCTAGTCAGAGTGCATGATTGATGTACTTGAAAAAATTCATTGAGCTTGCATCCTAGATTTCAGGGGTTATTGAGAGTGTCATATACCCCTGGTTCATTTTTCCTATAATAATATATTTTAGAGTACTATACATATGGAACAATAAATTTATTTATACGGTTGGCCATGTCGATCACCCTTGTGAAGGCTAGAGGCAGGTGAGTTAGCTAAGTTGGGACATTGTCTTGTACATGAGATCATATAGTAGGTTCATTTGATTCAGAAGTGGATGGATACTATATGGTCTCATCAAAAATCATTCTTCGATCATTGAATAAAAAAATTTGATTTTGAGAATAGGGATTTTGTTTTCCTGCATGTCTCACCAAGGCTGGGACACAAAAGAATCAAGAGTCAGGGTAAGCTTTCACAGAGGTACATTAGGTCATTAGAGATTTTGGAGAGAGTTGGGCTAGTATTCTTTCAGTTTCATTTACCATAGAGGTACCAATCTATGATGAATTATTACATGATTATCAAATGATACATTACTTTTCAAGCACATCTCATGTTTTTATCCATAGGAGGTTGATCATCAAGAGGATGAGTCCTTTAAAAAGAATCCTATAAAAATTTTGGATCGTAGAATGAAGGTCATATGAGGCTGTTCCATTCCTTTAGTATCTATGATATGGTAACATGGATGAGTGAAAGATGAGACCTAGGAGAGGGAGGTTGGTTTACCATCACAATTTCCAATGTTGTTCTCATTTATTTCATCACCACTATTGGAAAGGAAGTTTTAGGAATAATTGATTTATGGGGGGAAGTATGTAAGAACCATTTTCTTCTTTAAGGCACAGTTTTCCTATTTTTTTCTAGTTTATCAATTTTATTTTTTAAATATGGACAAATGTGGATTCTTGTTAAGGTCATAGATGAAATGGGGTTGTCTGGGGCTGGTTCGAATCCTGAAACCCAAGTTTCTTTTTTCATTTTTCATGGTTAGTATAAACTGTGCATTGAAGGACTCAAAGTTTTTATAAACCATGAAGGTTTGGATAATGGGGGCCTATAGGAGACATGGTTTTAAGAAACTGTGTAGGGGGAGATGCATAGCTGTGCAACAAGTTCTACAATTTTTTTAGATCTTGAAAGGGGATTTTAGCATGGTCTGTACAAGGTTTATAATCCTCATGGGATGACCATGCACTATATCGTAAGGCTACATGATGTTGTTCATAGTTTCTACATGATTTATCACACTATGTGGGTAATCTATCTGAGTCGTGTTGTGTTTTAATTTTAATATTTGGAATTTAAAATAAAAATATTATATTAATCCCTTTTAGATGTTCATAAAACTGACAATAGACCCTAATCATGGAAAATATCTCAATATTGACTACTCTTAGATTTTATATATACTCGTTGTCCAGACTTCGATTGGAATATAGTTTATCTCCATTGATCTGTAGAAGTAAGACCTTGATTATTTTTCATCAATTGTTAGTACTTCTTGATATTGAATGAAATATTTGGATTTTGGACAATCTTCACTAATTTCCCATTCTTCATCCATTAATTTGATTTATCCCAAACTGGGATGAATCAAAGCTTTACCCTGTACAAACTATCTAGCAGTTACCTATGTTAGGTTTTTATTTGATTTTCATTGAATGTTAGATCATTCATATATGTTGGAGTGTCGTGTGCCATTTTTTGTGGAATCACCTTAAATTGGAATTGAACCATGTTATTTCCTATCATGTTTTAGGTAATTTAATAGGAAATAGTATTCATGTTATAGGTTGTATAACATTATTAAAGACCACCCCATGGCCGAGTTTCTTGGAATGATCCTTTATGGATATTGGATCTTGATACCCATTTTGCATTCCATTTACCCATGTCATGGGATTCGAAAATTGGAATTTCCCTATGAATTAAAATTTTTATGTCAATAGATTGTCATTGAACTAATTAAGGGTATGGGATGGATGAAATTACCCCTGACCAATATGTTTTATTTAATGAATAAGAATGTTTATTTTTCCAAATCTTTTCGCATGTGAGTATGTATAGTCTATGAATTGAATTGTTTCAATTGGATTGAATATCCATAAGTGATGGATTTATGATGGGAGATATGTTATAATTAATCCATGTGATATAATTTTAGGCAGGTTATGATTGTTATTCTAAAACTTCGTTGTGAGTATTTGTGGGAAATCCCATGAGCATGGCCTTTTCTTCCAACAACCTTAATGTGAATAAATTTCACCATTTGTAGCTTGTCCCATGTGAGTTATAGTATAAAAATCCATAACTTATCATTTTATTCCTTTTAATCTAGTTATACATTGTATGACCCTATTAGTAATTGAAATTCCATTCTTTTAAAGGTTAGCAAATGCATGATATTCCCATTTAGGTGAGTTTAATATTAGATGCTTTTGGTTTTGACCACAGCATATTAAATGGAATTGAAATGGTTAAATGAAATATATCCATGAGTAACACATGGATTCATATTGGAATGCAATGGATGTACTCATGTGATTATTGACCTTTATACCATGGGTGATACATGGATCCATCTTAGGATTACATGGATGGACTCAATGGTTGAATGTGATAACTCTATGGGTAATACATGGATCCAATTGATGGATTTCATTAACAGACACATCTAGGACTGACTTACAGGCCGAGTGATCCATGGACCCAATTTAGGGATTCCATGAATAGACTCAAGGGGAATTTGATTATATATCATGGGTGATACTTGGTGCTTCCATAGAGGACCTCTAAGGATAGAATAAGATTAAATGGAGTATATAACTCACCTATATTGATATCGGGTTCCTAAGAGGTTCACCTGGGATGAGCTTGTAGGGTGTGGGTTGATATTACTCCTATAGTGATACTTGAGTTCCAATTTAGGAATTTCAAGGATGGGATCATGTTTTTTTTATATTTAAATGAAATCACTTAAGACATGTATGCCAATCCAATGCATAATCTTTGATTCGGTCTACATTTATCTAGTTTAGATCAGGTATTTGTTGCGCTTCCAATTATATGAGGAATGTCGGGATTCAGATGGATATCGAGACTTATAAATTTCAACATAATTGAAATATCAATAGATATTAAATGAAAACCAGATCATGTTTGTTGTTTAATTTTGAGTTCTACCTTTCATTCAGTTTTATTAATTACAGACTTCTATCTATATATATTCACCAGCTGATTGGAATAGACCATTGGTGGTTACCTACTGGGATATAGTCCCACACTATGTTTGTGTCCTGTTTTGTCCCAAATAGATTATATTATTGTAGGTAATGATAAGGGAAAGGTCCCGCCATCAGGTACTTGATATGCTGCTTAGCAGTAGGGGATCAAAGGAACGATCCAAGGATTGTGATGCTAGTGGGTTTTATTTGTATTTTTTGAAATCTGATGACATCTATTGTATATGACTGATATGTAAATTGTTTTTTATTTTCACATGAACATGTGACATGTTTCATCATCTTGTCTAGGATATGACTACTGACTTGTTATAATATTAGTCTTCCGCTACTTTCTTATGGTGGATCGATTTACTACTTCCACTATTGAAATATTATTATTTTTTATTGTGTCAAAAGTTGATAGTGATTTCATAGTCTCCCCACTATGAAACCATTGTCCTCACTGCTAGTCTACAACCTCTTGCATTTGGGGAGATGTGCATGACGACATTTGACACACCGGGCTCAAGGCACCTTTCAGTGGAATCTGGGTATGAGACATTACATCATCTATTGAATAATAATAAACACATAATAATAATTTTTATACATTACCTAAAATTTCTCAACCATCCATGAAAGGATTACATGAAAAATGAATCACATCACTTATGGATGTGGTAATCAATGAATACACAAGAAGGGCGTTACCATTTTCCAATAGAGGGAAGGTTACGAAAATGGATGATATATTATCATTAAAAGATAGTAATTATAATATATATATATATATATTAAATACATAATCCTAAATAGTCATGATAGTATGGGATGAAAAACAAAATGGAACACTTTTTAGAGGTGGTAATCCATACATACAAATAAATGGTGTTTTCATCACTAGATGATTGAAAAGGTGATGAATAAGGTAATTAAATTAATATAATAACATCTCAATATATGATATAAATATATGTTGTTATATTTTAATGGTTATAATAGATTTTATGGAGGTTAAATAAATTAAATGAATATTATCTATTAAAACGATTACCTTCCATTTAAAAAACCTTCTTTTCATCTCTCCTTGAGGTCTATATGAATTTTCATTTAAGAATTCCATAAAAAAATGAATGTATCTAAGGAAAATATGATGATTTTTTATAGTTTTATCGAGCTATGTGTCCCATCAAGCATGGTGAAGGGAGGATTTGTGGTGTTTTTATATAATAGAGGAGAGGGGAACCCATGGAATTACATAAAACATTAAATTAGTATTAAAAAAATCAAGTTAAAGTTGTTAAAAAATAATATATTATTAAAATAGGTTGTCAATATTTCTAAATAATCTCATAAAAGAAAATATTAGGTGATGTTTTAACCCTTATCTATTAGTTTTCACCCAAGGTTAATTCATTCTATGATTAAAGTGATATTAGACTCATTTTATATTTCGGATTAAAAATGTAAATATTATATGAAAATTGACCCAAAAATATAATATGGATGAAATGATATAACTTTTAAAAATAAATAGGATAAATATAAAAAATTTATGAATTTAAAAACATTTAATAAAATATTTTTTAATATTAAGTACCATTAAATTCATTTTTAGGACATTTCACATAATTTACATTAAAAATTTTCCAGAAACAAATTACATTTAATATAATATTTTAACACATCAATTATAAAGTAAATATTTCTAAAATATTTATACAACACCACAAATATTATAAAAAATATAATTTTGTATGTTTTTAAGAATATTACATCATTCTTATACTATGTGAACAAACAATCGGATGACATTACTTAAGCATTTAAGGAAAATATTCCTTCCATATAAATATAAAATAAATTTCCAGGATTAATAATTTGCTTAATATTTTAGGAAACCTTTTATAAATTAACATAAACTCCTTTTATCTCCAGGAAAACTTAATAGAGTTGTTAAAAAAATAAATTATCATTTTGGGTTTATTCTTTACATAAAATAATATTAATGTCATTATCAAGGAAATACAGTGACAAGTTGACATATCATAGAATATTTGATTATACTGGAAGAACTAAAAACATCCCTTGTAAATAACGATCATATTATATTGGTTTTTAATACCACATCACATAATTTTAATCAATAATTACACAACAAACTTTTTCCGATGGAACTAATATTAAAGATGATTACTATTCATATTAGAAAAAATTGAGGTTGAAATAATTAAAAAATTATGATTCCATAATAAAAAATATATAACATATTTTATAAAATTCAGTCCCTATAAGAGGAGGATGTAACCTAAAAATTTTTCCTGGAAAACACAAAGAAAAATGTTTTTCTATAAACATTCATTTCTGTAAACAAAAATGTTTTAATAAGAAAAATACATTTAATATTTATTATATTGAAATTAATTTGATTATATTTAATAAAAAATAAATAATTTAATATTTAAAAATTCAATTTTAAATTGTCCTATTAAAATACTTAAATGTAAAATAATGTTTTTGAGAAAATTGGTATTTATATACTCTTCCCTAAAAAACTAGTATTCTTGGAAGAATTTCAAAATTTCCCATCATTATAATTCTGTTATCTACATTTCATAAATGATATCATTTTTTAAAAAATAAAATTTATAAAATTGGAAGAAACCAATCATAATATGTTCCCACAAAAATAAATAATAACACTTTGGAAGAAAAAGTAATTTTGATGAAAAAACCAACATTAATAAATATTGACTACTAATTTCCTAAAAGTAATCAATTAAGTTTTATTGAGTTGTAACGTTATACAAATATCCCATAATTGGGTTACTTATATTCATACAACCCAACAGAATGATGAGGTTATGTGAGTTTTATTTAAAATAATATTAATTGGTGGTTTGTTTAATCTTGGTATTTCATGTAATATAATCTATTGAACACTACCATCATAAAAAAATTCATGTTCACATGTAAATCATCCTAAAATGAAAATAGAGGTTATTTATTTTTAAGATGATCCACTATAATCCAAATAGTATTATGGCCTCTGGATGTTCTGGGGAGTTCGATAATGAGAACCATGGTTATGTTTTCCCACATACATTTTATTATAGTTATTGGTTGTAACATCCACATACAATTTAATATACCATCATTAATTTTTTTTAAATACCATTCATTGATACATAAACTTTAAATTAGCCATTTTCATGTTATCCCGCTAAAAATACTATTTCGGTCATGATCCATCATGTGTCATCCTTGAACCAGTCTACGATAATGCCTGACAGGATTCCCCATTCCACATTGACTAATGAAAAGTGTCTGGGAATTATAAGATAAATAATTGGGTTTTATTTCTCCAAATGAACATAAATATAAAAAGAAATAGATCATGAGGCATAACTGAAATACATAAATCTCTAAAAATAAATAAAATAGCTAAAGAAGAATAAAAATAATATTCAAATAAATGATAAATATAATAAAAAAACTAAAACCAATCAAGAAATATACATTATATCCTGGTGAAATCTTAGTCACTATCCATCCACAATAACTAGCATGCTCTACTAGCAATCATGAGACTACAAAAATAAATGGCCTACAAAATAACTTAGGTCTTTTGATATTGAGTGGGATAATTCATGTTTGAACATAAAATGGATCAATAAATGAGCATAAAAAAATCCATGAATTTACTTTAACTAACAGGCATAAAACACTAGATTTAAAATATATGTAAAAATTTGGTTTTCATAATTTTGTTGGGGGAAAACAACACTATCTAGAATCCTTATAGGGGAACAATAAGGATAATCCTTTTTTAATTAGTTTATATTTTGAAATTAGTTTTCAAAATCAAAAAAATTGTATAGGAACAATATAAACAAATTTTTGAGAAAGATGGATAAAAACTGGACATATAATTAGAATATATTAGAATAAGAAAAACCAAAAGTGTAAGGGGAAGTAAAAATGTATAATAATTAACAGAATAGGAAACCCATTTCAATAATACCATAATGTAAATATAAGGAATACATGAATGGGGGTATCTAAAACATCTCAATAGTTTACCCTCGTTTCACTTAGTTCTGAACTATTTTTTGGTGTGTGCATGTGATCCATATAAAATCACCAACTACCCACCCTATACCATTGGGACTGGTAGAACATCACAAAATTTAATTTCCCCAACCATGGGGGTTTTATTTATTTATATTGTTATTAAATAGTATCTATATCTCAACCATCAATATGGTTCCTAGTATCCGATAACCTTAGTAATGTAATGGTGAGGTGGTTAATAGACATATTACATCTCAACAATAACCATAAAATTCCATAATGTATTCCCAGACCACCCTCCAACACTATCATCGATTATGTAATTCACCACTCTAAACTAGTGTACATTCTTAGAGGTAGACACTACCAATGAAAACATTTAATAAATACCAAGAGCTCCTTCACAATTAAAAATCAAATATCACATTATTGTAGAAGCTTCATTAATTGAGGAAAAAGTACCTGGTTTTAGGAAAAAACAATCTTGTTTTCAATTTCTCAAACATTAAGTTAAAGAATGGTGATTTCCAAATCATTTTTCTAAGGTACCAATGGTCTGGTTCAGAAAGGTTTCAAAAAACAAAACGTAAAATCTTATTTTCAAAAAAAAATGGAAACAACATAAATATTTGAGAAGATCGAGGTTTTAAAAAAAAGAAATTAAATGCAAATCTCATATTTATACATACACACATCTATATTTATCCCCATGAGCATATATAAATTATCATATCACTCCATCATATATCTAGACATCCATAATAATTTTAAAATATAACGTTAGGGGATCACAATATTTTCTCAAACAAAGGAACCAAATCTATAATGAAATCCAAAATCCATTCAAAACACAATTCATGATACATCCCAACATTAAAAAAATCCAACACTTCTATGTAATATTTTTAATTCCCAAAATCCATTTGAATAGGGTATTGTATTTCTAGAAAACATTGAGAATTCATAAACAATATAAACATAGTAAAATAATATAAATAGTTATAAAATCCCATTTATAAAAAAAAATATAAAATCCATTTTAAAACATTAAAAAATCAAATAAATATAAGATCAAAATAAATATTGGTTCAAAAAATATTATAATTATATGAAATGTTTTTTAATGTAAATGGATGGATACACCTATCTTAATGGAGAGAAGACATGTTGAAACCTTTATATATTGGAAAAAAGTCCTTGTTGACAAAAATTACACCCTATCATCAAAATAAATAAGTATAATTATCCAAAAATTTAACTAGAGTTCATCCAAGAGAGACCCAGACTGTGGAAAAAATGTTAAAAAAGTGGGGAAGTTGATGAGATAATAAATGAAGGAAATATCCAATGAAAACTATTAATTATTAGAATAGGAGCACCAAAACATTGAGGATTAAAAAAGGAAGTGGAGTTTGGGGACCCCTTCATGTGTTGAGGTCGAGTGGTAGAGTGAGAAGGGTGAATGGGGTTTTTAGCAGATAGAAGAGTAAATCAATATATTAAGGATTCTAGAAAAGTAAAATAGTTAGGTTACATCACTTACCAATTAGTGTGAAAATTATGTTTCCCACTTCAGAATGTCGAGACAACCTCGCATGTCCTAGCCAATTGTCTAAAAAACTGTACATGAACCATGATTAATATATTTCAAAACCTTAGAATCCCTAATGTTCATTTTTCATGGTTCCCTTTTATTTTGTTCAAGTCATTTAAAATATCTCAGACAACCTATGAATCCCACCTAGTTACTCTAGAGAAAATAATGGTTTGCGATTAACCATGAGCTTCCCATGTGAGAAAAAACTATGTATGATTATAATGAACTAAAATTTATAGAAAGATCAGTTTTACATGTTGTTTCCCTTAAACCATCCACACTAATTTTTCACAGATCTAAATTAATTGATAAACTCCAAACATCAAAATATGATATTGAAATCATCTTAAAAATCATTAAAAATATCAAATAATAAGTAAAAACAAAAAATAAAAATAGAATTTAAAATTAGGGTTTTGAAAATTATCCCAACCATAAATAAATTCAACCCCCAAAAATTCATTGAGTCTATAATATGAATAAATTAAAACACTCCAACCCAAATAAATAACATCAGGAATAAACATAACCAAACAAAATCAAATTTAAACTAATGATTATGTTGTGAAAACTTATTCCCACAATTCAAACCCAAATTAATTAATAGATACTGCAAAATTCGTCCATAATGGGTCTCTCCAACATTAGAAACCATATATCATGATAATTAAACATTTCCAAAAAATCATAAGAGACCTTTCTAATAAAAAATGGATTACAACAAAGTAAACTCAATTAGAATACTAGATTTAATAGTTACTCATAAATTAAAAATACCCATTCCCCAAGAAATAAACTTATGATAATGAATTAACAAAAACAAAACACACATCATGAATAAAAAATTAATGGAGATAGTTAAAAATAGAAATCAAGGAATGAATGGAAGTAAATATTTGGAGGATAAGGAAAGAAATAGTGGAAAACATAAAAAAGGGTGCCTTAAAATTTGGGAAAAAATGAAACTAGGATTGTTAATTTTCCTAGACTACTTTTTCATTGGTTGAAGACCCACCACATTTAATTTTAAATTATTTCCAATCTAATAACATCTATGAGAAGAAATTCAAAAATTATTGAAAAACATATCTTTCCCAAACTGACCACACCAGATGACCATTAGAGAGTGGTCGTTATAAATAAAAATATAGTCTAATAAAAATGATTCCCCAAGAATCGGTTCCATTGGTTTACACTTGTTATAGGGCGATGACCCCACAACGACCCAAAATGATACTGGACTTCCAAATGTAATGGGTTGACTTATGAAAACCAACTCTGTTAAAAACATATCATTCACTAACTTTTGAAAAAATAATTACCCAAATTTAACAACATTATCATTGATAACTAGATGAAGTCTTTTAAAAAATATATGTCATTTCATTAATTATATTAACACCATATCCATGGAAAGTGGAATTAGATCCTGGATGTGGTTAACATACCCCTTACCCAATCATTGACCACACTAAATTCCCATGTGATATTTCTCCTTCTTCAGTTTATATTTCATAGGGAGGAACCATTAGAATGAAAATGTTCTTGAATATATCCCAATTCCTCACATCTTGTAATGAGGATAGAAAAACTATTACTCCGAAGTATAAAATTGGCCTCATGAATACTCTCGAGACATCTCACACCCTCAAGTCTTCTGAAGATTCAATATACTAGATGATCATCTCAATTTCATCTATACTTATTTTTTAATCTAAAATAACTTGATAACCATGTTAAATAGGAAATTGTTGAAAAAACTCTCCACAAATCGACTAGGAGCTAGGGTAGAATCTATTATTGGATGATACTTTTTAGAATCCCTTTGTTTTTTCTGGGCGAAATACACTAAATAACCTAAAAGACAAAAATGAAATTCAATATCCATCAAAATGTCAACCAAAGTGAAATAGGGATTAATAATAAACCCAAAATATAAAAATCATGAAATATAGAATAAAAAAAGTAATAAAATGTCTCCAATAAAAGTCTGTCACTCTCAACCCAAATTACGATCCATTCCACCATAAACCATAAAAAATATTATAAACTATTTTGATAAACATTCCAAATCAAAAAACCATATAAAAATCCAACTATCCACATAAAATTAATTTAAATAAATAGACTATATTCATTTAAAACCACTCACATCAAATAATATCAAACCAAAAAAATTAATTACACCAAAACCTCTAAAATGTGGGGCTAATGGAAATAAATGACTTTAAAACATGGTTTACTAGACAACGTGCTAAGAATTCACTAACTGTATGGATAATATTAAACAATGAACTTGGAATCTGTATGTTTTTTTATAATATTAAATCTCACTATGTGACACATGTTAACTCTTATTATCCTCCCCCAAATTCCACAAATACATCAAACCAAATAGAACTATAACGTCATAAACCCAAAATAAAAAATAAACACTCATAGCCCAATTTTTTATTCTATCTCAAGTATCAGGATAACTAAGAGTTAATGATTCATTTAATTTACCTATATCTTGAGTCTAATCAATCCTATTTCCAATATATCTAATATCCCAAATAATAAGGGTTTCTCTAATAGCATTTTTTCAGGATCCATCCCTTGTTATCCAAGAACTAAATAATCGTACTGGTCCTCATTGAGGTCCAAAGGGTGTCACTAATCCCCACATGTTGAAACAAAAACAATCTGAGCAACACAAGTTATATAGTTGGGGAAAATTTCAACAACTAAATATCTATATAAAAAATAACTCATGTTTAATGTATACTGAGAATACATAGATCTTTGAACATAACAATATAATTTCCACATAACCAAAATAATATTTAGTCACAAGATATTATGTAAAAAATAAAAATCTAAAATAAAACCAAAATAAACCACAATATCCATGTGAAATCAGAGTCACAATCTATCCACATTAACTAGAACTCTCTATGAGATAAAATGACACAAACCAAATCTTTATCTGGTAAAATTTCCCAGGTCCACTAAAAATGAATACTATAATTATTTCAATAGAATACAACTGCTTAGTAGGATCAAAATAAATAATCATTTCATTTACATTTCTAAAAATGACACAAACACTATTTTTAAAGTATTGGCAGAATGTAGGATTTTATCATTCTAAATAAAAATCCAACCTCTTTTAAAAAAACATCTTAGGGAAAAAATATGTAATTTTTCCCAAAAATGGTTCTCTTTCCAAACGTGATTTGAAAACTGATCCAAATGGACTGAACACAACCCATGTTAATTAATTGGAAAGAGAGATAAAAAAATTAACATATAATTATAATATATTTGGATATGAGAAACCAAAGGAGCATGTGGTAGAAAATTGTATAAAAATGAACACAATAGGAAACCCAATGAAAAAACCATAATGGTTACACAAAATATACATTCATGGGAATATCATAAATATTTTTATATTTTACTATAGATATACTCTGTTTGTAACCATGTGTCAGAATATTGATTTGGTTCATACTGATTCATCAAGTGGTTTCCCTATACTACCTTGACTGGTGGAACTATCAACCATGTCCTTTTGCCTAACAATTTGGATATAGTCTATTGAATCAAGACTAAATATTAAGTATCTTTCAAAAATATAAATGATTCCTATGATTCAATGTATATATTAAAGAAATTGGGTGGTGGTAAATGTATATATAACATCTCAACCATAACCAACATGTGACAACATTCATGTGAATCCCATACTTTAACACTGAAATCGCCTATGCAAATACCCCCCAAAACATGAGGACTTTTTTGGGGGTGTACAAATTATAAGAAAACATTTTAAATGTATCAACCAGGCCCTCGCATTTAAAAATCCAAAAATATCTTTCTATGAAAATCATTTTTTTCATCAAGATCCAATCTTAGGTAAGGAAAACATAAACGATGTTTTCAGATTCCCTAACGAGATCTAAAAAATGGTAAGAAGGGAATTGTTTTTCCCTAGGAACCAAATATTACATTTAAATGGTAAAAAATTAAATAGAAAACCATACTTTGAATTTTTTTTGAAATGATAAAACCATTTTAAAATATTGGGGTTTTTCAAAAATGATATTCTATAGATATCCCATTTATATGCACACAAACATCTACATGTTCACACCATGGACATATGGAAATTCACATATCACATGGTCTTATATATGGAAATATATAAGAATGGCGAAGGCTCAATTTATAGGAGAACATGAGTTTCATAATTGAAGACAGAAATTTCATTATGGAAATCTAAAATACATCGAAATCATAAATCATTTTGCAACAAAAATTTACAAAACAACAATAATGTTTTTCAATAATTAAAACAGCTAAAATCCCTTTCAAAAATAACATTTCATTTCAAAAAACATCTAGTATAAAAGAACCATAATCATTTATAAAAACAATATAATTAATTATAAAATCCAATTTACAATCAAACAACCTCTAAAAAATCATAATTTAATCAATTTCTAAATCAAGAAACATGAGGATCAAAAAAATTATCTATTTAGACATAATCAAGCATCGCATGACTTGTTTCAGAAAATAAATGGACAGAATGACCTACCATAATATTGTTTTAATGTGATGAAACATTCAAAAATATGAAAATCATGGCTGATGAGACAATCCCACATCCTAACATCAAAATAAAAAACTAACGTTAGCCATAACTAACACTAAAATTAATCCAATAGTTACCCAATAAATAGATAGATTTGGAATAAATAGGGGAATATGAGAAGATAAAAAATATGGCCAAATTAAAAGGAAACAAAACCAAGACTAAAATTTGATCTTCAAACAATGTAAGAGATTTAAGAAAAGATGGGTTTAAGGACAACTTCATGCACCATGGATAAATGGTTGAGGGAGAATGTCGAATAAGGTTTTATTTTTCAAACGATATAATATGAATCTAATATTTTATTGATTTTAGTCAAGATACATAGTTATGTCGCATGGTTTTATAAATTTTGTGCCCTCCATTGAAAGGAATATTAAACCTTGCATAGTATGGCCATATGGTTTGGACACTATGTGGAAACCATGAAAACTATGTCTGTCAAAAATATAGATAATATCACATGATTGTTATTGGAGTTGGTACCCTAGATCCAGGTACATTATACATGCTATTTCATTAATATTAAATAGAATGAATATTATTATCATATCACCTATATGTTGTTCTTATATATGACATTGATATGACAACATCATATAGTATCTACGTCTTTGATAAGGTCATAGTAATTCACCCCTATGATGAAAACATTGAAATTATATGATGATATTTATAAATATAGTTCTACAATTAGATAACATACTATAGTATAATGACTGTTAAGTATGAGTAATCATAATATGATGAGTATTTTCTCATGAATTTTCACATAGTAATCTACAATATGAGAGACATTGAGAATAGATCTTCTGGTAGGAATTCTACATGTTTGGGTGTCATCAGATATTCCTGTCTACAAGCATGTTTAATGGTTCTTAGAGATTAGTATTATTATTAATGCATGTCATTACTCGGGAAAATAAATTCACTTAAAAATCCCTCAATATATATATTAGAAAGATGTATGGTATGTATGGTGTGTCACAAATTACATGTTAATAATGGATTATATGATTAAGCATTTTTCCATTCCACCTTTATTGAAGGTGATATCTTAGTTAATAGATTTAAATCTAATTTCCATGTTAATTCCATTGTCATGATTCAATGATGTTTATTTCAGATAGTCCATGAAATATTTATCCATCATATAAGTTGATGAAAAAAAATTCATCCTTCTTGAGGATATATTGAGAGAAGGTGATAATATTACGTAGTATTAATTCATATTTTGTTGTCAACATTTAAACATTGAGTTCTTTATCATGGGTACCTCGTCCCATTTATAATATTAATATTGGAAAATGGGAAATCATACCTAAATCCAATAATAATTAATCATTGAGGGAAACAAACAAATTATTTTCATTGATATTTATTAAATTATCCATTAATATAATTATTAGAATAAATATTTTTCTCATGATTGATGAATAATTTTATTCAAATTATGTTTATCTCAAATATTCACAAGGTAATAAATAGATATTTATTATTTAATAAAAAAATTATTTAGTTATGTTGATATATGATAAATATTTTTTTGTTCAATTATAGATAAAATATCTATTTTATTAAATATTCACAAATTTTTTTTTTGATGGTTTGTGAATAAAATATTCATTTTTTTATGAATAAAATCATTTACATTAATGTTAAATAAATTTCTAAGAATCTGAGTATTCAAAAATTTCATCTGGTGATGAATATTAATTTACAAGATGGTAGAATAATATTTATAATTTCAATTGTTAGCACACACTATGAAATATTATTATTATTATCATTAATAATTAATTTTATGATGTTTTTCAAGGATTATAATATTATTTAACATGTAGTACCCAATTAAGAAAATTTAAATCCAAAACCAATATCTATAAATAAAATTTTATGCCTTTATAGAGGGTTAATAAATAATTGAGAATCATTGTGCACAACAGACATCTCTCTGAAATTCTTCCTCTCATATTTTCAAGAATAATAAGAACTCGTTCAAACATTAAGGATCATTATGAAATAAATAAAAAGGTAATATTGATTGATCTTTGTTATAGAACTTGGAATTTAGTCGACATCCCTTATAGATCAATGAATATTGTTTGGATCACCACTAGGGGGATTCAACTCGTGTATCCATATAGTGTAAAGAAGGTAATCCCATAAGAGTTTTCCGAAAGATCAATATAAAAATAAAAAAATTCCTTATAAGATATAGCTTTTCCATTTTAGTCATTAATAAATTAAATATAATTTTAACATCGATAGATCCTCTATTGGGTTACAATAAACTCTATATTAAAATAAATTTTAACATATTTATTATAAATGGTAATTCCACTGCGCCTCTAACCTTTAATGCTTATCATAGTGGCCATGATTAAAATTTATACTTATTCATTTGATTATATATATATGAATTAGTGGTTAGAATTTTCATTAAAATATTATTTAATATTTAATATGATTTTAATTAACATGTTACATTCATTTAATTTCTCATCATTCATCATTTCATTATTTTAGTGGTTTAAGAATAAATCAAGAATGACTGAAGATTTAATCAAGAAATGCCAATAGTTTTGGCCAATAAGACTCTGTTACAAGGAATGCAACCATATTTCACATATTGTACCCAAATTCACTACATTTAGGCATGTTGGGGATATAAGAAATTAAAAATTATAACTACACATGGTGAATTTATTTCACACTTCAAGTAGAGTATGTATAATTTTCACAAGGATTTTTTGGTAACACATCTTGTAACTGCCATACGAATCTTGTAGTCTAAATAGTTTAAAGGTAAAATATTTCCATCATGTGTGGTCATAAACAAAATAAAAAACCAATTAAGAAATATATCCTTTAATAATAATGACCCACATAGTGTGTCGTTGTAATGTACATACAATGTGGTTCCTTACTTATGACATTTGAAATACACACTGAGATATTCTAGGGGTCAATTGGACATACAGTTAGTGGAACACATTATGTGTAGATGGTTTAATTTTCATATGGTTCCACAACTAAAGAGAAATTTGAGTCCTTCAGCGGGTCAATAGGACACATGTGAATAGTGATACATGCCATTTTTTTGGATTTTACATGCCGTGTTGTCCATTCTAGGAACATGCTAAATACACAAGTGCATAATATAATTACACATAAATCGAGATACATGGAATTTAGCTCGTAAGTACATGCTCTGTTGTCTCGTAATAATATAATGAATTAAATTGCATTATATTTATCATTTCATCATTAAAACATTATTATATTAACTAAAACCTATTCTATTAGAAAATATGATATTTTTTTGGAATTAATTATTAAATGATCAAATATTTTATTTTAATTATCATTTTGTTGCTGGTTCTAAAATTTATTTCATATAAATTATCTATTCATATATATCACCAAGATAATTATGATGGCCATTATGTTAAAAGTAAAATAAAACATTAATTAATAATAAATTAATTTAAGCATGTTTATCTTAACAATTAAATTTTAATAAAAATAAATCATAACTGGTTTTACTTTTGTGTATTCATTCCATGTGCATTAAAATTAATGATATTATCTAATACCAATGTCTGTATTGGTGTTGATTAATTTAATTTGTTTCATGATTATGAAATTATAATTTAATTAATTAAAAAATGATGGCATGTGAGTCATCCATCCTTCGATTATTATATAGGACTGTCATGTAAAAGAATATTTCTTTAATTTCCCTTAACAAATCCTTTCTTTTCCCTCCTTATATTGTTAAAAGTAAATTAATTTAATAAATGAAGTATCATAAGAAGTGTGGATACTGTTATATATGGATTTGAGATGATGAAATCCTAGATGACATACATCTGGACTAGTGTAATGACGAAGCTAATGCCATGATCGGAAAAAGGATTTATTCCCCTAGGTTATATGATGATTTGTAGTCTTCTTAATAATCCAACAATTAGATAAGATAATGATAGGTTAATTCATTTATATATGTATATTAATTATTTAATTTTGGGTTATATGACCATGATAAAATAAATAAATGAATTAATTTGAAGGGATTTTTTTTTAAAAATATATTATACCCAAAAAGTATCCAACAAAGTTAATTAAAATTTTTAAATACAATTATTATTAAAAATTCATTTATTGGATAATACAATATAAAAATTATGTATAAAATTTCTAAATCCATAAAATATTTATAAATTTAGAGAGGTCTTCAATTTTATTATTGTGAATGAAATATGTAGATCAATGTGTTTGACCAAACATCTTTGGAGGAATTACTATTACCATGGAGTTCTTATAAATGTAATGGGTTAACATAAAAATCTAACATCAAGAGATATATATCTTGCTAGGGTTGATTTAACTTCGATGAATGTTTTGAGGAAGTCCATTTTAGGATTTCAGGATTGAGGAGTCCCCTCAATTGATTAAGGATTATCATGACCATAGTTAGAAAACACCTTCCAACCTAAATAAAAAATAATAATGATAAACCCTCCTTGGGGTTATGAGAATGGCCATATGGGTCCTTTACACTATAATTTCAATGAAATTAAACATTATGATTTCATTGGTGAGGATTGTTGAGTCTTGATTACATAATTAGTGAATATATAAAATTAATATTATTATTTCTCACATAATTTGTATTCAAGTAAAAGGGTTAATCCTCCGCATTAATTCTTGTAGAAAATGGAATGAAATCCCACGAATATAGTGATATCATACCTAAAATAATGGTATTTCCATATAATTTTTTATTTTTTTATATCCTACAATTTTTTATGTGATGATTTATTATCTTAATGTTTATATTATGTATTGGAATCCCTTACACATGTTTTCCACCCCAACATGTGAGATGTAGAGAAAAGATTTCCTACCATAGGTATGTTAAGGATGTTTCTTTTGTTGTCGTATAATATTATCAAATATATCAAGAAACATGATGGTAAAACATAAATACATGGATGTCTATACAAAAATATCTCATCTTCATTCTCATTATAAAGATAATGGCAAACTAAAAAATTAACTTCTTTATAGAGTTTAATTTGTTTAAACTAGAAGAATTTAATATGTCTATAAATCATGCTTTCATGATGTTGCAATATATTGAATAGTTTCCAAAATTTAGATTCCACATTGATAAGAAATTATTCATCATCTTATCTTATTATCCTTATCATCAAGTTTATTATTATTTTTCAATTCCTGGATAATCGACAAGGATAAATCACACGGGAAAATTTTTATTCATTCTTCAGCAAGATGGAAAAAATTTGTTGTAAAATATTTCTCCACCCCTTATAGTTAGATGTTTGAATGACTCGGATAAATATAACATGTCTAATCTAAAGACAAATTATCTGTTTTGACATCCATTAAATAGAAGAAAAATTTATAAGGAGAATAATTAATAGAAGGTTTTTTTTCATCTTATGTGGAATGAATAGACAATGGAATAGAAATTGCAATGAATTGAAGGTGAATGTTGTTTCATACATTTAAAGTATTTTTCCTATGTTTATATTTAATTATTTTTTTTAAATAAAATATTATTACTATATTTATGTACTTACAAATAAGAAATTTATAAAATTAGAAATGTTATAAAGTGAACTCAAAGGGATAAAGAAAATGTGATTTTTATTTTATCCATGGGGAGATCACTATTTATCACTTAAATATTGGATTGATTCTTGTTTATAATAATTATGACCAAAAAATTTACCCCATATTTTTTCTTGCCACAATGATTCATTATTTCATTTTTAGAATAATTATTTTTATTGTATTTAAATACTAAACAAATGGATCTGTAACTCTTCAATCACAAATATCTGTTTCAATAAATACTTAATATAAAATATATTAATCTTACCATATTATGGAAAAATAATTATTTTTCTAATAAAAATGAATGTATATGACCTGTTTATGCCCATAATAGTTCATTAGTCTCAATTTATCTAATATACTAGATATAAAAACAATGTACTAATCATGTTTTAGATATACAATACTTTATAAATAAAGTTACATCACAAATATTTATAGGAATACAAATAACATAATATACATCCTGATATTTGATTATGTTATTTTAGATATTATCAGTGATGTAAATGATTGCACTTAATAAGGAATGGGGAATATTCAGGATAGTTTGATGGAAAAAAATATTATCCAAGTAATAACTGATCTTATATTCAGAGTAAATGTTATCAATAATTCCCATTTAAATATGTACATAAATTTCATTACTGTAGTAAAAGGAGGATCAATGAGGATTCTTATATATATTAAAAATCTTCTATAATTCCTTAAAAGATATATTTTTGAAAATACAAATGAAAAAACTAACTATATTCGAACTATATTTCCTAATTAATATCATATAAATTATGATATGATAAGAATCTATTAGAACACTACCATAAGTGTTTATTGAATATTGTTTTTTTAAAAAGACCTTAGATACAACTGAATATAAATACACTAATCTTCATCTAGGAAAATGATTCTATATCCACTAAGGATATTAAAGTAAGATAGTGGGAGTTTACTTATATTATATTAGTTAAGGCTCTAGATGAACTTGGGATTTTATTTGATACTGGACTCTACTAATCTTAGTGGGTGGAGTTATTCTAGAGGCACATATTTCATAGGAATGTACAAAAAAACTGTATATTATGTTCTCTACAGTGGATTACTAATATGTTATTATTTTAGAATAAATATTTTTATATAGAGGTAGTAATTGATAGTAGGCTAATGATGACATTTATAAACTCTAGTAATGAATTACATGTATCAATATTCAAGAATTTATATTTTTTTTCAAAGACTCGATATCGGTGGTGAGTAATCAATAAAAACTACACAGGGATTTTATATGATGGTACCAATAAAGAATGATTGATTATTAATTTTTTTTGACTATGAATAAACATATTCACCGATCATCATGACTTGAATCATTTTTGAATTACAATTTTCAAATCATTTTTATATGATAACGATATTAGACTATTCATAATTATACCCACCTCATTTAGTAGAGTCTATTTAGATGATGTCCATATAACATGACAAAAAGGGAATCCAATGGTATATGTCAACTAGGTATAACTAAAGTTTTGGTGTCATGAATAAATGCCAACCTGATAATAAAATTATATGAATTAATTTTTGAATAAATCATGCATAGTTATCATAGAATATTCATTAAGAAATTAATGAGTGACATATATCTTGAACTAGTTTGTTGGAGTGATATTGGTTTTCAAGATAGATTTTAAAATAACATATGGGATGAAAATGTTAAGTATTACCCTCTTATAATGACTATGGAATGTAATTTCCTTATGTTTTTTTTCTAAAGTATCAGTTGTATTTTGAGGAAAAATATCTATAAAATGGGTGTCAGAGTTTTATAAATCTAATGATAGTATATATTTTAATATTGTATTAAAAAATATAATTTGAAAATATTGATCTCTACTTTTTATTTGGAATATATTCATTTCAATAGAAAATTCAAGGGCATTGGAAGAGATTCATGATATTAAAATAATTTCATGAGATTAATTATTAGTAATTAATATCTTGTTATATGATATGTTATAACAATTTATTTGACTAATTAAAAAATCATAATATATGAATATCAAATAGATCTAATATAATTAATATACTTAAAGTCATAACTATCTGGATTTACTTGGAGTATTATAATTGAAAATGTTTATAGTGTATGGAGAAGTGGGAATACTAGTGATCAAGGGGATTGAAAACCTATATTTATTTCATTAAATTTTATCTAGTATCATTAATATAGACATTATAATATGCATCAAAAACATATTATATCTAGTTGTTTCCTTATATTAAATATCCATGTTCATTTCAACTTCTAAAACATCTTAAGAACTGGTTTATTAAAATCCTATTCAAATTTTGTATTATACGAAAACAAATAGATTTACCATTAATTATATAAATATTTTTCTATAGATTTTGATAGGATTTTAGGATTCTGGCAATGAAACAAGATAATAATTATTAGTGATATAAGTACTTTTTGGGTTTTATCAAGAAAGTAATGTCATTATGAATCGATTCCCCACACATACATGTGGATTGAACAAAACTAAGAATGAAAGAATTGTAGGATTACTAGTTGTATACATACCTAGCAGAATCATGTTTTACATGTGAGAACTAACTGTCATTAGTATTTTTCTCTTTTGCAAGTGGGTGTTTTTTAGAGTTAGTTTCAAATAAATAATTACTTTATACTTTAGTTTACATGAATATTCAATGGAAATAATATTAATATATTATAAAATATTTATTTTTCTTATATATAACATTTATGTGATAATATCCTAGAGTTACTATCACATTGATTAGTTCATATTATTTCCCCTCTATGATGATAACCATTAAATGTTGGGATGATATTAATAAATATACAAATGTGGTTAGACAACATATTATAATAGCACACATATTACATTGAATATCATGTGTGTGTAGTCGTAAGTGAATGAGTATTCCTCTAATGATGTTCACCCTTGGAAATATTATTTATAAGAGATTATGATAACAGAACAGCTAGCAAGAATTCCTTATGTTTTGGTTTCATCAAATTTTCTTATATATGATCATATATAGTAATCCATAGACATTAATATTATAATTAATATATGTAATTAATAAAATACATAGATTAAATAAAAAATAATCACTCTATATATTAGAAGGATGTAGAGTAATTTGGGTGTATCATGAATGACATTTTATAAATGGATAATTTGATTCAGGATTTGTTCCATCCATATGTATAGATGTTGTCATCTTATCACATTGATTGAAATTTAAATATCACATAAATTACATGGAATTGGTGAAATAATTTATATATAAATTATTTAATGAAATACATATCATGTATATTTTTTGATGAATCATATGAGCAATGTTCATGAGGATATATGGAGAAAAATGGATTATATTACATGTTGATCGTTCATATGTGGTTTGTGACATTGTGAATATAAGATATGTCTTACTATTAAAAACTCCATTATCCTTAATATATCTCAACCATCACCAATGATACCACTCCGTCCTTACACCATCCTAACAATGGTATGCAACCTTGGCTAGTAATAAATAATTTTATATAATGACCCATGTGTCTGGCCTCCAGTAGGCCCATGGTTGGTGACCATCACCGAAGACATAAAAATATCAATATGTGAGGCATTAGCAACTATAATATATTTAGGATCATGATATAGGATATCAGTGATAAATTATCATTATGAAATAAAATACATTGAGACCAAAACCATTCCCAAGGAATGTATAAAAAAACCAGTATTGATAAAACATTTCAAAGTAAATACCCAAATTCTAAAGAAAATAACGGAGTACATGAATATTCCAAGGGTCTAATCTTGTAATGACCAGTGAAGTTCATGCATTACATCAAGAATCTTGTGAATATGTTTTATATATACAGGATTTCGATACAATTATACAAAATTGGAAACCAAAGTCTCTTGTGAAAATGTTACAATATCATACTAATACACAAATATGTAAATAGAATAAAAAAAGTACCTGAATAGGTAATCTCACCATACCCATCCTCAACATGGAACACTAACTAAATAGAACATCTAAGTACACCAACATAATATGAAAAAATATCAATGAATGGTACCATGTACTAATTTCCCATTGATTAGCTAGTCTCACACCCCAATAACATACATATTGGAACTCCCACCTCTTTCTCATAACATCATGTCACATCACACCTCACCCCTAGACACTTGTACTATCACCATAAAAACCGTAAATAGAATAATATGGTATCACGAATAAGATTTAAATCATCCTCATGACCTAATACAATAATGCACCAACCCCACTATATTCATCTAATCATCTAATAGGAAAACACATCGTTAACAACATCACACCTCACCCTAAGACACATAGGCCATCACATCACAATATATCTCAGTAGAGCACATTTGACTTCTAGGAATCACATCCCAAGAATTTCATAATCACCTCGAAGAGGGAAGAGGGAAGACTAGGTGACCGACTATCCATCTTCACCATCACGATATTGGAAAAAACACCCCTGTTACTATTGGTTGTTAATTCTATATTATCGATATGGGTGGGGAATGTATAGAAATTCGAAAGGAATTAAATTATATATATATATAATATAGAACATAATCATGACCTATTGTTTTATAAAAATAATACCATCCTAACTCAAGACATCATGGCATCAATTTTAAATTTCTATAAATTTTTTCTTCCAACACTAAATTAATAACACCACATAACTAAACAAAATCTACATTTCATGATTCATTTTTATTCATATCTTAATTTTTTCCCAATTATACATTACCAGTTCTATTCATATAATCATCTAGTTCATTCTCTTATTTCTATCTAATATGTATAATGATTTACTCATGATATTTCACATTTATCATAAACCATATTTAATCACATAGCCCATTATTATTCATTTTTAATAGTTTTCATCACAATCGATTTTGGTTTCAGCATTATCCATTATTTAGTTTCATTAATAAATAGAAAACAGGTAAAATAAAGCACATCAAATGAAATAATTTCCAATATTTGTCATTCCAATAAGAACACACATCCACTATCACAACCATATCCACCTCTTCATCACAACATCTTCATTACAACCACTTTCCCTCATAACCACCACATAGCACATCCAAAAAACACAAAACACATTCACACATCACAACACATTCGACAAAACATCACATATATATTTTTATATTTTTAACATGATTTTCACCAATTAAACATCACCTTTAAGGGTATTATTTTACAATATGTGTTTTATATAAGAAATTATATCACAAACTAGATATAGGTGGTTATCCAATTATCTTTAGGATGTTATCAAAACATAATCAAAATAGAGGCTCTATAACACCATAACTACTTCAGGAATGAAGTCTCCAAACAACAATGATATTAAATGAAAAAAAAAACGTATAGAAAAATTTAATATCACAATATCACAATGTAATACAATCATAAAAAAAATCTATTTGACTTCAATTTAAAGTGAAATGGGTATTTATCTTTATTGGATGCATATATGACATCACAAAGACAAAATTATTATTACCCATCCCTCATGATACTCAATGTACATAAATACAGGATCCACTACATAGAAGAATAGTGATTCACATGATGTATCTCACAAAAATATGTGATGAAAACCAAGGATTGAATCACAAATGGAATAACTTTATTTAACCCTTTTAGTAGGGTACTATGACTCCAAGGGGAATGGATTAGGAACCATCCATCTTGAGGAAAATAATGAAGAATGTAAACAATAAATTATTTTTGTTTTATTATTAATAGATATTAAATGAATTTTATTTTATATCATATATGTTATTTTAATTAACCATTAATTTGGGTCTCATTAAATAAACATTGATGATACATTTAAATACTGTGTAATTTTACAACACAGACGAGATAAATATCATATTTTGAAAAATCTCTTAATTCCATTAAGAAAATAATAAAACCATCTTACATAAAATGGAATGTTAAAATAGAAAAATTGAAAATAATGAAAAACTAGGACATTTTACTTCTAAAATTTACTGCGAGCATCTTCCACAAGAATTTAACAATATAATATTCCACTATCATATACCTTTGGGATCTTCCCTTTGGATATACTGCAATACTAAGGCTGATACTATCAAAATCTATAATTAGGATCTATGTTTAGGGTTTACCACCAAGATCCACCTTTGGGGTATACTTCTAGACAATCCTAATTATGAAAATTTCTACAATCAGGATATACTATTTGGATCTACCAACATATTTTGTCAACAGGTGCCATAATCAACCATGATGATATACTTTCATGTTTTATTTCTATAATATTCCATTATAATCTATCTTCAGGATCTACCCTAATTATATACTAGTTGAATAAGTTTTCTTCCCACTAAATATACCATTAGGATCTTCCATTAGGATCTACCATCATGGTCTAATTTTAGGATATACCACTAGACAAAGCCTTCTACCACCAGAATCATACTTTTGGGTCAATTGTCATGATCTACCATCAGGATCTATCAACATGATCTACCATCAATATATGTCATAAGGATCTACCATCATCCTCTAAAATATGTCTTCTTCCTACTAGACACCTCAATTATCCTTAGGACATCCTTTAAGAACCTATACCACCATATTTCACTCAATGTAACAAGATGAACATTCTGGTCCACTAAACATAATCTCATAATGTTTAATAAATAACAATACTAATCCTTAATTCACATTACCATGATGATCATTCTCCTGAGTTTTCATCCTTTTAACTTTTAACTAGGAAATTTATTGATCAATGACATATTTAACCACAAGTGAAACATCTTCTTGTTTGTTTATAAATATTCCCCAAGTAAATCATATGAAAATAATGACATTTAGGTTGTTAAATATTTTTTATCCCTAAGGATGTTATTTCATGAAACTCCTTGAAATCCAATCATTATCTTTTTTAGTGAGTCAAGAAACTCAACCATGTTAATATTGTTAATCATATAAAGAGATATATTATCATTCTTAAAATAAAATTTTTATCCAAAATTCCATTTCAAATGGGGTTTGAAGTGGAAGAACAATCAATTTACCATAACATTGAGTGCTAAAAAGGTTCTTACAAGTTACATCCATTTATTGAAACTAACAATTATTATGTGATAAACAATGATCAAAGTGGGAAACAATATTCTCCTAAAATTATTTACATGATGTCTAAATATTGAATCATTTAATTCAATATATAAAATCATAGGTTCTTCCTTGGACATCCAGGGTCATTATATTTTCAATTCCTTAAAAATTGTTCATAAAGATAATGCGATTTAACATAATCATATCCCCCAATAGATTCAAACTAGGTGAACACTTAGGAAATGGTTATTTTGATCTAGAATGATGGATAATATATATTCGACCAACTCTTTTTTGGGTTATTACAAATAGATGCATATATTCCAAAAAATAGTCCACTTATAGTGTTCAAAGAAGGATGTATAACTAGAAAAACCATACAATCTAAAAAATTGAAAGATTATCATATACTTAGAATTATCCTTATTTTTTTTCATAATGTTATGTTCCATAATCTATGGTTTCCTAAATTTATCTCCCATGGTTTCTACTAATCATAATTTGATACCAATAGTATCAACGGAACACCAGTAGACCAAATCCAATTTTTTTAATATGATAGAACTAGTTATAAGAAATCAAATCCAAAAGGACTAAATAGTTCAATTGTCTTGGTAAACTAGATACATATATTATTATAATATTACACTTTAAATATAAAAATAAATAACAATATACATTATTAAAACTTTAGTATAACCCATAAAATTCTTGTTCGTATCATAAAGAGAGGAAAAAAAATAAAGGGTTAGATATGATGCTCAGTAAGGGTTACATACAATTGATTCCACAAAAATAAATAAATAATAAATAACATGGAAATGTGGATAATCTAAAAATGTGAAATTAAATAAAGAACATTATTTCAAAGAGAATCCATGATTAATATCAGCATATAAAACACACGTACAATGAAAACTAAATTCTTAATAGAGGAAACACATAATTATTGAAATTCAAGAGGAATTAATCTTAGACAAGAAATATTTAATCATACCATTAATGATTTTCAAAGAATACATTATCATTCCATAAAGTCCTCTCAACCATGACAATATCATTGTATAGGAAGGAATACAACAAATACTATAATATTATTAAATGATCTTACGGACATACACTATACATCATGCTAATAAGTTTTGTCTCATGATACCCTATCAATGCATTTAAGATCTATCCCTAACTATTCCCCACTCATCACATGTGCATCTTAGGAATTCCTTATATCATTATAGATCAAAACTATTCATTATAAAAATACATTCTAAATCCACAATTATCCATATTTAATTATGAATATATAAAATCAATACTTCATCACAATAAAATACACAAATAACTAATAAATAAGACATCATTAGATCATATTCCTATCATCATATATGGGTGTTTTCATAGTTCAAATTTCCATTAAATTTTTTTTGGAACATTTATTGATGAAAAATACCCTTATCACATTAAAATGGATTATTAAAATATAAAATTTCATAAATATTTAGGAAAAAATTATTATATAAAATATCCTTCAATAAATGAAAATAATGATAAAAAAAATTGAGAAGTCATAATATTAGGAATTTCTATTCATGCATGTATGTTAAAACAAATAAAAATTAAAAATTTTGGTAAAAATTCAAAACTACCTCCATTGAAAATTTAAAAGTAGATCTGTTTTAATAAAATTTTAAAAAATTGAATCCATGTAATAAATTTCATTAAACAACCATATGATAATATTAAAGGAATTATTGATAAAAATTTTAGAATACATGGATAAAGAATAAAATTTTATTTCAAACAAATATAGAAATAAATTCAGATTTTATTAAATTTATTATTTTTGTCTCCTGAGTTTCTAAATAGAGGAAAATGAAATGAAAATTATTAATCTCTATATATAATAATTGGTGATGATAATTCATTATATTGTTTAGATATATATCCTAAAATATATTTTTTTGAAACCTAATTATAAACAATACTTTTAATATTGATATTGTAAAAAATTCCCTTAAAGTGATAATAACCATTAATAGAGAATTACTCTATGATGTAATTATGTATAAAAAATTTAAATCCATCCAATACATGTTCTAATAAAATATGGAGTAATTAAAGGTTACTTCTTCCATAATCATGGAATAAAATAATCATTAACGAAGTGATATACACTAATGAATGGAAATTGAGTTATTAATATTTTACCAGATGCTTCCACTTACATGAAAATTATTTAACCTCCTATTTAATAAATTTAAATTTATCATAATTCCATACAATAACAATATAAATACATATAACATAATATATAATCTACTTTTAACATTTCAATACCCATTTAATAATAATTATTTATGAAAATAATATTTTTAGAGTGTTAATTATCCCATATTCATTTATGTGTCTGTATTGTAGTTTTGGTCCTTGATCCATACTTATAGAATCATGACTTAAACACCACTAAAATGGTTCCCCAATATGGTTATCCCCTAAACCACAAGCACACCTACCCATATACTAGTGGTTTTCGACTACCCGTACAGGTCTATAGGTGGTATATTTGGGAGGCTATACAACCCATATACCTAGTAAAATTAAGTATAATAAAAAATAAATAAATTAATTTCAAATAAATAATAAATGAAACTCAATAAAAAATGAACATGCATGTACATTCTCTAACATAAATACAAGATGGTATACACAATACATGGTGGTACTAAAAATTGAAGTAAATGAATAAAATACATAGCAGTTATCTCCTATACAATCCTGAGCAATTTCTTAGTCATATATTCAATACTATATTCTAGCCTAAAATGATAATAGTTTGAAAGAACAATATATTTTCTAACCTCTAAATTGGATAACGTCTCTTTAGTTTCCAAAAGGATACCTGAAAAGAGTTTCAGATAATCTCTGTAGGATAAAACTAATGGTATCTCATTGCACAGAATGGTGAATTCAGTGGCAGGTTTTTAGCGGCAGTTTAGTAAACTACCATAAATTTTTTATTAAAAATAATTTCATAGTAGTTAATAAAAATATTCTGCTAAATAGTTAACTATTTTCACATACCCAACACATTCCCTCTCCCCCAACATCTATGAAGCCCCCCAACCCCCTGACATGCACCCCACTGACCCCCCAAAGCCCTTGGCTCATCTCAGCCTATCACCACCCATTGCCTCCCATCCTCGTCACTCATTGGCACTCACCGCATCTCGCCTCTCCGCCCCTCACAACGCCTCACCTCATTGTCCCTCACCTTTCCACCCATCTCCACCCATAGTATGCTTGAATTTACAACATGATTCTATGTTTTATGGCCTGATATGAGCATGAAATGTTACATTTACATGATTCTGGGTTTATATGGACTTATATGATTCTGTGTTTTATGATTTTGTGTTTACCACTATTTAAACTATAAAATTCTATGTTGTAGTGGTTTCATATCATGTATATCTTGGGTTTTCATTCTTTATATTCTTAAATATGTTAAATAATTTGAATTTGATCAAGTTAAATTAATGAAAGTGTGTGCATTAAAAATTATTAAGAGTGATATTATATTTAAATTTTTGTGATATAGTGTGGCATTTTGTAATGTGTGATGATATTATTATGTTTTGTTTTTTGATAAGATAATAAGCTAATAAAACACAGTTATGTGAAAGATAATTGAGGTATATAAAGGATAATAATTAAAATATTAATTTATAATATTTTTATAGTTAATTTTTCGATGATTCATATGTATAGGGGAATAATTTTTGGAAGTGTATATAAGATTTCGAATTATCAAAATATATATTTAAAACTTATCTTAATTTCCTACATGTAATATCTTGAGGCTAGTATAACTGAACTGTAATCGATCGGAAACTCAACGATGCATCTTCAACCCCTACCAATATCCCAATGGATGCGGACTAGTGTTAAGGAATTATGAACATAATTGGGGTGACAATCCATTTGATATCACATGTATATAAGATAAATAACTATAAAAAAAATAGTAAAAAACAAAATCCAAATGTTTATATGGAACTAAAATAAAAAACTCTCCATAACAGTAATATGTTAAATGTTACCTCAAAATGTGACACAATCTAAACCATACATATAAATATTAGATTTATTTTAGTAAGAAAAATATACATGGTACAGTAAAAAATAAACATGAAGTAATGTAAGAAACACAATCACCAATATGTCCTTAACCCATCCATGGGACCATTGAAATAATCATGATATGATTCTTGATCTCCAATCCCTATAACTAGGACATTTCCCTGGTTTGTATCTCAAAAAATAATTTGTTCTTGTCCATTGGGGTGTGCATGTAGGGTGTATGTTTTATATGAGATTTTAATAACTATTAATTCCTAAATATGAAATTATGTTTCTTTAATTTTATGGTTTTTTTATTTTCATTCCTTGGTGGACGTTGAGAAAAGGTTACCTTATAAAATTATATTTGGTCCTTATGATTAACCTAGGAGTGACCTGATTCATTTATGTATGAGGTGTATGGTTCCTAGTAAGAACATTGATGCATTTTAGTGGTTTTAAACATATATTTTTCATCAAGATTTATTAAATTGAATGTTTTTTCTATCAATACATGTTTGGAAGGTTATTAAACACTAAGCGATGCTTACATATACATATATCATTATACCACTAAAGATGTTAAAGAAAGATAAGTGGAAATAATTTGATTATTTTAATCCCACACCCTACATGTGAACTTTACATGTTTGTGTAAAAATTATATATCATTATTTATATAATGTAAATGTCCAAATGATGAACAGTGGTTGTCGTAGAATGTTTAGAAGAAGTGTGTGAAGATAACAATCATAGTTGACACTGAGTACTATTTTGATGGATCTAGTATCTATTTATTTACTATTTTTTTGGAATGTATTTTTATATATTATTAACTTAATGTGAACTATTTAACAATGTATACAAATGAATCTTATCATATATTACTTATATATCATTTGTTGATTTTTTCCAAATAATCATGGTTTCTTTTCACTTACTCAACACATGGGGAACGGTATTTATTATTATTTATTTTTTTTATTTTTGATTTCTTCATTATCTATGTCTTAAAAAAATTATGTAATAAAATAGCCTTGATTTATAGGGGTCCCTACTGGGTCTCTATTGTATTTTTACATCTTTATTCTATCACTTTATTCATTCAAATGTAATGGGATTGACTTGACAAGGGGATTATGACTCTAGATCAGGTTTCCATTATGGTTTTTCAACCTCACATACATTTTTTACTAATTCATTTTGTAGTGTATGGTCATAATAGTCGATCTAAGAAGTTGAAAATATTTTAGGGTCATAGTACATGGACCACTTGGATGAATATTTTCTATGGTCAAAATTCTTGAAATATGAATCCTAGTGCAATGTCATATACCATGGACTATGGTGCTATAAATAGTTAACAGTCATAATTCATGGACTTTAGTTGATCCCTAGAGAGAGGTTTTTATGAATCTTGTGGGTTTAAATATAACAGAAATGGTCTTTCTATGAATACCTAAACCAATCAAAAATATATAGGGTTATGGAATAAATAAATTAAAATTAAAACTTTATGAACCTATTAATTAATGTGCTAATGATGGTGGAAAAAAATGGGGAAAAATTTACTCAGAAAAAATCATACTCTATTACATGGGAATGATGACCCATATGACTAATAAATATTTACTCCTAAAAAATCTTACTCTATTACATGGGCATCAACATGTATTGTTTTTTGAAACCCCTGAAACTCAGTTTATCATCTTAAAACACAACAATTTCATTATAAAATAGATATACCTAAATTTATATTTCCACTAAAGATCATAGGACTGTCCTATGTAGTTTTAAATCCATTATGAAATGTAGAAAATATGGATTCAATACATCCCCTTATATATGGAAATCAGTTATTTATTTTACATCTTAATGAAAAAACATAAAAATATAGAGTATGAAATCTCATATTAATTGTTGTCTCAAGGTAAATCCTAGTTCTATTTCTATGTTACCAATAATACTACCTCTCACTACATATAGACTATAGAGACTAGCTAACTGATAGTCCTTCAATGTTCCTCACACCATGTGCATAGTTTTTTTTATATTTGACCATGTTTATATGATACTCAACCTATAAACCATATCATTATTTACCATGGGGGTCGTGTCATTTTTTAGTCCTTTTAAACAATATATCAAAATGTTTAATGAAACATTATTTGATGCATCATTTTAGACGATGAAAAACATTTATATCTTTTTTTGGATATTTTATCATAAAAAAAATATTTGGATGGAATCCTCAAGAGAAGTATATACAACTAGTTTTAGTAAGAAGGCAATAAAAAAATTTATTTAACATGATTTATTATTTATCATTGTTATGTATATTTTATTTGTAATTATTATGAATCTATTATCATTTATAATTTTTTTCTACATAAATTTTTTGAAATATATGTTTTGAATATAATTTTATTTGATTAAATGACAAGAATTCCAAGGAGTAAGTGTAATGTTGTTCCATCGACCACACCAACAGAAGAAAATCCATCATTCTACCTCCTTACAGCATCTGAGACACAATCTGGTTTCCCCTTTCACCATCTCTCAAACTCTCCATGCGGGTCCCATCAATAGTTTAGTTAACACATTCCCATTCAGCAACCTCAGCAATGAGGGAGAAATGCACCACCCCTAGTTCTTCATGGGGGATATTGGAGGGTTACTATTTTAGGTAAAAAAATTAAAATGAATAAATTTATTTAACTTTTTTATACTAACTGTTTGTTCATTAAAGATGAAAATAATGCAACTATGGAGAAAAATAACAACTATTCAGATTTATGGAATCTGACTAAACTAAAATATTTTTCCCATTGGATTCCTAATGAGTCATTGTGGATGACATTTCAGGATTACACCACTAGATTATAGACCAGCTTGTTTCGGTTCTAGTTTCCTTTCTGATTATATATGATGATTGGAGGCATATTTCATTATCATGGAAATATGTATTTTTTGATTCACAAATAAAGATAATTTTAATACATTATGGTGTAATTGAATGTTAGTATATTATTAAATTATAATATTTTCAAAATGAATTTATGTGTACAGATGTTTTTCCAATTTATAGTTTCTGATGTGCTAGCACGAAACTAGAAATTGAAAAATTTTGGGTTGAAATGGAAAGACATTAAATAGTGATTATGGGGAAATTCCAATGATTCTTTGTTGAGATCCCAACAGATGTATGAAAAGGTACCCTATGGAGTACCTAGAGAGAAATGGAATGTTTTTATTGACAAAAATCGTGATAAGAAGAATATGGTATTTAAATATATATTATTATATAAATCACATATTAAATTTATACAAGTATTTGAAAAGGATATTATATTGTATAAATTTCTATTAAATTACATATTATTTATTTTTTGATCCTTCAAGGAAGAATGTATTGATCCGGGTAGAGAAAATCAACACTCACACTATGGGGTCAATGTGTTTTTCTATAAACCGATCGACTCGGGTAAAAATTTCATTAAATAAAATATTTATTATGAAATATGTTCTTTTTAATATATTAAATAATTATTATATCTTTTATTAATGCTGTCACATTGTTTAGGGCACCGAGAATCCTAAACAGAAGTGTGGTAGGATGTTTATAAAGAATATGATGGGAGTTTTGTTAATGATCATGCAAAAGAAGTCGAGGGTATGAATTAATTTTTCATTATAGTAACTTATTATCAGTTTTCATTATGTTAGTATATATTTCTTATAATATGAATAATATTTGATTTATAGGTAAAAATTATAGAACAATGGGAAGTCAATCCCACATAGTCATACTCATTCTTTGAGGATGACCCAGTTTGTAATGTTATTATGAATGAGTATCCTGGTCGAGTGCATGGGGTGGCTTTTGGACCCTTACCACCTCATGCCTTTTGAAGGCCCTTGAGGATTTATGCTGTATATACTCTGGATTGTAGTCAAGACTCTTAGTGAAATTTTGTTTCGATGAAAAAAATTCAGGAATAGGGGGCTCATATATCCGTTTTGTAGAAACCATTGGTTGATTTATATCATAAGATGATCGGATCTGTCCCTTTTTATATTTCATCGATGACGGTTGGAGAGCAGGTACATCACAGAACATAAAAATAATTTACATTGAAAACATTTATTGTTTATAAGTTTAAATAAAAATATAAAACCTTATTTAATTTTTAATATAATTTTCTTACAGGTTCCAATAGTAGGATGTAGTGATGGAGGTGGAGAGGGTGATAATCAGATTTCATTATTGAAAAGTGATGAGTGGTTTGGTTGATATATTGGAATAATATAGAAACATATAGTTTGTCCATTGATCATGTATCATTTTTGACACACATTAGTAACTTAAAATTTTCATGACATAACATTTTCATGATTTCTCATGTTTGATAAAGGAATGGGAATTTGATATGACTTGATGATTTAGTAAGGTAGTGAGTCGAGAATTGGTGAAGTTTGAATTTAGTGGAGTATGATGTAATCTAGTTTACATATGGAAGATGGAGATATTTAATATTTTCATTTGAGTTATGTAAGGATATGTATATTTGTATTTTGGACTTACTATTTTGTTGTTTAATTGATTCATTTTATTATTGTTGTAGATAGAAGCTCCAAAACTATTTCATTTAAGTATGGATCCAAGAAATGTTGGGCGAACCATTGACCACATTCAAAACACGGGAATAGTAACTTCTCACAAGAGATCCTTTGAGTTGTGTTTCCCTATATGGTAGGTGAGCATATTTTGTCCACGCACCTTCACTATAGGGGAGAATAATAAATAGAGAATGATGGGTATCCAAATGTAGGGATATATAATGTGTGGAGGAGAACATTAGGTGATTTTTGGGAATATTTCAACACTTTGGGATCTATTCCACTATGTGCCTGAGAACATTGAGGGATACGATATATAAGAGAGATTCAAACCAATTATTAGGGGGATGGCTCAGAGTTTGGTCATTATTTAGGATGAGACTAAGATATATGTTTTTGGAATCTATTTGTATTCTAAGAAACTTATAATTCATCCATATGTAGTTTTGAATATCAGTGTGGTAGATGACCATCATTAGAATAGAATGTCCTGTCAGGAAAGGGATAGAATATCAGGCTTGTTACATACTGGTCCATGATGGTCAATGTCAACCTATATAGTTTAAAGTAGTATAGATCATAAGTTTGTTCTATGTATCTTGAATGCTTACAACTAATAAGTTCGTTCTATACAGTTTAATGTCTTAAATTCAGATCTATGAAACATTTTTAGATGGTTGAGATTCTATGTTTTAGATTTTTATTTTATATGCTCTCTATCCATGATTTTTTTATGAATTTTTTTTATTTTTATGACTATTGAACATTGTTATATGGTTTATTTTATTCTGTTTTATGTTCTCTAAACATAGTTTTCTTCAGGGTATTGGTACTCGGGCAGCATAATATGCGGCATTTTTTATTGGTATATATAAATTTAGCTACAGTTTAATCTTCCGCTAATAATATAGACTATATTTATTTGTGGTATAAAATGAAGCTATAGGTTGATATTATGTTTCCTGTTTTGGTTTTAAAAACTGCTAAATATATGTGTGTTCTTTTTTTTAGCAGTGGTTATGGTGGTTTTAGAAGTAGTTTTAATGAAAAAATGGAAAAAAAGTAACTACAGTTTTAACCGCTTCTAAATACATTAATTTATTTTCCACATGAAACCACCAATAAAACCACCATAGCTACCGGTAATTATTATTACTAAAACACTTTCCAAAAAACTATCACTAAATTGGAGAAAAATTCATGTCTTGAATGGTGAAACCGAATTTAGCGGTGGTTTGTTGAAACCATTGGAGAAGATATGGTGGAGGTTTAAACTGCCACTATATTAATTTAAAACTTCTATAATGTAGTGATTTTCTAATAGTGTCTAAAGATATCCAGTCAATGTTTATAAAATACTACACTGGGTAATTTTAATATATAAATAAATAGATAGATAAATATAACTAAATATGTCTAGATCATGTTCTTAAGGACACCAGACCACCAAACATGATTTTTTACTACACTGTAATGTCCCATCACACATAAAACCATATATATATATATTCATACATAAGATAATCCTTTTGATGGACATACATGCACTGACATAGACATAAGGTTCAATACCAATGAACCCATCTAGGAAATAATAATTATTTTCATCACATTCTTGTTGTAGGATTCCATACCCAATATTAAAAGGTTTGTCACTCCTTTCCTAGGGATTCAATGCATTCTATCATACAGTTAAGGATTCCATTAACAGTATCATTATGTTTGGGTTGCCTGGCCTTGGGATTTCATGCCCAATATCATAGGGTACGAGACACCATAGCCAATATCAACATGTATGGGATTCCTTTCCGAGGGACACAATGCCCAATATCATTGTGTAATGGAAATTTATCCAAATATCATTAGTTATGGGATTCGTTTTCTAGGTACTCCATTCCTAATATAATTTTAAAATATGGGACTCCATTCCCATGTATCACCAATATTTTATGATGATTGAGAAACACAATATAGATTAATCCCAATACCCTTGTACCCTTAGCCTAATGTACCATAATAAGGAAAATGGAATCGCTCATGATATATGGATAATTAATATAACACTTTTAATCTTACTTTCAATCCATTAAGTTATTCATTCTATTATCTATAACCCATTATATCACCCATTTATTAATATATGTTATTTTAATAAGAAATTTCATTTGAAAAAAATTATAAAGGCCATGGGTAGAATCCATTAAATATTATATGTTTTCATGCAACATTAAATTAGTAAATTCAATTATAAATTTACAAAGAAATAAACATTAAATAGTAGTTTTATTATATAAAGTGTATATATCATCATACCAATAATTTAACTTAATTTAACTTCCTTTACAATATAAATAATTATATAAAATTAAAATAAAAATTCTAAGTGTTAACAAATTCTAGGAATATCAAAAAGTTAAATAACAAACCCTAAGGGTAGATAAAAAATTAGGAAAAAACAAAAAATTGAGGAATTATAATTATAATAATCCTAATGGGTAATTCTACATGAGTTCATATCATCAATAAAAATCAAGGAGGTCTAAAATATATTAAAATTTGGTCTATTAATTAAATTATAGTAATTTCACATTTTATATGTGACACAAAGAAACTATGGTACACAAAACATTGAAAATACAAAATAAATGGTGTGACTTATTGGGAATTATATTGACCACATTACTCATTCAAAATATGGTTCGCCCATCCATTATGATGATTTTATTTCTCCTAGAATTAGATTAAATATAGGATTTGATAAACACCCTGAAAATAGGGTGAAATAACTCGCATTGACATCGAATTTCTTGTGGTGAAATAGAAAAAAAGGAAGGAAGAAGATATATAGACATAAAAATACATATCCATCATGATGAAAAATTTATGATTCTAACACATAAATATGGATGCAATTCCATTTATATAAGAGAGGTAGAGGTTGAGCACCCATGTGTGTGTATGTGGGGGTGGGGGCTTGAACGTCACTATGATAATCAGGATGAATCCCCTTAAAATAAGGAAGGGGAAATCATCATTTTAAACATTTTTATAAGATATATTATTTGGATATGTGGTTTTATAGATAATTCAACAATTGTATTGTGTTATTTTATATGGGACAAACACCTCACATCGTCCAGATACACGATTTCAAAAATTGTGGGCATCACCTTGTGTAACTATTGGTTTTGTGGGACTAATGGGGATGCTAGAAACATGGTTGGGGAAAAGATAAACACCGTAGGAAATTCATCCCATGAACTCTTTAACATGGGTTATTGGCCTCCTAGGCACCTAAAAACATTTATAAAAATTTTCTCCTTGGGAAATGGGGTCACATGGTTGACCTGAATGGTTAAACAAACCTTACTAAAAATGTGTGCCTTATCCTACCTTCTGAAAAACTATAGATATTCGATCCTAATGCCTCAAAAACATAATATAATCCTAAGAAACCTCCAAATGCATAAATAAATACAATAATAACACCTTTATGGGTATCAAAACTCAGATTTATGATATGAATCTCACATTAAAATTGGTCTTATCCAATAAATTATCAATGTTCACAAAATCTTTTAATTTTTTAACCTCTCCAAAAATATAGTTCGCTAAAACCCAAAAACCTTATAAATTATCATCCTAAAGAAGTAGGGGATACAATGAAAATAATACATGACCAATAGATACATTATTTTGTACAAAAATATTTGTGTTACATTTCCAAATTCCCAACAAATATCCAAAAACAATTTCAAGCATACAATGATTTACTCAACAAAAACTAAATCAGATGCTCGAATATTAAATAAATATCAAGATAGATCCAATTAATTACCCACTAAATAGACACATTATAACATTATCATATCTTCAATAAACTGTACCATGAATCATCCAACATAGTTTTTATACATACAAAGTCCAATTCTATGTGGCAACACTCCCACTGTCGAGAATTTTTATAGAAGAAAGCACTTAGAATTATAAAAAATATCTTGTAAAAAATACATATTTAATACACCAGATTACACCAAGGTTACATCACGAGTTCTTGATATAACTATAATAGTCAAACACCATTAAACCCATCATTCTATGGTCATATTGAATTTAACATGAACATCACTAGACAATCATTAAACTCCACTTTTCTCTTTCATGGTATGATAAAAATGGATCCACCAAAACAACATACAACTATTCAAGAGAGAATAAATTAGACAACCTCTAACTAAATATCCCTGCAAACACTCGACTACTATGAATGAAGTAAAAAATTAAATTATATAATCTTTCCTTTTTCCTCAATGTCCATCAAGACCATTATGAACATCATCACTGAATCTCATTCCTAACTTCTAGTTACATAGCCTAACTGAACTATCTACCGGTCAAAAAATCCATATTTTTACAAAACCAACCCATGATAGTCACATAACCCAATATTCAAGGATTATAAAAAGATGTCCCATACTTAATTCCCATATATAGTTATCTTGAAAAACCATGAACTATCCTCTACCTAATTGTTTCAATGATTCCATCATTACATTGGACCATTTATCAAATGGAATATGAGATCCTAAAATTCCATCACACAAAAAATCATGAATTATAACAACCCTTCTCTATTAAAGTTTATTTACTAACAACTGACATTCCAATCTCCAACATAGGATCATCTTAGTCATCCAATAAATGTATAGAGATCCTAGTCTCCCATGTTCATGGCCTGTACCAATTTGATATTAAACTAGAATAACTAAATACCTAGTATTCCCTATGGATTAATTAAAAATATCACATATCACTCATTCCGTCTTTCGGAGAACAATTTCCATGGTAATAACTAAATTTCAAAACACAATGAGTTTCACCACTATAAAATAGCCCAAGGGGTATATAAACCATGTGAATTTCCATTGAAACTCACCTAGAGAAATACTCCAATGATTTATTCCTTAAAACCATGATTTTACATTGATTAAATTATCTTCCTTTATAACCAAAACCCACTCATTATACTTATTATAATTTCAAGAATGTATGAGTGATCACCTCTAAACTAATAGTACCCTAAAATTTCATTGATAATCTGAATTTACCTACCAAGACATGCCCAAATCAGACAAGTAATACATTCTATAATCCACTCAGGACTCCATGTCTCAGGACCATGTGTTTCATAGTCTAACTATAGATCATCCATTACATAGTACAAGTTCTGTTTCCAAAAAATAGACCTTATCACTAGTCACATTCTATTAATTTATCCTAAATATTAGTGTCACTATGCCAGTAAGAATCATGTTATAAATTATCTGACATAAACTCACACATGGACATTCAACAACTAATAATTTAAATGTATTTAATGAAAACTCACCATGAACTAAATTTTCATAAATAGTGGGTGCACATCCCATACCACCTAGTTCCAATCCCAAATCATGTTACCATGAATGGTCTATCAATAGGATCAATCGAGCTATTCTATAAATAATGTTAGTTTCAAACATATGGGAAGTTCCCTTGGAAACCCTCATCAATATCAGGCACCCAAAATGTTCCATAATCAAACAAATGAACACCATCCTCTTTTCATTTTTTGAGAATTTTATTTTCTAAGAGCACAACCAATGCTCATCAATTTCAAATACCATAATATTCCAACACTTACTATCAATTTCGATATTGAAGCACTTATTATGCCTCAAAAAATCTAAAGGCATACTTTTTCCTGTATCAAAGAACATTATAATCTTCTATGAAATAGTCTAAAAACATGCTTTCACAACAAACACATTTACTAAAGAGAATTCCATACAGCTTAGGGCCAAAATATCTCTTAAATTTACCTAGAACAGTGCATCATTGTCAACTTGGGTCTATGTTAAAGAAAAGGGATTGTAGGTCTCCCAACATGACATTGGTATCTAACATGGGAACCATACCTCAATAAAGTTCTTATATCACATAGAATCCTCATTCTTACATACTCACCTTATAGAGATGAATTAAAAGAGGATAATTCCATCTTCCTACATGAATTTTAACAAACTAAAAAGGAATAGGGGAATCACCTTATAAACATTTACCTAAAAATGTAAGAACATCAACATAAAATAATGAATATTTTACACTCATATGATATCCATATATTGTAAAATACCATTGAGGTATAACATACCAAACAACCACTAACTCACTCAGTGTTCATCTCATTATTTAAAAGTCCAATATGGGATAAAAATAACCAAATGAAACCACATGACTAAAAATTCACTAGGATTTAGAACCAAACATCTTGGATGAATGAAGCCTAGGAAAATTCAATAGAGTTCCATAGAAATATTCGCATTCTCATTCAAATAAATTCTACAAATAACCTTACATGAGGTTTCATACTATAAAATCCATTTAGTGTTTTCATTTTATGGTATTTAGGATAATTTATATAAATATTTTATAAACAAATATATAATGGTTATTAAGTAAAAATTTTAAAAGCAACATTACTAATTAATTTATTTATATTAAATCACATAGAATATTAGTAAATTAATATTATGTCATTCTATTTAACCATTAATTTAATTCACGAGTTCTCATAATTATCATGGTTAATGAAAATGATAATTGCAAGATATATGAGAAAGCACTATTTAGTTCCAAATTTACATTTTAAATAAACAATTCCTCATAATAATAATGATCAAAAGAATATATCAAATATTTTTCCAAATAAGGGAACTATCAATAATTATTCCACCATATGTTTATATGTAAGACAATATAAGTAGTTGTGGACACTTTAAATGATAATCCCATTAGCATAAGAATAAACCCAAGGGGTTTAGTATGTAGACATATAAATAATATGGAATCCTCTGAGAGTTTCATTATTTAAATCTTGGTTTAGTTATGTGATACCCACTACAGTTGAATTACTTATATTTTAAACATCCTTAATAATTTTACATCCTTAGAAGCATGTCCCAAATGGCATACTTGGGTGCATTTTTAAATTTTGTATTCTAGTAAAATGGGTAGTTGTGACCAAATAATAGGTACTATCCATCATAAAGGAACCCATTTTCGATTGTAAATTTAATTTATCGTAAACCAATAAGAACCATGGTTCAATTAAATGGATTATGATTACAAATATTTAAAGATACATTCTTTCATATTTTACAAATGTCATTAATGTATTGGAAATCGGGTTTTATCCTTATTCATGGATTAGAACAGTCTATATGATGTGGTTTATTTACATGGGTCCCCATTCTACGATTTATAATGCCCTATAGACTATATAAATTGGACAATTGGTTATTGTATAATTGAAAATACATTTCCATGTTTCATTTCAGAATTGGGAAATTATATAAATAATTGTTCAATTATATGGGTCCCCATTATCGAATTTAAAAATCAACCATAAAGCTTATAAATAGATAAAATGGAACCGATTTAATCAAAACATTTAATGATTTAGATAAAAAATCTAATGGACAATGATAAAACATATCCAATTTTGTTTGGTTGAATAGAATTACACTATCAATCTATGTAGGAACATGATATTTAAGTTAATTAAGATTTATTATCTAACGAAACATATTTCATAATTTCAAATACGCATTCCATTAGAGAGAAATCAATATAGTAAATAATCCAGTAATGGAGTACAAGTAAGAATACCGATAAATTACACAATCATGTTATACAAATTGTCATGCATTATGAAATATACAATCTAGTCAACATGGAATGTCATGTGGAATTAATGTAAATGAATATAATCCTATTATGATAAATTTATTAATAAATCATTTCTATATCGGGTGAAGGGTAGAAAAATATACAAATAAATAAAACAATAATTATGAGTAGTAAATAAATCACCCAAGATGAAATAATAATCAATTACAATATTGAACAGTGGTCCAATCCCTGGGAACATGATCATACCCTCATGTGTAGGTTGTATGAACCAATATATGATTTATTTATAAAGTTCTGACAAAATTCTACTATCAATTGTATAATCTCAAATATTATTTAAAAAATAAAAGAAATTTTTTAAACCACTTGTAGTGTCCCGACCTAGATTCCACAAAAATAGTTCCCCAAGAAAGTTGGCCACTAGTACTCAAGTGTTCCTCACCTTATGCCATAGGTTTTCGACTAGAATAAAGGGTATAAAGGTGGTAAATTGGAAGACAATAATCCATTAATCATTTGTAAAATACCAAAAAGAAAACAATATATCATGATAATCGAATATAATAATAACAGACAGTCAATAATAAACAATAATAATCAGGCATTAACATGATATTACATAAATACAGTCTGTTATAAAAAATACATGGAGGGACTGAAAAAATAAGTAAATGACAAAAAGGCATAGGGGATAAATCTAAATAAATCAATAGTGGAGGCTTGGTCCACTTCTATCGCAATCCATCCAAGCCTACAAGGATAACATCAACAATGAACCGTCCATTTCGTAACCTATAAATAGGATGAATTCAAATTGTGATCATAATTGTGGGCCAAACAAGAGGCGAGATAAACTCAATATGACACCACCTATGGATACATAATTAATCATGTCTATTTATATAATATAAATTATTATTCAACTATAACAGATAAGTAAATAATAGATAAATAAAATTAAACAGTATGGATCAGGTTTCTCAAGGACACATGGACAACCATACTAGCTTTATCATATGCCAAAATATCTCTACTAAACATCCATCATATATATATATATATGTACATATAAATTAATTAGATTTTGTTTCATATATATAAATTCACTTGTGTGGATATGAGGTATAATACCGTAGAATCCACATGAGAAATAATAATAATGGGAATCACATTCTAATTATAGGATTCCATGCCTGGTATCATAAATACAGGATACCTTGCCCATTAATTACATTACTAGTATAATAGATTAAGGGAAACCATAAAAAGTGTCATAAATTAAGGGATTAATTTTCATGGGATTATATGCCCAGTATCATAAAGTATTGGATTCCATTCCCTATATCATAATATAAGGGACACATTTCCCAGGGACACCATTCCAAGTGCTATAGTGTAACATATTCCTTTCCCATTATCCTAAAGTATGGGACTCCTTTAATGGAGTTCCTATTCAAAATATTACATTTAAATATATTATTTCATACATGAGTATAATATGTAGGTTACCATGACCATGTAACATGACATTGAGGATTCTACTTATCATATGAGCACAATGTGCGACGTTCTGTAATAAGGAAATCAATATCACTCATGGGCAGCAGACCCCTAGACTAACTCCTTTAATTTTACTTAAAAGTTATGGAGTTATTCAAGACCTAACCTAAAAACCCATTCTATTTTATACTTATTAATTCATGTGATAACATTGGGCCATTCCATTTGAAAAAAATTATTAAAGACGTGGTAAGAACCCATTCCATAGTATATGTTTTCATGTCACATTTTATTAATAAAATCACTTTTAAATTTATTTTCTAACACACCTATAAAGGTGGAGTTATTATAGAATCGGAACAAATAATCATTCAATCCATTTAACTTAAATTAAAATTCTATTCTAAGAGGTTTAATTAAATATACGTATAAAAGTGATTTTAATCATAAACAAAGCCATCAAATTTCATGGAATTAATCAACACACCCCAAGGGTTGTTCAAAAATAAGAATGAAAATATAAATTTTAGGGATTATAATTAAAATATCCCCAAGGGGTGTAATGGGGTGATTTTATAACATTCACTCATATCAAGATGGTTTAAAATAGATTATAAAGTGGTTAATGAATTTAGTTGAAGGAATTTAAAATTTTAGAGGTGATATATGGAAATCCAGTATGTTGGAAAATGGAAAGACTATATTAATGGTGAAACATTAAGTTTAAAAAAATATAGAAACCTAATTTATTTTTATATATGTCCACCCATCCATTATTAGTTTTTTATTTCATCGATAATGAGAAAAAATGAAATATTTTACAAACTCCCTAAAAATAGGCGAAATTTTGTTACATGGATTTAGCATTCTATATGGTGAAATAAACAATGAAATTATGGAAGGTGATTCAAATAATAACTGAAACACTTACAATTTGATTAAAAATGTCTAAATATGTCACCAAAATAGAAAGATACTTCCATGAGTAAAGGGAAAGTGTAAGTTGATCTATCTTGAGTGGGGAAGGTGATATGTTTAGCTGGGAACAAAAAGGGAGGATGTACCTTTAAAAAAGGTAGGGTTAAAATTATTATTTATACTATTTTATCAAATATACATAGTTTTGATACACTATATTGAAAATAATACACTAAATGTTGAATTATATTTTCCATGGGATAGGCACCACTCATGGTCTAGATGCACATTTTGACACACCGTGAGGTAAAAACATGTGCCACACAGTAATAAAACATTCATAAAATAATGAGTCCGATGAAGAAGGCCAAAATTATTTGAATATGGATATGTTTGAAACTTTAAAATGAATTATCCAATAAAAATTAATTAATAAAATAATGACACTGATGAAGAAGGACAAAATTATATTCGATAAAAAATGTTGAAAATGAAAAACCCAATTCCAAGGGTAATGATGAAATTATATCCAAGTCTAGATAATATGTTTTTTCCAAAAGATATTGCTGATAAAGACAATAAAGTAAATTATAAAAATATCATTGATGTTTCTATAGAATATTATTGTATTGAAATTTTTAATGATGAAAAATTTGGAAGTATTTCTGAAGAAGAAAAAACAAATTTAGAGTTTAACTTTAATATAGAGTTTGAATAATATCATATAAAGATAGAAAGACATGAATGTTAAATCAATAAATTGAATTAGGAATGTCCTATAGAAAAGAAATCAAACAATTATTATGGATGATAAATCTAGTTTTCTTAAAGAGGTTAATCTTATAATTATGTCTCTTAAAAAAGACAAAAATCTGAATTAATATTTGAAGTAATGTTAAAATTAAAGGAGTAAGTGTTTGAACATGTTCAAAAAAATTCACTAATGTTTAGAAGTGACATACATGTTTCTAAAAATCAATCTCTATATTTTTATAAATTTATGGAATTTTAAAACCTAAAAAATTTCTAGAATATTTTTCTTCAAATATTGAAAATAATTTTGGAGTTTTTACTATGAAGAAGAAAGCTGATAAAATCATGTCTGTCACAAAAAACAAAACAGTTATTAATTGAGACGTTTTCAAAAAATTTGAGTCTAGAATAAATGTCTATACTACTTATGATTCTAATAAATTTGGTAATAAATATGAATTTTATAGGATGATTCTTGGAGATAGTATGCATTTTTTTGGCAAAACACTGTTCTGGTAGATAATATAAAAACCTTGTCGAAAAACATGTTTAAATTTCTGGACAATATAGTTGTTTGAGAGGAAGGTATTATTTATATGAATACAACTGGTATTTTTGTGGTTTAATTCAAAAAAAAATATATGTTTTTATTCAATAAAAAACACTACAATTATTGAATAAGTTATAGGAAGAAATTTTTTGGAGGATTCAATCCTCCACATAATGAATTACTAAAAAGTTGTTTTGAAAGATCTAAATAGATTTCAACCCCTATATGTTATTTTGGAACGATCTGAAAAACATGGGTATATTCCTAAAGGATTTATTTTTTTGATAATAGAACAACCACATGTTTATAATATCTATCAAAAGTTTTATTTGATGGTACATAAAGGGAAAAATGAAATTTTATAGATATTTCTCACAAAGCATCCAAATAAAAATGACCATAGATTTTGGATAGTGGTTTCTCTGCACATATGATAGGATATTTGAAGCTGTTCAAGAAAGTGAACAATTTCAAAGAATGAATATAGATGTTTTGTAATAATTAGTATATTATGATCAAAGGGGTTAGTTCTGTAATTTTTGGAAAAGAAAAGTTGAAATCCAAGAAGGCATCATTTGTTAATGGGATGAAACATGACTTTTTGAGTGATTCACTACTTCTTGATGCAGGTAAAAAAGTTGATTTTACAAATATTTTTTTTTATTTTGAAAAATTTTGAACATGGAATTTTATTTTTTTGAGGAAAACATACAAAAGGTAACTTGTTTCAGGTTGGTGATGTTCATAATATAGGTTATCCTAGCATGATGGAATAAAATTATTTTTGGAATAAAATTTTGGGAAATATATATCATTGAAATATAATTATTTTGTCAATGTGAGATAGTGTTCATGAAATTATTGATATGATAGAAATAAGAGATTGGTGTTATTTGATTTTTCATGAAGGCATGATTACAATGTACATTCAAAATAATGTATAATTTTTTTCAACTCATCTCATAGAACTAAATCATTCTAACAATTGTTGTAAAATGAGTAAGCAATAAACATTTAGAGATAATTTCAGTATTTATATCGTTGATGATTTTACTTGCTTAACTAGTGTTATGTATATAAAAACAAAATTAGATGTTGTTAGGATGTTTAAGAGTTTCAGGAAATTGTATGAAAAATAATTTGTGATTTTTTTTGAGGAAGATTAAAACTCATAGTGGGGGAAAGAATTAAGTGTGTAGAATGTATGTTAAAAATATAAAATTGGGTATGAGTTCAATGAGACATAAACATAACCACATAATGTAGTTTCAAAATGAAAGAATATATTTTTAGTTGACATGTGGTGTACAATGTTACTAGGTCATGTTCTTTCCCACTAATTATAAAGGAAGGAAATGATCACACAATTTTACATTAAGGACAATTTTTTCTACGAGACATGTTTTAAAATTAATCCTTATGAAATTTTCTTTACTTAAAATCCATGATTTTAAATTTTATGATTTTTTTGGTATCCTTTTATAATAAAAAAAAGGTGTAATCTTTGGAATATTTAATTAGAGTGGTGAAAATAAAATATTTCATGTCTATTCTTTATATGGTATAGTATATAGATTTTTACACAAATAAATATGATTAATAGTTGATTATTTTTATGAAAAAGGTCATAAAAAATATGGGGAATATGTTTATGAAAAACTTTCATTAGAGGAATATAAATAAGATAAAAGATTAATTTTTGATAAATAATATAATAATTCCAAAAACAGTTTTTCAAATTAGTTTCATGAATCAGACTCACTTATATCAAATGATAAGGAAGAATTTTATTTGTATCTTCCAAGGCTAGGAAAACATGTCTATATTCACAACTTTGTTGGTTATGAAAAACAACTTGTTGAAATAAAAACCACAAATATCGTTTCACATGATTATTTTTATCCTAGAGTTGAACTTGAGGATTTTAACGAAGATACCAAACATTATGATTAGATTCCTTATATGAATGAAGAGTTGGACCGTATTGAGAAGAATGATTCTTGGGAAATTGTATCTAAAAAAATAACGAAAATTTTATTGGTGTAATTTGTGTGTCCTAAAAGAAATTGAATTAATTTGGTGAATTGATAAGAAAAAAGAACTATTTGTTGGAAAGTATAATAAAAAATTAATGGTAATGAATTTTATATGACCTTTTCTCTAGTATTATGGTTTTAATCAGTCATAATAATTCTTCTAATTACTACATAATGATGATATAAATTTTTTTATATGAATGTGAAATAATTATTTCTCAATGGATATGTTTATGAAGAATTTTATTTTGAACACCCATGTTTCATTATCGTTCAAAAATATGAATGTTATGTGTAAAAGTTATATAATTCATTGTATAGTCTAAAGCAATATCTAGGATCTATGTATTCTAAATTGAATGGCCCCATATAAAATTTTAATTTTATATTGGAATAATATATAGTGATATGTATAAAAAATGTAATCTTATTATTTCACATGTTGTTATTTCTTATGTTGATGATATTATCATTACTCTGAATGGAAAAATAAAATTTAAAAATTTTACTTAAGATAAGAAGATATTATTTGAATGGTACATGATTGGTGAAAAGAAATACTTTTTTTGGATTACAAATCTCACATAAGAAGAAAAAAAATATTATTTCTCAAGTGATGTATACTAAGTAACTTCTTATGAAATCTATAATATATAATTAAAAACTCATTTGAAAAAAAAATTAGTGGGAACCAAGTTGTATAAATATAGATAATTAAGGGAATTTGATTCAAATGATTTTTGTAATTTGATTGTAAATTTATTATATTTGACCACACCAAGACCATATATTGTGTACACTATTTACTTATGTGAATGGTTCCAATGTTCCATAAAGTAATTAAATATATCTTATGGAAAAACATTTCATATATATATAATATGAAACAAATATTTTGGAATTATATATGAAAACTTATGAAGAATTTATTTCATCGGATATACATATGCTAATGGGGTGGAAGTGTAGACGATAGAAGATCCCAAACTGGTGGAGTATTAATTAATAAGAAAAGTCTTATGAATTTGAATAATAAAAAAAACTATATAACTCATAATATAGATAATGTTGAGTTTCTTACATCCACTCAATCTATAAGAAAACATATATGGTTAAAGACACAGTGGGAAGATTTTATTATTGATGTGAAGTTACCTCTACATTTGGGATTTCATAATTAGATTTCTATAAACCATAAAATATGTCTATTACAACATTATAAATAAAACACATTGATGTAAACTATAACTTAATCAATGTGCATGTGGATAATAATTAACTCAAACTGGAGTATGTTCCTACAAGGGAACAAGTAGCAGATATTTCACAAAACCTTTACCGAAGGAATATTTTTCCAAACTAAGGTTTAAAATGGGTGCCAAACCTATTTATACCAAAGGAAGAGGTATGTTTTGATATACTTTATATCATCTAATATTTTTATATTGTTGTTATGTGGGATAAAATTGATGTTTTGTAAAACAATCCATTGATATTTGCTAAAACATTTATAGAAGTTTTTATTTAGTGGGACTTATGGGTATTATGTGAACATAACATGTAACTATTTTTAATTTTATATATGTTTTTTTGAAATTGTTGTAGGAGATTTTTTTTAAGAATAATTATGTTTATATGATCTATTGATGATTGAAATGTTTTATGTTCATGGGGACATTTCATAAATCAAAAATTTTGGATAACATGGGTTTCCTGTCAATTAGTATTTTTTTCCTATAATGAATTCTCTAATATAATCTCAAAATAATTTATTGGTAATATATATATTGAGTAAAAAATTTTCATTAAATTATGAACCTTGGTTGAAAAAAATAATAGTGTGAGATTTTATTGGACCAAGTTGGCTAAAAGTTGTTTTCATATGAAGAAAATGTGGTAGGTGTATGTTTTTTATTCGGATTTTATTACCAAAAATCACATCACATTGTAAATTATTGAAATTAGAAGAAGTAATAAATGATTCAGAATATTGAATGTTGACTGATTAATAATGTCCATAAAATTATGTTTTTTATTATGAAGATGTTTTTGGGTTGAATTTTTTTTTCAGACACATATTATGTTGGGAATGATGCTTTGGATCATAGTTATATGTTTTATCAGATTGAAGATGTCATAAAGACATTATATATTGTATCTAATGATGATTTTATATGTTATCCAAATCATAAGTTGTCTAAAAAACTAGTCATCCAAGACTTCTCAATGAAATCAGGAGAGAATGTTTTTGATATGTGATTTCATAGGATGATATGTTGATCATAATATTATCAAAATTATTTAAAATTCATGATACATGAATTTTTTTTGAATGATAGAGTACATGAAGTCAAAATATTTTACACATAGATCATCATTGTGATAGTTACCATGAATATGAATTTTTTAATGATGGAGAGTTTTAATTCTCTCAAGTTGTAGGCTTTTCAAAACTACAGATCGACGGATCCATCGGATGGGCCAAATCCATTAGACTAATTGGTCCATTGAGTGATTCAATCCATAGGATCAATAATCAATTCCATATAATATAAATGAAATAATTTCTTTCAAACAATTTTCCATTGATCAATATGTTCCACCAATCCATAAAAAGAGATTCTTTATAAGAACCTAACCTTAAACATTACATAATATAGTTAATTCAACCATATTACACATATTACATTCCAAAATATCATTTCAGTTTAAAATTTTATGGAATTAGAAAACAATGCATATCAATAAAAAAGAATAAAAATTGATACTATTGAAAAAGTATCCACATAATCCATAATACAATTTTTTTTAAAAGAACATGATCTCTTTTCATGATTGTTTTTAACGACATTCATCTTCTCTTATCCTTCTATCTTACCAATCCCAAAACACTATGAAAAAAATTAGAAATATGTGATTATAAAAAAATTATCAGTAATTGATATAAAATAGAATGTAATAATTATTCCATTAATTATTATAGAAAAATGAAATCATTTTCTCAAGATATACTTATCGCCCTTAAATTATTATATACATACTTTGTGAAAAAATAATATTTCAATAAAACATAGAATTTTATTAAAAAGATAGGTAACATGGGGAATCACATATTTAAAATTGTAACCCTCATAGATACCATATGATTTTTAACCATCACGGCTACCTTACAATGTAACCCTCGTAGTTAACTTCTGATATAACCCTCACGCTTACCTTATGGTGTAACCATCATAGTTGCACTTAGAGTAACCACAATGGTTGTACTCTAACAAAAAAAATATCCAATTAATTGGATATAAATATTGGTCCCACCCGTCTGTATAAATAATTCCAAAGAACCGTATTAGAAACATAAAACATGAATACTTTCATCATAAATAATTCCATTTGAATTTTGTAAGAATAAAAATTTAGAAGAGGATTTTTAATGAAAAGAAACATACCTCGAGTTTTTATTACCTAAAATGAGTTCAAAAATCCTGTATAATGGTTTAAAGAGTGTTATTAATTTATTAAAGAACTATAATAATATTTATACTACTTTATATATCCATATTGTAATAGATTTCCGCCCATTTTTTAAAAATATTTTGTTATTTTTGTTGTTACAATTATATTCTTTTCATGGTTTCTATAGTCTATTCAATTTGGATATTCATGTTGAATGGAAAAAACTCTAGAAGTGGAAATAAATTATGTTGATATGTTTCCATAATCTCAAATGATAACAAATATTATTTCTTTTTATATGAGGAAAAACCATTAGATAAAACATTAATTAAAATTATTTATACTATATTGGAGGTTAATACGACCATTAGAATCTTATATCATTTTATTTAACATGATTTTTATATATTAGTTCCATGACATTATAAAATGTATAATATGTACAATAATATTTTATTTGACCAAAATAATGGTTTTTTACCAGCCGTGAAGAAGCCAATGGAAAATTAAAGTGTATCATCGAAAATGATGGTAAATCGACACATCACGTATGATGTTCTAATTTTTATAACAAAAGGGAGAGGATAATTTGTTTGATGATGAATTTTTTGGATATATGGATGATAGAAGAAAATAAGAAATAAAACAAAATTGAAAAGAAAATAATAGAAAATGAAATGTGATTTTACCTCTTTAATTATTCTCCTGGAGAACCTTGTTAAGGAACTTGGTATTGGGATTTTAGTGATTCCATATGGTTTTTTTCATAGGGAATTGATTTCAAAATGACATTGCGTAGAAATTAAACTCTCTACAAGGCATAGAGTAGTGAAGGTAAGAGGGGGTAAGGGGTGGTATTTATAGTGGAAGAGATGAGCTTTTTTATTATTTCATTCATTAGTTTTTTTATTTTGTCTCAAGAAAATGAATGTTTTGGTCATTATTTATAATTATTATAAAATAATGAATGATATTTGGAGATTATTTTATTATATCATTCGTACATCATCCCAAACTCAACAATTCATATATTTAGATTATACTATAAATTATTGTATTTCACTATTCAGAAAAATTAATGTATTTATGAAAAATCATAAAAATTAACCCTATACTTTTTTACATAGAAAATTAATAAATGAAATTAATTTTATGGAAATAATTTTTTTATTACGAGATATTATATATATAATAAAAATAATACTTTATTTGACAAATTCTAATTTTAAAACTATAACTGATTTTATAGCACTTCAAAAATTTAATTATGGTCTCATTGAATTATCTTAAAATATAGGATAATAAATTATTTATTTATTAATCTATTTTGGGAAAATTAAAATTTTATTAAATTTTAAAATTATTAATACAATTATAAATTAACAATTATGTTTTAAAAAGTTACCAACACTTAATTTATTGCTTAAAAAAAATATTTACTTATTCCATGATATAAATTTATCAAAATTTAACATATAAGATACAAAAATTGTATTCATTATTTCCTTGGCGATGATAGTATTTTCATAGTATATATTCCTTAATTTCTATAAATACCATTTATTTTATTATACATTTATAATGAATTTAATTATTTAATTCTAGAATGAAAAAAATATTGTATATGTGCATTGGTTTTACATTCTCCCCATTGTGAAAATTGTGTCGTTGAAAAAAAAATCACATATTATACTCTTGAGGATACCATTCCATCATACCATTTTCAGATTCCATTGTTTTGTCTTCAACCATATTGTTTCTCAATAAATTCTTAACCTAGTGTATTGCCATATTTTGAAAAACATGCCCTATATGATCAAGAATTTGAACGTGATTTTCATCATAAGAAATTTTCTCATCCAGCATAACTAATTATAGGCTCAAAACATTATATTAATCTATAACATACATTATAAACTTCAAAATATGAATAAAATTGGGCACCTGAGATAAAATTAGAGGAAAAACTACTCAGTAGGCAACTGTTCCTACATTCTCCTTGATTTTATAGGGTCTAATGAACTGTGGAATAATCAATAACATATTTCCAATACTCAAAACACCTTTTTAGGGAGAAACTTTGTGAAAAACATGATCACTTACCTCAAAAGAAATATCCTTCTTTCGGTTATCTGCATAACTTTTTTTCCTACCCTCAGTTTTCCTTATATGTTGTTGGATCATCTTTAAATTATTGGCCACGTCCACTAATAATTCTAGTCCCACCAACTTTATTTCACTGGCTTCATCGTAAAATGCTCGATTTTGACACCATTTTCCATATAATTCCTCTAAAGGTTCCATTTGTATACTAGAATGAAAATTGATATTATAAAAAAACTAATAAAAATTGAAAATTTCAACATCCCTGGTAATCGATTGAACATGATTGAATAATATCCTCCAATATATGAATTTTTCGATATAGGTATTAATCAGATTGAGTGTGAATGGTTTTATTGATATTTAATTCAGTTTATAATGACTTATTGAGGATTTTTATAAAAATTTAAGTGAACATGGGATCACATTTAGATAGAATAGAGAGAGTAACACTATGTATCCTTAATATCTCTTTTATGTATAGTCTAGAATGATGATATAAAGACATATTATCTATAAAAGGAAGAAAATGTGAATATTTAGTCATTAGATGAACTATAACCGAAATTACATTATTTCCTAGAGAATTATTTTGTATTCCAACCATGACATACATGGATATATTGTCCCATTTTGACTCTATCCCTAGAAATGATGAATCATCAATTTGGTAGTTGTCTGTCTTCTTTAATAGTTTGACAAGTAATATATTTCACAGAAAAATCAGTAATATCTCTTTTCATTCCACCACACTAGTAATACTCCCAATGGTCCAAGTACATAATAGTGTTCTCATGATGAACTGAAAATATAGAACTATGAGATTCACTTAATAACCATTACTTTATCTATGAATCATAAGGCATATATCAACTCATTATAAATCACAAAACACAATCTTAATCAATTTTAATTTTATAAAACATATCATTTTTCAAAAATTAATATTTTTTCTGTAACTCATTGAATTCCTTTTCAGTTTTCTTAATTATTTGAGAGGGAGATGACTTCAATGACACCTAAAACAAAACAGATGATTTTCCTAGACCATCAAATTCCAAAAAAAAATTCCTCAAATTATTGAACAAGGGGCATTCTTCTAGAAATATCATGGTTAATGTCGCGTGATATTTTCGAATCAAGGAATCTTCCACTTTCATTTATTTTTATGATGATAATTTATTGTGAAATAATTATCATTTATCAGTTCTAACCATCTTATCTACCTCATGGATAAATACATCTATATAAATGTATACTTCAAAATTTTATGGACATTATATATTTTATATTAGGCACTATATAAATGATTCCTCCAAATATTTAAATCAAAAAAATAGTAAATCCCATGTCCTATGTAGGATAATTAACTGATGAGGATTCTGTTTTCATAAAGTATAAAAAATCTCCTGATTATTTAGCATCTGATGAAAACTAATTCCCTTAAATTAAGTATCAATGTACATGAAAAATTCACCATTTATGGAAGGAAATTAAAAATAATCAACATTAATAAATTTCCTCATCATTTCCTAAAAAAAATATCACATTCTATTGTCTAAATAAATTTAACCCCTTTTCATGTTAACATAGATTGTGGGATAAAAAATTATGAAAGGTTATTAATGAGCCATTAGTAATAGTATAACGAACTATCCATAGCATAAATAGAAATTACATAACTTTTTTGGAATACATAAAACATTACAAAACATAAGTCTAAATCCAATATTAGTTTAGTTCCATAGGAATCATAGTAATGTAACACTGGTACGTAAATGAGCTTCATTTTCTTCAACTAGGTTCTTTTTGACAAGCGATATTCTTAAAAAAATTAAAAATTATAAAAATGTTCCTAACACAGGAATGAAAACATAAAAAAATGTGATATTAGATGACCATTAAGGGTAAAACAAATAGATACATGTAAGAATAAACATGATTATTGGGGTATGAGAACATTATCATAACATTCGAAGATCATACCCTACATATCATAAGATCGAAAACATAAATCAGGGCATAAATCTAGGAAGTTCATGAGATATTAATCATAAGAAAATTAAGAACACAATCCATGAAATCATTTACTAGGAATAAGAAATGGAATTATGGAATACATAAACATGTTATATCTTTCACTATAAGTCAAAACACATTGCTAGAACATATCAAGGAACTTCACAGGAACTGCATCTACTAGGAGGGACACACCAAAATCCCTAGTTACATGTTTTTATTTATAAGGGATTTTGGTTTAACATATTCCCATAATTGATTAGGTTTCCCTATATTCCATCTTCATGGTGACTACACCTACTGGGTAGAACAAACCATTTCACCAAGTCATAGCGCTTTCCTGGTAAGAGATCGGGTTCACCCATCTTCATATAGTGGATCTTTCTCATAAACTAGATTCCCATAGTTATAACATGTGATATAAATCTTTACTAATTAATTAGAGTTTGACATTGTTACCACACTTCTCATAATAAAATCATTCATACACGTGCCACATGGTAATAAAACATTCATCATATCATGACCCAAAAAAAGAGATGGGTTTTATAAACATCATATCATAATCCCATTAAATAAAATGGGTGTTATAAAAAAGTAATTACATCTTAAACTATGTAAAATATAGTTCTCATACTCATTTTATCAAATAAAAACTCATGAAAATATATGGTCTTCAGAAGTATAAAACCCACAGAAGAGGAATGATTTTCATAAACATCATTCTATCACAACATAAAAAATTAAACGAAATAATATGAATGGAATTTTGATTCAGTTACCATAAATTAATTAGTAATATCAAAGGATGTCATCTTAGATGGAAAATAATTTTGAAATAACTTTTAATAACATTTACTAAGGATGATATCCATTCTTCATTGAAAAGAGTTATTTAAGATAATTTTTTATGAAAACAATTGTTGAAAATAAACTTCATAACCTATAAATATAGCTTTGAAAAAAATTAGAAACAATTTTTTACATATAATTTGTGCTTGAAAATGATTTGAAAACTTAAAAAATAACCATCAAATCATTTTAAAACCCATTTCATTGAAAATACATTGAATACATACAAATAATGATTGAAAATGTTTTGATAAAAATTTTGCACCAAAAAAATGAAATATGCCTTAAAAATTTTTAAAATCCAATTTCCATTAAATATTATGACAAAATCATTAATTTTTTTTCAAAACACTTTTACCTTGAAAACATTTTTATGTCCATTTTACCTTGAAAACTTATAAAATAACATTGACAACATTTTGAAAACACTTTTCTTGTAAAACAAATTAATGTAATGTATTACTAGAATATTAGGAAAAAAATTTCCTAAAAAAGTTACATTGTAATATTTTAATGGAATAAATAATGGAATGATGTTCATGATGGTGGGTAAATTCGTACTTGGAAAACGTTCAATTTTCTCTATAAAAAGTTTATAAATGTTCCTTGACCAGAAAAGGAAAATAATATTAATTTTTTAAAATAATTTTTTTAAATATAAAACATGATTATAAATTTATTTTAATTTTCTCATTATAATATTAGAATATTGTTTGAAACCCCTTAGAAAACATGGTTTTAAAGGAACATATATTTCTGACCAAAGGGAGAGGTGATGTTGGACTTTCATAAAAAATCATTCTATATCATCTTATACAGCAATGAGTGAAAAAATGGTTCCAATACATGGATATATCGTGGATAAGAAGGATTATAAATGTCATCTATGTTCTTGAGTGATGTATCATATGATTTAATCCATGGAAGTATACTCATAATCAATCCCAATAAAGGATGGGATAGTTTCAATATAATCTTACCTCATGTTATCTTTAGATCATACTATCCATGTTAGAAAATTATATTACAATAATATTAAAATATTATTAAAATAAATATAATCATGATAATTCATGTCAAATACACCTCAAAAAAATAGTGTAGGTTCATAAAAAAACATATTTCTCAAATATGTAAAATTGGGAGAAAACTATCTTACCGATTTGGTAAATTTTTAAACATAAATTCCATGAGAGAAATAACATAAAATAGATATTTAAATTCACATAAATTTAATTATAATAGTATTATATTACATTCATTTGAATTATATACACCACCAAAAATAACTAATTCGTAAAAAAGTCATTTATCTCACAGAAATAAAAAGTGAGATGAAATCCCCTTACCTTGTCTCTTAGTTCTCGTCATACTCATTAAAAACTCCAGTATAATAAATGTAAGATTATTATACATAATTGTATGAGCCATATTATCAAATTTAATTCCATATATTATTTTATTTTGACATTATATAGCCCTATTGTAAACAATTTTATGTTATATTTACACTTTGGGTATTAATCACTATGTTTTTCGCAAGTTTCTTAATTTGTTATATATTTTTTCCTTATAAATATATCATGAAATATAGAATGTTAACCATGATATAAATATCATTAATATTAAAAATACTTTTATTATAATAATCTATATAATATTAAAGTGTGAAATGGAATACATCGTTCATGGAGACGGTTGGTTGTACGTATGGATGAACGCTGCTTTCATTTTATTGAGGTATTAAAAGAAATAATGTAAATGAAATAAATGTATATGTATATATGTATAAAATATCATTAATTTAGTATTTTTATGTCTTATATATCATATATTTAACTTGAAGTATCCTTATTAAATTCAATGTAGTTTGTGAATGAATCGTATCGCTTTGATGTGGTACTATTCCACACTTCCTCAAATGAAATTATCATATTAACACAATATAGAAAGAATAAGGGTATGTTATAAATAAAAATTAAAGAAGAATAAAGACATTATAAATATCATATATATTATATAAAAATATATTTACCATCATAATTTCCACCATGACATGTGGTAATGGAAAAATGGGAAATCATCATTTCGTGAGGTGGTAGTTTTTCCATACACGTAAACAATATGTTTGTTACCAATTATGTGGAATTGTGTGTAAGTTTAGGTCGGAAGAAAAGAAAAAAACCTAGTATATTTATGATACTATTTTGATTTATAAAATCATGGAATATGAATATTGAATGGTGTGGGGAATGAAACCAAAAGAAATTAACTTGAGTGAGGGAGTTAACTCTTAATCATGTAACTCCTTTTAGTTTTCAGAATATGGATTCCATAGAAGGCTATATGATCAAATTAGTTCTATGAGGAAGAAGGTAGGGATATTTAGAATTTAATTTCATAGATCATGGATGAAACTGTGTGGTATTAGAGGTGTGAGTAACTGGGGTTGGTGGTCACCTTTTCTAGGGAAGGGAAAGCACACATTTTCCATTTTTTAAACAACATAGGTGTACCACCGTTTTTCAGAAAAAAAAATGATTCCAGAAAAAAATCAATAATAGATATTTTATATAATAAATTGGGTGAGAAAATTGTTTTTGTACATGTGGGTAGGTCATTTGGGACTTTAGGTTTATGATTTATTCGCTTATTAAGCTTAATTTTACCATATTCACTATAATAAATATTAACGTCATTCGATAATATTTTTGGGAAAAAATAATGTTAAACATATTACACATTAAAAATTATTATTATTCAATATATGTAATAAATATTTCCAAACTTCAATCACATATAAGGTAGAAATTAATTTAAAATTAATCCTGTAGAAGGGATGACACTAGAGGTGTTTAAACTAAAAAATTTCCGAATGTTTACAACGTGTTTATACCAAATTTCAATGAAAATTTTATTCCAGTGAATAAAATTTGATTAATTGAAAAAATAATATTTAATTAATCTTTTATATCAATTTAAAATATAATTTATACATATAAACAAATTAGATGAAACTGAGTTTCGAATTAAAATTCATTATATGTAATTATTTATTAAAAAATAAAACCTTACATAAAAATACAAAAAAATTATTCAAAACTAATATTCATTTTCAATTAATAAACTTGTGTTTATTTTTAAATATTAAATCTATAAGATTTATAAAAAATGTATTTAAAATGGGTTCTATATAAAAATTTGTTAAAACATCCTTTATAAAAAATATTTTCTTTAAACATCAAATTGTGTTTGTTCTTATATTATGTGTATAAAATATGTTTAATGAATATAAAAAATATTTTATATAATATCTAAAATATATATTACATTAATATCACAAAATAACTGAAATTAATATAACTTATTGGGGGAAAACCCCATTGGGGACGTAAAAAATTTGTCCTTTATATACAATCGCTTCTTAGATTTTCATTAATAATTTATTTATAACTTATTAATTCATCTTATTTTTGTGTCAAAAAGTTATTTTTTATAATTTAGTTATTAAAACTAATTTAATTTTTATGTTATATTAAATAATATATCATTATTCGGTAAAACTTTGTCATTCTTGTTACACAAGCCATTAAGGAATGTAATTTTTCCATGTAAGGAATGATAACCTCGGGTAATCATGTAGAGAAAGAGAAAATTTAGGTTTCTGTTAGGGCACTATTAACTAGATTTTGTGTATTATTCTTTCCAAATATAGTTCATTAGTGTAAAAATATATATTTTTTGGTGTTTCGTGATATAAATAATATCATAAGGAAAAAATTAATTAGAAAAACATATTTTTCAAAATATCAGGGTGTTACCAATAATATAATAATCTAATAAAAATAATAGTATCTGTTATATTTTTAGGCCTCGTCTATTTATAATCCCCCTTTTAAGATCAAATTTTAAGCCATCATTATTTATAATATTCCCATGAAATGAAATTTATTGCAAGAAAATCACATTTGCTAAATTTCCAATATAACTTATTTTATTTATGTGTTCTCATAACAATCCATATATGTTTTCTAAGATCCACATAATTTTTTTTGAAAACTCTATAATATCATCAATAAAAAACAAAAAACATATCTGAATATTTATAGATGATTCTAGTCATAATAAAAAAAATATAGCAGGGGTATTTTCCAAACCAAATGGTATAAAAACAAACTTATAATTCCCATATATAGTTTGGAATTATATTTTTGGAACTCCTTCCAACATAACTTTAAACTGAGGGTACCCAATTCTCAATTAAATTTTTGCAAAATACTAGGATCTATGGAGATTATCAGATAAGTTATCAATATGAGGCAATGGATACTTGTTTTTAACAGCAATGTTATTAAAATCTCAATAATCAGTGAAAATACTCTTGTAACCATCATTTTTAACTAAAAATAGGAGAACCCCTTGGAGATGTTTCAGATCAAATGAAACCATTATAAATCAACTCATGAAACTTATTTTTCAATTTTAGAAGATAAACTCGACCCATTAAATAAAAGGGATTGGAAATTTTCTTATCATCCGAAATTAATTCAAGAATAAATTCAACTTCATAATCAGATAATACAATAGAAAACTCATTAGGGAAAAATTAAAATTATTTATTTACCATATGAACATTATTAATTTAAATAGTTCCTTTTTTTAATAGTATGTGCCAGATAACTTAAATTTACCATCTTTTAGAAGTTCCTCATCTTCCTGATATGTTATCAATGGTATAGATTCATTACGGTATAAAACTGAAAATATTTCTGAAAAATAACTTCTTTAGATCTAAAATCATTCATAGAATGATTCAAATAAAGTCATTTCAAACCAAGAATTACATAAAACTATACAAGTTGAAAAAAAGGTTTTCAAGTAATTTTTTTCCATAGAGAACAACATGATGATTCTTATAATGTTTTTTTCTATAAAATTTTCCCCTAGTGTCTTAACCATAATATCTTGTTTCATTTTTTGAGGATAAATTTCCAATATTCACAAATATTCTTTAGAAATAGAGGAATTTATAGGGCCCATACCAAAAAAGACATTAGAAAAATATATGTAAACAATCAATGTACTGAATACCACTTTATTGGATTACCAACATCTTCCAAAGTAGACACAAAAACTATCACTACACCACTCTTCATATAATATGGATTCTCCCAAACATTTAGTTTTTCTTTGTGATGGTGTTTGTTTAATGACCCATCTATCCACATCTAAGCCACATTATAGTTTACTTTTCAGAAATGATCATACTATTACTATGATATTTCTTATAAAAATATATATCCATATTTGCAAACATACTACGTTGAAAACACTTCCAATTTTTTTTAATTCATTCCTGAGGATTCTTTTTACCACACTAACCAAAAAATGATAACTGAATTTTCATACCTTCATATTTATTTTATTGACTGCTAGAAATCACATTCCATTTATACCTCTTCTTCTTCATATTTTCAACATACATGTGATCATTAGAAAACTCCATTTATACCTTATCATCAGATTTACCAAGTTTCTCATTACATTTGAATTAATAGGATCCCAATTAACTTTTTTATTGTTTCATTAATCCTGAGTAAAATTATTGATTTTATTATCAAGATCGATAATATGTTTTGGAGATTACATTGAAAATATGGTGAATTTTTCATCATATACAGTCACTAAATATAGCTAAATTTATTTCAATTAAATGAATTTATTTTCCATCCTAATTAAAAAGATAATAGGAACATATTTTTCAATGAAAGTAATCCTAAATTCATCCCATTCCATGGAATCAATCTTCTCTATATCTTTGATATTCTCAACCATTAACCACCACTAGTCATCTTCAACTTCAAAATGGTAAATAGAATTATTATCCTTTTTATTATCTGCACACCACATGACATAAAATTTCATTTCAAGGGAATTAATACACCATTCATCTAAAAATTGATCAGAACATCCACTAAATGAAAGCAGATGTTGCCACAAACAATGTTTGTTTTTCATCATTTACTTTATGGTAGCTTTGGTTGTTCTCCTATATGAATTCCATTTCCATTTATAGCCTACATCAACTGATCCATCACATTCACAATGTACCTGGTTCCAATTCCCACATTTCAAGATTATGGATTTGAAAATTTATCATCCTCCTAGGGCCTTCCAACATTAGTTTTCTTGTTTCTTCTGTGTAAAACCATTCTAAACACACACATCATAGTTGAAGAAACATGATTATATTCAAATTATATATAACATGAAATTAAATATAGAGTAAAACAATGATATGGTACTCAATTAAAATCATCCTAACCCATATATTTATCTAAATTATGCTCTGATACCAATAATAATAACCCGACTTTAAACATTAATTAATCTTGATAATTCAACTAGAATACACATACTATAGTCCAAAAGATATTTCTATTTTAGTGTATTAGAGAATTAAAATATAATACATATCATTCCAAAATAATAAAAAGTATTTACTACCATTTTTTTTCTATTTCATCCCTAATAGGAATGTTTTTATTAAAATAAAAGTTTTTTCATGAAATTTTTTCATGACATTCTTCTTGGCTTCTTCTTTTATCGTACCAAACCATAAATACTATGAAAAACATTTAAAAAAATTTATGAGAAAAAATATCAGTGAGGTATATAAAATGGAATGTAACGGTATGTACATGAATTCTTATAAACATATTTAATCATTTTCACAAAATACACTTCTCACCATTAATGTATCATATACTTTCTTTGTGAAAACATAAGATTTCTGAAAAACATAAAAAATATAAATAAAACCATATGGGTAAATTGGAGGTTTATATACATAATATTCTAACCATATTGGCTACCATATGATTATACCCATAATGGATACCTTTTAATATAACATTCACTGCTATATTATGATGTAACCATTTTGGTTACCTTATGGTGTAACCATCCTAGTTACCCTTGGAGTAACCATTACGGTCGACCTCCAACCTAAAAATACCCAATAAATTTGAGGGTGATATTGGTCCCACCCTTCATCATAATAAATTCCTACGAACTAGATAATAATCATAAAACATGAATACATTCATCCTAAAAACATTCATTTTGAATCTTGTAAAAATAGAAATATAAAATAATGGTTTGAATTGAAATCCCCTTACCTCGGGTTATTCATATTTAAAATGATTTGATAACCAATTTATATTGGTTTAAATGGTATTATTAATTTATTACAGAATAATAAAATTATTTTAATACCCTATATGACCTAATTATAAAAAAAATCACTTGTTTCAAAACAATAGTTTGTTATTTCTATTATATCGGGTGTTTTCTTTTCATGGGTTCCTTGGTCGGTTCATTATGGATTTTCTTATTAATTGGAATCAATACCCCATAAGTAGAATGGAATTTTATTAATATATTTCCGTTATTTTAAATGATACCATATATCAATTTTTTATATGTGGATGAATCATTAGATAAATCATTAATGAAAATGATTTAGTTTATTTTGATGATTTTTAGGACCATCATGAACTTATATCATTTTATATAATATCTTGTTTATATGTTGGTTCAATGTCATTATATAACATATAATATGTCTAATAAATTCATATTTACCAATAAAAACTGTTTTTGACCAGCCTTGGAGTCATTAATGGAAAATTAATGTGTATCATCCATAATGGCGGTAAATTGACACATCACGAGCGATATTCTCATTTTTAGAATAAAAGGGAGAGGCGATTGATTTTTATAATGATTTTTTTAGTCAACATTAAAATATTTATTATATATATACTACTAGAAGTTTCATGCCACTTGTATAAGGGGATGTGGGGAACGAATAAGAAAATAATATAAATTGAAAAGAAGATAAATGAAAATGAAACAGGATTTTACCGCTTGAATTCTTCTCCTTGAGAACATCCTTAAAAAACATGGTTTTGGCCTTTTGGTGAGACCAGTAGGTCATAGAAGTGGGGAATATTATTTTAATCAGAATTAGGTAGAAATTATACGAGCTACAAGTATTTGCGGTGTGAGGAGAATAGGTAGTGAGGGGATGTATTGATAGTTGAGGAGTTGGGTTTTTTTGATTATTTTATTCATTAGTTTATAACTATGGACCATGAAAATGAATAGTTTGAGAATAATAAAAAAATATATTATTATAATATAATATATCATGATGTTATGGTCTTATATCATCCATCAATTATCTGTGACTCAATAATCTTTGGATTTAGCTTATAATGTAAATTGTCATATTTCAGTATTCTGCAAAAATTCAATTATTTTTAGTCAAATACAAAAAAATCACTCGAACCATTTATCATAGTATGTAATTAAAAAATAAATACCATTTTATGAATATAGGTTTCTAAATATGATAAATTTTATTTTTAATTAAAATCATAATTTATTCAGAAAATTATTATTTATTAAACTATAACTGATTTTATAACACATTGAAATATTATTTAAGGCCTCTTAAAATTATCTTATTATATTAAGGAAATAAAATATTGATTTATGAATCTATTTAATGAAAATATATTTTTTAAAATCATTAAATAAATTAAAAAATTATAAAAAAACATTTATGTAATACAGAATACCAATAATTGAATAATTAATTTCATAAAATATATTTACATATTTCTTGATATAAATATATCATATTTTCATGTATAAGAAATCATAAATTTTATTTATAATTTCATTGGAAAAATAAAATTCTATAAGAATAGATTACATAGTTTCAATAAACACTACGACAAAATCACGGTTTAGCGGCAGTTTCTTTTCGTTTCACGGCGGTTTTATTTATTTATTTATTTATTTATATTTTATTTATATTTTATTTTATTTTATTTTATTTTTTATTTTTTTATATTTATTTATTTATTTATTTATTTATTTCGTATTTATTTTATTTATTTCGTATTTATTTTATTTATTTCATTTAATTCGCATTACTTTATTTACTTTATCCATGCATGCATGCTCATGCCCATGCACATGCCCATGCAATATAATGAAATACTGCGTTTGGTGAGATTTGAACCCCTAACTTCTTGCATATTTTTCAGAGACTTTACCACTCCAACAAGCTCATCATATGGTTAACAAACAGAATTTAATATACTTATATATACTAATTGAAAAAACAAATAATACATGACTAATATATATAAACTCAATAATAATTAAACAATAAGCAATAATCAATAATTACTAACCAATAACCAATAATTAATAATTATTGATTTATTAGTTATTTATTGAGTTATTTATTATTATTTCCTCTTTATTATAATAAATAACAAATAAATTATAATAATATTTACATAAATTATAAAATTATGAAAATAAAATAATAAAATAATAAAATTACGAAATTAAAAGAATAAAGAATAAAGAATAAAGAATAAAGAATAAATAATAACTAATAAATAATAAATAATAAACAATAAATAATAAATAAAAAACAATAAATAGAAAAAAAATAAATGATCAATAATAAATATTAAATAATAATAAATAATAATAAACAAATAATAAGAAATCAACAATCAACAATAAATAATAATAAATAATAATAAACAAATAATAAGGAATAAATAATAAATAATAAATAATAAATAACAAATAATAAATAATAAATAATAAATAATAAATAATAAATAATAGTAAATAATAAATAAGAAACAATAAATAACAATAAATAATTATAAATAATAAATAATAATAGATAAAAAATAATAATAAATAAAAAAAATATAAAATATAAAATAAAAAATAAATAAAAAATAACAAACAATAAATAAAAAATAAAAAATAATAAAAAATAATAATTAAAAGTAAACAAATAAAAAATAAAAAATAATAAATAATAAATAAAAAATAATAAATAAAAAATAAAAAATAATAAAAAATAATAAAAAATAATAATAAATAATAAATAATAATAAATAATAATAAATAATAATAAATAATAATAATAATAAATAATAAATAATAATAAATAATAATAAATAAGAATAAATAAGAATAAGTAATAATAAATAATAATAAATAATAATAAATAATAATAAATAATAATAAATAATAATAAATAATAATAAATAATAATAAATAATAATAAATAATAAATAACAAAAAATAAATAATATTAAATAACAAATAATAAATAATAATAAATAATAAATAATAATAAATAATAATAAATAATAAATAATAAATAATAATAAATAATAAATAATAAATAATAAATATTAAATAATAAATAACAAATAACAAATAACAAATAAGAAATAAGAAATAAGAAATAAGAAATAATAAATAATAAATAACAAATAATAAATAATAATAAATAATAATAAATAATAAATAATAATAAACAAATAATAAATAATAAATAATAAATAATAAATAATAAATAATAAATAACAAATAAAAAATAAAAAATAAAAAATAAAAAATAAAAAATAATAAATAATAATAAATTATAAATAACAAACAATAAAAAATAATAAATAACAAATAATAAATAATAATAAATAATAAATAATAAACAATAATTAATAATAGATAATAATACATATATAATAAATAATAAATAATAAATAATAAATAATAAATAATAAATAATAAATAATAAATAATAAATAATAAATAATAAATAATAATAATAAATAATAATAATAAATAATAATAATAAATAATAATAATAAACAATAAACTATAAATAATAAATAAGAATAATAATAAATAAAACATAAAACATAATTATAATTAATTAAATAAAAAATAAAAAATAAAAAATAATAAACAACAATTAATAATAGATAATAATACATAAATAATAAATAATAAATAATAAATAATAAATAATAAATAATAAATAATAAATAATAAATAATAAATAATAAATAATAACTAATAAAAAATAAATAATAACTAATAAATAATAAACATCAATTAATAATAGATAAATACATATATAATAAATAATAAATAATAAATAATAAATAATAAATAATAAATAATAAATAATAAATAATAACTAGTAACTAATAACTAATAACTAATAACTAATAACTAATAAATAATAAACAATAAATAATAAATAATAAATAATAATAATAAATAATAATAATAAATACTAATAATAAATAATAATAATAAATAATAATAATAAACAATAAATAATAACTAATAAATAAGAATATTAATAAATAACACATAATTAATAATTATAATTAATTAAATAATAAATAATAAATAATAAATAATAAATAATAAATAATAATCAAAAATTAATGATAGATAATAATACATAAATAATAAATAATAAATAATAAATAATAAATAATAATACATAAATAATAAATAATAAATAATAAATAATAAATAATAAATAATAAATAATAAATAATAAATAATAAATAATAAATAATAAATAATAATAATAAATAATAATAATAAATAATAATAATAAACAATAAACAATAAATAATAAACAATAAATAAATAATAATAATAATAAATAACACATAATTAATTATTATAAATAAATAAATAATAAATAAGAAATAATAAATAATAAACAATAAATAATAAATAATAAACAATAAATAATAATAAATTAATAATAATATATAATATATAATATATAATATATAATATATAATATATAATATATAATATATAATATATAATATATAATAACTAAAATATTAATAATAATAATAATAATATATAATATATAATATATAATATATAATAAATAATATATAATAAATAATATGTAATAAATAATAAATAACCAGTAATAAATATTATTATTATTATTAATAAATAATAAATAATAAATAATCAATAATCAATAATAAATAAAAAATAAAAAATAAAAAGTAAAAAATAAAAAAATAAAAAATAAGAAATAAGAAATAAGAAATAAGAAATAATAAATAAAAAATAAAAAATAAAAAATAAAAAATAAAAAATAAAAAATAAAAAATAAAAAATAAAAAATAATAAATAAGAAATAAGAAATAAGAAATAATAAATAAATATAAATAATGAATAAATATAAATAATAAATAATAAATAACCGGTAACAAATAATAGATAATAAATAAATTAAAGTATATTATAAATAATAAATAATAAATGAAACACATGAAAAAGTACGAAAAAGGCGTGATATGGGATGAAAAATTATGAAAACGCATGAAAACAGATGGAGAAGCATGAAGAAGGAAGCATTAGAAAGCATGAGAACGCAAGAAAACTCATGAGAACTATGGAAAACCCCTAAAGAATTCAACATAATCATCATAATAACGCACAAAAAACCATTGATAAAGATAAAAAGTCATGAAAACCCAAATAAACAGTAATAAATGGATCAACCGTTAAAACCCATCAAAATGGTCATAAAGTGACAAAAACATTTGACTCACATTAAAAGAGATAACTTATGATCTGAGAGTCCATTCCAGATCCACAACAAGTCAAATCAAAGATCCTAAAACGATCTTCGAGCTGATAGGTGAAAGAGACCGAATGGACCGGCAGATCCAAAGTTACGACCATTTAAAAAAATGACAGGGAATGGGTGCTATAAACGAGGCATCGAAAAACATAACAAACCCGATACACACTAAAAAGGCCATAACTTATGATCCAGGAGTCCATGTGGGCTCCGCGACTAGTCAAACTGAAGCTCATGGAACGAACTGACACGTGGATCAAAATTTTGGCCCGTTTGAAGACAAGTTCGATAGGACACCGGTGACGAAAACGGGGTTTTGGAGGCTTTCATAGGGTAGAGCCCAAACGGACACCTGGAGCGAAAGTTATGGCCATTTGAAGTTGGAGAACTTTTTTCAACTTTATTATAACTCTCATATCTTCTTCACCTTAGATCGTCTCACGATTTTGATTACACGTGCCTCTAGATCTCTTCATGAGCTTCTATTTGACTGGTCGTGGTGCTCCAATGGACGCCCGGATCAAAAGTTATGTTCATTTTAGTGATTTAGGGGTTTCTCATGTTTTTTTTATTTTTTTCTTTTGGTTTCGCAGCGGTTTTACCCAAACCGCCGCTATTTCGCGGTGGTTTTTTAAAAACCGCTGCTAATAGTCAAAAAAATAATAAAAAAATCACACATTTCGTGACGGTTTTTTCGCGGCAGTTTTTAAAACCGCTGTAAAATACCTTCCCGAAAGCTATTTCGTAGCGGTTTTGAAAACCACCGTGAAAAAACTGCCACGAAATGTCAATTTTCCTATAGTGAAATACCACTAATTCCATTATACATATATAATTAATTTAATTATTAAATTCCATAATGGAAAAAACTTATTTTATAAGTACCTCGATTGATACATTCTGACCCTGATCCATCGAAAAATTGGTTGTCATCATTAAGGAAATTAATGTATATTTCTATTAGAGGCAAAACAAAGTTGTTATTTAATTGTTACTAATAATCCAAATGAGCTCGAGAGACTACCCTATTTAATGGGATCACAGACTGATCAATATAATGATGTTCAACAATGTAGTCCACCATTTTCATAGAGAATAAATGTTTTTTATTTTCAATTGGTTCATGAATCCTCATATAGTATGTGGCACTGATAATTCATCAGCTAGAGACATCATGAAACTCCATTTTTGATTCTGAAAATTTTTCAATCGAATGAAAAAATGCTAAAACATTCTGATGTCTCAACTGATTTATTATAGAAGGGTTTCGATGTATTTACAAGTTTCAATTTATTATATAGTAAAATAGGGGTTTTTGATGAATTTGAAATGAATGTATTTAGTTTTACATATTTTCAATCATACTAAAAAATAGTATCTTAATAAAAAATTTCATCAGATTGAAGAATTGTTTGTAATTTCAAATAATGAAAAAGTTGTGGGAAGATTCAATATGTTTTTTAGAAAAACTCAGAAATGTTATGAAATACTAAAATGGTTATAAATGAAGTTAAAATATTAAATCCATATTTCTATAATTTGGTTGAGTGAGAAATTTCAATTAGTTTCTCACCCATTTCATTTTTGGTGCACCAATAAATAGTGGTCAAAGTAAAACATAATCTGGCAAAATTCTGGTGTGGGAGAGAGTGAGAGTACTATATTTTTGGGTTGTCAAAAAATGGCTTCTGTAAACAATTTCTTGAATAATATTTTCTGTATAGAAGAAGTGTGAGGAATAGGTATTGCTCAATGTTTTTTGGATCTGATCAGAAAACCTGACCAATGAATTTGGGAAAAGAAAAAAGGAATTCTGAATTGTTTTTTACTATCTTTTAAGATTATTTTTCTATAATAATGAATTTTTCAAACCCATCGGATTAAGGTATCAGACCGGGTTTTCATACAATGTCAATATAAATTGTTTATACATACTACTAGGTAGGAATGATAATAATATTATTCAAAATAATTATAATTATGGATTTTTTTAATGTTGTATAGTGACGTGTTTGGAATTAACTAGTGAATGAATAAAAATTTTTTACAAACCTAAATTTACATCATTCGTGTAATAAAAATAATTTTAACTATTGTATTGATCAATGTGATACAAAAGTGTATGGTTATTTCATTCTTGTGGTATCCACACAAAATGATTTTTTTTCAAGTTGATTGTTTGGTATTAGATTATTTTCAAACCATACTAAGGAAAATATAATAATATAGAAAACTGGTCATTGTAAATACGTCGGTTCCAATGTGTTTGTGATTTTTTTCAGAAACTAATAAATATTTATCAAGAATAAAAGATTTTTATGTAAGAAAGGTAACATAATATAAAAATATATTAGTGATTCACCACCTCCCCCTCTCAGTTATTACATTTATCCTTATTGGTCCATTAATCTTTTGACCTATTATACTGTAAATATATTAATTTACATTATTTAATTTTTTATATCAATTTTTATCTTCTATGGCATTTTAATTCAAAATCTAAAAAATCAAAAACGGTTTATTATCTAATATCACTTCTTTTTTGTTGGGAATAATTCTCTTCTATATCAAAATCTTCTTCCCACAAATGTTATATTTTATTATTTTAAAATAAAAATATCTATTAAATATTTTGATATTCATATTTCTATAATAAACATTTCAAATTGAAAATTTATTACTCCTTTAATGATTTTGTATTCGGTTAAAAACATTAAATTTTATTTTTGCTCGTATATTTTATCATTCACTCAACATTTGTAAACATAGCCATTTATTCTTTTAAATTTCTATATTTAGTGGTTTATCTATTCTCAATAATTATTTAAAAATTATCCAAGATAACATATGAATTTTTTTATTAAATGTGACTTGTGACATTATTTTTTTATTAACATATAATTTCCTTATAAAATATATAATGAATGTTCTATTAAATATTTCCTTAGTAATGTGTTTTTATACCTCCATCATCGATTTTATTTAAAAAAAGTCATCTTTATGTTTTCAATAATTTTAAATAAATTTCGGTTATCTATTCTTTAAAAAATATTTTACAAAAAGGGTATGAAACATATAAAGTTTCATTCATAATGTTTATATCCATGAATATTTTAAATTATCTTCTGTATTGGATTTTCAACTATATAGACATCTTTTAAAGACTTATTGTATTTAATCGTATATTTTCTCTAATGATATCATCGACTTTATTTGAACTTATGATTTATGTTCGTGTTATTCCATTAATTGAATATTAAATATATTGGTATCCCATATATTAATTATTATAATTATGATATTTTTTGATTACGAATGAAATTTTAGTATGCATTTCATTGTTATTCATTTAATTTATTTGGTCAATGAATTAGACTTTATAATGTAATATATGAGGCCTAAAATTATATAACACATTATAGAATCGTTAGGTCTAATAAGAATATTTTGTTTTTTGTAATAGGTGTATACCTACCCATTCATTAATAATGTCTTATCTATGTCCTTGGTGGTACTGCAACATGATAAAGTTATAGCGGAATTTTTTTATTTAGCGGAAATTTAAAAAACCACCAAATGACTCCATGACAGTTTTATTAATCCACTAATAAATTTAGTGCCATAATTATACTATTGTTGGTTTCATATATTTATCTGTGGTTTCTGGGAGTGTGAGAAACAGAATTTTAATAGCAAATATTTTTTTAGATGATGTTTTTCTTCATAGAACCATCAATTATTTCAAGGAGTTTTAATCTTCCAATATGTATAATAATATATGAAAGCGATTTAAATTACCTAAAAAATTTTCATAACATATATAACATTAGTTTAAACAACTGCTAATTTTTCTCCCATATATAACAACAATTTAAAAAACCACTACATATTACTGTTGAATAAAATAAATCAAGTAGAAGATACAGCCCCAAAAAGAAAAATAAAATTTGACATACTGAAAACATCAAACTATCTATTAATAAATCATAACAACCCCACATTAAATGGAGATTCAGTTAAAATATTATCAATGTAAAAAATTCAAACTACTAACCTAACCAATATTATACCCACTTGAAAATGTCCCACAATGATATATACACAACATGCATCATCATTAACTAACATAAACAACAATGAACCAAAATCCAAAAGCACCTAAAGAAGATGAAAATATAAGGAATCATCCATATAGTTTCTAATATACCTAAACTATCTCAATCAATCATTTATGTATTTCCTTTGTAATACATGTCAAACCCATTTTAAAATTCATTTACAAAAGGCACAATGTGTCACCAAACTCATGTTAGACCATTAGAGAAATCGTATCACACATTCATTAAAAAACACATTTTTAGTTTTGACGATACATTTCAAATCCCATTTTAAAGACAACCATTCTCCATTTAAATCCCACTTAGAACCATTTATGAATTAATAAATCACTTTATAAAATGAAACTATTATTATTTTAAGACCCAATACATTCCTATATACAATCCGTAAAAAATAATACTAAATCCCATTTGACCAAGGCACCATAAACATACTATTTATAAAGCTAGCTGGTCCATGTTTACTATTAGGATAACATGATCACATCCCAATCTTACAGTGAAAGTCACTATGATAGGAAATATATAGAAATCTTTAATATTGATGTCAAAGGAAAAAGAAATCACTATTTGACCCATATATAGAAATATAATGGAAACATATCTATAAATCGACCATAACAGACCAACTATAAATTGAGTTTTAATTTAAACATTATAAAAATAAAAATAAAACAAATAATATAAAAAAATATTTTAAATTGATAAATCCCTAAATGAATTCGATAATTAAAACCAAAATAATGACCTAAATTTGAAAATTTTAATCAAAATAGATTTAAAATTTCATTTTTAAAATTTTTTAAACCCAAGATTATGCTTTTTAATATCACCATTCTAAATAGACAACTTTGGAATTCACAATTAAATTAAAAACATAGTAAAGTTATAAACACTATATATTCATGGTTAGATCATACGATAAAATAAAATGCACTACTAACTATTATAAAAAAATTAATTCAAGGAGAAATACATATACACCATACCTCAAACAACAAAAGGCTTCACAATCACCATATCATGGTGTTAGTCATTAATCAATTTAGTTACACACCACCATCACTAAATCCAATGTCAACCCTCATTACTACATAAAGAACAAAAATCGACAGTATCTCTATCTCTATCTCCACTCCCTTCTAAAATCACATGTATCACAATTTTGATTAAAATTTATCATTGATATATATTTAAATTTAAATTTAAAACCAATAAAAGTGTTTTTAGTAAATTATTATGATGTTATGTGATTTACCTACTCACACAAACCATCTATCGACTCAATATCATCGAGGAAAGATCCAATAGTATTATGATGTAAATAATATAATTATTTCTACAGATCAATGAAATTTTCATCCTATATCCATAAAAAGATATTCATTTCTAAAATAACATAATTTATTTAAATAATTTAATTCAATTTGGTACTTCTATTTTAAAAATACCTCTATTAAGGAATAAAATACTTTATTCTTCCATGATGGATGAATATTCCTCCAATCGGAATATATAATCACAAGGGTTACAATATCATCAACCAATTTTCCAAGATTCAATAGAAATAATAATTAAGAATCATATGTGGGTACCCCATAAAAATAAAATTGGAGAACAATCTTCTTTTGAATTCCTTTCATTTATAAAATTCAAAATTAATATGTTAAATATATTTCAAAAAATTTAGGTATAAAAGGAAATTTAGAAATGATATCATATGAAAATTATAGACAATAAAAATATACATATGTATGATAAATAATGATTTCACATAAAAGAAAATTTAATATTTTATTTATCAAAATTAATTAAATCATTCATAAAAATAAATTTTAATTTTCTAAAAAATTCATAGTATAGGAAATAAATATCATATGACATAAATACTTGATTAGTTAATGTATGACTTCACATACAATCATTTTTTCCTTCAATCATATTGTTATCTCGCTGTATCATTATTTAATCCACTTCACCCATATTAAAAGACTAATACTTTCAATATCACGATTGAAAAAATAATTATGTTTCATTTTGTTCATGGGATTCAAGGAAATAGGTTAAATTTCACATACATAGCTTATTTTAAATTTATTTTTATTTTAATTTTCCATTAATGCTTTGTTTTGGGGGTTTCCAATGGTTTTATGGAGAATAGGTGAGTTTTCGTGAATTGGGCCAAACCGTGAGCCCAATTCCAGATTAAAAAATAAATTTTGATTCTTTTATAACTTATTCATTTTTTAATATTTTTCACTCATTCCAACTCCTAAATGTCCTCCCCTGATATATTAACACTACAATTAAAATATGGAGCCTTTGGAAATCCATAACCATGGTTTAGTTGGGTTTTTATTTAAGGGATTGGGCCTGCCCGGAAGCCCATATCCAATTTTAAAAATTAATTTTATTTATTTAATAACATATTCAATTTTAAGTATTGTTCGGTGATTCTAAGCCTCATATTCGGCCCTTACACCCAGCCGCTCCCCCAACCTCTTTACCCCCCCTCTTTGGAGCTCTTAGGATCGCGATTTAGGGACGAACATCTTAGGGTTTCTAAAATCGGGCAGATTTGATGAGGTATGTTCATTCAATCATAACTCTCTCAATTAATACTTTTTCCCCCCATTCCAATTCCTAAATGACCTAATAATTCTTGTAAGAACATCCCCTGAGTTTTGGCCATTTTCAATTTCAGATACTGGTGTTTTGGGGAGATTCATTCTAGATTTCTCAAGTAAGTTTGTCCATTTCTTTTCCACTTTCAAAATGATAAGGGTTTTATTCTATTTCTTTTAGGGTTTCCTCCCTTTTTATTGAAGTGAACAATGACCAGTGGGTAGGGGATCGAACCTAAGGTTTAACATTGGGTTTTCTTTGTCCAATTTTCTCTTTTTAGGTTTGATCTACCCTTCTTAAGGTGTGGCGGTGGTGCGTTTGTGTTTTCGCACAAAGGATTCAATGGTTTCATTTGATTTGGTAGGTGATTCCAATGTTGATGCAATATTTGTGTATTATCATACTGTATTTATCATATTTTTAGATTTATATAATTTTATTATTGCTGCAAAAATTGGTTCTAATGATGTTTCTATTGAAATTGAATTTAAAATGCCAATTTGGTGTGAAATTGGGGGTTTTCCAAAGAAGTGTTTTGTTTGTTTATTTGGGGATGCCCTATAAATACTTAGTTGTTTTTACTGATCTGTAATAAGGCATAAAATACTATTTATAATGTTTATCCCCTTTTGTAATTGCTGCAATAAAAAATGGTTTTTAATTGTGTTTGTAAAGAAAGTGAAGTTTTGGTTCCCCTTTTGTGTGAAAATGAAGGTTTTACAAAGATAACACTTCTTGTTTAACATGGGGATGCCCGAAAATTGATTTTTTGTTTTAATTGATATTTATTGGGATGCCTTTACTGTTTTGGTAACTTACAAGTGTGAACATCATGTACAAGTGGGTTTCTTAAGGGGTTTTGTGTGCAAAACTACACGAGATTTTGAGAAATTGATTTATTCAAATTCAAAGAGTTTGTTGTGTGTTTTAAGTGGTATGAAATGAGATAGCTACTATATTTGATGTATGTGACCACTAGTGGTGTTTTAAATTAAAATGGATATGTGTTAAATCCTGAAATTGTTTGAGCAAAAAGGGGGATGCCTGGGTACCTAGGTGGGGCAGATTTGTACTAGTACGGCTAGTGGACAGGATGAGTTTTGTCCCTGTTTCACTTAGCATTTGGATAACGAAAACTCTAACTAAACTATGTGGATGATGATTGGGGACCACTAGATTATGGTTATGTTCCCTACTAGTGGCTCGTGCATGAGAAAGGATTTTACTATGGTTGCATTACACTGAGGTACGAGGTACATGGGGCCTGAGACTATCTAGTGCCCAGGGGTGTTCCCGGTTTTGTTGCTCAGTGGATTGGTGGTATTTTCCCTTGTATTTGGGTGTCTTTGGAATTATAATGCAGTATCTAATATTCCTATTTAAATGTGTTAACATTCTGAATGTTTTATCTGGGAAAATGTTTTCAATTTAAAGTTTCATTTCGTGGAATTTGTCACCGCTTTTAATTGCATATTAAAACTGCTCGCTTTTTCACCTTGTATTGCATGCACCTTGGAATCATTGGGTGGTATCCTATTGGGCTTAGGCTCACACCCTACTTACACCCCTTGGGTGTAAGTAGACCTTTTTTTTTGACCCAGGTAAAGGAAATGCTAAGGGTGATGGCGGTTCAGGGTGTTAGTCCTCATCCTTGAGGCAGAGTAGTGGAGACGACTTGGGGGTGATGACCCTTTGTCATGTGGAGTCCATGGGGCTGTTTTGTTTCTGTTCCATTGTGTCTTTGGACCTTTTCTATTGACTCTAAACCTATGTATTCAGTTCTGGTTTTTGTTTAAACATCATTTGGTATAAATTTTTCAGATTCAGTTTATTGATTGTTTTTAATGGTTTATGCCTTCATATTCGGGTAAATCATTCACAAACCTAAATAAATGATACCCGGGCACTTGTGCCAGCCCGTGGGGATAGGGAATGTCCCTCGGGTCATGTCACAGGCTGGGTTTGGTGCCGGTTTTGGTGGCGACCAGATTCGGTTCGTGACAAAATGGTATCAGAGGAGGTTCATGTTAACTCTTTGGGTCATGTTATTTCAGGAATAGTCAGCATATCATGGAGTTAGGATTGTAGGGACTTGGTATTATAGTTATGGGTAGTGTGCCTGATCACCACACCTCATGACAAGATTCAAGTTTCCTAGGGAAGTCAGGATTTATCTAAGTCCTTTGGTTTTCTTGTTTAAATGATGGTTAGGGGAAATGAAAAGAGAGTTGGGTTAATGGTCTCAGAAAGCTCGCACGGCCTGGAAAGCCATGTGGAGCTAGTGATATTACCTAGAACACTCTCTGTGATAGTGAAGTGATTGGAATATGGCCGCCAACCATATGTCCAAGTCACCCACTGAAACTAGTTTCCTCTCACATTGTCTTGTGTTCTTTAATTTTGAAATCTTGGAACTTTGGTTTTAAAATGACTTGGTTTTAAGAATTGTAAAGTTTTTGTGAAATGATTTTCAAATAAATATGGAATGTTTTGATTTATGAAATGGTGGAACTGAATTTTCAGAATTGTTTTGAAATGGAAAATAGTATGCTTACACCTCTTTTGAAAGCCGAAACCATATTGAAGTTGGTTTTCAAAAGTGTTTCCAATATAGTTTTCTAAACGATTAAAGGGTGTTTTAATGGGATGAGATGTTTTGAAATTGATGTGAATAACTTGAAAGTGAGTTATTTTTTTAAATGTTTGTGTCCTTATGAAAAGTTTTATAAGATGTGAATTGGTATTTTGATCTCATTGTTAGCAGTTTTGAGAAAAAGGTTGGGTTGGTTGAGCATTTTGTTTTTGAAAAGTGGAAGGAATTTTTGTTTTAACCTTTGGTATTTCCATGAGTGACCACATTCATGGGGTTATATGGGATGATGGATGGTTGATGGAATGACTGGATGAGTGCTGGGATGGTTATGAGGAGGGTGCCCAGTGTGACACAAAAACATGCATGTGTGAGGCCCATGGGGTACCATTGGTGGATACGCTTACGGAAAAACCATTTGTTTTCAAAGAAATAGTTTTAAAGAAAAACATGATGTATTGATGAATAGTTTGGTATAGTTTGTATTATGGATTTTTGATAATGTTGATGTTGTAGGATATTTTGAGTCCAAGAACCCCTCCTGTTTGAACTGTGTTTTGGGTTTGTGTTTGGTCGGTGAGCTGTGTTGCAGGGACGATTAGTGGTCTCTTTTGAAAAATGTTTTCGGATGACTGTGTGGTGGTTCCCTTCATGTGTTTGGATCTGGATTGTGGTATATCGTGACCAATAGACCATCTTGGTTGGGTCCTTTGGTTCAATCGTTGGATAAGGTACACCCCATTAATGGTTAGTGCACAACTAAAGTGCAACCCGTATTGTTTTTCCTTTTGAAGACCCTCCAGTTGATCAATATAAGGAATATTTTTTCTTGAGATTTTTAGATTGAGTCTACACCCTTTACTTTCTTTGATTTTTAGATCCTCTTGTAATGGGAGAGTGCTCATGGAATGTTGACAGAGACCTTAGTTTCTTATGTTTCCTGATACGTCGAAGGTGGATGTGTTCTAGGGTTGTAAGTGTGGATGAGTGTCTCGATGGTGTCTAAGAGGACCTTTGGGTTCTTCAAAGTTTCTTTGATGCATTAATTCATGTTAAACCACCGGTGTGGGAAATATGGTCACGATAGGATATTGTGGCCACTTTCAAGAATTGTGTGTTGTTTGGGGATGTTGTATAAGGTCTCTCTCCATGAATTGTTTATATCAGTCACAATGGCCATGTTCGGTGATGCCTTATGATGTCATGTGCTCGATTGACCATATAGGTGAATGTTGTGAAATCCTATGAGAGTCCCTGTTATGTTGGGAGAATGTCTCCCTTGGAAAAACATCAAAATCTTCAATTTTAGACGAAGGTGAGTGTTGGTGTTCTTTACTTCTATTGTTTCTCACCTAAAGAAACAAGGTGTGATGTGTGTGTATCTTCTTAGACCTTGTTTCAGTGAAATATCGAGATCGGGTAAAGTGAGTTTGGAATGTGTTATGTCTGGAAAACTTATCTGGGATTGCGTTGTAGTTGTTGGTTTCATTGAAAGAAGAATTATCGTTCATGGGGTTTCCAAAGCCTAACTGCGAGGCCGAAGATACTTCAATCATTTGAGCTCCAGCCATAGGTCTCGGAGAGAAGCTGGCTCGTAGTCAGGGGAAATCACAGGGTCATTTAAACCCTTGTACAAAGTCATTTCCTCAGTATGAAAGTTAGGAAGATTTTAAACCTATGGTTTCATAATCATTCTTCTTTTGTCCATGTTCGGTGGAAATAGGTGGAGGGTCGTGTGCCCATGTCATCACCCAATGTTATTTCCTCCCCCTTTTCGTTTCCACTGAGTCTTTAGAGAAAGGTTTGAAGTTTGTCTACACTGTTTGTGAACAAAGTTTTCACTTGGATAATAGTGACCATGCCCCAGAAAACCATGCGGAAAGAAGGATCCCAACTATTAGTGTATGGATTCCCAAACCGTGCAAACTAACCATGTGGTCGCCCCAACTCTTTAAATTTTGGGGTCTTTCTTTACCGGCCAGTGCTGGTTGGTTAAGATGATTGGTTCTTATGGTTGGGAGACCCACTATGAGTCTTATATAATTTATTTTGTAAATTTCTGAAGGAATTATATCCTTTGTACTGGTGAGTCCATTTAGTCCTCCCCCTGTTAGTCTCTTGATTATGTCTCAAAAACAATATTGGTTGTCTCTTATGGTGGGGAGCGTATTTGTGTCCCCCCATACCAGTAACTTAGATTTTTCCATGGTCTTGGCTTGGTGTAGATAGTCTCTTTCAGATCTATCTAGCTACCAACATCATTCTTGAGTAAACATTGGGACTTGAGAGCACCCAATGGTTTAGTTAAAGTAAGGTAAGTGTACCCTTGTTCAAAGATGTTGTTCGTTTGGGTGAATTGCTTGAGTATTGTTCAGATTGTGTTTGAGGAGTTTTTATTTGGGATAAAGCCTGAATGTTATTGATGGTTTTAGTAAAGTGGTGTAAGTTTGATTTGTGAGAGTATTCCTTCCTTCATTGATCACTGGAGGTGTTTTGGCCTTTGGGGAAGAAACCTGGCAAGGGAGTACTTCTTGGTTTCTCAGTTGGGTTTGGTTGTTGATTTGGTCTTGCTGTGACTTTCCGGGGTGGAAAGTTTTTATGGTGGAGAGAATTGTCTCATAAATAGCTTATTTTAAATTTATTTTTATGTTAATTTTCCATTAATGATTTGTTTTGGGGGTTTCCAATGGTTTTATGGAGAATAGGTGAGTTTTCGTGAATTGGGCCAAACCGTGAGCCCAATTCCAGATTAAAAAATAAATTTTGATTCTTTTATAACTTATTCATTTTTTAATATTTTTCACTCATTCCAACTCCTAAATGTCCTCCCCTGATATATTAACACTACAATTAAAATATGGAGCCTTTGGAAATCCATAACCATGGTTTAGTTGGGTTTTTATTTAAGGGATTGGGCCTGCCCGGAAGCCCATATCCAGTTTTAAAAATTAATTTTATTTATTTAATAACTTATTCAATTTTAAGTATTGTTCGGTGATTCCAAGCCTCATATGCGCCCCTTACACGCAGCCTCTCCCCCAAACTCTTTACCCCCTCTTTGGATCTCTTAGGATCGCGATTTAGGGACGAACATCTTAGGGTTTCTAAAATCGGTCAGATTTGATGAGGTATGTTAATTCAATCATAACTCTCTAAATTCATACTCTTTTCCCTCCATTACAATTCCTAAATGACCTAATAATTCTTGTGAGAACATCCCCTGAATTTTGGCCATTTTCAATTTCAGATACTGGTGTTTTGGGGAGATTCATTCTAGATTTCTCAAGTAAGTTTGTCCATTTCTTTTCCACTTTCAAAATGATTAGGGTTTCATTCTATTTCTTTTAGGGTTTCCTCCCTTTTTATTGAAGTGAACAATGACCAGTGGGTAGGGGTTCGAACCTAAGGTTTAACCTTGGGTTTTCTTTGTCCAATTTTCTATTTTTAGGTTTGATCTACCCTTTTTGATGTGTGGCGGTGGTGCGTTTGTGTTTTCGCACAAAGGATTCAATGGTTTCATTTGATTTGGTAGGTGATTCAAATGTAGATGCAATCTTTGTGTATTAGCATGCTGTATTTATCATATTTTCATATTTATATAATTTTATTATTGCTGCAAAAATTGGTTCTAATGATGTTTCTATTGAAATTGAATTTAAAATGCCAATTTGGTGTGAAATTGGGGGTTTTCCAAAGAAGTGTTTTGTTTGTTTATTTGGGGATGCCCTATAAATACTTAGTTGTTTTTACTGATCTGTAATAAAGAATAAAATACTGTTTATAATGTTTATCCCCTTTTGTAATTGCTGTAAAAAAATGGGTTTTAATTGTGTTTGTAAAGAAAGTGAAGTTTTGGTTCCCCTTTTGTGTGAAAATGAAGGTTTTACAAAGATAACACTTCTTGTTTAACATGGGGATGCCCGAAAATTGATTTTTTGTTTTAATTGATATTTATTGGGATGCCTTTACTGTTTTGGTAACTTAAAAGTGTGAACATCATGTACAAGTGGGTTTCTTAAGGGGTTTTGTGTGCAAAACTACACGAGATTTTGAGAAATTGATTTATTCAAATTCAAAGAGTTTGTTGTGTGTTTTAAGTGGTATGAAATGAGATAGATACTGTATTTGATGTATGTGACCAGTAGTGGTGTTTTAAATTAAAATGGATATGTGTTAAATCCTGAAATTGTTTGAGCACAAAGGGGGAAGCCCGGGTACCTAGGTGGGGCGGATTTGTACTAGTACGGCTAGTGGACCGGATGGGTTTTGTCCCTGTTTCACTTAGCATTTGGATAACGACAACTCTAACTAAACTAGGTGGATGATGATTGGGGACCACTAGGTTATGGGTATATTCCCTACTAGTGGATCGTGCACGAGAAATGATTTTACTATGGTTGCATTATACTGAGGTACGAGGTACATGGGGCCTGAGACTATCTAGTGCCTAGGGGTGTTCACGGTTTTGTTGCTCAGTGGATTGGTGGTATTTTACCTTGTATTTGGGTGTCTTTGGAATTATAATGCAGTATCTAATATTCCTATTTAAATGTGTTAACATTCTGAATGTTTTATCTGGGAAAATGTTTTCAATTTAAAGTTTCATTTCGTGGAATTTGTCACCGCTTTTAATTGCATATTAAAACTGCTTGCTTTTTCACCTTGTATTGCATGCACCTTGGAATCATAGGGTGGTATCCTATTGGGCTTAGGCTCACACCCTACTTACACCCCTTGGGTGTAAGTAGACCTTTTTTTTGACCCAGGTAAAGGAAAGGCTAAGGGTGATGGCGGTTCAGGGTGTTAGTCCTCATCCTTGAGGCGGAGTAGTGGAGACGACTTGGGGGTGATGACCCTTTGTCATGTGGAGTCCATGGGGCTGTTTTGTTTCTGTTCCATTGTGTCTTTGGACCTTTTGTATTGACTCTAAACCTATGTATTCAGTTCTGGTTTTTGTTTAAACATCATTTGGTATAAATTTTTCAGATTCAGTTTATTGATTGTTTTTAATGGTTTATGCCTTCATATTCATGTAAATCGTTCCCAAACCTAAATAAATGATACCCGGGCACTTGTGCCAGCCCGTGGGGATAGGGAACGCCCCTTGGGTCATGTCACGGGCTGGGTTTCGTGCCGGTTTGGGCGGTGACCAGATTCGGTTCGTGACATTAAATCTTCCACATGATGGACTATATCATACAAGTCATTTTCTGTTATTTAAACTAATAAAATCCACACATCATCCAAAAATCATCTAAATGATATATATTTTTCTATTTTGATGAGAATATATCTTAATGATTTAATTCATAGTCACCTAGATCCATCACGTGAGATAAGTTCCCATAAATAATTTTCAAGGAATCTCTTTAAATATACATTGTAATATCAACCCATTTCAATTGAATAAAATAACTGAAAAATGAAATTTCTAGTTTAATTTGATAATAATAATCAAATTTATATATTATCTATATTTGAAAACTATAAATATACCATTATTTTATGTTTTTTCCCCAATTCTTAAATAACTATGTGAAATTTTAATCTATTCACATTGTAAGAATCGATCACTCCAGCCTATTTTAGAGGAACTCTAGACAGAAACATCAAATCTTCTAACAACCCATCCTGTGTATCAAAATTAATGATCTAAAAAAAGTAATATACATTATTATATTTACAAAATAAATGTTTCAACCTATTATCATTATTTATTAAAAAATTTATAAACTGGAACAATGGATAAACCATTCTATAATCTCTTTATTAACATATCATTCCATATCATTCTAATTTCAATTTTTCTTTCTCATTTATATATTTTTTAATCCTAATCACCTCAAGAAATGGATCTATAAATTTAATTCTCGTCATCACATATCTATTTTCCTATAATAATTCAATTTTTATTAGTGGTATATTTGAGGTCCTCCCAACTGATTATCAATTAAAGTAGAATATTATTTATTCCCTATGTATTAGAGATTGAGTTGACGTGTCATCATCATGTCCAACTTGATTGAATATTTTCTCATTATCATCCAAGTATCTTGAACAAAATGTAACACACCCCTCTTCTAAATAGCATTTATAAATTGAACCTTGAGGTTGATATTTATTTTACTCATATGATTTCAAATGAATAAGGTATCTATAAAAACAAAATTAGATTATAGATTTAGTATCCTTTTCTTGTAACAATTCTCACAATTCCAATGGTAGTTACTAATATAGAGAAATATGTAAATCATGAAATTTAATTCCATGAAACCTATGATGTATTAAGTTAACACACCTTGATATGTTATATGAATACTAATAATATACCTTCATATGTATTGAATTTTAATGGAATTCATCTTTATCTCTATTATTATGGTAAAAAAATGGAGTATACTTCCCATTCATATCTAGCCTAAGATCATTCTTTATATCCATTTTTTATATTTCCTTTTCAACATTGAGATGGTCCATCAAAATTCCTTTATCATTAAGAAATTTGAAGATAAAATTGTCACTAATATTTTTATCAATGTTCATAACATCACGATTATGATGAACAAAATATAAATTCCAATGGTTGTAAGGAGAATAATGTTTTTTCTTCCATTATTGCATTGTGATTTAAATTGATTATGAATATTGAACATATTTACCACTATCATTCAAAGGGTTCATATTCCCAAATTATTTCTAAACATTTACGAGCTTTTCAATTATTTCAAAACCTTCCAACATATTTGGAGGTGATCAATTATCAATATAACCATTAAATTTCACTAGTGCAGAAAACGTTATTTATGTCACCATTTTTTACGTCGGTTATATATAACCGACATGAGAATCTGTGAAACATGGTTTTTTACATCGGTTATTTAATAACAGACATAACAAATGCGTTGAGTGGCTTTTTAACGTCGATTATTTTAATAACTGACGTTACAAATCACACGTGTTTGGTTTTTACGTCGATTATTTTATAACCGACGTAAAAAACCAAAGCGCAGGGGTTTTTTTACATCGGTTATTTGATAACTGACGTAAAAAACGAGATATCTAGGTGTTTTTAGGTCGGTTATTTTATAATCGACGTAAAAAACCAAAGCACGGGGGGGTTTTTACGTCAGTTTTAAAATAACCGACGTAAAAAACCAAAGCGCGGGGGTTTTTTTACATCGGTTTTCAAATAACCGACATTATAAATTTAAAAAATAGTTTATAACATCGGTTATTATATATTCCACGTTATAAAACATTTAAAAAATTAAAGCCCCATGGACTGTCATTTACGATTTTTCGATCGACAGTCTGCCGGCTCGCCTCTCTCGCGCGGTAAACCCTAATCGGCTCGTCAATCGACCTACGTTAAACTCATTTTGGCTTCATTGTTTATCATCTTTACTCTCCTCGGATCTATCATCTCAACTCGCAACACTCAAGTAAGCATTCCACGAATTTATTTCGCTCGGTTTTTTCCCAGATAGTCTATATTTATGTTTTGTGATTTTTTGTTTAAACTAGGTTAGATTATTCCATTTCGAACCCTATTACATATTTTTGAATATCATTGGCACCATGCATTCATTTTTATCTTGAGTGTCTTGTTTTTGTATTTCTTTATAAAACAAATTTTGATATATTACCTTGCATTTAATGACTCAAAATCCTCCTATGTTGGAAACATATTTGGGGTTATTTATTGAAGGACTATGGCGCGATTAAGGAAATATTTGGAATATTTACTGATTTGACCAGTTTGAATTTCATTATCAAAAATAAATTTGAGGTATGGTTGATTCATCCATTCCTTTTATCCTATGTTTCATTTAACGCTCAGGTTCATTTAACAATTTTGTAGTTGGATAACCAATAATGTTTATGTGATTAGAGACTTAAAAGAAATTATTATCATATATAGTGAATCATCCTTGTTGAGTGTCTTATCATAGAATATGAATCAATCATCCATATTGAAGATGTCATTTTTTTAGAAAACAAAAACCATTAATGTAAACCATTTATCATTCATTAATTGAACTAAAATAAATATTTACACATGAGTTATAATGGAACATAATAAAATAAATATTTATCATTCACCCTCATAGAGTCTAATAAATCTATGATAAACCATTTGCTTTCTTTAATGGAAACAAATTCACTTTTACCCACTTTTTATTTTTAGAAGACACTAAACTCCCTTATAATTTCACCCTTCTGGGAAGTATTAAACATAATTATATCCCTTTAAAAAATTTAAATGTCACAGAAATTTCGTGCATTCATTTTGTCTTATAGGACTCTACTATAGATAAGTATACCATTTTTTATATTATTAGTTATGATAAACTCTATCATAACATCATTAATATATGTTTATAAAAATGGGAATATCACAATTCTCATGATTTTAGTTGAGAATAATGATAATGTTTTTTATTAATGATAATATAGACATGGGTAATTTTACAAAAAAAATGTGAACTTGAATAATGAATGTTACTTATATGTATTTCACATGATTTTTTGATTTTATGTCACAAAACTAATTGATGATCGAATACAACAAATAATTGCACCACTAACCAAAGTGAAACTAGTGTATTGTTCTATTTTAGAAATTCAGGATTCAATCAATGAGATTGTGATTTATTTATTTTTTAGAGTTTCTGAATCAAGATACTAGATTCTATTTCAAATGGGTATTTGTTTGTTTTTTTATGTTTCATGATTTTATTTGATGTAGGTTTTTCTTTTTCATGGATTACTTCATAAAGTGGTCTCGGTTCATTTGATTTTGTGTTTCCTTTCACACCATCCCCCCTCAATGACTATGATCTCCCATTGCCAGTTTTTCTCTAATTGTTCTCTCATACACCTTTTGGATTTGATGGTTGATTACAAACATATTTATTCAAATATTTAAGCTGTATTATATACATTTTTTAGGATTATATTGCTATTTTATGCCACTTTATTTATTATTCTATCCAATACTAAGACCCTTTCTAGTAAGAAAAATTTCATAAGAAATACGATTGGACTCTTCATCATATTTCAGGAAACGTTTTTAATAATGTCACATTTTAAAAAATATATATGTTATATCAAAGATGTGGAAACGGGTGGTGGCCGGGCGGGGGGTGTCCAAGGGGGTGGGTGGGTGTGAGTGGCTGTCCACGGGGGTGGGGGCCTGTCCAGAGGGTTTTGGGGGTTGTCCAGGGGGGTGGGGGCTGTCCAGAGGGTTGGGGGGTGTCCAGGGGGGTGTTCAAGGGGTAGAGGTGGGGGGTGGTGTCCAGGAGGGGTGGGGGTGCTGTCTAGAGAGGTGGGGGGCTGTCCGGAGGGTTGGGGGCTGTCCAGGGGTGGTCCAAGGGGGTGGGTGGGTGTGGGGGGTTGTCCAAGGGGGTGGGGGCCTGTCCAGAGGGTTTTGGGGGTTGTCCGGGGGTGGGGGTGATTCTTAGGTTTACTCCATTTTCTCCAATTTTCTATCAACTATGTAGGCGGCATAGTTTTCTTTGATTCAATGAAATTTAAAACTGTTATATCTAACTATATTTTGTTTTAAAAATAATATTCAAGCATAGTTTCTTAAATACCCATAGATTTGTTTTATATTTTAAATTGTTTTACATTCAAATTATGATTTTTTTCATATAAACATATATTTGTCTTATCTTAAAAATATATATTTTTTGTTGATATTTGTTATAGGTAATAATGAGTCGAAGTTGGATTACAAAACATCGAATGAGCAATGAATTTGAGGAAGGTGTTGATGCCTTTTTGGAATTTTCAAAACGAAATGTTCCAAGTAGTGACATTTTTTTCTGTCCATGCCTGAAATGTTTGAATATGAAGAAGTTGAAAAGTAGATAGATAAAAGATCATCTGATTTGTCATGGTTTTAATCTGAGTTACATCCCTTGGATTTGGCATGGTGAAACTGGACGGAATGTCACTGATGATGATGATTCACAAGATGGTAACTCCGATGGAATTGAAGAAATGATTCGTGATATTGTAGCAGAACAAATTGAGATAGAACGACATTTGCACGTCTATATGGTGATGCTGAAAAACAATTATATCCTGGTTGTATAGATTTTACGGTTTTGTCGGCGGTGTTAATATTGATTAACCTAAAGGTGAAACATGGATAGAGTGACAAAAGTTTTACAGAGCTGCTACAATTGATGAAATACATTCTTCCAAAAGATAACGATCTTCCAAATTCACATTACAAAGCCAAGAAAATATTATGCCCGATGGGATTGGGATACAAGAAAATACATGCCTGTCTGAATGACTGCATTATATATAGGAAGGAATATGAATTTCTGTCAGAGTGTCCTAAATGTGGGACATCACGGTATAAGGTGAAAGAAAAATCACAGGCTGGTGTAGAGATTACAAATCTCCCTTCAAAGGTATTTTGGTATCTTCCTATAATTAATCGTTTCAAATGTTTATTTGCTAATTCACATGATGAAAAAAGGTTAAGATGGCATGCTGAAGAGCGGGTATGTGATGGAAAAATACATCATCTAGCTGATTGTCCACAATGGAAGAAAATTGATGCGCAGTATTCTACATTTGGAAATGAAATTAGAAATCTCATACTAGGGTTGTGCACAGATGGAATGAATCCATACCGAACCCTCAGTAGCACACATAGTTCATGGCCTGTTTTATTGGTAATTTGCAACCTCTCTCCTGAAGTTTGTATGAAGCACAAATATGTCATGTTGAGTATAATGATCTCTGGTCCAAAGCAACCCAGTAATGATATTGATGTTTACTTGTCACCGTTGATTGATGATTTGAAACTGTTATGGGCTGATGGTATTAGGGTGTATGATTCTTATAAAATGGAATATTTTCAACTGCATGCAGTGCTTCTGTTCACTATAAATGACTTCCCAGCGTATGGAAATTTTTCTGGATACAGTGTTAAAGGGCATAAATCATGTCCAATTTGCGAACAACAGACGTCATATTGTTAATTGCATCATGGGAGGAAAACAATGTACATGGGTCATTGAAAGTTTTTGCCTATGGAACAACCTTATAGAAGACTAAAAAAGGCATTCAATGGCTCACAAGAATTTGATACTCCTCCAAAACCTTTATCCCCTGATCTGTATTTTGAGAGGGTGAAAAACCTTGATGTGACATTGGGAAAGACACAGAAATCTGGTAATGATAGACATATTTGGAAGAAAATGTCAATTTTTTTGAGCTACCGTATTGGAGGTATCATGAAGTTAAACATAATATTGATTTCATACACGTGGAGAATAATATTTGTGATTCTTTGATTGGAACATTGTTAGATATTAAAGGAAAAACTAATGATGGGTTGAATGCAAGATTAGACTTACTATTAATGGGAATACATTTGGAGTTAGCTCCCACTCCTAAAGGAAGACAGACATTTCTTCCCCCGGCTTGTCATACATTATCGAAGAGAGAGAAAATTAGCTTCTTTCAGTGTCTTCATGATACCAAAGTGCCTCAAGGTTATTCTTCTAATGTAAAAAGTTTTGTCTCATTGAAGGACTTGAAGTTGATAGGTATGAAATCACATGATTTTCACTTCATGATGCAACAAATTCTACCAGTTTCATTGCGTGGAATATTTCCCATTCATGTTAGAAAGACTATAATTAAGTTGTGTTATTTTTTCAATTCAATTTGTAACAAGGCGATTGATGTGAATGCTTTGAACATTTTGGAAAAAGATGCAATTTTTATGCTTTTTCAGTTGGAAATGTATTTTCCTCCAACTTTTTTTGATATAATGGTGCATTTAATGATTCATCTGGTTCGAGAAATAAATCTTTGTGGACCTGTATATCTTTGTTGGATGTATCCTTTTGAAAGGTATATGAAAATATTAAAGGGGTATGTTAAAAATCTATATTGACCTGAAGCCTCCATTATTGAAAAGTATATTTCTGAGGAGGTATCAGAGTTTTGTATGAGCTACTTGGCTACGGCGCAACACATAGGTTTGCCTCTATCTCTCCATGAACGAGTTAATAATGAGGGAAAGGGGATTCGCGGCTTGAAAGTCAAATCATTGTCAGCTGAACAGATGAAAAAGTTAGAATCATACATCTTGAATAACATAGATGATTCTCAACCATATATCACATTGCATATTAAAGAGTTGAAACAATGTCATCCAAATAAGAAAAAAATATGGATTTTGAATGAGCACAACAAAACTTTTTTGTCATGGATTAAAAAGAATTTTCTTGGTAGATCAGATGTATCAGAGACATTAAAATGGATAGTGGGTGGTCCATGTTTAAATGTGATAACATGGTCCAGTTATGAAATTAATGGTTATACATTTCATATGAAAGCTCAGGACAACAGAAGTGCAGTTCAGAATAGTGGTGTATTGGTGTTTATAGAAGCAATGAATTTTTCGAGTGCTAAGGACAAAAACCCAATTTCTGCATCAAGTGAATATTATGGAGTGATTAAATACATATGGGAGGTTGATTACTTTAAAATTAAAGTTCCTATTTTTAACTGTAAATGGTTTAACAGTAACAACAGTGTCAGACACGTTGAATTTGGAATGACACTTGTTAATCTGAATAGATTGGAAGACACATCTAATTCTTTTATAATGGAAACACATGCAAAACAAATTTTCTATGTAGTAGATCAATCAGATATGCAGTGGGTTGTTGTTTTACAAGGGAAAAAACAATATGTTGGTGAGGATGAAGTTGATGATTATGCTGATTTATGTGAGATCCCTAATTCCATGGAAATATTAACAGAACATAATGATGATCATGTTGAAGACATAGTTTGTGCCATAAGGAACGATCACGATGAAGGAATTTGGGAAAACAATCCATTTGTACATTCCTAAAATTAAAGGTAACATATGTTTATTTCTTGTTTACATTTATTTTTTCCATAAATGTTAGATATTGTAAGTTTTTTATTTATTAAAACATGTTTTAAAACAAAATAAGTATATGTTTTTGTTTGTTTTAAGTTTTTTTTAGTTTAGTTTATCATGTTTATAACCATTACATGAATTATATATCTATTATTTTTGTTCACTGACAATTACTTTACCATGTTTACCATGTTTACCAGGATTACCATTTTTACAATGTTTACCATCTTGACCATCTTGACCATCTTTACCATCTTTACCATCTTTACCATCTTTACCATTGTTTAACATGCTTACCATATTACCAATGTTTACTATTATGTAACTTAGTACACTTTTCTATTTTCTGATTACAGTAGTATTAAAATATTTTAATTTGTATATTTGTGAATTTACGTTTGTTTTTTTGATGTGAAGGATAATGAAACATCATTCAGATGATCAACCACATGATTCTGGAGAGGAGCATATTGGTGGTCATACCTCTGGGGATGAACATTCACATGCTCCTATTACAACAAAGAGTTCAGAGGTTGGTAAATGTGGGTGCACACGTTTACCAAAATTATCACTTGCCCGTACGCAGGATCATAGGATAGTCGTTGAGTTTGATGATGATGATATTCCTAGAGGTCCGAATGCAAAAGATTTTAAGAGTTTTGTAGCAACTCAGGCTAAGAGCAAAGTAAGCATTCTGTATGATGATTGGAGAAGTGTGGATAAAGAGATTATCTCCCAGTTGTGGGAGACGATTTTGGTAAGATATTTTTTCATTGTTTGACTATTATTTTAATGTTTCTAGTATATATAATATGTTTAACCTCTTCTTTATCAGATGACATTTGATATTCATGACACTGGAGGAGTTAGGAAGAAATGCTTATCGTTGGCTGCCAGGAGATGGAGGGATTTAAAATCAACCCTCTCATATGATTTCATTTATGGTCATAGGAGTCATGACAATCCATGTCGTATATATCCTTTTATAGATGAAGACACACGGAGGCAGTTTTTTGAAAGTAGAAGAAAAGAGTCATTTCTGGTAAGGGCAATGTAAACTTTTATAAATTTTCTTATATAAATGATTTTATTAATGTTTTGTTAATGATTTATTATTATTAAATTATAGAAAACAAGGAAAGATCATCAGGAGATCCAATCTAAAAATGTATACCTGCATTGTTTATCTCGGGGAGGGTATGCATTATTGGAAGAAAAAATGATGGCGGAAAAATTTCAACAAATAAGAGTTGAGTCTTCAAGCTCTGGAGAGGTGGCTCCTCCATCCCCTCCATCTAGACATGAAAAATGGAAGAGAGCTCAAAAGGGAAAAAGGGCAATATCTTTCAGAATAATCGAGAATTGTAGCTGAGAGGATTGTAAGATATCTATTTTATTTATTTAAGTTAACTATTTTCTTCATATAATTTCAATCATTACAGAAATGTTCAATTAATTAATACAGGACTCTCTTGAGGAGCAGAGTTCAGAGGGGACATTTACAGCTACTGGGAGGGAAAATATTTTATTTGCAGCATTGGGAAGGCCTAAACATCCTGGTCGTGTAAGAGGATATCCGACAAGTGTATCAGTAAGAAAAGTGTTTCCACGTTCTTCAACTTCTAACATTGAGGGGGTTTATAAAAAAAATAGAATCCTTGGAGGTTGAAGTTCATAATATTAATGTGATGATGGAGGACAAGATTAGAGAGTTGGTGCAGTCTATGTTTGCAGAAATGCAAAGACAATTTCAGACTGCAGCTCCCACTCTTCCACCTCCCCCTGCAGACCCCATTATTTATCCTCCACCTCTGCCAGTAGCTCCCACTCCCCCACCTCAGCCTTCGAACCCCAGTTTTTATCCTACCCCTCCGCCGTAGCTTCCTACTTATTGTGAGTTGTATGTTGATGATTCTCAACATAATATAGTAGCATATGGGTTGGTATATTGTATAGGATATATAGTTCATCATCAACAATTAGAGGTAGAGAATCACAGGGTCACTATACAGGATATTATAGATAGATCAGCTAGGGTACCAATACCTACAGATGAGGTGGCGACAGTTGGACAGAGTATCGGCTATTTTTTAATTTGGACATCCAGACTTCTTAGACTCATTACCAAAGAGTTATGGATGTTTATATCTTTTATTTTATTTTTTTATTAAAGTTTTTTTATCATTTGAAAACTAATATATTTTTTAATTTTTTTTACAGGAATACTTCAAAGGTAAAGAAATACTGTATAGACAACAACAAAGACAAATGGCTATGACATTAGATACAGATTCAAATGGTCTTGACAGATTGTCAAGATATTCACATTTGTTGTTGGGTTATTATGAGTTTCCAATCGAAGCTCATGTTTGTGGACGTGAAATAATAGCGGGGATTATAAAAACGGATATCATGGAGCTTGTTACTGGAGATAAGTTGGGCATCAACGTGGTGAAATTTTTTTCCATGTAAGTCTTAACACCTTTTCCCTACGTTATATTTATTAAAAATGTATACTTATGTATGTTTTGTATTAGGTATATTTAAAAAATTTGTGAGAGGAATGAGCTGACAGAAGTATATGGATTCATGGACCCGCAATTGATTTCCCCTGAAGCATGTGCATTGAATAAGGAACAAAGAATGGTTTATATTACTAAAAGATTTGAAAAGAATATAATCACACAATGTTGGATGATGCCTTTTTGTGAGAGGTATGAAACACATTTCTCTCAAAGATTTAATTATCTTTTAACATAAAAACCCACTAACGTCAAATTTAATTTTATCAGTGATCATTGGATGTTAGGGGTTTTTTGCCCAAGGGAGAAAGCCCTTTATTGGATATGCTCTGTCCATGGTGATGTGCGGGAAAGTGTTAAGAATACATTGGAAAAGTAAGTTTCAATTTCTCAATAGTTTTATATATTATAATGAATTTTAAATTTACCCCATTCGTATTATTTTCTAACAGTGCATGGGCCTACTTTCGAAAAAACACAAAGAAAAGAGGTGCAAAGATCAAATATGTAAATGCGAAGGTAAATATCCATTTATAATTTGTAATTTTTGATTTATTACATACAAATAATATATTGAATTTAAAATCATTCAAATATAATTGTCATGAACAACAAGTCCTCATCGAATGCAGATATTATATGTTAAGATTTATGTATGAAATAATAACAACTGGGACAGTTGTGAATTTTGACCTGGTATGATATCCTGTTAAACTTTTCCATAATATTTCAATTTGATTTATTAATTATACACATTAACTAGTTTCTTTTTCATTTGTAGCTTTTTGATGACCCTAAACCCTATACTGCTGAATACCTCAAACACTTACAAGTGGAGTGGTCAAATTATTTTACAGGTTTGATTGACTTTTAGTTGTTTGTAATGTAAAATGTAATTTTGAATATTTTCATTGTAATTGTGTATTTGATAGTTGTTTAGGTTGGATTTAGTTTTTTTTGAAGTTAATAGTGTACGTTTTGAATGTTATATAAGTGAATGTTTAATTTTGATCTGCTTCTTGTTTTGGTTTACTTATGATGGTTTTTCTGGTATGGATTTGGGTCTGTGGGGGAGGGGTTCCAAGGGTGTGGGGGTGTGTTTAGTGGGGTTGGGGGGTGTCCAGCGATCTGGGAGGGCTGTCCAGTGGGGTGGGGGGACAGTCCAGGGAGGTGGCAGGGCAGTCCAGGGGTGTGGGAAGGCGGTCCAGGGGTGTGGGAGTGCTGTCCAGGGGTGGGGGGGGGGGGGGTATACATGAGGGTGGGGGGTTGTCTAGGGGTGTATTGGGGGATGTCAAGTGGGGTGAGGGGGTGCTGTTCAGGCGGGTGGGGGGTTGTCGAGGGGTGTTTGGGGTTGTACGGGGGTCGGGGGGAAGTCCAGGAGTGTGGTGGGGGCTCCAATGGGGTGGGGGAGGGCTATTAAAGGGGTATACACGAGGGTGGGAGCTCCAATGGGGTGGGGGAGGGCTATCCAAGGGGTATACATGAGGGTGAGGGCTCCAACGGGGTGGGGGAGGGCTGTCCATGGGGTATACATGAGGGTGGGGGATGTCTAGGGGGTAATTTTTATATGTTATCAATTGACATGCTTAATTTTGATCTTCTTCTGTTTTTGTGATATGATTTCTTGATTTGTTTTCTGGTTGATTCTGGTTGAGAGTAGATGACTGCATTCAATTTTTTAAAAAAAATTGGGTTTATCACGTCGGTTATTTAATAGACGACGTGATAAAAGGCCTGGGAAATGGTTTATCACGTCGGTTATTTAATAACCGACGTGATAAAATGCCTGGAAAATGGTTTATCACGTCGATTATTTAATAACCGACGTGATAAAAGGCCTGGAAAATGTTTTATCATGTCGGTTATTTAATAACCGACGTGATAAACACCCTCCCCCCGGTTTATCATGGCAGTTATATAATAATCGACGTGATAAACCCCCCTCACCCCGGTTTATCACGGCAGTTATATAATAACCGACGTGATAAACCCCCCTCCCCCTGGTTTATCACGTCGGTTATTAAAAAACTGACGTGATAAACCCCCCACCCCCAGTTTATCACGTTGGTTTTTTAATAACCGATGTGATAACCCCCCCGTTTTATCACAGCGGTTCTATAATAACCGACGTGATAAACCCCCCGCCCCCCCGGTTTATCACATTGGTTCAATAATAACTGACATGATAGACCATTTTCCCGTCCTTTTATCACATCGGTTTTTTAATAACTGACGTGATAAACCATTTTCCAGGCCTTTTATCACGTCGGTTGTTAAATAACTGACGTGATAAACCCTTCCCATTTTATTTATCACGTCGGTTATAAAATAACCGACGTCATAAACATCACGATTTTATGTTTTTGACGTCGGTTTTTAAATAACCGACGTCAAAAACGTTATTTATAACGTCGCCCGTATTAACGTCGGCTAGAAACAGACATAAAAAATGAAAAATAACCGACGTAAAAAACGTTTTCTGTACTAGTGTTTTGACCTATTCAATAGAAATCTATGAGATGGATAGAGTAATTTTTTATGACACAGTAATAATTTTGTTGACAAAAATATAGTTTTTACGCTCCAAATCAATTATAAAAATAGTAAAATACAAAGTCATGATTGTTTTCTAACCAGATAAGTTTCCATGTATAGTGAAGTAACTAATTTTCCACATTAGAGAAACATTCATTTTGAACATTGTTCTAGAAGATGCAACAAATTTCTCGACATTGTTTCACAATAACTCCTATAATTCTTAAATTAGATGAATCAAGAATACATTAATATAATTTCTAGTAATTTTGTTTCTATGAATAATCATAAAAATGAAAACTGTATTTCTTTAATATGCATCCATAGGGGTATATTGAAAGCTATCAGAACAATCGACCTCGTTCTATAATAGGAACTCAAAGTCCCAAATGTTGTAAGTTCATCTAAAAACAATCCCAAACGCACATTCCTAGGATCAAATATATAATATGAATGTAATGAATAAAATTTATTCCATGATTTTAAATATCATGGATATCGAGTTAGCTTATTTTTATTATTATATATAGAATGCCACATCACATGCTCAGAGATTTTTGATAACATGAATAATCTTTTCAATCAACATTTTAATGGAATGTATTGAAAATCATATGTAAGTGTGTTATATTTCGTCTTCCTCATAGTAGTATGTTATTTCATACTTTAACCATCACTCGTTGACTCCCATCTTTTAGAAGTACATTTTTTCCAATACTTTCTTCATGAATCATCTTCCTAATAAAGCATACAATCATTTGGACAAGAATGTATTTTATTATAATTTATACCAAGATCGATAACAAATTTATCTATATCATAAAAAGACTCAAGGATCATAGCATCAGAAAATGTGTGACATAAAAATTGAAATATCATTTATATTTCGTTAATTATAATTTCAAATATGAATTTTATATTCTAAAACATTTGAATAAAATAATGTTTTGAATATTTCTAACATCCACGGTGTAACTCTAAATTTATATCATCATAGAAATAATGAAACTCGTTTGGCTAATATGTGAAGATTCCTATAACATTAGTCTCTACATAATCTATAGGAGGATCCAATTATATGTAACAATCATGTGCTAGTAATCCTATAGTCCAAAATACATCTCTTTTCAAGTTACTATTTGAATCAGCCTCAACAGGTTGTTTTGATGTTCATGTTGTCTTAATGATGTTAATAAAAATTCATTTATAAGGGTTTTCATTTCTTTTTACATAATTGATGAAGTAAGGGGCTCATTATTTTGATTAAAATAATTTACCAAACATTATGTAATGTTCTATTCAAAATTCAAAATCTAAAAAAATATGTAGTAGGGAATTTATTATGTATTAGGTCTTCATTAACTTCATGTCTCATCAACCATATTTTAAAATTACATTTATTTCCAGGAAATTTTATTTTCCCATCAGCGAATTAATTAGAAACAGAAAAATATAACCACACCTCTAGACCCTTACATTACTAAGGTGTATTCCAAATTAATATTTTCTAGATTTTATCTATAAATATAAGTTCCTACACCTCAATAAATAATATTTATAGACATATGTATTACTATGTTTTGAAATAGATATATGGATTTGAAAAAAAACAACAAAAACTGGTCAAAAGAAGTGTCATATAAGTACAAAATGGTTCAATGTAAAAAAATGTCAATCATGGATAGTATAACATAGAATAGAAGAAATATAAAAGCAATACAATCATTAATTTAAAATAGGGGTCATGAGAGGAAAACCAAAGGGTTAAAAAGTCAAAACATATGTCAAGATCAATTTTTTTTGTTCACATTATTTATTTTTTTTACATACAAAATTGAAAATAAGCATTATATTTAAATTTGTTGTTTATAATTATATCGAAAATAATTTTAGTTTAATTTGAATAGTATTATTTTTAATTTGAATAATTACTAAATTATATAAATGTATTAATATTTTTTAGTATTTTTACATTATAGATATATTTATATGGTATTGGTAGTGACCAAAAGTAAACCCTTCTAATCAATTATTTTTAATTCTATAATTTGATATGACCTATATCATTTTTATTTATTGAAAATTATTATGGTTTATAATAATAATATTATGTTTCAATTTGTGACCAAAATATATTATTGAAAATTATATATATTTAAAAATGTGATGGGATGAACCATTGTTTCTAGATGCAAGTGCCTAATGTCATGCCTCACACCGAATCCCTAAGTGGAATTTTTTCATATTACAAAACATTCCTTTGAAAAATATGATACCTATAGTTATAGAGATTGTCACGACCCGTCCCCCGGGGCCTATGCCGTGATTACACCAAGCCCGCCTTCCATAGGCCAGGGGCTGGAGACTAGAACCAAAGGCATAATTCCATAAAACTAGGAATGAATTGCCTTTATAACCTATAAACACATGTAACAGATACGATCACGAGTAAACTGAATAACCTACAAGTGAGTATAGTAAGTGAAAAGGGGCTAGAATATAAGCCCAACTGGAAGTACAAGAACTGAAGGTACAAGTACAACTGTGGAAAATGGAAAAATAGCCCCTAAGTCATCCTCCAAGGTTCTTAACTAAAGGTTAGGTACATATCGCCTCCTTAAAACTCCATTAATGTCCATCTCCTTCCTGTACCATTACGCTGGAATGTCCACCTCTGGGTACCGTCCAATCCGGGGTCTCTCAGCCTTAGTCAGCGCTTCTCGTCATCTACATCCAACACAACATGGCGTGGGCATAGCCCACGCAGGGGTGAGTATAACGACACTCATTAAGGACCCCAAGACCCTCAAGGTCTCACAAAATCAAACAATGATAAACCACAAGGTATGAAATCAACAGATTACCCCACTTAGGTATATGCCCATACATATACCTAAGTTATCAAGAAATCCATCTCAATCCTGAGGAAACGAAAAAGTTGTTGACTTAGCTCACACAGGTATACAAATTTTTTAGAGAGTTAGAGATGATTAGATGTAGCCACTAAATCATCTATTCTGTCGAACCCACACAGGATCCAGGAACAGAAAACAGAACTGCCGAACCCACATAGTGTAACACCCCGAGATTTTATGAAAAATATTCTTTTTAATTTCATTAATGTCTTATGTTGTACGCTACACCAAAAGGAGCTTGCACAACACACATCCTTGACTTTCCTATCATTACACGCAATCGCGACCTTCCTTGATAGCGTGTGTAGTACGCAATACCAAGTTTCACTAAACAACGATATGTTATTAAAATATTAATAAAACTAGCCGTTATGAATAGTAATAACCACTTTTTGAAATTTTTTAAATTTTATTTTTCAAAATGGACTTCATTTTTGGATTCAGAATATTGAAATTAGCTTAGGGTGAAATTTTGGTACTTTTCAGATAACTTTCATATTCTGATGAATAGTGAAAATTACTAAATTTTAATTAAAAACAACTTTTTCAATCGAAATAATTAATAGTGATAAATTATTAATTTGAGTGGTTTTAAATTATATTTAGAATATATTTTTACAATTTAATACAATTTTTGTCATTGGATGTAATTTCACATTTAAACAAGACATAAACAAGTGTCAATCTTTTGATAGTTATTATCTCTTAAGAACACACTATTTGTTTTGACGACGTGAATTAATTTTTAAATTAATTAATGCAACTGATATGTTTTGAATTTGGTAAAATAGACATCATTTTTGAGTTCATAATATCAAATATAGCTTAGGCCTAATTTCTGGTATTTTTCTGGAAACTTTCATTTTTTTATGAATAGTGAAACCACTAAGTGGTAGATAAAAAAATGAATTTTTCATAAAACTTAGTTTTACCGCTTCTGTGAGTGGAATTTCAAAAATCCAATAGACACGGTTGATGTCAGTAATTAAAATGTGGTTCAATGAGATGAAAATAATTTTTGGTGAATAGTAACTTTTTACTTTTATTTACCACAGTTAAAAGTAAATAGGGTAATTAAGGGTAAAAATGATATTATTATTACCATAACACATGTCCTAATTCTATTGAACAAGTTTAATTTGACCAAAAACAACCTTAGGAATAACATATGACCATTTAGGCCCACTTGGATTAGATTAGGACATTTATTATTAATTTATTTAAAGAAGGGTTAAAATAGTTAAAATCAAAGTTTAATAAGTATATCATTTTTAATATTTGGTTATACATAAGATAAATTCGACTATAAATATTAATTAGAAATATAAAAAGATTTCCTACATAATGATATTTTATTTTTAATTTTTAGACTTTAAAAAATGTAATTTATTTATGACAAATGATGATGCAGTAATTATCTTATTAATGAAATATTGAAATAATTGATGTTACAAATACCCAAATAAATATAATTTGGGAATTTTTATGAATTCCACTAATTTTATAGGTTAATATGACATGTTATTATTGATTTAATTAACTTTTTTCGAACTAATAATTCTGTTATAATTTTCACAAAAATCAATTACTAAATAGTGTCAAAATAGAAATAAAATAGTTTTTAAAACAAATATTATATTAGTAATTGTTATTTTTATTCCTAAAAATCTAAGGTTCGGCCAAATGACTTAGATAAGGTTATATATATTAATAATAAACAACTTGGGGTTCGTTTGGCTGCTTATAGTAAGTTTATTAACCTTATAGTATAAGAACACAAGAAGACACAGTTAAAGTAAAATTATTTTACTTAATGTTAAATCTAAATGATAAGGTTAAAATAGGAACATAAACATGTCTAAATTATTTTGGATTAGAGTATTTCGACCCATCCCCACCTTATCTTAGAAATAAATCAATTTGGAGCTATTTAAAACCGAATTTGACTTTATAATAAAATAATAGTTTTAGTTATTCCAAAGGTGCCCCTCTCCTCCCTTATAAAAGGGCACATCCTCCCCCTGTTCCTCACACCGCCTTGAGCCTTAATTCTCGCCCAACCCCTGACAATTTATCCTCTCCACTTCCCTAGAGACATCATAGAGGTCCTGGTCTTCCTCAAAGACCAATTTTAGTGCCCTAAAAGGAGATCTCAAAGAGGCGCTTCAAAGAAGAGGTAATGTCCGATTACCAATTCTTTCAACTTTATTTCTTCTTCCACTTCTTATTATTTAGTTGTTTCATTATGAAGTAATAACATAAGTATCACTCATATACTGATATGTTATTATAAGTATTAAACAACCCTATTTCACCATCTATCCATCCTACGGAAAACGAAATCACCGCGCGTGCGTACGTACAGAATACCATCTCCACGCCGTGGTGTATTCTATTTTCCACCACCACCTTACTTGGATGGGTATAATGGTGTAAATAATGACTATATATGACTATTATAAAGTTATATTGAATCTGAAATAGTATACATACACTCCAATACAATTCCACGATCATGGGAACGAAATCATCGCTCGTGCGTACGTACGGAATACCATCTCCACGATGCGATGAGATTCATTCTCCACGTTAACCTTTCATGAATGATTATAAAGTATATATAAAAAGTAATCATGAAATATATGACATAATAATGATACTGGATTTATGTGTATATATATGTATGTCATCTACTTAATTCCATTCAACTCAATAAGGAAACGAAAACATCGTTCATGCGTACGTACGACCTACCGTCTCCATGAACAGTGTACTTCATTCCATTTACTGATCTATTATATATATGTATATTCTGAATATATATTATATATAAATCATGTTTTATATTCTGGAATTAATTAATCATGATCTAATTAATCATATGAATAATTACAAGTCTAAACACGGACGACAAATGAAATGATTTTACCCAAAACGCTCTTTAACATGGAATTTACAAAAGAACGGGGAATATAAAGCCATAAGTGAACCATATATGATATCATAACAACGAGTATGATTTTGGAATAAGTCAATGACATTATTTAAATCAATATACAGGAGGTTCTGACACTTACGAAGCAAATCAGACCTAAGGTAAGGGAAATATCACAATCTCATTTTTATTCGAGATTGTTTATACTTCAGAAATTACTGGGGTGTATTTTATCATCCACATCCATGTTTCCAAAATATGTAATATTATTTCTATCCACCTACAATTTTTTAATTACAATTTTACCCTTTGGCGAGTTTTTAGTAAAATATATGAAAGGAATCTTTTGTCTTTTTTGTACGAGGTACTTTTTGACTTTTCCGACAAAAGTTTGAGAAAAATGTTTTTTTAACTTATACGACATGAAAGGATTTTTACGGTTTTATAAAGACATATTTTCATGAATCTTCCTCAAAAATATTTCATGACTATTTTCAAGAAAATCCTTTACTTTTAAAAATTCATGACATTTTGTGAAAAGAAAATGATTTTAAATAAGAAAGGATATTTTCCTCAAGAATTCATTTCAAGTGTTTTATCAAAACCATTTTCCATCTAAAATGAAATTATTTCATATGTGTATGTTTTAAGTATAATGTCTCTTTTATTTACATGGTTTCACTTTTCTTATTATTAAATTATATCCATTTGTTTTATATGGATTATGAAATGATGGGATGATGTTTATGAAACCCATTTTATTCTTTGGGTTATGATGAATGTTTTAAGTTTATTTTGTGGCACAAGTAAGAATGATTTCACTATGAGATGGGTGAGACCTATATCTCCATCCAATGCATTGGGTAAAGATTTATATCTCATGAGATAGACATGGCTGGAACGACAAGTTAAACCGGTTCAGTAATACAGGACTGGAACAGGGAGTGAACTCGATTTAGAAAGGGACTTTGTCCACTAAGATGGTCTTGGCAACAATGCCTTGGATACTATGTAAATCATATCATGTGCTTAATTATTACCACAATTACATGTTTTATTCCCATGCTATTTTATCATTCTTAATGTTTCATTATGATATATTCCTTGCATACTTCCATGTTTTATGTCATTTCTCAAGATTTTGATGTTTAAACATTATGTTCATGTTTTTAAGTTCAAATGTATATGGTATGTTTTATTTTATCCGTGATTACCCTTACTGAGCATTTGAGCTCACCCTTTTTATGTTTTATTTTCCCCAGGATATAAAGAAAGGTTTTAGGTAAGAAAAAAGGGGGAAGATCTTTATGGGAGATGTTGAAGATCTTTCACCACGATTAGAAGATTACGTTCCAAGTTTCCAAAGAGACTAAACTATTACAATCCTTGTGTGTTTGTTTTTGTTATGTATTAAGAATTCTGCAAAAGTAATATAATATATATGTATGTCAAGCTTCGGGTCTCTATAGTTGGTATCAGAGGAAAGGTTTAGTCAACATTTGGAAACTAGGATGCGAAAACATTAGTGAGATCCCTAGAGATATTTATAAGGTATGTCTAGGGATGTCCCTAAGGATAAGTATACGTATAAGATATGGTCCTAGAACTACGGTAACGATCTTAGAATTTAACCTAAGATGTTAGATATTGAAGGTACTCCCCATTTATTGTGTTGTTTTCCCTAGCATGATTTTTGCCTCTCACACTATTCTTTTTGGGTTTTAGAAAATGGCTGGAAACAAGAAGATTCATGATAATGGAGGATATGACGGACAATGGAATGATATTATTCATGAGAAACCAAATGAAATGGGATTTGGAAGTCCAAACATCGCTATTATGCCTAATCAGTAATCTCATAATATGATCAATAATCTCAACTTTGGTAAGTTTCCCAACTCAGATAATAAGAGAAAGATGGAGTTTCATGATGATCATAGAGGAAAGAAAGTTCAATTTCCCTCATGTAAATCATGTGGGAAGAGGGATCAAGGAGATTTTTTCAAGGGAACTGGAAGATGCTTTGGGTGTGGAAAAGAAGGACACAAAGCCAGTAAGTGCAAAGGAAAAGGTTCAGTTAACACCATAGACGAGGATAATGGTATTGCTACGACATCAACAAAGGTTAAATGTTTTAAATGTGGAATGTACGGGCATTATGAAAACCAATGCCCTAAGGTAAAGTCTCATGAAGAGAATCAGTACGGTCGTATGGGTAGTATTTATGTTGATGATGATGAAGAGACTACAAATGATATGTGAGATGAATGAATTATTGAATCTCGGTCAATGGTTTAATAAGGTAGTGGAATGATTACATGTTTATCAAGTGTAATGTTGTATAAGTAATCTCATGGTACTATGGAATAAAGAGACATCTAAGGATTGTTACACTGTTGTATTTCCTAAGTTCTAAAAGTGTATGATTAATGGTATTAGTAACCATGAAAGTTTATTCAGATATTTTTGGAAAATAGATGATATGCGCATAATGAAGGGATAAAGAGAAAATTAAATGTTTGATAGTATTCATGAGCTCATGACTGATATAAGGAGAAGGTTATATCATGGTTTGAGTATATAGAATTTTTGGATTTTGATATGTGGAAAGAGTTAACTTTTGACAGCATTCATGTTTTCACTAAGGTTCAATGGGTATTCATTTTTTCAAGAGAATACATGATTAAGGTATTCACATGATTAGAATGTGACCAAAAATATATATATATGGGGGATAAATGATGGTATTCACATGCTTGGTTGATGACATTTCAAGTAATCGTTTTCCTTGTACTATGAGCTTGGACCGAAGTATTTTAGATAAGCCTAAATATTTGAATGGATTATGTTGGACATATTCTAGTATTGTTTAAGGATATAATTTTTTTCGATATTACTGATGGGATTTTATAGTAATGTAGTTTTAGAAAAAGGACAACCTGCAGGACGGGCGACAACCCATCGCGTCGGACAAGGCTATGGGAATCGAACCCACAACCGAAGTGCGACTGGCCTTTATCGCCTACCACTGGCCTACAGGAAGTCCATGTTTAGTAGAAACTAGTTTTATTATATTAAGCAGTATAATATAAGAAGTACAAGTCCATTTTAGGAACCATATATGATTAATCTAACTATAGATGGACTTATGTATTTTTTGATAACTTTTCTAACCTTTTGTTTGAGACAGATGAAATAACCCATCATTCTATCACATGATCTGCTAACACATCACGAATGAAAAATTCAACTTCATTTCTTTAAGAGATGAAGTGGAAATTTTCCAAAGAACGACCAACGGTGAGACTATACCAAAATCAGGAAAGTATTTCTTCTAATTCCAATTTCATCAACATTAGGAAATGATCTTGAAAACCAAAAATGTTGTCCTATTGCTCTTATATCTGATGAATCAGATGGTACCTTAGATCATCATAAATGTATGGCTTTGTGATTGCTGGCTTTTCCATAGCCATGTTCTCTACCACTCCCCATCAGAACATGATGGATTGATTTCTCTTCCATATCCATATTTTCACCTATGTGGAAACCCAATGATTAGTTTATTTGGGTAACCGTTACGTTTCATACTTTTGTTTTTAAAGATTGGTTTTGGTATTCCTTTTTACTATGTGGGTTTCTATTAAATAAACTTTCGAGTAGTAAACCATTTACAACCCCGATGTATTTCGAGGGAGAAATTCATTTTAAGGGGGGTAGAATGTAACACCCCGAGATTTTATAAAAAATATTCTTTTTAATTTCATTAATGTCTTGTGTTGTACGCTACAGCAAAAGGAGCTTGCACAACATGAATCCTTGACTTGCCTTTCATTACAGGCAATCGCGACCTTCCTCGATAGCGTGTGTAGTACGCAATACCATGTTTCACTAAACAATGATATGCTATTAAAATATTATTAAAACTAGCCGTTATGAATAGTAATAACCACTTTTTGAAATTTTGTAAATTATATTTTTCAAAATGGACTTCATTTTTGGATTCCGAATATCGAAATTAGCTTAGGGTGAAATTTTGGTACTTTTCGGATAACTTTCATATTCTGATGAATAGTGAAAATTACTAAATTTTAATTAAAAACAACTTTTTCAATCGAAATAATTAATAGTGATAAATTATTAATTTGAGTGGTTTTAAAGTATATTTAGAATATATTTTTACAATTTAATACAATGTTGGTCATTGGATGTAATTTCACATTTAAACAAGACATAAACAAGTGCCAATCTTTTGATAGTTATTATCTCTTAAGAACACACTATTTGTTTTGACGACGAGAATTAATTTTTAAATTAATTAATGCAACTGATATGTTTTTAATTTGGTAAAATAGACATCATTTTTGAGTTCATAATATCAAATATAGATTAGGCCTAATTTCTGGTATTTTTCTGGAAACTTTCATTTTTTTTATGAATAGTGAAACCACTAAGTGGTAGTTAAAAAAATGAATTTTTCATAAAACATAATTTTACCGCTTATGTGAGTGGAATTTCAAAAATCCGAGAGACACAGTTGATGTCAGTAAGTAAAATGTGGTTCAATGAGATGAAAATAATTTTTGGTGAATAGTAACTTTTTACTTTTATTTACCACGGTTAAAAGTAAATAGGGTAATTAAGGGTAAAAATGATATTATTATTACCATAACACATGTCCTAATTCTATTGTACAAGTGTAATTCGACCAAAAACAACATTAGGATTAATATAAGACCATTTAGGTCCACTTGGATTAGATTAGGACATTTATTATTAATTTATTTAAAGAAGGGTTAAAATAGTTAAAATCAATGTTTAATAAGTATATAATTTTTAATATAGGGTTATACATAATATAAATTCGACTATAAATATTAATTAGAAAGATAAAAATATTTTCTACATAATGATATTTTATTTATAATTTTTAGACTTTAAATAATTTAATTTATTTATGACACAATGATGATGCAGTAATTATCTTATTAATGAAATATTGACATAATTGATGTTACAAATACCCAAATAAATATAATTTGAGAATTTTTATGAATTAAAATAATTTTATAGGTTAATATGACATGTTATTATTGATTTAATTAACTTTTTTTTAACTAATTATTCTGTTATGATTTTCACAAAAATCAATTACTAAATAGTGTCAAAATAGACATAAAATAGTTTTTAAAACAAATATTATATTAGTAATTGTTATTTTATTCTTAAAAATATAAGGTTCGGCCAAATGACTTATATAAGTTTATATATATTAATAATAAACAACTTGGGGTTTGTTTGGCTTCTTATAGTAAGTTTATTAACCTTATAGTATAAGAACACAAGAAGACACGGTAAAAGTAAAATTATTTTACTTAATGTTAAATCTAAATGATAAGGTTAAAATAGGAACCTAAACTTGTCTAAATTCTATTTGATGAGATGATTTAAACCCATCCCCACCTTAGCTTCTAAATAAACCAATTTGGAGCTATTTAAAACCGAATTTGACTTTATAATAAAATAATAGTTTTAGTTATTCCAAAGGTGCCCCTCTCCTCCCTTATAAAAGGGCGCCTCCTCCCCCTCTTCCTCACACAACTTTGAGCCTTAATGCTCTGCAAACCCCTGTCAATTTCTCCTCTCCACTTCCCTTGAGATATCCTAGAGGTCCTGGTCTTCCTCAAAGACCAATTTTAGTTCCCTAAAAAGAGATCTCAAAGAGGCGCTTCAAAGAAGAGGTAATGTCCGATTACCAATTCTTTCAACTTTTTTTCTTCTTCCACTTCTTCTTATTTAGTTGTTTAATTATGAAGTAATAACATAAGTATCACTCATATACTGATATGTTATTATAAGTATGAAACAACCCTATTTCACCATCTATCGATCCTACAGAAAATGAAATCACCGCGCATGCGTACGTACGAAATACCGTCTCCACGCCGTGGTGTAATCTATTTTCCACCACCACCTTACTTGGATGGGTATAATGGTGTATATAATGACTATATATGACTATTATAAAGTTATATTGATTCTGAAATAGTATTCATACACTCCAATACAATTCCACGATCATGGGAACGATATCATCGCTCGTGCGTACGTACGGAATACCGTCTCCATGACGCGATGAGATTCATTCTCCACGTTAACCTTTCATGAATGATTATAAAGTATATATAATAAGTAATAATGAAATATATGACATAATAATGATACTTTATTTATGTGTATATATATGTATGTCATCTACATAATTCCATTCAACTCAATAAGGAAACGAAAACATCGTTCATGCGTACGTACGACCTACCGTCTCCATGAACGATGTACTTCTTTCCATTTACAGATCTATTATATATATGTATATTCTGAATATATATTATATATAAATCATGTTTTATATTCTGGAATTAAATAATCATGATCTAAGTAATCATATTAATAATTACAAGTCTAAACACGGACGACAAATGAAACGATTTTACCCAAAACGCTCTTTAACATGGAATTTACAAAAGAACGGGTAATATAAAGCCATAAGTGAACCATATATGATATCATAACAATGGGTATGATTCTGTAATAAGTCAATGACATTATTTAAATCATTATACAGGAGGTTCAGACACTTACGAAGCAAATCAGACCTAAGGTAAGGGAAATATCACAATCTCATTTTTATCCGAGATTGTTTATACTTCAGAAATTACTGGGGTGTATTTTATCATCCACATCCATGTTTCCTAAATATGTAATATTATTTCTATCCACCTACAATTTTTTAAATCCAATTTTACCCTTTGGTGAGTTTTTAATAAAATATATGAAAGGAATCTTTTGTCGTTTTTCGTACGAGGTACTTTTTGACTTTTCCGACAAAAGTACGAGAAGAATATTTTTTTTAACTTATACGGCATGAAAGGATTTTTACAGTTTTATAAAGCCATATTTTCATGAAGCTTCCTAAAACATAATTCATGACTATTTTCATTAAAATACTTTTCTTTTAAAAATTCATGACATTTTGTGAAAATAAAATGATTTTAAAGAAGAAAGGATATTTTCCTCAAGAATTCATTTCAAGTGTTTTATCAAAACCATTTTCCATATAAAATGAAATTATTTGATATGTGTATGTTTTAAGTATAATGTTTCTTTTTATTTACATGGTTTCACTTATATTATTATGAAATTATATCCATTTGTTTTATATGGATTATGAAATGATGGGATGATGTTTATGAAACCCATTTTATTCTTTGGGTTATGATGAATGTTTTAAGTTTATTTTCTGGCACAAGTAAGAATGATTTCACTATGAGATGGGTGAGACCTATATCTCCCTCCAATGAATTGGGTAAAGATTTATTTCTCATGAGATAGACATGGCTGGAACGACAATTTAAACTGGTTTAGTAATACAGGACTGGAACGAGGAGTGAACTCGATTCAGAAAGGGACTTTGTCCACTAAGATGGTCTTGGCAGCAATTCCTTGGCTACTATCGAAATCATATCATGTGCTTAATGGTTACCACAATTACATGTTTTATTCCCATGATATTTTATCATTCTTAATGTTTCATTATGATCTATTCCTTGCGTACTTCCATGTTTTATGTCATTGCTCAAGATTTTGATGTTTAAACATTATGCTCATGTTTTTAAGTTAAAATGTATATGGTATGTTTTATTTTATCCATGCTTACCCTTAATGAGAATTTGAGCTCACCCTTTTTAGGTTTTCTTTTCCCCAGGATATAAAGAAAGGTTTTAGGTAAGAAAAAAAGGGGGAAGATCTTTATGGGAGATGTTGAAGATCTTTCACCACGATTAGAAGATTACATTCCAAGTTTACAAAGACACTAAACTATTATGATCCTTGTGTGTCTGTTTTTGTTATGTATTAAGAATTCCGTAAAAGTAATGTAATATATATGTACGTCAAGCTTCGGGTCTCTACACATAGGATCCAGGAACAGTAATCAGAACTGTTGAACCCACACAGAATCCAGGAACAGTAGACAGAGCTGTCGAACCCACACAGGATGCAGGAATAGTAGTCTGAGATTTCAAACCCACATAGGATCTTGGAACAGTAGTCAGTGATGGAGAACCCACATAGGATCCAGGAACGGTATTCAGAGCGCAACCAGGCACATGCTTCCACACAAAGCATGCTTGATTTCGGAAGGGTCCACTCCTCAAGCCAAGTATCGATACATAAACATCCATGATGTCCCATGAAGAAGTATCCAAAGGTCCACCCCATCATAAAGGAAAAATCCAAGCAATACTTGTCCAAGTCACAAAGATGAGATGGCTAAGCCATTTTCCAAAAAGTACACGGCGTGTTGGAATAAGGCACACATCGTATCTTCAGACCTCGGGTACTGCCTGTGTACAATGGAAAGTGTCGAAAGGTTGGTCATGTAGAAAAGAAAGTACATGGAATGTGTTATGGTTACACACCATATCTACAGATATCGGATATTTCCCGTGTGCAACGGCCCGTGTCATAAGGAACTGGTCATATAGAGAAGTAAGTACACGACGTGCAGTATAGTTACATGCTGTGTCTACTAAACTAGGGTCGGCTCCATGTATGCTTTCCATGTGCCCATACATGGCCTCAACCCATGTTCATCAACCTGTGTAACTAGTACATGGGGTAGCTCATTTCACTGGCATTTCCTGGTCGTGTGGTGGAGTACATGCCCGTGTACTTCACCCCGTGCCCGTGTATCCCCGGAATACATGCTGAGTCTCACGTAGCCGCCTCTGCCAAGCTGTGTAAAGAGTACATGCCATGTGACCGGGGTCCCATGCCATGTGATGCACATCTGTCACCCAAAACCCTAGCCACAGTACGCCCGTACTACACGACATGTTCTTCAAAAGCGCAGACCGTGTATTCTAGAATTTTCCCGAAATGGATCTTCTGGCCAGCGTGCCACCCGTGATATCTTTTCTTCATTATGATGATCTGATTTCCATGAAACCATAGACTATAGGTATCCTTGATGTTCAGAAGTCATCACCGGTGTTTTCATGCCTTCAATTGTCTCCGAAAACACGTTTTAAGTCACCCACTCGAAGAACGGTCGAAGAATGGTATTTCTCGATTCGGTCTGGTCCATTGCCCGCTATTGTCGTCGCACCTCCCCTAGGTAGTCATGATGTTGGGTATTCATTTTGGGATCGTTTAATCACACAAAAAACATGTAATTATCCATTGTTCATCACCCATGAAGAACGAAAAGAACACACCACAAGAAGTACGATGGAGAAATCGGGTCGTGTTAGTTTGGCCCTATCCCTCCGTACTAGTTTAATAAAAAGTTGTTCAAGAGGAATAAATCAACCTGAGGAACAAGAATGACATTGATCAAATCAAACAAACCCCTAACTTTGTTCTTTGTTTGTTGACGGAGTCACAGAGAAGAAGACGATGTTGTCATTATTCGTCGCTTCCACCACGCACTTCCAATCCAAGCTCATGCATCGGTTCATTGATGACGATGAGGAGGAAAGATCGGTCAAAGATGTCCCACGTTGAAGGGGGTTCTGAGGAAGAAAGCTGAAGACTCTCCATGATGGCATTCTTCGTTTGAAGAACGCATTCTTCGTTCTTCGTTGGTGAGAGCTTTTCTCCCTAAGCTCTCTCCTTTCTCCCAAGCTCAACCAAAAGAAAAATGCCAACCCAAAATAATGGATTAAGTTAATATATTATTTAATTGTTGGAAATAAATTCAAATTAGGTGGATTAATTAAATGTTAAGGATTTGGAACATAAAGTGTTAGGGGAGTTGAAGAGGCTCCCCTACACTTAATAGAAGGTGGAGGGTTTTTCCCCCATTAAAGGGGAGTTTCAAGGGGGTTTAACCCCGAGTGGTCCCCACCACAATAAACAAGAAGAGGAGGTTTAGACCTCAGGTGGGCCCCACCTATATAACCTTTCATGGAAGGTTAAGGTTTGGTGGTCCCCACCTTCAACCTCCACATGGAGGTTTTAACCAAATAATAAAAATAAAGATTACACAACCTTATTTTTATTTAATTCATTCACTAAAAACCCAAAAACTAACTTTTATTTCTGACCATCTTCCATCGAGGTTAAAGTCTTCTTAAGAGAATATCAGAATTGCGAGTTCAATGGTGCCCTCAAATTTCAATTCTGATTAATGGTTCAAAAGTTATAAAAACCTTCTCGTGCGTTTACGGAACGTACCCGAACAAAACATCAGAAATTGATTCCAAGCACACCGGGTCTCAGAATCACACGCTGTCAATTTTTTTGGACTTGTAAAATTCCCATCTATTTATTAAAAAAAATTCCACGGAATTTCCATGTCTTTAAATTCTCCCCACATCAAGGCTTTACGTCCCCGTAAGCTACAACTCGAACTAAGGGAACAAGTGGGGGTACTGAGCATGCATCTTTGCCTCCCGCTCCCATGTGCTCTCCTGGAGGTTCCTGTGCTGCCAGAGAATGCACACTATAGGTACTGAACATCCACGAAGGACCCTCTTTTGGTGATCCTCAATCACCACTGGGACCTCTGTAAAAGTTTCCCCATCGTCAACCACCAGCTCTCCATGGTCGATGATGTGAAAAGGGTTGTGCATGTTTCTCCTCAGTCGGGATACAAGGAAGACGTCATACACTCGGTGCAACTGGGGTAGAAGAGCTAAAAGGTATGCCACCTTTCCAACTCTGATGAGGACCTGAAAAGATCTGATGAAACGAGAGATAACTTGCCGCCTCTTCCAAATCTTCATAGACCTCATCAGGCTGAGACCCGTAAAAAGATATGGATGCCATCCTCAAACTCCAGAGGTCTCCATCTCCTATCGACATATGACTTCTGCCTTCTCTGTGCAGTCTTCATCCACTCTGGATGATCTATACCTTCTCTGTGGTAGCCCGTACCATCTCTGGTCCCCCTAGTGCTGACTCCCCTGGGCCAGTCCAGCACAGAGGTGATCTGCAAGGTCGCCCGTACAATGCCTCAAAAGGTTCCATCCCTATGGTGGAGTGATAGCTGTTGTTATAGGAAAACTCCCCCAATGGTATGTGGTCCTCCCAGTAGCGACCAAAGTCGAGAAAATATGCATAGAGAAAGTCCTCGAGGGTCTGAATGGTATGCTCAGTCTGACCATCCATCTGAGGATGGAAGGCGGTGCTCAAATGAATTTGTGTCCCAAAAGCCTCCTCCAACCCCTTCCATATTCGGGAAGTAAATCATGTGTTACGATCGGAGACAATTTTCTAGGGTATACCATGTAAACGTACAATCGCCCGCACATATTGGCATCCCAAGCTCTCTACTGTACCCTACTCTTTGATCGGTAGGAAGTGGGATGACTTGGTGAGTTGGTCGACGATCACCCAGATAGATTAATGTCCCATGGACATACGTGGAAGTGATATGATTATGTCCATGGATATTCCATCCCACTTCCACTCTAGGACCTCTAAAGGCTTCACCAATCCTGCTGGTACCTGATGCTCCTCCTTCACTTGCTGATAAGTGAGGCATAGAGAGACAAACTTGGCTACTGATTTCTTCATTCCCGGCCACAAATGTTGTCGTATGAGGTCTTGGTACATCTTTTCCACTCCTGGATGTACCGATAGAGGGTATGTGTGTAAATCCATTAACACTTCCTCCAGAAGTACCATTGGTACCAAGGTACGTCCTTTAAAGTGGATGACGTGATCCCCACCTTCAGAAAATCCGACAGGTGCCTGCCCTATGGATATCTGAGCACGTCATGTCTCACAGTCAGCGTCTCCACGTTGTGCCTCCCTAACTCTCTGAAGAAGTGGGGGAGTGACTGTAAGAGACTGCAGGAAAGTTTCTCCTTCTTGGTACGCATAAGAAATTTTCAAAGTGGCCAGCTACTCAGTTTCCTCTCTTAGCAGCTGAATACCTGATCTCCTGCTGAGAGCATCAGCAACAATGTTCCCCTTCTGAGGAGTATATAATATATTGACGTCATAGTACTAGAGGAACTAAAGACAATGCCTCTGTCTAAGTTTCAGGTTCTTTTTAGAGAAGATATACCTGAGACTCTGGTGGTCAGAGTTGACTGTGAAAGGCTTGCCCATCAGATAGTTCCACCACATCATCAAGGCGAAGACCACTGCTGCTAACTCTGGGTAATGGGTAGCACAGTTCTTGTTATGTCATCTCAGCTATTGAGAACCACAAGTGATCACTGCTCGCTCTTGCATCAGGAAACATCTGATTTTGGTCCCTAATGCGTCGTAGTAAACTATGTACCCTACACCCTCCTCTAGAAGCCTCAAGATGGGGGCACTATTCAGCCTTTGCCTCTGCCCCTGAATGCTCTGTTGGCATATCTCTGACTATACAAAGGGTTTCCCCTTCTTTTTCAAGGCTTATAGTGGTGCTGCAACTCTGGAGAAGTCTGGTACAAACCTCCAGTAATATCCAGCCAAACCCATGAAACTTCGTACCTCTGTCACACTTCTGGGTGGCTCCCAAGAAAGTACCGCCTCAATCTTAGTAAGATCCACTGAAAATCAAGCCTCTGAGATGATATGTCCTAGAATGTGAACCTCTCGGATCCAGAACTGGCATTTCGAGAGCTTAGCATAAATCTGGTGCTCTCAGAGTGTGTCCAGTACTACTAGCAAATGGTAGGCATGCTCCTCCTCAGTAGTCGAGTAGATCAGAATGTCGTCGATGAAGACTATGAAAAAGCGATCAAGGTACGACTAGAAAACCTTGTTCATGAGTACCATGAATACTTCTAGAGCGTTGGTTACACCGAATGGCATAACAAAGAACTAGTAGTGGCTGTACTGACATCTAAATGTTGTCTTATCCACATCCTCATCTCAAACTCTCAGCTGCTGATAGCCTGATCTGAGGTCTATCTCTGAGAACCACTGTGCTCCCTTCATATGATCAAAGATTTCATCAATCCTCAGTAGTGGGTAGTTGTTTTTCACAGTCACCTGATTCAGGTGACAGTAGTTGATACAAAGTCTCAAGCTTCCATCCACCTTCTTGGCGAACAGAATCAGGGCTGCCCAGGGTGAAATAGTGGGCCAAAATAATCCCTTTCCCTGTAAGTCCTCTAGCTGTACACGCAGCTCGCGAAGCTCCACGAGAGACATCTGATATGCTGGAGTAGATATCAGTGTCGTCCCAGGGTAAAAATAAATATATAAGTCCACCTATCTATGAGGAGGTAGACCCGGGACATCATTAGGGAAAACATCCACGTACTGGTCCACCACTACAGGATAAGTCGAACTCTCCACATCAACTGCTCCGAGGGTTAGGTATGCCAACTGATGAGTGATCGGCGAAACCCTCCTCCAAGTAAGTCCGTCCTATGCTACAAAGGCCCCCTTCTCACCGGTGAAGGTGAACCTAGTCCTATCTGTGTGGACACACCACACTTTGTGCCTAATATAGTCAATCTGAGCATGGACTTTAGATATCCAATCCATACCCAAGATGATGTTGTAAGGCCTCGACGCCGCTATGAGGAGATCCCAGTCGAACCTCTCGCCTCCTAGAGTAAGCTCATATTGCCAGCCTCAGTGTGTAATCATCGAGTTTGCTTCTATAGGAGTCTATAACTGTAAGGATCGAGCCAATGGCTCCGTCGGAATCTCCGAGCTCCGAACAAGGGCGGTAGCAATGAAAGAGTTATTGGAACCTGTGTCTATAAGAACTGTAGCTAAGGTGGAGTACACACAGACCGTGCCTGGAATCATCTCTGAAGAACCTTGATCATAAGCCTCAGCTACCTGGAGCTGAGCTCTCGCCTTTCCACCTACTCCCTGTGGTCGGGGTGGACCTCCTGGTGGTGGGGGTGGTAACACATGAAAACGTCATCCACCGCCATCTACATGGAAAACTCCTTTTCCACATCCTTCGACACCCTGAGGATCGCCTCGATTAAACCTCTGCTTCTACCTAGGAGGTCCCTCTACTCTCAAATGATCATCCAAATGGCGGGTCGGATTGTCACGAGCCATGTGACCCTGCCCGCCACATGTGAAACATTTCTTGTTTCTCGAATGACTGGATCTATCTCGTGTGCCTCTCCCAACCTAACCAATGTCCTATGGTCATCCACTAGATGGTCTGGTCCGCTTGGATCTCTATGACATCTGTATGCTGCCTGCTGTAGAAGACTCTGCTACATGATGCCTGGTGAGGTGTCTTAGAACTGGTGACTTCTCAGAAAGGAAACTCTCCACTAATAGGGCTCTCTCCAACACTGCCTCCTGCATCGGGATGCTGAGGAAGATCATCGAAGCCCTGAACTCTCACCTTAGCACTTGCTCTAAGGTCCGGGCCCGGAAGAATGGGTCCCTCACAATATCTCTGGAGTAGTGTGATAGGTCGGTGAACCTCACTGAGTACTGCACCACCATCATGCTACCCTCTTATATATGAAGTAACTCCTGTATTCACATGACACATAGAGTGTCTCGGACAAACTCCACCCAAAACAGGATCTCGAAGTCTGCCCAGAGTAGTGTCTCCTCATCATGCACCTAGAGCATTAGGCTCCACCCTCAGCCTGATACTGCCTGAAGGAGACTCTCATCAAGGATTACAATAGGGTCGGCTAGTGTCCCTACCAGTCTGAAGACTCTCACCACAACCTCCAGCAAATCCTCAGCTGCTTGCAGGTCCGTCTCGCCCCTGTACCTAGGTGGCCTCTGGCATTGGAACTCATGCAATGCGCTCAAGAAGCATGCACTCTCTGCTACCAGGGCTGGTGGCATTGGTTTCCCAATGGGTAGTGGTACCGATGGTGCCTCCGCTGTGATAGGTCCCTATACTGAGGCCTCGTCGCTCGGTGGGCTGCCATCTCATACAAAGATTGGAACCCTAGATGGCTGTCTGCGTGGAGGCATCCTAAAAATAAACAGGTGTTCCATAATAAAAAAAGTTATACCTAGTGGGTTGACTCAATGTGATCACAAAGAAAACTCTACAAAACACACATGTAATCAGTGTTTTCGTGCACTGAGTCGGAAATCAAAATTATGGGTCTTGGGGTATGGATACGTCGACCGCCGCACCAACACTGGACTCCCTGAACTGAAAACCACACTCAGTACCCTTAACACTACTAATTCATAGAAAAGATCAGAGTCCTAGGTTCTACTGTAGAACATACTCCTCTGATATCAATTTGTTATGACCCATCCCATGAGGCCCGTGCCATGACTACCCTAAGACCGCCTTCCATAGGCTAGGGGCTGGCGACTAGCACCAAAGCCGTAATTCCCTAAAACTGGGAAGGCATTTCCTTTATCACCTGTAACCACACACAAAAGATACAATCACGAGTAGACTGAATAACCTACAAGTGAGTGCAGTAAGTGAAAAGGGGCCAGAATACAAGCCCAACTGGATGTACAAGAACTAAAGGTATAAGTACAACTGAGGAAAAAGGAAAAATAGCTTCTAAGTCATCCTCTGAGGTTCCAACTAGAATGGTAGGTAAAGATTTACTCCTCAGAACTCCACAAACATCCGTCTCCTCCTTGTACTTCCACGCTGCAAGGTCCACCTCTAGGTACCGTCTAGTCCTACTTCTCTCAGCCTCGGCCAGCGTTGCCCGTCGTATGCATCCAACACAATGTGGTGCGGGCATAAACCGTGAAGGGTTGAGTATAACGATACTTAGTAGGGACCCTAAGAACCTCAAGGTCTCACAAAATCCAACAAGGATAAACCACAATGAATGAAATCAATATATATCCCCACTTAGGTATATGCCCATACATACACCTAAGTTATCAAGTAATCCATCTCAATCATGAGGAAAACACAAAGTTACTAACTCAACTCACTTTGGTATACAACTTTTGTAGAGAGTTAGAGACGATTAGATGTAGCCACTAAAGAATCTATTCTTTCGAACCCACACAGGATCTAGGAATAGAAATCGGAATTGTTAAACCCACACATGATTCAAGAATAGTAATCAGAATTGTTGAGCCCTCACAGGATCGAGGAATAGTAGGCAGAGCTGTCGAACCTACACATGATCTTTGAATAGTAGTCAGGCTGTCGAACCCATGTAAGATCCATGAATAGTAGTCAGAGTTGTCGAACCCACACAGGATCCAAGAACAGTCTTCAGAGCACAGCCAGCCACGGGCTTCCGCACAAAGCATGCTTGATTCTAGGAGGGTCTCTCCTCATGCCATATATCGATACATCAACTTCCACAAAGTCCCATGAAGAAGTATCCAAAGGTATGCCATGTCGTAGGGGTAAAATCCAAGCAATACTTGTCCAAGACATATGTACGAGATGACCAATCCATTTTTCAAAAAGTACACGGTGTGTTGGAATAAGGCACACGCCGTGTCTTCATACCCCGTGTACTGCCCGTGTACAATGGGATGTATCGAAAGGATGGTCATATAGAAAAGTAAGTACACATCGTGTGGTATGGTTACACGTTGATTCTATAGATATTGGGTAATTCCCGTGTGCAACGGCCCGTGTCATAAGGAACTGTTTGTGTAGAGAAGCAAGTACATGACTTGTGGTATGGTTACACGTTGTGTCTACGAAACTGGAGTCGGATCTATGTACACTAGCCATGTGCCCATACACAGCCTCAAACTGCATTAAACAACCCATGTAACTGGTACACAGGGTAGCCCGTTTCACTAGCCTTGCCTGGTAGTGTGGTGGAGTACATGGCCGTGTACTTCACCCTGTGTCCGTGTATCCCCAGAATACACGCTGAGTCTCGCGTAGCAGCCTCTTCTAAGCTGTGTGAAGAGTACACACCATGTGACCGGGGTCACACGCCTTGTGATGCACCTCTATCACCTGAATCCATAGCCACAATATGCCCGTACTACATGGCATGTTCTTTGGAAGTACACGTCATGTATTCTAGAATTTTCCAGAAACGACGCTTCGGGCCAGCGTGCCACCCATGATGTATGTTCTTCGTTCTGATGGTCCGATCGTCATGAAACTGTATAATCTAGGTCTCCCGATGTTATGAAGTCATCACTGATGTTTTCGGGCCTTCAATCGACTTCGAAAACATGTTTTGATTCACCCGCTCGAAGAATGATCGAAGAACGGTATTTCTCGATTCGGTCTGTTTCATTGCCCGCTATCATCGTCACACCTCCACTAGGTCGTCGTGATGTTGTTTCTTTATTTTGGGATCATTTTGTCACACAACGAACATACAACGATCCATTGTTCATCACCCATGAAGAACGCAAAGAACACACCACAAGAAGTACGGTGGGGAAATCAGGCCGTGTTAGTTTGGCCCAGTCCATCCGCATTAGTTTGATAGCAAGCAGTTCAAGAGGAATAAATCAACATGAGGAACAAGAATAACATTGATCAAATAAAACATACCCCTACATTTGTTTGTTGTTCATTGACAGAGTCACGGGGAATAAGATGATGTTGTCTTCATTCGTCGTGTCTGCCACGCACTTCCAATCCATACTCATGCGTCAGTCCATTGACGATGATGAGGAGGAAAGATCGGTCAAAGACATCCCATGTCGAAGGGGGTTCTGAGGAAGAAATTTGAAGACTCTTAATTCTATCTTTCTTCATATGAAGAACGCGTTCTGTGTTCTTAGTTGGTGAGATATTTTCTCCCTAGACTCTCTCCTTTCTCCCACGATCCACCAAAAGACAAATGCCAACCAAAAATAATGGATTAAGTTAATCTATTATTTAATTGTTGGCACTAAATTCAAAATGGGTGGATTAATTAAATGTGAAGTATTTGGAAAATTAAGTGTTAGGGGAGTTGAAGAGGCTCCCCTACACTTAATGGAAGGTGGAGGGTTTCTACACATTAAAGGGGAGTTTCAATGGGGTTTAACCCTGGGTGGTCCCCACAACAATAAACAAGAAGAGGAGGTTTAGACCTCGGGTGGGCCCCACCTCCATAACCTCTCATGGGAGGTTAAGGTGTGGTGGTCCCCTCCTCCAACCTCCACATGGAGGTTTTAACCATCTAACAAAAATAAAGTTTACACAACCTTATTTTTATTTAATTCATTCACTAAAAAACCAAAAACTAACTTTTATTTCTGACCATCTACCATCAAGGTGAAAGTCTTCTTAAGATAATATCAGTGTTGTGAGTTCAATAGTGCCCTCAGATTTCAATTCCAAGCACCGGTTCAAAAGTTATAAAAACCCACTTGTACGTTTACTGAACGTACCTGAACAGAACTTCAGAAATTGATTCCGGGCACATTGGACCTCGGAATCATGCGCCATCATTTTTTTCAGACTCGTATAATTACCATGTATTTAAGAAAAAAATTTCCACGAAATTTTCAGGTATTTACAGAGATCTTCGACAAATAATTTCAAATTAACTCAAACCTCACCTCCTACACACTCGAATCCCATCTATTATTAAGAGAAATAGACAAATGAATAGTAAAAACCATACCCTCATGGAACCACAAGAATTTTTGGGGATAAAAATAATCACACATGTCTCAAGAGGGCCTCAAATATTTATAAAAATAGTTTTCTTAAATTTTAAATTAGGCATTCATAAAGAGCTTGAAAATCAAAAATCTTTCCATAACATTTGAAATATAAATTTATAATTATTTTCAAAATCATTTGTCAACAAATACATTGAAAACCAACTTCTAAATGAAACTATTTTCATAAAATAACTTTTTAAGGCTATACAATCCCCCCTTAGAGGGAGCCAAATGGTGTCAACAACCCATTTTTCAAGACCAGACATTCCCCTTTATAAAAAAATACAATCCACCATGAGAATTATGGTCTCAAAGACATTAAAAAATATTAATGTACAACAAACTTTAATTTTTAAAACATTACATTAAAATAACACATACATATTTTATAGATAATTATAGTGTCGAACAACCCTTTAAATAGATAATTACCATTAGAAAATCCTATGGGGACTTTAACAACCACATGGAATTTCACCTCTTTCTATGCTAAGTCAATAAAAAATTTTAATATGTTTTTTGACCAAAATGTTCATACTGAATAGAAAATACATTTTGAACCTTTTTCACGAGGAACATTCAGCTATTTTCATATGATCATAGTAAGGGAAAAATCCATGTCATACACAAAATATTTTACTAAATCCATTATATCCTACTATTGTCATAAAAAATACATCAAAATACCTAACAAATGATTTTAATTATTCCAATAAATATAATCATTTCATTACCTGGGAATTATATAGAAATTCCTACCTAATATATAGAGAAACTCGGTAAAACCTTTTGTCTCCAATGGAAAATGCACAACCAAGCCAATAAACAACATCCTATACCTATAAATCCCAAATAAGAATCATTATTACTTCATCAAAATATAATACAAACCCAAAAAATGGTTACTGTTCCTAGTAGTGATAAATATTGAGAGAGGGGGAAAGAGAAGAAGGGTAGAGAGAAATGTGGATGAATGGAGGTCTTACCACTCAATATTGTTTGAAACTTAATGGAGAAGGGGGGTCAATTGTTAAGGGGTTAATGGGGAGACATATGTGATGGATTATCAAAAATGAGGGGGTTGGTGGCGAGGGTGATGTTGGGACCTCAGTGTGGTCTCAAGGATGGGGGTTCATGGTAGAATTGGATGGGTGACATGAATGGGGCCAACAGAGATATCTTGATGAAGAAGGGGTATTTAGGGGAGGGGTATGGATCATGATTTGGTGATTGGGAGAGAAAATGGAAGGGGGGAATGGGGGAGTTTTTTTTAAATAAAAAACATTTCACGATAGTTTTTTAAAAATGAATGCAAAATGTTTACTATTTTTTTAATGGAAGTTTAAGGAACTACCATTAAATGAATTATTTGGGGTATTGTGTCCCCCAAGATATATTATATAAGACTTTTAAATTATGTATAATTTATTGTATGAGGCCCTAATGATATGAATATTTTTTATTCAATGACATTTTGGTATGATTAATATGTACTTAATTACTAATTCCTTCACTATGAGACCAATTTTCTGTTGTACATGTGATTATTAACTTTTTTATGTTATCCATGGATATATTTGATACCCAATTATGTGATTATACGGAACATTTATTGATTACCCACTCTAACTTATTTTTTTATTCATTTTGTATACATGATGTATTTTTCTCTATGCTTCCCTTTACTTGATATCTAATCTCAACCATTTATATTGTTTCCTTTCATAGGGTACCATGAAGGGAGAATTGAATGAGTTAAATGATGTAATAAAAGGAATAATATCAATATAAATAATTTTACAATGATGTGTTTTAGAATATCTAATGTGATAGAGATCAAAATTATATATCTTGTCCCCTAGTATTGTTACAATGTTTAATCAAGAGTGACGTGATATCTTGTATTATGTACTATGTAATGACGTAACCATCTGCTACGGGTTACTTGATTTTGGGTATTTACAGTCGGTATAATGTAATTCTAGTTTAAACCATTAAAACTAGATTAAGGAAAATATATATTGGATAGAATATCCCTATATAAAATATATGTATATGTATAGGTATAAGAAAAGTTCCTAAAGTTGTGGTATAGTAAATAGTGTGTTGTTTCCTTGAAATAAAATTCATGTATGGATACAGACATGTCGATTATGAGTATGTTATAGATCCACCTATGCCTAAATAATGATGAAACAATAATTTGGGAATTAATTCAATATTTATTTGGTTCACATTAATGTGGACTAATTGTAAACCATGGTTGAAACATTTGGGTTATATAGTTTAGTTGAACCGCATAATCCATTTGAACTAATATTGTAGCATCCCACCGAATCTCATTATCTTGAGAGGGTGGATGAATAATACTTCACCTTAAGTGAGGTTCCCAAGGCACCAAAGCTGTAAATAAAAGTAGAGGGCTTCGAGAATAAATTTATGAACAATTTTTCTATAAGATAAAACCAACAAACGAAACAGTCCACAATCAAAAAAATACATGATTCATGTTGACAAAATACCCAAACCCATACATTACAAAAATACAACCATGTTTTTCACAATACAACCCAAAAACCAATTCAACTAAGCACAAATTCTGAGTAATATACGAAAGACTAAACATGAGACCTAAAATAATCCAAGACACACTCCACAGCTCCACACAAAGCTCCATGGTCCGAGAACCACCACATCTCAAAAGCATCACAACGAACCACTAGCAATGAGATTCTTTACGTTTACCTGTGTCCCAGAATCTGAAATCCGCAAAAGCACCACGGTCTTAAAGTAGGAGGTGAGTACTAATACTCAGTAGGTTTTCCCCAAATGACTTCCCTACACATGCTACTGGGATTAAAGCATTATCACATTTATTTAAAGCATTTTATACAAAATAATCAATATTTCAACAACTAGAAACAAGACAAACACTTCTTATCAATCCATGAAAAACAAAGGGAATCCAAAACCATGACACAACCCATATCCCCTTCATTAATTAGAACATAATTCCATCTCTAAAATGAAACACACAACAAAGAAACCATTATGGTGGGACTTCCACCCATCCAGTTCACCCCCTTCTCAACAATTGGTACATCCCAACCACTACCCATAATGGTGGTTCTTCTTACCACTATCCATCACCTTTTATTGCAATAATTCCTTCCCACTTCCCTAATTGTGGTTATTTTGACCACCATCCATCACCTTTTATTTTGAGACATCCCACCCACTTCCACACAACAAACACAAGCCATAGAACACAATCAACCAACAATAAAAGAGCACCATGGACACATAGTAAGAAAACAACCATTTCCAACACATGCCAAGTCACTTAAATAATGCAACCATTTATTGAAAACACCCTTTAACTAACATTACATGCCCTACCACTTTTCAATAAACAATATATTTATTGAAAACCATCTTTTAAAAAACATTTTTATAATTATCCACTCACAATTTTAAAATCATCATTTTAAAATTTCACAATAGATCCCCTTTTTGTAACAATAAATAATTTTCCCCAAACTCCCCCAAATCATCACCAAATGGATTTCCAAAAAGATTTTCACATCATTATCACAATTAATTTCAAGGAAAACAGTTTGATTGTAACCCTAACTACTAGTTCCAACCATGTGGAGAAGAGAGACAAGACACCTACCATTAGGGTTCCGGTGAAAACAACCCACAAACATCCACACAACAAATCCAGTGAGCGTACCACGGAAACCCCTCTAGATATCCTTCCCTAACGTCCACAAGCCTTAAAATCAACATCCAAAGGATCCAAAACCCTATATCTACACACAATGGGTGTAGATATTGAAAACTTAGAGAGAGGGAGATATAGATCTAGAGAGCAACTGAAGAAGGAAAGTGGAGAGACTTACCCACGAGAAACCACCATGAAACCCATTCGAATCAGATCCAAAATGAGTGGGAGAGCATCTACAAACCTTGAGAATCGAAAATACTGAGTTATGCTTGTGTGAGAGGATGTTTGAAATGATATGAGGAAACCCTGAGGGAGTCTGGATTAAAAACCCTACTTTTAAGTGGCCGGATGGTTAGACCACATGGTTTGGAAAACCATGTGCTAGTCGTGTGCATGCCACTGCCTTGAGAGAAGGGGTCCACACAAATGCCTCACACTGTTTGGAAAACTATGCGTGGGCCATGAGAAGCCTAATGTCTCCCCCTGCACTATTTCCCGGAGAACCCTCACAATGTCCCCTAACCGTTTTCAAATTGTGTCTGCATAGAAAAGCCTCCAAACATATTCAAAACCATTCCAAACTCACCCACCCTATTCCCAACTCATTACACACACATTAAACACATAAAATGTCATAAAAATGCCATATACCTCAAAACGAGGGTGCTACATTCCCCACCATTGGACTTTCTGCCCTCGAAAAGTAAGGAACCATTACATTGCTGAAAGATATTGGCCCATTGCTTGGCCATCTCTTTCCCCCACTCCCAAGTATCCTATTGAATCTGATTTTTCTTCTACAAATCATGAACTAAACCAATGATTTTACCATGTAAGACTTTCTCTTGACTATCCATAAATCGCACTGGCACACGAACCAAGGAAGCATCCAATTTTAGGTCAACCTGATCCCAACGAATCTCATGGTCACGATAAGGATATTACTTTTTCAACTATGACACATGAAACACATTGTGCACCACACTAAACCATGGTGGAAAATCCAAATGATAATCTATCTTTCCAATCTGCTCAATAATCTCACAAAGTCCCAATATAACTCAGAGATTACTTACCTTTCTTCCCAACCTGTTGATGTCCCAACCCAGGAGAGATTATCAAAAACACATGATCACACACCCCGAATGACAATGGTCATAAACTATGGTCCGCATACAATTTTTACTAACTTTGAGCAGTATACATCCTCTTCTTGATCTACATTACTTTATTCATAGTCTCTTGGAAAAGGCTCCGTCCAGTCATTGATGACCCACCTATTTCCACCCAACATAGAGGAGAACAACTCAGATTCCCATATAAATCCTCAAACCATTCCATATGTATTGAAGGAAGATAAATATTATTATAGGAAAACTAGGCCAATGATAATTGATCCTCCCATGAACCACAAAATTCCATCACACAATCCCTTAACATATCATCCATGGGATGTATCGTCCTCTCAGATTGGTCGTCTGTCTAAGGATGATACGTCATGCTCATCATCTACTATTTACCAAGGGCTTGTTGCAAGGATTTCCAAAAATGGGATGTGAACCTCAGATATCTATTTAATACTATTGAAATAGGAACTCCATGCCACTTTATCACCTCTAGGACATGTATTTTGGAAACATCCTCCACCGTATGAGATTCACGAATCGACATGAAATGGGCCGACTTTGTGAGTCGATCAATAATCACCCATACGACATTGTACATTTAGAATGTTATTGGGAGACCCATTACAAAATACATTTCAATATGCTCCCATTTCCACACAGTGATAGATAAAGACTGTAACAAGTCTGCTGGACGCTTATTCTCTTCCTTGACTTGCTAAAAATTCAAGCATCTAGAGACAAACCCAACCACATCCATTTTCATACCAGCCCTCCAAAAATACACCTTCAAAGCCTTATACATTCTCCGAATTCCAGGATGGAAAGACCAAATAGAATTATGATATGCCTTAATAATTTCCTCCAAACAAGAAACTAGAACCACTATTCGATTTCGAAAACACACTACTGAATTCCCATTCAGTTCCTAGATCTCAATGGTCTCCCCACCATTGTGTTTCGACCTCATCTCCATAAACATAGAATTAGATGCCTGTGCCTCTTTAACCAAACCAATCATGTCAGGAACCAACGAAAGCAGAAAGAAGGCTGCTTTGTCACCCCATTACTCATATTCGAACCTCATGTCAGCTATGACCGACATTAACTGCCACTGATTTGATACCTTCTTCACCACTTGAGTGTATGATTTCTTACATAATGCATCTGCCACTGAATTACCTTTACCTGGGATGTATATTGAGTCAAAATCAAACATATTCAGATATTCCATCCAACTAATTTTCCTATGGTTCAAATCTCTTTGTGAAAAGATAATCGTTAAGATCTTATGATCGATAAACACTTTAAATTTCTCACTAAATAGATAATGACGCCAAAATTTTAATGCATAAACCACTACTTCCAACTCTGAATAATCTGTTGGGTAGTTCTTCTCATGCAACCTCAACTATCTTGAGCCATACACAACCACATGATCCCCTTGCATGATAAAACACCCCAACCTTGGTCCGGATGTGTCACAATACACCACGTACCCTTTCCCTGATTTTGGAAACACCATGATTGGTTTTGATGTAACAAGACCCTTTACCTCTTCAAATAATTTCTGGTACAGCTCATCCCACTGAAATGGGATATTATTTCTTGTAAAAGCTACCATCTGTGAACAAAATCATGAAAAATCACAAACAAAAGGTCAAAAATACACAGCTAGACCAAAGAAGCACAGTATCTCAAAAACATTCTTTGGTAGTTTCCATGAGATAAAAGAATCTATATTTTCTAGATCAACTGAAACAAACATCTCATAAATTATATGGATAAGGAAATGAATCTCCAGTATCCAAAAGTCAGACTTTGACAATTTGTAATACAACTGATGATCCGTCAAGATCCCCAACACTATCTCCAAGTGCTTCTCATGCTCCTCCCTTGTCATCGAATACACTAGTATACCATCAAAAAATACCACCACAAAAGAATACTGATATCTCTAAAATATCAGATTCATCAATTCCATGATCACTTCTGGTGCATTCGTTTGACCAAATGGCATAACCACATACTCATAATGTCCATATCTACCTCTAAATCTGTTTTCAAGATGTCCCCCTTCCTCACCCACAATTGGTAATATCTTGACCTGAAGTCAATCTTGAATAACCACTGAGCTCCCCTCAAATAGTGAAAAAAATCATCAATGCATGGAAGTTGATATCAGCTATTTATCGTAACCTGAATAAGTCTATGATAATCAACATGGATCCCCAAGGTTCCATATGCCTTTTTAATAAAAAAACCGGTGATTCCCATAGAGATGAGATTGGCTGGATGAACCCTTTTTTTCTAACACATCTAACTGCACATTTAATTCCATCAATTCTACTGGTTCCATTCAGTAAGACATAATTCATATAGGAATGTTCCCCATAAGGATATCAATATTAATATTCACTTATTTCATAGGTGGAAACCCAAATAATTAATTAGGAAATACATCCATAAACAGATCCAAAAATGCAAGAAAAACTCACTACTCAACACCTTACACTGATGCCAACAAAAAATCCTCTTACTGATACGAGATCGTGATAAAATTTAGTGCCAATAGATCTACTGCACCAAGGTTTTCACTCTTTTACCCTATAAAAAGATGTCTAATTCCATCCTCTATTACAAAACTAACCGTTCATGCATAGAAATTGATGTGGGACTTCAACATTATCAACCAATCCATTCCCAAGATTATGTCATATGAATCCAACTCATGCACCGAGAAATCCCACTTCAATTCAATGTTTTCTAAAACTAAACAACACGCTCAACATAGGAAGGATCGACACTCTTTAACCCAGGGAATATTGTAAGTTCAAAATAGAATGTATCATTACCACGTGTAAACCCAACAGATCAACGATACGAGAAGTCTGAAAAAAATGGGAAGCACTCATTTGAAAAAAAATCATGTATCAATGTGGAAATTAAAAGAATTGTATTTTTCACTCTGGATGGTCCCGACTGATCATCCACCACAACTTGATCAAATCCTAGTATATGTGTTCTTTCGTTGCTCTTCTATTTATTATCCTGCTGACACATCCCTTTCTGAGGTGTTTCATGAACACCCAACCTCAGAGCATTACGACAATAGCGCTGAAGATTCCCCATCTTCTTGCAGTTATGACATTCTCGAGGTTTTGCCTTACAATCCCCCTTGTTGTGGCTTGTAGATCCACACTGAAAACTTCCTGACTTACACATGGGTCTCAGAGGAAGTTTTAAAAATCTTGTTGTTCGATTTTGATGTGCTCCATGTCAGTGAGAAAAGGATTCCCTATTGGTATTTATCCCAGTGTTAAGTATCACAACTTCTCAGGTGAGGAAAGTCATACTTCCATTACAAGGATTTATGACCATGATAGATACCGTAATAGGTGTATCAGGTTTCAGTCCTGACTATATGGTTTTGAAATCTTGAACGATGCTTTGGGTCAAGTTCTGGTTCACCTGATGCTTAGGTGTAACCACATTTTCATTAGCTCTCTCTGATTGGTCTCTACAATGCCTACCCGGTTCCATCTCTATCAACATAATAGTCACCATAAGTCTAAATACCTATAAATTTAAGTCATACGATTTCAATGGAAATTACAAAAAATCTATCACAACTAGATTTCCACAATTTCACATTTCCCACATTGAACAATTTTTTATAAATCCCCCATGATTTGAAAATCAACCCATTTTCAAAATACGAAGATTTTCCATGGTCAAACCCTTTCTTTTTTGAGACACAATTCATAATATTCCAAAACCCACACATTCATAGCACACCACAAATCATTTACCCTAATGAAATATGAATCCTTCTGGGAATTCATTTCTACCATGCTTGACATTCTCATATCAATCGAAACTCCCATGACAATAGGATATCCAATGCTTATAAGTGTCTCCAAACACATATGTACACAACTCATTGGTAACTTGATGTTCAACATAAAAGGGTTAGCTACATCCTTTTATACTTTACATTCCATGTTATGACAATCCTGTGATTTTCTACCATCCCGACTCATGGAACAATCCTAGAACGAATTTCCACTCAAAGAATAATGATCAACACCAATGATCGAACAACTTATCTCACTTGAAATCCAAGGACTGAACAAACTGATACAACTAGTAACATCCCGCCCAATATCATTGGCTTGGGAGGGAGGTGAAATGAAACTTGAACTTAAGATAAGTTCCCAATGCACCAATGTATGGTAATAAATGTGGAGGGCTTAGGGAATAAATTAGGGAACAAATTTCACTTAAGATAAAATAAACCAACCTAATTGTCCACTATCAACAAACTACATGATGCATGTCGACAAAAAAACCAAACCCATACACTACAAAATTACAAAAAAGATGATCTCAATAAAACCCAAGAACCAATACAACCGAACACAATATCAGAGTACAATGAAAAAGAAAAAACTAGAGACCCAAAATTAACCAAGACACACTCAAAAGCTCCACCCCAACCTCCATTCTATAAGCTCGACCACATCTCCCAACCATCACTACGAACCACTAGCAATGAGATTCTTTTGATTTACCTGTGTCTCAGAATACAGCATCTGCAAAAGCACCATGGTACAACAGTAGGGGGTGGTACTAATACTATGTAGGTTTTCCCTAAATGATATCCTTACACACGCCACTACGATAAAATTGTTTTCACATTTATATAAAGTAGTTTATATAAGTCATTCAGTGGTTCAAAAACTGACAATAATCTAAACACTTCTTATCAAGCTATGAAAAACAAAGGACCAACACAACCATGCCACGATCCATATCCCCATCATGCATTAGAACAAAAATTACATCATTGCAAAGCTACACACGAAAAAGTTACCATTACACTGGGACTTATGCCCGTACCGTTCTTCCCATTCTCAACCAGTGATACTTCCTGACCAATACCCATAATGGTTCTACTTCTGACCACTATCCATCACCTTTTATAGTGATACTTCCTTCACACTTACCAAATGGTGGTTCTTTCGACCACTATCCATCACCATTTATAGTGAGACTTCCCTCCCACTTTCACACAACCAACAAAATACATAAAACTCAATCAACCAACAATCACAAAGAACCAAGGCTGCACAATAAGCACACAACCATTTCCAACAGATGCCAATTCACATAAATAAATCGCCCATTTATTGAAAACACCCTTTAACTAAATTTCCTTGCCCAACAACATTTCCATAGACAAAATCATTATTGAAAAACATCTTTTACAAAACATTTTTATAATCATCACCTCACTGTTTTAAAATTATCATCTAAAAATTTCCCAACAAAGCCCCATTTTGCAACAATAACTCATTTTCCCCAAAATCCACAAAATCATCACCAAATGAATTTCCAACATGATTTCCACACCTTTATAACTATTAATTTTAAGCCAAAAAATTAACTTTTAAGGAAAACTTTCACGAACCACCCCACGGGGCCCGTGCCGTGACTACCCCCAGCCCGCCTTCCATAGGCCAGGGGCAGGCGACTAGCACCAGAAAGGCATATCCCAAAAACGGGAAGGAATTTAATTTAAGCCTATACATACAAATAGAGTATAACATAACAAAAAGCAACCACTAAGTAAATTGTTGTAGTAAAAAGAGTGTTGAACGTAAAGGGCCCGAATACCAGCCCAACAGAAAGTACGAGAACAACTCAAAAGAAAAAATACAACTAAAAAGTGAAAAGCATCTCCTGGATCATCCGCCATGGATCCTACCTAAAGGGTAGGTACAACTCATGATCAGTAGACCCTGTGTCATGTCACACCAAATAGTCTGCCTCCGAGTACCGTCTAGTCCTAGCTCCCTTAGCCTCGATCAATGTTGTAGGTCATCTGCACAAGACACAACAATGTGCGGGAAACGCTCGTGCAGGGGTGAGTATAACGATACTCACTAGGGACCCCAAAACCCCATAGGTATCCTAATGTTCTACAAAGTAAAACCACAAATCCAGACATCAGCTCTACTTAGGTATTTTCCCATACATACAACAAAGTTATCAAGATATACACATCTCATACATGAGGGAAGAATACCAAAAAAGTAACACCACAAAGGTAAAATTACCACATAGGTAATTCCAGGAAGGTTAGTACCACAAAGTTAAAATTACCAAACAGGTATCACCATGAAGATATCACCACGAAGGTAAATGTAAAATAGAAGAATCACCATGATGATAGTACCACGAAGGTAAATGTACCACACAAATATCACCAAGAAGATAATACCCCAAAGGTAAAAGTACCACACAGGTAAAAGACTTAGATCAAACAGAGTCTCAGCTCAAACCATTTATTAGTGATGTATAGAATTAAATATGATTAGTCGCGAAGAAATATCATCTTATACACTACTAAAAAAAGGGCATTAGAGACCGCCATTGGCGGTCGCTAAAGGCCTATAGCGACCGCCAATGGCGGTCGCATCAGCCTCGTCGCTGTAGGCCAATAGCGACCGCCATTGGCGGTCGCTATAGGTGGCCAAAATTCCAGCCATAACCGACTGCCTGGCGGTCGCTATAGGGTGCCGGGCGGGGACCATTAGCGACCGCTTTTAGCGGTCGCTACTACTGCCCGACAGCCAGTCTATAGCGACCGCCTTTGGCGGTCGCTAAACTGGTGAAATTTTTTTTAAAAAAAAATTCATACCGAAATAAATATAAATATATATATATATATATATTTGTTAAATGAAATATATATATATATTTATATTAATGAAAATATTTATATATATAATATTAAATACAATATTTTTCATTTTTTTAATGAAATGGACGAATTGTGTTTTTTTTTCTTCACGGTGCAAAATCAGAGATATAACAAGGTAACAGTCATAACAAATGGAAAACAATTTCAAATAGAATAAACATAAAAATCATCATAAACGATAAATGTGCTTCAACGATCCGAGCAGGTCCATCTATTTCAATCTTCTTCTTCAAAACCTACAATAAGACAAAAAAACAAAACAAACGTAAATTGAACATAATTATTCAGTTATTATATACATATAATAAAATTAAATCTGACATCAAATCATGGTTCTATAATAATTTAAAACCCCCAATTTAAGAAATGCTATCATTTCAGGTCATTCGGAGCACGTTTTCTCCGAATTCGACCGTCTCACGCCGTTTTTGGTGTTTTATGACACCGGAAACGCGTTTCGGGTCACCGTGGTCAAACGAAACCTACGATTGATGTTCTGTCTACCCGACCATTTCAAAAATCACACAACGGCTATTGTCGTACGATTTCATGGCATTCCGAGGTCGTTCGGGTGGTTTTGACCCCCCCACATGCCGTTTTAGCGCGCGCGGAGCTGCTGAAAACGACGCACTCGGCCGTACCGCGTGCACCGCACGTCCGATGGGCGCGCCGTCTCCTCCTACACGTCACGAATAATATTCCTAATGTTTTCGTGTAGTTTCAGGTCATTCGGAGCACGTTTGCTCCGAATTCGACTGTCTCACGCCATTTTTGGTGTTTTATGACACCAGAAACACGTTTCCGGTCACCGCGGTCAAACGACACCTCCGATTGATGTGCCGTATGCCCGAAAATTTCAAAAATCACACAATGGCTGTTGTCGTATGGTTTCATGGCATTCCGAGGTCGTTCGGGTGGTTTTGACCCCCCCACGCGCCGTTTTAGCGCGCGCAGAGCTGCTAAAAACGATGCACTCGGCCGTACCACGCGCACCGCACGTCCGATGGGCACACCGCCTCCTCTTACACGTCACCAAAAATATTCCTAATGTTTTCATGTGGTTTCAGGTCATTCGGAGCACGTTTGCTCTGAATTCGACCGTCTCACGCCGTTTTTGGTGTTTTATGACACCGGAAACGCGTTTCCAGTCACCGCGGTCAAACGACACCTCCGATTGACGTGCCGTCTACCCGACCATTTCAAAAATCACACAAAGGATATTTTCGTACGGTATCATGGCATTCTGAGTTCATTCGGGTGGTTTTGACCCCCCCACGCGCCGTTTTAGCGCGCGCGGAGCTGCTGAAAACGACGCACTCGGCCGTACCGCGCGCACCGCACGTCCGATGGGTGCGTCGTCTCCTCCTACACGTCACGAATAATATTCCTAATGTTTTCGGGTGGTTTCAGGTCATTCGGAGCACGTTTTCTCCGAATTCGACCGTCTCACGCCGTTTTTGGTGTTTTATGACACCAGAAATGCATTTCCGGTCACCGCGGTCAAACGACACCTCTGATTGACGTGTCGTCTGCCTGAACATTTCAAAAATCACACAACGGCTGTTGTCGTACGGTTTCATGGCATTCCTAGGTCGTTCGGGTGGTTTTGACCCCCCACGCGCCGTTTTAGCGCGCACGGAGCTGCTGAAAACGACGCACTCGGCCGTACCGCGCGCACCGCACGTCCGATGGGCACGCCGTCTCCTCCTACACATCACGAATAATATTCCTAATGTTTTCGTGTGGTTTCAGGTCATTTGGAGCACGTTTGCTCCGAATTCGACCGTCTCACGCCGTTTTTGGTGTTTTATGACACCGGAAATGCGTTTCTGATCACCGCTGTCAAATGAAACCTCCGATTGACATTCCGTCTACCCAACCATTTCATAAATCACACAAAGGCTGTTGTCGTACGGTTTCATGGCATTCCGAGGTCGTTCAGGTGGTTTTGACCCCCCCACGCGACGTTTTAGCGCGCACGGAGCTGCTGAAAACGACGCACTTGGTCGTACCACGCGCACCGCACGTCCGATGGGTGTGTCTTCTCCTTCTACACGTCACCAATAATATTCCTAATGTTTTTGTGTGGTTTCAGGTCATTCGGAGCACGTTTGATCCAAATTCGACCGTCTCACGCCGTTTTTGGTGTTTTATGACACCGGAAACTCGTTTCCGGTCACCACGGTCAAACAATACCTCCGATTGACGTCCCGTCTTCCCGACCATTTCAAAAATCACTCAATGACTGTTTTCGTATGGTTTCATGGAATTCCGAGTTCGTTCGGGTTGTTTTGACCCCCCCACGCGCCGTTTTAGCGCGCGCGGAGCTGCTGAAAACGACGCACTCGGCCGTACCGCGTGCACCACACGTCCGATGGGCGCGCCGTCTCCTCCTACACGTCACGAATAATATTCCGGTGTGCAGGGAGGGCTGTACGGAGTGCGGGGAAGGCTGTTCGGGGTGTGGGAGGGCTGTCCGGAGTGCGGGAGGGCTGTCCGGGGTGCGGGAGGGCTGTCCGGGGTGCGGGGAGGGCTGTCCGGAGTGCGGGGAAGGCTCTCCGGGGTGCGGGAGGGCTGTCCGGTGTGCGGGGAGGGCTGTCCGGAGTGCGGGGAAGGCTGTCCGGGGTGCGGGAGGGCTGTCCGGCATGCGGGGAGGGCTGTCCGGAGTGCGGGGAAGGCTGTCCGGGGTGCGGGAGGGCTGTCCGGGGTGCGGAAGGGCTGTTCAGAGTGCGGGAGGGCTGTCCGGGGTGCGGGGGGGGGGGGGGGGGGGGTGTCCGGGGTGTGGGAAGGACTGTACGGAGTGCGGGGGGCCTGTCAATATTCTCCCTTGATTTCAACTTACTAGATAAAAAAATTTCAGTCACTATAAATGGTCTAGTAAACCTGGACTTATTCTTACTAGACATTAGCTTCCATATTGAAGAATGAAACAACACTTTGTCTCCTACTTGAATTTATCCCTCCTATTTCAGTCTATTATGGATAGAGTTAGAATTCTCCTTACATTTTTGGGTTTCTTATTGGGTTTTGGTCTTAGTTTATAAAACTTTATCATCTCTGGCTTCATTTTTTTTCAGTTTTCCCTAACTCCAGGTCAACGTTTTTGGAATACTAGATAGATTTATGATATAGCTCAAACCCAACATAAATATCAATAACAACCCTACCATTAAAAGCAGAAACACACCTCGTGAATATGATGCATCATGCATGTTCATCACTGACCTCCATTCGGTAAGCCAGGGGCCTACAACAAATAAATATTATGAATATTTTTATAGAAAAAATAATTTAAATTAAATAAATAAATACAGTATAAACCTGCGTCGTGTGATCCCCTGCACCATCACCTGAATGCACATATTCCCACAGTTCTCTAACCTCAAAAGCCAATTGCGCATTTGCCTCCTCGGAAGCCCGCAGCCGTGCCTCGAAATCTGACAGCTACTGTGTCATCTGAGCAACAACAGGACCGATAACCGCAACGCGTGACACTACAGAATGAGGAATCCCTGTTCCATAGGTCAAACTATATCCATGTCCGTCCTGACCAATGATGCGATGAAATATCTCATCCCTTCGCATGAGAAGATGTCGCTGGTCCTCTGGCAGATGTTCTAATTCAACTTCAAATTGAACCTGTGAAATATTTAAATATATATACATATATTAATATAAAGATTTTATGTAGGTATTGGTAATGAGTACAAGAACTTACTATCAATGCTGCAGCCTCTGGATCATTGCGATCACGAGTCCTCATCCACACCGACATTTTATCAGTTGGTGCACCTTGCTCCTGTAACTATATATGAATAGAATATAAAAACAAAACCATATTAATTAAAAAAATTAAAAATGAATAATAAATACCTCATGTCGGATCTGAGACACGTGACGAGTCCCGAGCCTGTGAGGTGGTCCCTACAACTCTCGATTCTCAGAATGGCATGTAGATACCTCCTAAATTCAATTCATTCAAATATCAAACAAATCACACATTGTTGAAAATATATATACCAAAATAAATATACAAACCGCAACACCCTTAGTAGACCAATATGCAACTAAATCACACCACTGAGCTGGGAGGACACCTCTCGGGACTTTTTCTAGAATGTCTGGGGCACCCACATTTGGTACCCAGTGGTCCCTCTTGACTTTGCCTTTATAGTCTTTCCACATATTACGACATTTGCTCATACACACTGGTCAAAACTCATCGGGACATACTTTCAAATTTTTCTATTAAAGAAAAAAATCACATATGTTATTGCTGATTATACATAGGGAATAAATTAAAATGGTCTTCTTACCTGAACCTCCCTCCAAAGACGATCTAATGTGTCCTGAGGGATAGAATCCTAGTCATACGTGGTCAATGGAATTCGATGTGGATCACGTATGATATGACCCAACTGACGAATAAATGCAGGGTAATTCCGTCCCACAGGATGAAATACCTCATCAAATGAAACATCAAAAGTTGTGTCGGAATTCCATGCTAATATGCCTCGACCAGGGCCTCTCCTACGAGAGGAAGAAGCAGTCGGGTCTGATCATGTTGAAAATAATTTTATATACAAATTGAAAAATGTTATATATATATATATATATATATATCTGTTTATTAATTACATAAAACATAGAGACAATGAAATTCCAACATACCTCGACCCTGAGACGTAGATGCCTCAGGTGGATGATGTGGATCTTCTGCCTCTTCCCCTGACATGGCTGCAGTCATGGAAAAGATTAGTAAGGGGACTATCCAAAGTGTCCAAATGATAAATTGGACTGTTTTAAAAAAAAAAAAAACTTGTACAGTTGTTAATCAAACAAAAAGGGATTGAATAATTAGTTGGGAATGAATTTTAAAAAATCAGAAAATTCACAAAACAGATATACAAATTATGTACAAAACCAATCAATGCATAGACAAATTTCAAATTGAATTAATAAAAATTAAAGCAACACATGAACCAAATGAAGAATACCTCAATGGAAAGATACACCAATAATAACATCAATATAACATGAGTTAAATCACCCAAAATATTTATAACTGAATAAACTTCAAAAAGTGAGGATTAAACTTACAAGGATTTATAAAATGTTTACATAATTTATGATATCTTAGGCTGAAAAGTGGGAAAACAATTATACCTTTCATTAAGCATGAAAATCGACCATTTCTCCTTCAACAGCCGCTCTGACCCAATAAATATCTTCTTCACGTTGAACTATGGTATGTTGATCAAGTTGTTGGGAAACAAAAGGAACAGTCTCGGGTTCATCTTGTTCAAATACAAACACTCCTCGCCGAGACATTTTGACAACAACTTTCCAACTTGGATTCGAAGGCAAAGTAACGAAGAATACTTGTTCCGCTTGTGATGTCAAAATGAAAGGTTCATTGCCAACTCGTTCATTTCTGTATAACATATAGTTAAAATTCACCAATGAAAACTGATATTGATCGACTTTACATCCACGCACTAGATCAACCCAATTACACTTTAACAATATGTACTTCAACCCATGTGTGTATACAAATTCAATGATGTCTATCAATTGACCATAGTAATAACCAGAATCGACAAATGGAAAACCAATGCCACTGTTTTGTGTTGCTCGTTTGTTGTCAATATCTTTAATGCGAAATTGAAAACCATTAGCATCTATAGATTTATAACGACGAGCCATTATAGATGGACCCTCATCCAGTTGGATAAATTCTTTAGTTAGCATGGGGTCCCCTAACTCCCTCAGCTTATGAACCTACATAATTCATAGAATTCAATAATGATATATGAAGAAAGAAATTAGTATAATACTTCACTCATAATGAAAATCAATTTATACGTACATAATCCTTGAAACCAATCATGAAATGACGCATAATGAGACTGTTGAATTTGCAACTCAGTCGCACGATACAACTCTTATTTTATCTCATTAATGTGTTTTCTTCAAATGACAACGCAATGCTTAAATGATCAACTTATGCAAACAAAACATGTAAAAGTTAAACAATAAAAGTGATAAGATACTTACTAAATTAATGGTGCAACTGATGGAGTACTGAACAAGATATATCGATGCGCTTGTATCCACTCGATGTTTTCCATATCATATGTGGTTCTTTCTCCAACTGGACCATCCTGAATCCGAGATGGATTATCTAATTTTGTTTCAACATCCGTAAGATATTCTGCACAAAAATTAGTACACTCATCCATCAAATAACCGTTGGCTATTGATACCTTCGGACGAGCTCTATTGCATACAAATCGTTTCAATGTACTCAAATACCGCTCAATAGGATACATCCACCTGAATTGCACTGGACCAGCAGCCATTACTTCTTCAGTTAGGTGCACTATCAAGTGGACCATAACATTGAAAAATGAGGGGGGAAATAGTTTCTCAAATTGACAAAGCGTAAGTACAATTCGGTCCTGTAAACTTTTTAAATCAATCATTCGTTGATTTATTAAACAAAGCTGTCTAAAAAAATTACTCATCTCAATCAACGGCTGAACAACATTGGGGGATAAACAATCACAAATGGCTATTGGAATCAACTGCTGAAGTAGTATGTGATTTTCATGACTTTTCAACCCTTGCAATGTCTTGCTCGTCAGATTCACACACTTTGAAATATTATAAGATTAACCATCAGGAACCTTGAGCATCTTCAAAATGGAAATAAATGTCTCTTTCTCTTTTGTAGTCATCGTATACTATGCAACAGGCATATATACCTTGTTTCCCTCAGCTAACTGTAAATGCAACTGTTTCCTTAAACCCATTTCTTCCAAATCACGGCGTGCATTAACATGGTCCTTTTATTTCCCACTAACACCTAAAATGGTCCACAATATGTTATCACAAACATTTTTTTAATGTGCATGACATCCAAATTATCCCTCAGCATGTTAGTTTTCCAATACAGAAGACTATAAAAAATACTTTCCTTTTTCCAATTGTGACTGCGCTGCCTACCCGCAGCTTGAATATTACGTACTGGAGGAGCCACCAAATCCTGAATTTCATATACCGTGCAGATGTTTTCTTCCTCAATCTGCGATAAGATTTCGACTCCTGTCACGATCTTTGGTGCTGGGCTGAACTCTCTAGAACCATCAAATGCCACTCTGTCCTTTCTGAACCTGTGTTGAGGGGGAAGAAAACGTCTGTGAACCATGTATGCCCATTTTTTTGAATGCTTAAGCCATACAGATTTTTTACTTTTGTTGCAATAAGGGAAAGAAAATTCCCCTTTTGTACTCCAGCCTGATAAATTTGCATAAGCTGGGAAGTAATTGATTGTCCACAATAAAGCAGCCTACAGTTTGAACATTTCATTCGTTTCACAGTCATAATTCATCACACCATCGCCCCAAAATTCATTCAACTCATCAATCAATGGCTGAAGGTAAACATCAATCTTATCCCCCGGAATATTATGTCCATCAATATGAGTGGAAAGTAATATAAATTATTGCTTAATAAAAAGCCACAGAGGAAGATTATACGGAACCAAAACCACGGGCCATGTGCTATGAGTTTCACCAACCATAGTCTTGAATGGATTGAAACCATCTGCTGCCAATCCCAGTCGGACATTACGAACATCTTTGGAAAAGTCGGGATGTCTCTTATCAAAATCCTTCCATGCATGAGAGTCTGCCAGGTGGGTTAACATATCACTTTCATGAACTCTTTCTGCATGCCATCTCATTAAATTAGAAACTTTAGATGACATAATTTTTTTTTCAACATTGGTTTAAGGGGAAAGTAACGCATTTGCTTTACGACAATCGGTTTCCCCTGTATCACAATCTGACTTTGATGAGTCTGATTTCCCCTGTTCTCTTTCCACCTGGAAGCACCACAAACCATAAAAATATCCAAATGGGAAGTTTCCATTCTAAACAACATACAGTTGTTTGCACATGCATCTATGGTCTCATATGTAAAACCTAAGTTCTCTATCAGCTTACGAGCATGGTAATACGACTCGGGAATCTTAGCATCGACATGAAGAACCTTTTTCAATAACACCAACAACATGTCGAATGATGTGTCTGACCAATGATTCAAAGTCTTCAAATGAAACAACTCCACGATAAAAGACAATTTATTGAAAGAAGTACATCCAGGATATAATTCTGTTTTTGCATCATCAATTGCTTCATAAAACCTCCTCGAATCATGATCTGCATCAGAGCGAAGATTTATCTCACTGGTCTCAAGATTCTGGATGTCAATTCCTTCAGGATCCAACCCATGTACCATTTCAGTAAGCATTTCATGCATTGGATTATTCATCCTTGCATCAACATCCATATGAACTATATCCGTATTTTCACAACAAACATATTCTTCTCCATGAAGAGTCCAACTCTTATAATTTCTAAGAAATCCATTAAAGAATAGGTGCTCCCTCACAGTATCTCGTGTGAATTGATATCTGTTAGCACATTTTCTACATGGACAACTAATATAGTCACTTTCAAATCCTCTAGTGAAGTCAATAAACTGCATAATGCCATTGAAATACTCTCTAGACGTTCGATTTGGAAGATCAATCCAACTCTTATCCATAATAAGATCTCTATAACAAACATTTACACAAAACTTATTACATTTTCATTTTTCATATCAAATATATTTAAAATAAATACTAATTAATTGTTTGTGAACCATTTATAAAATAATAATGTAAGTGAATTCCCATGTCATACCAGATTGCGCTACAAACCTGTAAGGGAGGGGAGCCGAAGGCGGTGCTGCGAGGGAGAGGAGAGGCAGCAGTGGGGAGCCAGAGCCGGAGCTGGTGCGGCGAGGGAGGGGATGGTGAAGGAGGGGACGGGTGTCGGTAGTGCGGTGAGGGAGGGGATGAAGATGAAGGGGACGGGGGTTGGCTAGCTGCGGGGGGGGGGGGGGGGGTGTTTGGGGTGCTGGGGGGAGGGACGAGGGGGTGGAGGGCCGAGGGCGGAGGTCAGAGGCCGGAGGGCTTCCGGGCTGCCAGAGGCGGGTGGCAGGAGGCCCGAGGGCAGAGGGAGGCCGCAGTGCGACCGCAAGATGGAGGGAGGCCGGAGCCGGAGGGCAGGGGGCGGCCAGAGGAGGGTGGGGCCGGCGGAGGGCGGAGTGTGGCCAGAGGGCTTCCGGAGGGCGGCCGGGCTTCCGGAGGCGGGTGGCGGGAGGCCCGAGGGAAGAGAGAGGCCGCAGGGCGGCCAGAAGGTGGAGGGCGACTGGATCCGGAGGGCGGAGGGCGACCGGAGGAGGGCAGGGCCGGTAGAGGGCGGCTGAAGGGAAGAAAGAGGGCGGCCGGAGGCCGGAGGGCGGCCGACAGAGGGCGGGGCCAGCGGAGGGCAGGGCCGGTGGAGGGCGGGGCCGGCGGAGGGCGGTCGGCCGGCGGGTGGGGCGACGGGGAGGGCGCGGCGACAGGGAGGGCACGACGACGGGGAGGGCGCGACGATGGGGAGGGCCCGACGATGGGGAGGGCGGGGGGCGACGGGGAGGGCGCCGCGACGGGGAGGGCGCGGCGACGGGGAGGGCGCCGCGACGGGGAGGGCGCGGCGACGGGGAGGGCGCGACGACGGGGAGGGCGCGACGACGGGGAGGGCGCGACGACGGGGAGGGGGGAAGGGCGGGGGGCGAATTCACGAGGAGGGAGGGGGGAGGGGGCGCTAAAGCCCCCCCTTTTTTTAGGGAATGGTAGCGACCACCATTTGCGGTCGCTATTGGTTACCTATAGCGACCGCCAATGGCAGTCGCTATAAGTTAAGGGGCTCAAAAGCCCATTTTTCCAGTAGGGATTCATTCAAGAAGCACTACTGCAGACCATACGGAGTTTAACTAACACAAGATCGATAGGAACTAACCCACACAATGAACCAAATAGAATCTGACCTGCTCGGAGTCGATAGGTACTATCCTCTGCTGACCCACTCAGGATCTATAAGCGCTGACCCACACAGGATCACTAAGTGCTGACCCACACAATATTGGTATGCACTGACCCACATAGGATCGCTGAGCGCTGACCCACACAATATAGATAGGTACTAACCCCCTCAATGACACACATAGGATCTGACCTTCCCAGATTCGATAGGTAAATATCCTCTGTATGATCTGTCTCTAACCTCCGCCCTACTGCCATCCACTGGATTCCCATTAAAAGCACGTTTGGTAGAACCTCTTCTTAAGCCATTGGTCATACATCAACTACCACGAAGTTCCACAAAGATGTATCCCAAAATTTTGTCACGTCATAAGGGACCCAGTGCAACAGACGAGGTGTCAATCAGACACCCATTCTATAAGTTATTAGTGTTTCCGCTTCGAGGGCCTGGTTGGATGCAGGTTCATTACAACCTAACTGTACTCCAACATGATCCAAAATCCATGTGGAGTATAGAAAAAGGACCTTATCAATCCAAGGATTACGGTGCCATAGATGGTTTATCAAACTCACACGTGGTTCTCATGTTACAGCTAAAAAGGCGTATTTGGGTCGGCTAAGATCAGGTCCGGTCTGACCCTATAGGACCAACCCAACTAGGTCTCACCCGACCCAGTCCGGTTCCAGCCCAGTTGGCCTTGAACTCGGCCATCCCGGTCCGCTAGTCCGTGGTCCGGCATGGCCCGTGAAGGGGACGGCTTAGCCCGGCTCGCTCGGTGCGGTCCGCCCGAGCTGGCGCCAAAGGGGGAGTATCCCCCCTTCCATTGGAACTGCAAAGGGCAACACCTTTGGGCACTGCCATTTCACCAGTAGGACCCAAGAAGGTCCCACCGAACTACTACGGCATAGCAGTGCTCTGGAGGTCCTCCTCCCTGCGGCGCGGTCACGCGGCGCAGCTCCTCTACAACCGGCAGTGTGTTGGCCGCCCTCTGGCCTCTGCCATTGTCTCCTACTCTGGTGGGGCGGATGCATGTCGCCGATCCTCTATAGCCGTCAGGGTTCCGGCCGCCCTCCGGCCTTCGTCGCGACTTCCTGCTCCAGCGGGGTGGACCCGTGCCGCCGCTCCACCAAGTGGTCGGCCGGCGTGCCGGTCGCCACACCTTGCTCTACCGCGACCGACATGTCATGGCCTCCTTCTCAACTAGCAGCTCGGATGAGTTCCGACCCACCTTCCTCACGGCCGGCCAGGTGCCGGCTGTCGCCTTCTTCTGCAAGCCATTGTGGCTTCGTTCCAAGCCCGAAAATATATTTTTCACATATTCACGATCCTGGTGTCGAGGGTTCCATGTCCATATGTCGCGCTCAGCAAAACTTGGTGTTTCCAGCATCATTAAATATTTGGTGTTGATTAATGGATGAAGAACATGTGAAGAACAAAAGATAAAGGGGTAAGGTTTAAGTATGGTATGATGGACATGTTAGTTTGGCCATCGTCATTGTGAAACCAGGATATAATGAATTTTCAAAAAAAATAAATTAAAATTCAAAATAAATCCCCTACCTCAATCATCCGTTGGAGATATCACGAAGATGAAGATGAGGTTGTTGAATGGGATGCCGACGTTCGTTGCTCCCACTACACATTTCCGATCTAGGCTAGAGCTTCGTCCCTATTCTTCATTGGGGGGTGGTTCTTCGTTGGAGGATTCTCCAGCCCAGCCCTCCTCTCCCTTTCGCCAATGGGAAAACAACCCACAAGAAGAGTTAATAAAATAAATCTTCATTAACAAGGTGGGTTATTAATTCATGATTAATGTATAATATTAATTAAAGGGGAATTTGGTTACACATTTTGTGTAACCAGGCATTTAATTCCCAAAATTAAATGCATGACCACCCTTGTGTGGTCCCCACCTTCATGATTCAAAATGGGAGGTTTTAATTTAAAAAATAAAATAAAGAATGTTTATTTTATTATCTCCCATGAAATGTCTGAAAACTAATTCACACCCTCGACCGACTAATGTCGAGGTGAATGTATCCTTAAGCGAATATCAGTGCTGCGAGTTCAACGGTGTCCTCAGCTTTCAATTCTGAGCACCAGTTCAAAAGTTACAAAATTCCTCTCGTGCGTTTACTAAATATACCTAAAAAAAGTTCGGAAAAATATTAACTGTCACCCTCATCTCGCGCCTGTTGAGGATAGGCTCTACCTAAGTGAAACACGCCCCAAAGAACCCAACAGTACTATCGGATTTTCAAACCGAGTTACCTTTTAAATGTTATGGATTTTACAATAAAATAATTGTCACATAATTATTTTATTTACTTCCAAATACTAACATTCAATGGTTTCCCATTCCGGCCAATGTCAGTATCTTCCTAAAGAAAGCATACCCTCACAATTTTACTTACAGTCTCAGATTTTTAATCTGAGTTACTGTTTGTGAGTTATAAGCATTAGAAAAATAAAATAACATTATTTTATGATTTTATATACGGTTATGCCATTTTCTGGTTCTCTCATAGGAGGCCCGTGATGACTAAACATAAGTCACGCCTATGGTAAACCAGCCATCCTGAGCGTAATGGTGAACTTGGATTTCTAATCCAAGTAATATTTTAAGAGTTGTTCCACTTTTTAAGGAAAACTTCTTACACACTCTAATTAAACCTTAAAAAAACATCGAAGGATCATTCTGGGCACTCCGGGCCTCAGAATCATGCATCGTCAGATTTCACAGTCTTGAAATAATTCCATATAATTAAAAAATATATTGAATTCCCAAGACATTAAATACTCCCAAACCTAGGGCTTTACGTCCATGAAATCCAAAACAAAGGTAAAACAACCAAAAGAGGGTACTGAGCATGAATATGATCCTCCGACTCCTATGCGCTATCCTGGAGGTTCTTGTTCTCCCAGCGAATGCGCACCAGAGGTATAGTCTACCCACAAAGGACCCACTCTTGTCAATACTCAATCTCTATTGGAACTTATGTAAACATCACCCCATCGTCTAAGTCCATATTTCCATGGTCGATGACATGAGAAAGTTCATGTACATATCTCCTCAGATGGGATACATTGAAGATATCGTGCACCCACTCCAATGGTAGTGGTAGTTCCAAGCGGTATGCCACCTCGCCAATCCTAAAAAGTATCAGAAATAATCTGATAAACCTCGGTGATAACCTTTTTCCCCGGAAAAATCTCCACAAGCATCGTTGAGGTGAGACCTGTAGAAAGACATGGTCTCTATCCGCGAACACCAGAGGTCTCTGTCTCCTGTCAGTATTGGACTTCTTCCTACTCTGTGCAGTCTTCTTCCACTCCTGGATGATCTGCACCTTAACTGTGGTATCCTATACCATCTCTGGTCCCACAAGTGATGACTCCCTTGGGTCAGTCCAGCATAGAGGTGATCTGCAATTTTGTCCGTACAATTCCTCGAATGGTTCCATACCGATAGTGGAGTGATAGTTGTTGTTGTATGTGAACTCCACCAAAGGCAGGTGATTCTCCTAGATGTGTCCAAAATCAAGGACTCAAGCATGTATCATGTCCTCGAGGGTCTTAATGGTCCGCTCTATCTGACCATCCGTCTAAGGATGGAAAGCAGTGCTCAACCGAATATGTTTCCCGAATGCCTCCGGCAACCCGTTCCATTGTCGGGAAGTGAAACGTGCATCATGATTAGAGACAATCGTAGATGTAACACCATGAAGCCATACAATCTTTTTTATATAGATGTGTCCCAAGATCTCTACTAATCACTTCCCTCAGATACTAATTTTTCATGACCCGTCCCCCGAGGCCCGTGCCGTGACTAACCCAAGCCCGCCTTCCATAGGCCAGGGGCTGGTGACTACCACCGGAAAGGTGTATCCCTAAAACGGGAAGGCATTTCCTTTAAACCTGTACCTATAAACAGAGTACAACACAACAAGAAGAAACCACTATGTAAACTACTATAGTTAAAATACTGATGAAAGTAAAGGGGATGGAATACAATCCCAACTGAAAGTACAAGTACAAATAAAAAGTACAAATACAATAGAAAAGTGAAAAGCAGATCCTAGATTGTCCACCACGGATCCTACCTAAAGGTTAGGTACAACTAATGATCAGTTGTCCCTGCCTCACGTCACACCATATAGTCCACCTTCGAGTACCATCCAGTCCTAGCTCCCTAATCCTCGATCAAAGTTGTACGTCATCTGCACAAGTCAAAATAAGGTACGGGCGAAGCCCATGCAGGGGTGTGTATAACAATACTCAGTAGGGACCCCGAGACTCTGTAGGTCTCCTAATGTTCCACAAAGGAAAAACACAAAGCCGGACATAAACTTTACATAGTTATATGCCCATAAATACACCTATTTTATCAAGATATACACATTTCATACATGAGGGGAAAATACCACAAAGGTAACACCCCAAAGGTAACACTACAAAGATAAAAGCACTACACATGTAACACCACAAAGGTTAGTGCCGCGAAGGTAAAAGTAACATACATGTATCACCACGAAGATAGTACCACAAAGGTAAAATTACCACACATGTACCACCATGAAGATAGTACCACGAAGGTAAAATTACCCCTCAGGTATCACCACGAAGATATTACCTCGAATGTAAAAGTACCACACAGGTAATAGATTTAGTTAAAATAGAGTCTCAACTCAAACCAGGTATTAGTGAAGTGTAGATGTACATATGATTAGTCACAAAGCTAGATCATCTTATTCAGTCAAGATGCACTACTACTGTCCATACAGAGTCTGAACCACACAAGATCAATAGGTACTAACCCCCGCAATGACCCACATAGGATCCGCCCCACCCAGAGTCAATAGGTACTAACCTTTGCCGACGCACACATGATCTGAACCAGACATGATCAGTTTGTGCTGACCCACATGGGATCTGACCCACATAGGATCTGACCCACACAGGATTGGTACACGCTGACTCACTCAGGATCGATAAGCACTGAACCACATTGGATCGATAGGTACTAACCCCTGCACTGACCCACACAAGATCTGACCCACCAAAAGCTGATAGATAACTAACCTCTGTATGATCCGTCTCCAACCTCCGCCTCATTGCCTGTAACGCCTTGATCCCAAAAGCCCAGAGTTGGTGCATTATTACGTATCATTGGCGTGATCACAAAATATCAAGTTCCGAAAGACCGATTAGTTTAGTAGCATTGGAATTACTAGAAATATTCATAAGTTTTACATTACATCATAAAATGGAAAACTACAACAACATTATTTCCATAAAAAACACTGAGATCCCATAGAATATCCCTACAGGTCAGTCATAATATACTTTTTCGCATCCTAGAAAAAATATAACATAGAAAGGGGTGATATCATATTCTCAGTAAGGAAAAAAATATAGCGGAAACTTTCATAAATAAGCATAAACATTTAAGGCAATGTATATGACGAAAACAAAAGCATTTTAAACTTGAACATCAGTATAATATGGGAAAGATAAAATCAAATAATTCCATTTACTTATTCAAATGGATATTATACTATTCGAATGATCCCATGCAATATCAATATCCACTTTCATAATGATGGAATGCATAATTCCAGACTTTCATAACCACATAGTCAACGCTTTGTGCCAAGACTACAAATAAGATTTTGTCAAGGCATTGTTCCACGACACTAGTTTGTCTAATGAGACCTACCGATGCATCAAGGAGCTATAGAGGGCTCCACCCATCACTTACTAAGTCCAATTAATTCCTCATATTAAAATTTTGAAACATAACATAAACATTGGTATTAAAACTACCATACGAAATGTCAATACTTTATTCACAAACCATGAATGGTATAAAAAATAGCACATCCATAGTCAAAAATAACTCATTCAATACAATATGGAAGATTTTATTGTAACAGATGAATCTCAATCAAAAGTAATGAAGGATATTGACATAGATGAAAATAATCATCAAAACAATTTGAGAGAAATATCTCCCTTTTTCTTGAAATCATTTAAAAGTCACACTATTTTTCATGAAGCCATTTAAAAATAGATTTTTGAATCAAAGTACCGCATACCACTTTGAAACATTTAAAAGGAATTTTAATTTTAAACCATTAATTTCCATTTAAAAAATATCCTTAAAACCATTTTTAAAACATGGACATTAATGAGAAAGATTTATAAGGATTTTTTTAAACATTTAAAATGATATTTTAGTCAGAGTTCCTAACCAAATGAGAGATGCTTTAATATAAATACTTGAGGTAATAAAAAACTTTATAATATCTTGAGAATAAAGTATTTCAGGATATACTATGTCAAATTATAGTATTAACACCATATAAAATTGAATTTTTGTATAACGACAAAGAAGTCTCAATGGAATGTAAATTGAGATGAAATACCTTATAAAGAAAGTATCCTTAGGTAAAGGATAAATCAGTGACATAATAATGTGTGAAAAATATAAATACACTCAATATTATTGGATAATCATTTTAAATCAATAAAAGTACATTCACACATATTCTTGTAAAAACAACACCAATGACTTGGATGTTTAACTCAATGAATGGAAATTGAGTTACGATCAATTTTATACCAATGACTTGAGAAATTATCAATGGAGTGATTATGTGTATAAAACCTATATCCAAAAAATGGGAGTGGAAATTACTAGATAAATAATAAATAGTGATTCCACACATAATCTTGGATTAAAATAATCAATGAAGTATGCGTAAAGCCTACTGAGTGGAAATTGAAATTTGAAATTCCCTTAACGATTTGGTAACTTATGAAACAAAAAACCCATGAAAGAAGGATCATACAATGAAGATGTAAATATGCATAAATTAAATTATATTTCACTAATAATACAATCATGTAAAATACATACGCCACACAAAAAGAAATAGTGGCCAATATAACACGAATCTCACGAGAATAAAAAGTGAGATGGAAAACCCTTACTTCGTTGTAATCAATCGAGTTGTATGACCAAAAGTTAATAAATACCAAATGAATCATATAATACCATGCATATAAAGAGAATCATGATTATATATATCAAATGGCAGTACACAATACACTACATCCAATAAATAAGTTGCGAACAATGGAAATCACACAGAATTAAAAGTGAGATAAGAAACCCCTTACTTTGTACTTTTCCTTGGTCAAGGGTAGGTTAAAAAACTGTATAGTGGTGAAATAATTGTTATTAAATTATACAATAATCATATACTTTAATATGATATCATATATTATCTTTTAACATTTCTTTGTTAATAATATCTTAGTATTATCATCTTTTCGGGTGTTAACTGATTTGTTTTCCTTTATATTCTTTATTATGTGAGTCATATTTGTTATGGATGTGATGTATCTTATTCATATCCAAAATGATATCAAGTCTCTAATCATTATTTTTAATCATCAAATAAAAATTAGTTTTGAATGGATATGATGGCGAATGAAACTCATCGCGTTCGTGGAGACAGTAATCCATATGTACGCACGAGCGACAATATCATTCTTTTGATATTAAAATAATATATAATTGGATGGTATATCATGTATAAATAGAATCATTATCATGTTATATTTATTATTTATATCAATTAAAAATCATTATTATAACCATCCAAATAATAATGTATTGAATAACAATTACACCACGACGTGGAGACGGTAAGTCATACGTACACACGTATGGTGACATGTCATTCAATGGATGGATAGAATAATGAATATTGTTGTAACATATTTATAATAACATCACATTATATATAAGATACTAGAGTTATTATTTTAGAATGGAAATAACAATGAAAGAAAAGGTTGAAGTAGAAAAGAGCTTGAAAGAGGTGAGGAAATATTTACCTCTTCTTCACATTCTTCCTTTTGATTTGATCAAAAGGGCTCCTTATGTTCTATTTCTGACAAACAGAAGGCCTCTAGGATGAATGGAGGACAGTTGAGAGGGTATTTGGGCAGGGGTTGGCTGAGCCAAATTGCTTTGAAGGTGTGAAATAGAGATAAGGGGGAGTGACCTTTTATAAGAGGGGTGAGGGGAACCTTAGGAAAAGCTAGAAATATTATTTTATAATTAAATCATTTTCGGTTTCTAAGGGATCCAAAATGAATTATTTAAAGTATTATATGGGGATGGATCGAAAATCACTCAACCAATAGGTTTTATACAGGTTTTGGTCACTATATTAACCTTATCTTTTAGATTTAACTCTTAATTAAATAGTTTGACACTTACCATGCCTCTTTGTATTTTTATATTATAAGGTTAATAAACTTAATATATACTTCCAAGAGAACCCTAAGTGGTTAATTAATGATACAAATATCATTATATACGTCTTTTGGACGAACCATAGATTTTTAGGAATAGATTATGAATTAATAATATAATATTTGTTTAAAAAACTCTTTTATGTCAATTTTGACACTATTTGGTATTTTTTTTCTAAATTCATAACAACATTATTACTTCAAAAACAATTCATCTAAACAACCCTAACATGTCATATTATCTTATAAAATTAGTGTAATTCATAAAAAGTCTCAAATTATATTTATTTAGATATTTATAATATCAAATATTTTATTATTTCACTAATTAGGTAATTACTGCATCATCATTGTGTCATAAATAAATTAAATTATTTAATGTCTAAAAAATATAAATAAAATGCCATTATGTAGGAAATATTTTTATATTTCTAATAGAAATTTATAATCTAATTTATCTTATGTATAACCCTATATTATAAATGTTTTAGTTATTAATCTTTGAATTTAACACTTTTAACTCTTATTTGAATTAAATAATAATAAATGTCCTAATCTAATCCAAGTGGACCTAAAGGATCATATTCTATTCCTAAGGTTTTTTTTGGTCGATTTACACTTATCCAATAGAATTAGGATATTTTTAGGGTAACAATAATATCATTTTTACCCTTAATTACCCAATTTACTTTTAACTGTGGTAAATAAAAGTCAAAAGTTCTTATTCAAAAAAAAATATTTTTATCTTACTGAACCACATTTTACATACTGACATCAACTATGTCTCTTAGATTTTTGAAATTCAATTCACAGAAGTAGTAAAATTATGTTTTATTCAAATTTGCGAATGCTCCTAGGAGGTGGGTAAAAGACTGTTAAAAAGTTCAATAAAATTTTTATATATCTAAAATTATTATAAGCTGACTCCAATTAATTAAAATGAAGTTATATAGGTATTATGTATCTATTTTTACATAAAATTAATTTAAATAAAATAAATAATTATTTAAATAAAAATTCGGTTTTAAACTATAACTCAGTGTTTTTTCACTATTCATCAAAAATTGAATATTTTCAGAAAAATACCAAAAATTCACCCTAAGATAATTTCGATATTCCGAATCCAAAAATGAAGTCCATTTTGAAAGATAAAATTTATAAAATGTAAAAAGTGGCTATTAATATTCATAACGACTAGTTTGATTGGTCGCGGTGTGTTAGAATCTCGAAGTTGCGTACAATGAAAACTATTACATTATTCAAAAGGAAACGTACCGTGGAAGCTTGGGGTGTTACATTCTTCCCCCCTTTTGTAAATTTCATCCTCGCAATTTTTAAAATTCAGCTTGGGAATATAATTGAAAGTCCCACATCAGAAAAAGAGTCAATAAAACTATCACTTTAAAAGATAGAAAGAGAAGTACAAAGGTCACCCAAGATAACCCATATTGGATTCAATGATGGAAAACATGGATATGGAAGATAAAATAAGTGTCATGTTCGGATGGAGAGGGATAGAAAACATGATCTGGAGAAAGTTTACAATAAGAAAACCACAAACTTCTGATGGGACAAACAATCATTAGTTTCCCAGTAGGAAAAGGAAACAAAAAATGTTATTTTGTTTTAAGTTACATTTCACAAAGATGAGGAATTTAAAAATTATATTGAATAAGAACATAAAGAGTTATGCTTACTTTTTAAGTAGAGTTTCATTCATTAATAAATTTCAACCACTAACTTATTTTTTTAAATGATGAGTATTCAAGATGACATGGTAACACCAGAAGAGCTAGAATCAACTTCTAGAGAATCACATGATCCAAAAAGGATAAATTATATATTTACGTTGTCTTTAGAGATTAATCAAAACCAAAATGGTTAGTAAAAGATCAGATGATCCCCCAAAAGGATATTCCTTTAGATAAATAAACACTAATCTTAATTACTAAAATTAAACCCACAATACCCCAAAGTTAAATAAATACCATTCAATAAACTATTGTCCTTAAAGTACTTCAATATAATCCAAACTAATATTGAAACCCAAAACTTAGAATAATTTGGTTATGTAGTCTTCCATGTTAAATTGTATGTCCAAAAGACATAGACTACTCTTAAAGTCACATATTTAAAAGTAATTAACCTAATCACATATTATCTATTATAGACTAATCATTTCCATAAATAACCCAAATCACTATAAATCCATAATAGAAACATAGATAAAAATAAACCATTACTCCTCAAATGAAATTTCACAGTATTCTATTTTATTTAGGAATATAGTGTTCCCAACAGAGAAAATTTCTTCCAGTGGTAGGTGATAAATCCCAATCACAGTCTGGTTGTGGGTTTGATTTCCACAGCTTTGTCTGACGCGACGGGTTGTCACACAGTCTACGTATTGTCCTTTTTCAAAAACTATATTTTATAACATTATCAAATTGAGATAAATTTCTCAAAATAACCATAACATAATTTAACCACAAATGATATCTCATACTTGCATTTTCATTCCAAAATATAATAACTTGTAATTGCCTCAAACCCAATGATCATATAAAACCAAATGGTTTATTATAACTATATCCACAAGAGAAAAGATAATTCTTCCTCAAATATCATTTTCACATGACAAACTGCAGGATTACAAATACAAGAGAAAATTATTCCAAAGTAATCCCATAAAAAGGAGCACTAATACGTTTAAACATTTCTCCAACCATTTATTTCCTCATAGATTCTTCTTTGACCAAGAAAATATCCTCTATAATAGGGAATTCACTCGGGTAATGGCTAGGTCCCCTACATTTATGGAAAATGATTGTAAATGGATTCTTGGGACCATTTATATTTTTTTTCATAGAACTCTTCATTTTCCATTCACAATTCTTTACTTTATGTCCTTTTTTACCACAGGTAAAGCATTTCTTTATTCCATTGAGAAACTTTCCCGGGTGTCACCTTCCAGATTTCCTGTATGATTGAAATTGAGGATTCTTTTCTCCTTGGTCTCTACTGCTAGATCTCTTATCATTCATCACTGTTTTCTTCTATGTTGAGTACGGGAGTTGGTTAATATATATGTTGTTGATCAAATTTTTGGAAAACTGATTTGGCATGAACATTATATCTTTTACTCCTATCAACATTCCATTTGTTTTCTCATTTCCATCACCATTCCCACCATTCACATCAAGCTCAAAGCTACTATTAATTCCTTGGAATCCAGCCATTGACTAAAACCAGAAAGAATTCTGTGAGTAATAGTGGTTATAAAATCATTTAGATAATATAATGACACCATATTTTCAATTTGAAACACCTTAGGATTAACCAAGTCCATTTATTCTCATATTATAATAAAATCCTTCAAATTGGATTGTAAACAAAATTTAATTATACTAAGAATATCCCCTGAGAGTTTCGTAACCAAGTGTGCAATAAGACTCGTTGTCGTGCACCAGTTCCCGTTCGAGTCTAGCTAAAAGTAGTGTTTTCGATTTTCACCCCTAGGTACATCTGTGCCAGAGCCGCCTCTACCTGCTCGTATCCGGACATAGATTTATTTCTTGGAAAACTCACAAAATCTCTACAATACTAAAATTTTAGGAAGTTCTTCTATACTAATCCTCAAATTCTATCTGAGGGCTATGTGCTCTAATTAGAGTTTATATAAAACTAGTTTCTAAGGTTTGTAATAAACTTTCTCTAATAAAAACTGTGACGCCCCAACCCCAGAAGCCGAGAGTCGGTGCACTATTACGTATCATTGGAATGATCACAAAAGATCAAGTCTCGAAAGACCAATTAGTTGATTAGCCTTGTAAGTACTAGATACATTCATAAGTTTCACATTACATAATAAAATGGAAAACTACAACAACATTGTTTCCTTAGAAAACACTGAGATCCCATAGAATATCCCTGTAAGTCAGTAATAATATACTTCTTTGCATCCTAGGAAAAAAACATAGAAAGGGGTGATCTCAGATGCTCAGTAAAGATAACAATATAGCGGAAACTTTCATAAATAAGCATAAACATTTAAGGCAATGTATAAGACTAAAACAAAAGCCTTTTAAATGTGAACTTCAGCATAATATGGAAAAGATAAAATCAAATAATTACATTTACTTATTCACATGGATATTCTACTAGTCAAATGATCACAAGCAATATAAATAGCCACTTTCATAATGATAGAATGCATAATGCCAGACTTTCATAACCACATAGTCATGGCTTTGTGCCAAGACTAGAAATAAGATTTTGTCAAGGCCTTGTGCCAAGATTTTAGTTTGTCTCATGAGACCTACCGATGCATCGAGGAGATAAAGCAGGCTCCAACCTTCACATACTAAGTCTAATTCATTCCTCATATTAAAATTTTGAAACATAATATAAACATTCATATTAAAACTAGCATATGAAATGTCAATACTTTATCCACAAACCATGAATGGTATAAAAAATATCACATCCACATTCCAACATAACTCATTCAATAAAATATGGAAGATTGTATTGTAACAGATTAACCTGAATTGAAAATAATTATTTATATTGACATAGATGAAAATAATAATCAAAACTATTTGAGAGAAATATCCCCCTTTTTCATGAAATAATTTAAAAGTCACACTATTTTTCATGAAGCCGTCTAAAAATAGATTTTTCAATCAATGTGTCCCATACCAATTTGAATCATTTAAAAAGAATTTTATTTTTAAAACATTAATGTCCATATAAATAAATCCTTAAAACCATTTTTAAAACATGGACATTCAGGAGAAAGATTTAGAAGAATAATTTTTTAAAACATTTAAAATGATATTTTAGTTAGAGTTCCTAACCAAATGAGAGACACTTGAATATAAATAATTGAGGTAATAAAAAACTTTATAATATCTTGATAATGAAAGATTTCGTGATATACTATGTCAAAGGACAATATATACACCATATAAAAGTGAATTGGTGCATAAAGACAAAGAAGTCTCAAAGGAATGTAAATTTGAGATGAAATCCCTTAAAAAGACAATATCCTTAGGTAAAGGATAAATCAATGAAATAATTATGTGTGAAAAATATAAATACACTCAATATGACTGGATATTCAGTGTAAATAAATCAGATGATATTCACACATATTCTTGTAAAAACAACACCAATGACTTGGATGTTTAACTCAATGAATGGAAATTGAGTTAAGATAAATTTTATATTAATGACTTGAGAAATTATTAATGGAGTTATTATGTGTGTCAAACGTATATCCACACAAATGGAAGTGTAAATTACTACATAAATAATAAATAGTTATTCCACACATAATCTTGGAGTAAAATAATCAATGAAGTATGCGTAAAGCCCACTGAGTGCAAATTGAAATTTGAAATTCCCTTACCGATTTGGTAACTTATGGAACATACAACCCATGAAAGAAGGATAGTACAATGAATATGTAAATAAAATTAAATTAAGGTATATTACACCAATAATACAATCATGGACAATACATATGCCACACAGAAGGAAATAGTGTCCAATATAGCATGATTCTCACGGGAATAAAAAGTGAGAAGAAAAACCCTTACTTCATTGTAATAAATCGAGTTTTATGACCAAAAGTTAATAACCACCAAATAAATCACAGAATATCATGAATATAAAGAGAATCATGATTATATATATCAAATGGAAGTACACAATACACCGCATCCAATAAATAAGTTGCGAACATTGGAAATATCACAGAATTAAAAGTGAGATAAGAAACCCCTTACTTTGTACTTTTCCTTGTCCTAGGGTAGGTTAACCTCATGTATAATGGTGAAATAATTGTTATTAAATTATAAAAAAATCATATACATTAATATCATATCATATATGATCTTTTAACATTTCTTTTTTAATAACATCTTAGTATTATCTTCGTTTCTGGTGTTAATGGATTCGTCTGTTTTCCTTTATATTATTTGTTATGTGAGTAATATTTGTTATGGATGGGATGTATCTTATTCATATCTAGAATTATATCAAGTCTCTAGACGTTATTTTTAATCATCAAATTAAAATTAGTCTTCAATGGATTTGATGGAGAATGAATCTCATCGCATTCGTGGAGACGGTAATCCATACGTACGCACAAGCGACAATATCATTATTTTGATATTAAAATAATATATAATTGGATGGTATATCATATATACAGAATCATTGTCATGTTATATTTATTATTTAAATCAATTACATATCATTATTATACCCATCCAAATAATAATGTATTGAATAACAATTATACCACGACGTGGAGACGGTAAGCCGTACATACGCACGTATAGTGACATGTCATTAAAAGGATTGATAGAATAAAGAATATTGTTGTACTATATTTATAATAACATAAAAGTATATAGAATATACTGGAGTTATTATTTTAGAATGTAAATAACAAATAATGAGGAAGTGGAAGAAGAAATGAACTTGAAAGAGGTGATGAAATATTTACCTCTTCTTCGGGTTCTTCCTTTTGATTTGATCAAAAGGGCTCCTTATATTTGCTTTCTAACTAATTGAATTCCTCTAGGATGAAGGTAGGACAGTTTTGAGGGTATTTGGGCAGGGTTTGGAAGATCCAAATTGCTTTTAAGGTATAAATTAGAGAGAATGGGGAGTGCCCTTTTATAAGAGGGATGAGGGGAACCTTAGGAGAAGATAGAAATATAATTTTATAATAAAATCATTTTCGGTTTCTAATGGCTCAAAAATGGATTATTTAAAGGATAATGTGGGGATGGGTCGAAAACCACTCAACCAATAGGTTTTAGGCAGGTTTGGGTCACTATATTAACCTTATCCTTTAGATTTAACTCTTAGTTAAATAGTTTGACATTTACCATGTCTCTTTGTATTTTTATATTACATGGTCAATAAAATCACTATATACTTCCAAGAGAACCCTAAGTGGTTCATTAATGATAAAAATATTTTTATATAAGTATTTTGTCCGAACCCTAGTTTTTTAGGAATAGAATATCAATTAATAATATAATATTTGGTTTAAAGTCTCTTTTATGTCAATTTTGACACTATTTGGTATTTTGTTTTTTCTAAATTCATAACAGCATTATAACTCTGAAAAAAATTAATATAACCAACCCTAAAATTTCATATTAACTTATAAAATTAGTGTAATTCATAAAATGTCTCAAATTACATTTATTTGGATATTTATAATACTAAATATTTTAAGATTTCATTAATTAGGTAATTACTGCATCATCCTTGTGTCATAAATAAATTAAATTATACAATTTATAAAAATTATAAATAAAATACCATTATGTAGGAAATTATTTTAGATTTATAATGGATATTTATAATCAAATTTATCTGATGTATAACCCTATATTAAAAATGTTTTAGTTATTAAGATTTGAATTTAATACTTTTAACTCTTCTTTGAATTAAATAATAATAAATGTCCTAATCTAATCCAAGTGGACCAAAAGGATCATATTTTATTCCTAAGGTTGTTTTTGGTCGAATTAAACTTATCCAATAGAATTAGGAAATGTGTTAGTGTAACAATAATATTATTTTACCCTTAATTACCCTATTTACTTTTAACCGTGGTAAAGAAAAGTCAAAAGTTACTATTCACCAAAAATTATTTTTATCTTATTGAACCAAATTTTACTTACTAAAATCAACTGTGTCCCTCAGATTTTTGAAATTCAATTCACAGAAGCAGTAAAATTAAGTTTTATTCAAATTTGTGAATTCTCCTTGGAGGTGGGTAAAAGACGGTTAAAAAGTTCAATAAAATTTTTATATATCTAAAATTATTATAAACAGACTACAATGAATTAAAATAAACTTATATAAGTATTATGTATCTATTTTGACATAAAATAAATTTAATTAAAATAAATAATTATTTAAACAAAAATTCGGATTTAAACTATAACTTAGTGTTTTTCACTATACATCAAAAACTGAAAGTTTTCATAAAAATACCAAAAATTCACCCTGAGCTAATTTCGATATTCCGAATCCAAAAATGAAGTCCATTTTGAAAAATAAAATTTATAAAATTTCAAAAAGTGGGTATTACTATTCATAATGGCTAGTTTGATTGGTCGCGGTGTGTTAGAATCTTGAAGCTACGTACAATGTAAACTATTACATTATTCAAAGGGAAACGTATTGTGGAAGCTTGGGGTGTTACACTACTAGCCACTAGATTCCTGCTAAAATCATGTTTGGGAGAACTACTACTCAAGCCATTAGTTATACCTCAACCTCCATGAAGTTCCACTACGAAGTAACCCAAAGGTCTGTGACGTCCTAAGGGACCCAATGCAATAGACGACGCGTCAATCAGACGCCCGATCTATATGTTATTAGAATCTCCGCTCCTAGGGCCTAGTTGGATTCGAGTTTGATCTAACTCGACCAAACTCCATATTTATCCAAAAATCATGTGGAGTATAAAAAAAGGACTGTCTCAATCCAAGGATTTATGTGCCATAGATGGTTCGCCAAATGGATGCATGGTTCTCAAGTTAAGGCCAAAAAGGAGTATCTGAGTTCGGTTAGGCCTGGGATGGGTCCGACTCGGTCTGGGTCTGGTCCGGTTGGCATGGGCCTCAGTGGGCCTGGCCAACAAAGGGGATGGTCCGGCCCAGCCCGGTGGGTGCGGTCTGCCCAAGCTAGCACTGAAGGGGTGCGACCCCCCTTACCATTCGTAACTACAAAGGTAAGTGCCTTTGGGCACAGCCATGTCACCCGTGGGACCCGAGCGGGTCCCGACGAACCGCTATGGCTGGTCGGTGCTCCGACCAGTGTTCCGGCTGGTCCTCTTTCTAGTGGCGCGGTCAGGCGCTGCTGCTCCTTTACGGACGACTGGTTGCTGGCCACCCTCCGGCCTCGACTGCGACCTCCTGCTTCGGCGGCTCGGACGTGCACCGCCGCTCCACCATGCGGCTGACAGGCGTGTCGGCCGCCTCCCCTTGCTACGCCGCAGCCAACATGTCGTATCCTCTTGCTCAATCGGTGGCGCGGATGCACGCTGCCCCACCTTCCTCACGGTTGACCAGGTGTCAGCCACTGCCTTCTCCCGCGAGCCATCGCGACATCATTCCACGTCTGAAAATTATGTCATTTTCATATTCACGATCCTCATGTTGAGGGTGCCACGTCCATATGTCACGCTTAGAAAAACTTAGTGTTTCCCGCGTCATTAAATATTTGGTGTTGATGAACGCACGAATAACACACGAAAAACCAAAGATAAAGGGGAAAGGATTAAGTGTGGGACGATGGCCATGTGAGTTTAGCCATCGTTATTGTGAAACATGGATAAGAAGAATTATCAAATAAATTCAATAATAATTCAACATAAATCCCTTACCTCAATCGTATGTTTGCGATGTCACAAGGGGGAATATGAGCTCGTTGAAGGGGACGCCGGTGTTCGTCACTCCTACAACATGTTTCCAATCTAGGCTCCTACGTCATCCACGTTCTTCATTGGAGGTGGTTCTTCTTTAAAGGATTCTCCAGCCTAGGCCTCCTCTCCCTTTTTCCAACGGTATAACCACTCCGAAGAAGAGTTAATAAAATAACTCTTCATTAACAATTTGGTTTATTAATTAAAGATTAATGTATCATATTAATTAAAGAGTAATGTGGTTAATAATTTTGCGTAACCTGGCATTTAATTCCCATCATTAAATGCCTGAACACCCTCGTGTGGTCCCCACCATCAATTTTGAAAATGAGAGGTTTCAATTTAAAAAATAAAATAAATCATGTTTATTTTATTTTCTCCCACAAAAGTCCAAAAACTAATTCCCACCCTCAACCTACTACGATCGAGGTAAAGGTCTCCTTAAGAGAATATCGACACTATGAGTTCAACGGTGTCCTCAAATTTAAATTCTGAGCACCAGTTAAAAAGTTACAAAATGGAACTCGTGTGTTTACTGAACGTACCTGAAAAAAAGTTTGAAAAAATATTAGAAATCACCCTCGACCCGCACCGGTCGAGGTTAGGATTTTCCTAAGTGAAACATGCCCCAATGAACTCAACAGTACTCTCAGATTTCGAATCTAAATCACCGTTTAAAAGTTATGGATTTTATAATAAAATAATTTCCACTTAGTTATTTTATTTACGGCCAAAAACTAACATTCACTGGTGGCCCACACTGGCCAATGTAAGTATCTTCATAAAGAAAGCATACCCTCATGATTTCATTGGTGGTCTTTGATTTTTAATCTGAGTTATCGTTTGTGAGTTATAAGTATTTGAAAAATAAAATAACTTTATTTGATTATTTTATTTACGTTTATTCCATTTTTGGGTGTTCTCACAGGAGGCCCCCGCCGACAAAACATAAGTCATGCCTAGCATAAACCCGCCATCCTGATCGCAACGGTGCCCTCATATTTCTGATCAGAGTAACCATTTAAGAGTTATTCAGATTTTTTTTTGGAAAACTATTTACCCACTCTAATTAATCCTTAAAAAACTTCGACAGATCATTCCGGGCACTCCGGGCCTCGGAATCACGTGCTGTTAGATTTCACGATCTCAAAATAATTCCATATAATTAAAAAAATTATACATAATTTTGGGGAAATTACAAAAACTACTAGTTCTAACCATGTGGAGTCAAGAGAGAATCCACCTACCTTTAGGGTTCTAGTGAAAATCCCACACGAACAGCTGCACCACAAATCTGGTGAACGCACCTCCGAAACAACTCTTGATCTCCTTACCAAACATCCACATGACATAAAATTAATATATAAGGAAACCACATCCCTAGATATACACAAAAAAAGTGTAGATCTAGAAAACTGAGAAAGATAGAGATGTAGATCTAGAGAGAAACCAATGAATCTAAGAGGCGGACTTACCCAGGAAAAACCACCTTGAAACCACATTTAAACCCCTTAGAATCATTTCTAAAATGAGTGGGAGAGCCCCTCCAGCACTTTAGAACCAAAAATCCAGAGTGAGGATCGAGTGAGAGGATGTTTGGAATGAAATAAAGAAACCCCATGGGAGACAAGATTTAAAAACCCTAATTTTAAGTGGCTACACGGTTATCCCGCGCAGTTTGGAAAACCATGCACTAACGTGAGAATTTCACTACCTCAGAAGAAGGGGTATGCATGGTTTCCTCGCAAGGTTTGTAAAATCATGACATGACATGTGAAGCATACTGTCTCCCCCAACACAGTTTCTTGGAGAACCCGCACGGTTTCCCTTATTCGTGCTCAAACCGTACGCACTTATAAAAGCCTAGAAACATATTCAAAACCATTCCAAACTCTCCCATCCTCTTCCCAACTCATCCCATGAACATTAAACACATAAATATGAATAAAAAAATGCTACATAACTCAAACCGGGGGAGTAGAAAATATAAAGGGTTTGAAAAGATTGTTATGTTTTGACGATGTTTGAAAATACAATAAGAATATGATTTTGGGATTGGTTAGTTTGTAAATTTACATTTTATGTTAATTGTTAAACTATATTCATAATTATATATTCAGATTTTAAAATTAATGGTGTTATTTGTGATCAAATTATTTATATTCCATTATTTATAGATGAAAATTAGTGGGAGTAAGGTAAAATGAATCAACACCCATAATATATTTAATTATTTCCATTTTAATTGGGTCCCTAAGAATAGATTTAGATTTGATTTGAATATAAATATATTAGGGAAATTTATGACTAAAAATCTTGGATATATAGAGAATATTTTTGATTCAAAACATGCTGCAATGAAGGTGGAAAAGTTCATATGGTATAAAAAGAACATCGTTTAATTGAACTACTAGTCCATTAGTTGATGAACAATGTATCTATTCCCTAAAAAAGGTTTTTCTAACATTCAACTGTAATGAAAACAATATGGTTTTTTGAAAGTATGTTTCTAAGGGGATATTCTAATCAATATTTCTCCCTGATTTAAAACACTATGGTGGAAAAGTAGATATAGTATCACGAACCGTCCCTCGGGGCCCATACGGTGACTACACCAAGCCCGCCTTCCATAGGCTAGGGGCTGATGACTAGCACCGAATGTGTATTCCCTAAAACTGGGAAGGCATTGCCTTTGTAATCTACAAGAATACATAACTAAGCACACATAAAGATATGAACACAAGTAAACTAAACTGTAAATAGAGTGAGTGCAGTAAGAAAAAGGGGCCAGAATACAAGCCCAACTGGAAATTAAAAATACAACTGAAATACAAACAACTGATGAATGAGAAAAAGATAGCTACTGGATAGTCCTCCGGGGTTCCTACCTAAAGGGTTGGCATAGATAGGCTTCTCATCACTCCATGTCTATCAATCTCCTCTGCGTATCGACACGCCGTATGGTCCACCTCCGGGTACCATCCAGTCCTAATACTCTCAGCCTCTGTCAGCGCTGTCCATCGTCTGCATCCAACACAACAAGGTGCGGGCATAGCCTGGTTAGGGGTGAGTATAACAATACTCAGTAGGGACCCCTAGACCCTCAACGTCTCACAAAATCCACCAACGATAAACCACAATGAAAAAAATCAATAGATAACCCTACATAGGTATATTCCAATACATATACCTATGTTATCAAGTGATCCATCTCAATCATGAGAAAAATACAGAAAAACTGACTCAGCTCAACTAGGATTTTATTCTAGGGGTAGTATCAAGTAATATCCCCAGTCGCATTGTTGAAACCTTAGATACCGGAGAACTCCAACACTATCGAGTACAGTGGTCATGCTGCGACACCAAGAGTGCTTCCCAGTAACCTTGGACTAGTAAGTTACTATTTTTGTCAAGTACCATGGATCTATCGCGTCACCAATTGCGCTTCCCACTGAGGGTCTGCTGCGTCACAAAGCATGCCCCCCCCCATAGTCTACTGAGGTAATAATCATGTTGAGTACCGTGGGTCTACCGCGAAACCAAGTCACTCACCACTGTGGGTCTGCCGCAACACCAAGGCACTCCCCATTGGGCCAGTTTAGTCACTCCGGGTCGAAACGGTTAGCAGTCATCTGGTCTCAGCCAGCTACTAGGTCTCTACACTATGCTCGCTCGATTTCGGAAAGATCCTCTCCACAAGCTACTGGTCGATACTCCTACTATCACGAAGTCCTATGAAGAAGTATATCAAACATCTGCCACGTCGCAAGGATCTCAATGTAACAGATGGTACGTCAATCGAATGCCCTATCTGTAAGTTATTAGCCTTTTAGTCTTGGGGCCCCGGTTGGATTCGTGCTCGATCCAACTTGACCATTTCACACCTCAATCCAAAACTTAGTGGGGTATCTCTTAATGGGACTGTCTCACTCCAAGAATTCTAGTGCCATTAACAGTTTGTTAGCCAGATGTCTGTTGCCAAAGATATGACCGAAGGAGCATAAAAGATGTAGTAGCGGGCCCGAGTCCGGTCCGACCCGGTCGGACCGACCCGACCCGACCCACCGGGTCAGGCCCAGCCTATGATGTGGCCCAGTCCATTGGGAGGTCTGGCAAGCCTCAAGGGTCCTCCGAGCCTGCGGGTGTATTGGGGCGGCTCGGCCACGGGGGACCCGCGAGGGTGCGGGGCTGGTTCGGTCGGGGCACCGCGAGGGGCACGGGCCGGTTCGGCCAGGGCGTCGTGAGGGTGCGTGCCGGTTCGGCCAGGGCGCTGTGAGGGGTGCGGGTCGGTTCAGTCATGGTGCGTCAAGGGGCGCAAGCTGGTGTGGCCAGAGAACCATGATGGCGTGGGCTGGTTCAGCTCGGGCGCTGCGAGGGGCACATGCCTGTTCGACCGGGGTGTCGCGATGGTGCGGGCCAGTTTGGCCGTGGCACCACGAGGGGGGAGAAGGCGGCTCGGCTCGGGGCGGCATCTCGGCTCGGCGGCTTGGAACGACAGTAGCTTTGCACAGTGGCGGTTCAGCGGTGGCATGGAGCGGTGGAGGCTGCATGTGGCGGAGCATCGTTACCTTCGCCGCCTTCATCGTCTTTATCACCATCCTTCATTCTGAAGATCACCACAAAGAGGAACAGTGGACGGGTCGGGCCATGTTTGTTTGGCCCACACCCTCTGTGTTTAGAGTGGTAGAATTTGGCTCAACTAGAAATAATAATGATGATCTTCAAAATTTACAACCTCCCCACCAATTCTTTCCTAAGGAGCAAAAGAAAACAAGGAAAGTATTATCAGGCAAATAAAACCCCTACCTCAGGTTTATACGTTAACAAAGTCACGGGAATGAAGATGAATCATTGGAAAAAGACGGATGCCAGTGTCATTGGCGTTTTCTTCGATCATCGGGTCGTGCGTCAGTTCTTCGTAGTCGATGACGTCCTACGTCGGAGGAAGTCTCGAAGAAGAAGGTCAATGTCGGGGTCAACATTCTTTATTGGAGTTCTTAGTTTGAATAATGCGTTCTTCATTCGTAGAAGTAGTTCTTCATTAGAGAGATTTTCTCCCAAGGCTCCACCAAAATGAAAATGTCCAAGTGATCTGTTTCCCCCAACTTTAATCATTGGCGCAAATTAAAATTAGCCTAATTAATCACTAAGGTTGGCATAATTAATGGTATGGGCATTGGTACAATTAATATGGTGGAAGTCAAGAGGCTCATCCACATTAATGTGGGGGGTTGATAGGTTTTTCTCAATTAAAGGGGGGGGGGGTTCAAGGGGGTTTAATCCCGGGTGGTCCCCACCAACATAACCTCTAATGGGAGGTTATGGTTCAGGTGGTTCCCACCACCACAACATCCACATAGAGGTTTAGTTTCGGTGGACTGTACCTACCTACTCCCACATTGGTGTTGTAAATAAAAATAATAATTTCATATACTTTTATTTTTATTTTATTCTTCCACAAAAAAAAACTAAAAACTAACTTTCACCCTCAACCAACTGTCATCGAGTTGAAAGTCTCTTTTAGTGAATACCGACACTATGAGTTCAACGGTGCCCTCATATTTCAATTTCAAGCACCAGTTTAAATGTTAGAAAAACCCGCTCGCACGATTACTGAACGTACCTGAAAAAAGGTTCAAAAATTCATTCCGGGCACTACGGACCTCAAAATCACGCGCCGTAAATTTTTGTGGACTCGTAAAATTACCATTTATTTAAAAAAAATTACATTGAAATTCCGGGTCTTTACATTCTCTCCACATCAGGTCTCTACATCCTCGTAAGCCACAATTCAAACTAGATAAACAAGTTGGGGTACTGAGCACATATCTGAGCCTCCCGCTCCCATGTGCTCTCCTGGAGGTTCTCGTTCTGTCATCGAACGTGCACTAGAGGTATCGACCATCCATGAAGGGCCCCTCCTGTTGATCCTAAATCTCTAATATAACCTCTGTAAAAGTCACCCCATCGTCGACGTCCTTCTTGCCAAGGTCGATGAAGTGGGAAGGGCGGTGCACGTATCTCCCCAGCTGGGATACGTGGAAGATGTCATGCACCCGGTGCAACTGAGGTGGAAGAGCTAAGTGGTAAGCCACCTCACGAACTCTACTAAGGACCTGGAAGGGTCTGTTGAATCTCAGAGATAACTTTCCGCCTCATCCAAATCTCTGTAAACCTTGTCGGGGTGAGACCCATAGAAAGATTTGGTCACCATCCACGAACTCTAGAGGTCTACATCTCCAATCGGAATATGACTTCTGCCTGCTTTTTGCAGTATTCATCTGCTACTAGATGATCTGCACCTTCTATGTAGTAGCTCGAACCATCTATGGTCCCACGAGTGTTGACTCCCCTAGGTCAGTCCATCACAAAGGTGATCTGCAAGGTCGCCCGTATAACTCCTCAAAAGGTGTCATCCCAATAGTGGAGTGATAGTTGTTGTTGTATGCAAACTCCACCAAAGGCATGTGATCCTACCAACTATGACCGAAGTCGAGGACACAAGAACACAACATGTACTCGAGGGTCTGAATGGTCTTCTCAGTTTGGCCATCCGTCTGAGGATGGAAGGTGGTGCTCAAACGAAGTTGCGTCCTGAAAGCCTCCTACAACCCCTTCCATAGCCGGGAAGTAAAACATGCATCAAGATCAGAGATAAACGTCGAGGGTACTCCATGTATCCGTAAAATATCCTGCACATAGAGACGTCCCAAGCTCTCTACTGAGCCCTGCTCTCTTATCAGTAGGAAGTGGGCCGACTTGGTGAGTTGGTCGATGATCACCCAAATTGAGTCATGACCACTGGATGTACGTGGAAGTCCTCTCACGAAGTCCATGGATATGCAATCCCACTTCCACTCTGGGACCTCTAAAAGTTGAACCAAGCCTGCTGGTACCTAATGTTCTACCTTCACTTGTTGGAAAGTGAGGCACCGAGAGAAAAACTATGCTACTTTTTTTTCATTCCCAGCCACCAGTGCCGTAGTCGAAGATCCGAGTACATCTACGCCACTCCTGGATGTACCGTTAGAGGGGAACTATGGAACTCCCAAAAAACATCCTCTTAAAGTGACAATGGTACCATGGTATGTTCTCTTAGGAGGATGACATACTCCCCACCTTCAGAAAATCAATCAGGTTCCTATCCTGTGAATATTTGAGCACGTCGTTCCTTGCAGTTAGTATCCCCATGCCGCACCTCCCTAACTCGCTGAAGATGTGGGGGAGAGACTGTAAGAGATAGAAGTAAAGCTACTCCATCCCTATCCACAAAGGATATCTGCAAAGCAACCAGCTGCTCTGTCACCTCATCTAGCAGCTGTATACCAGACCTCCTACTGAGTGCATCTGCAACAACATTCCCCTTCCTAGGACTATGGACTATCTTGAAGTCATAGTCCTGGAGGAACTCAAGCTAACGCCGTTGTCTCAGGTCGATGTCCTTATGGGAGAAGATATACCCGAGACTCTTGTGATCAGAGTACACTATAAAATGATCGACCATTAGATAGTGTCTCCACTTATTCAAGGAGAATACCACTGCTGCTAACTCTAGGTCATGGGTAGCGTAGTTTTGCTGGTGCTGTCTCAGCTGCTGAGAACCATAAAAGATCACTGCTCGCTCCTGAATTAGGACACATCCGAGCTTGGTCCTTGATGTGTCTCAGTAAACTATGTACCATACTACCTCCGTTGGAAGCCTCAAGATGGGGGCACTAGTCAGCCCCTACCTCAGCTCATGAAATCTCTATGGGCATCTCTCCAACCACACGAAGGGTTTACCCTTCTTCGTCAAGGATGATAGTGGTGCTGCAACTCTGGAGAAGTCTGGCACAAACCTCTGGTAATATCCAGCCAATCCCAAGAAACTCCATACCTCCGTCACACTCCAGTGTGGCTCCCAATAAAGTACCACCTCAATATTTGCGGGATCCACCGCAACTCCCTCCACTGATATGACATGTCCCAAAAAGTGATCCTCTCGAATACAGAACTGGCACTTCGAGAGATTACCATAAATATGGTGCTCTTGGAGTGTGTCTAGTACTACCCATAAATTATAGACATGCTCTTCCTCAGTAGTCGAGTAGATCATAATGTTATCGATGAAGAATACGAAAAATCGATCGAGGTATGGCTGAATGATCCTGTTCATGAGACCCATGAACACTTCTGGAGCTTTGGTCATTTTGAATGGCATAAAAAAGAACATGTAATGGACGTATCGATATCAGAATTCCATCTTCTTCACATCCTCATCTCATACTCTGAGCTGATGATAGCCTGATCTGATGTGTATCTTCGAGAACCACCATGCTCACTTTAGCTAATCGAAGAGGTCTTCAATCCTCAGGAGTGGGTACTTGTTCATCATGGTCACCTAATTCAGGCACCGATAGTCGAAACAAAGTCTCAAGCTCACATCTGCATTTTTGGTGAATAGAATCGGGGATGCCCAAGGTGAAACACTAGGCCGAATGAGTCCCTCATCCTGCAAGTCCTCCAGTTGTACCCACAACTCACAAAGCTCCACGGGAGCCATCCGATACGCTGGTGTAGATATCGGTGTCGTCACGGGGTAAAAGTCAATGTAAAAGTCCACCTCTATGTGAGGAGGTATACCCGAAACATCATCTGGGAAAACAACTGCGTACTGGTCCACTACTACAGAATACCTTGGACTCTCCACATCAACAGCTCCAAGGGTAAGTCAAGCCAAGTTTTGAGTGATCGGCTTCACTCTCCTCTGGGTAAGTCCATCCTATGCTGCAAAGGCTCCCCTCTCACTGGTGAAGGTAAACCGGGTCCCATCTGTGTGGACACACCACACCTTGCGCCTAATACAGTCTATATGATCATGGAATGTAGATTACCAGTCCATACCCATGATGACGTTGTAAGGCCTCAACGCCGCTACTAGGAGATCCCAGCCGAAGCTCTCACCTCCTAGAGTAAGCTCACACGGCCGACACCAGTGAATAATCGTTGAATCTGCTACCATAGGAATATCTAGCCATAAGGATCGAGCCAACGACTCCATCAGAATATCTGAGCATCGAACGAGGCTAGTGGCAATGAATGAATGACTGGCACCTATGTCTATAAGTACTGATGCTATGGTGTAGTTGACAAATATCTTACCTTGAATCATCTCCGGAGCACCATGATCATAAGCCTCAGCTGCCTGGAGTAGAGCTCTCCCCTGTCCACCTGCTCCTTGCAATCGTGGTGGACCTCTTGGTGGTGGTGGCGGTAACATCTCGAATCATCTCCCACCACCAGCTGCACGACCAGCTACTCTTACACGTCCGCCTACTCCCTGTGGACCACCAAGATCGAACCTCTGTCTCTTCCTGGTCAGTCCTTCAACTTTCTGCTGATCATCTGAACGGCGGGTCGGACAGTCACGAACCATGTGATCCTGCCCACTGCATGTGAAACACTACCCACTCCTATATTGTCTGTCTCCGATTCGGGTGCCCCACACAATAGATCATGAGTTTTACAGTCTCCCACCCATTGGTCTGGTCCTCTTAGACCTCTTTGACATCTGGCTGCTGCCAGCTACAGAAGACTCTGCTATGTGACAACTGGTAGTGGGTCTTGCCGCTAGTGACTGTTTGGAAAGGAAACTCTCCACCAAGAGAGCTCTCTCTAACACCCCTGCCTTCATTGAGATGCTAATTGAGATCACTGAAGCCCTGATCTCCCTTTTGAACCCATGATCGAAGGTCTAGGCCCTGAAAAAAGGGTCCATTCACCATATCGGTGGAGTAACATGAGAGGTCAGTGAAACTCACTGAGTATTGAGCCACAATCATGCTACCCTGCAGCAAATGAAGTAGCTCTTAAATTTGCACAGCGCGAAGAGTCTCTAGAACATACTCCGCCCAAAATAGACTCTCAAAGTCTTCTCAGAGAAGCGTCACCTCATTGTGGACCTAGAGCATCCAACTCCACCATCTTCCCGCTGCTTCCTATAGAAGGCTGGCAGAAAGAATCACCATGAGATCGGATGGTGTCCCTACCAGTCAGAAAAACTCACCACAACCTCCAGCCAATCCTTATCCACCTATGGTTCCATCTCTCCATTGGTCCTAGGTGGCCTCTGGCGTTGGAACTCGTGCAACGCTCTCAAGTGGCCTATATCGTCTGCTGTTGGGGATGGTGGAATCAGTGGCGCAATGGGGAGTGGTACCATTGGGGCCTCCACTAGTGACTCTAATGTAAGAGGTCCCTACACTGAGGCCTCATCGCTCGGTTGGCTATCAATTCATACAACTCTCATAACTCTAGCCAGCTGTCTACGTGGAGGCATCCTGAAAAGAAATAGGTGAGCTACGGTCAAAAAGTTATACCTGGTGAGCTGACTTAAAGAAAACTTTTGAAAACACACATGTAATCAGTGTTTTCATGCACTGAGTTAGAAATCAGAATTCAGGGCCCTGGTTTATGGATACGTCGGCCGCCGCACCAACACTGGACTCCCTGAACTGAAAACTGCACTCATTAGCCTTAACAATATAGTATCATATAAAATATCAGAGTCCTAGTTCTGTGATAGAACCAACTCCTCTAATACCAATTTGTCACGACCTGTCCCCTGGGGCCCGTGCCGTGACTACCCCATGCCCGACGTCTATAGTCCAGGGGCTGGCGACTAGCACTGATGGCGTATTCCCTAAAACTGGGAAGGAATTTCCTTTGTAACCTTCAAGCACACGTAACTAAGCACACAATAAGATAGGAACACATTTAACTGAATTGTAAACAGAGTGAGTGCAGTAATAAAAAGTCGCCAGAATACAAGCCCAACTGGAAAGTAAAAATACAACTTAATTACAAAAAACTGAAGAAAGAGAAAAATACAGCTGCTAGAGCATCCTCCAGGGTTCCTACCTGAAGGGTAGGTACATATCGACTCCTTTGCACTCCACGTCCGTCCGTCTCCTCCGCGTATCGACACACCGTATGGTCCACCTCCGGTTACCGTCCAATCATGGTACTCTCAGCCTCAGTCAGTGTTGTCCGTCGTCTGCATCCAACACTATAAGGTGCCGATATAGCCCATGCAAGGGTGAGTATAATGACACTCAGTAGGGATCCTAAGACCATCAAGGTCTCACAAAATCCACCAAGGATAAACCACAAAAAAATAAATCTATAGATAACCCTACATAGTTATATGCCCATATATATACCTATGTTATCAAGTGATCCATCTCAATCATGAGGAAGACACAAAAAATCTAACACAGCTCAACCAAGATTTTTTTCTAGGGGTAATATCAAGTTACATCTCCAGTCGCATTGTCGAAACCTCAGATGACGGAGAACTCCTCCTCTATCAAGTATAGCGGGCCTGTCGTGACCTCAAGAGCACTTCCCAATAACCTTGGACTGCTGAGGTACTTATAGAATCCCACCTTTTTATCACATAAACCTTCATTACATTTTACAAAACCGTGGATCTTTATGGTTTAGTGTCTTGGAAACCAGGAACTTAAAACATGAAAACATAAAAAATTATTCTTAAACACTTGAAATGATTCTCCTTATGTTCTTCCTAGGTTCATTACTGCATCTCATAACCTGGGGACATACATCAAAAGAAAGGGTGAGCAGAAGGCCTAGTAAGGGAAACAAGGGGAAACATTCAACCTGTGAACTTGAGATACATCAACAATGTCATGAAAAAGAACTTTAAGGCATGAGAAAGAAATCATGAGGCATATCATAATAAAAATAACGTATTTCATAACTTGAATATGTGGCTAAAACATCTAATATTGACAATCATTTCTGTTTCACCAAGGTCCATCCCCAAGGTGTCATAAAAATTACCAAGGTTATTCACCAAGGCGTCGTTAAAAATGGGCATCTCTAGAGATTAAGTCTTTACCCAATGCATTGGAGTGCTATTAGGGCGCACCATTAAATTTTACTTTATTATCATGTGAGCCACATATAAAATCATCAATAATTTCATAAAAAATACATATAGCATAAAATAAATGTGTTTCATTTCATAGTCATCACATTTTAAAAAAAACTGCTTTAAAGACGTGATCCTTATGTCACTTTAAACCCATGGAAAAAGGAAAGTGGGTATCATGTATGTAAATCCCAGAATTAAAATAGAACATTTTGATATATATGTGAATACCCTTGTAGGAGAAATATCTTTGAGTATTCACTTAATAAAATAAAATAATTTGAAAAAAGAGAAAGACATTTTGAGACGAAAATTCTGCAGCATAACGGCTATGATACATGGTTTAAGAAAACATTAAAAAGAGAGGGGAAATGGGTCACCCACTCATAAATGATACATAAAATAGTAGGGGAACATAATATAAAGGATTTAAGAACATGGTAATGAAATTTTAATGATATACCATATGAAATGAAGAACTTGAAAGGAAGATAAAAAAATAAGATTTCTCTTATGAGAATTCGGCAGCCTAACGACGTCACTTAAAACTTCCAAAAATGTATTGATGAGATAAAATAGGGTCTCTAATAATATGAAATTAAATGATCAGTATGATAGATATAGAGATCATAACCCAACATAATAAAAAGGAACTTGAAAGACTTGACCAGAAAATAGATCTTGAAAATGAGAAGGGTGAAAGAATCCCTTAAAAATTCGGCAGCCTAACAGCGTCACTTAAACTTCAAAAAAAATAAATTGATGAGATAAAATAGGTTCCCTAATCATATGAACATAAAATATCATTATGATAGATATAGATATCATTACCCAACATAATAAAAAGAAACTTGAAAGACTTGACAAGAAAATAGAACTTGAAAATGAGAAGGGTGAAAGAATCTGTTACAAAAAAATTCGGCAGCCTAACGGCGCCACTTAAACATTAATAAAACGAAATGATGAGAGTAAGATGGGATCTCTCGTCATATTAACATGAAAAGGGAATTAAGAGTAATATAAAAGAACGTCCTCCAACATAATAACATGGAGCATAAAACAAATGACTTAAAAGAGAGTATTTGAAAAGAAAGAGAGAGGTTGGATCCCTTACCTTAAAACGTAACTCTTAAAACTCAAAGGTTGGGACCTTGAGGGATTGGGGGCACCTTGGGAGGACTATTTGGGAGGTGATGAGACCATAGCATAATTGGGGGAGAGATGGGAGTCGAATGGATGAGAGGATGGCTTGGTATTTATAGGGAAAGTGAGGGGACAAGGCATTAATGGCCAGGGGACACCTTATTGGTGGTTTTGGTAAAACCATGGGCTTGCCCATGGTATTTGCCCATGGTATTGGCCACTTGGGACACATCATACGATATCTTACTATTCTTAAGTAGACCATATTGATTACATACTTAATACATCATTTAATGATGTCATTAAACACCCATAACATAAAACTGTATTTTCACTATTCATCGAAAATTCAACTTTCTCAGAAAAATCCCAAAATTTCACCTTAACCAAATATCGATGACCTGATTTCAAAAATGAACTCCATTTTATAAAAATAATTTTCTAAATATTTTTAATGTAATTTTTAAATAAATACACTATTCACCGAAAATTCAATTTTTTCAGAAAAATCCCCAAAAATTACCTTAACATAATATCGATGCTCTGAGTTCAAAAATGAAATCCATTTTATAATTTTCTAAATATTTTTAATTTAAATTTTAATTAAAAAACACTATTCACCTGAAAAAACTAATACTTGACTAATAATTTATGAAACCGTTATTTAACCATTTTATTGAATCACATTACTTAATCAAGGTGCCTAGATTTTATTAATACTTTCTTTAAGTGAGATTACTAATCCATTTGGTCACATTACTAATCCTAAGCATAAAATCACTATTCATAATTTACTATTCATAAAAAATTAAGCTGATCTTATTAGACTCTAAATTTCGTACTGATCATAATTGTTGAAGACCATTTTTTGAAAATCATTACACATTTTTAATTATTTAAGTTTTACATAATTTTTTTTTAAAATATTCTTTCTCTAAAATTCACCAAAAATATGCATACTATATTTATCTGGACATTTGAAAATTCATAAACTTCATCATAAGAAGAAATCAAAATTTCTATTTAAAATAAAGTATTACACAAGGCAGTTACGATCTCCTTACATATCCCCTTATCAAACCAAAATAGGACCTAAGTGTAAGGTGTGCTAAGGTGAGAGAATCCGAGGGAGGCTCGGCCAACATCGCACGAGTAGTAATTTCTATCAGTTTGAACTTCTCGCGAAGGCGATTCCGTTCTAGCTTCACACGATGAAGTTCGGCTTGGGTTTGGTCCAGAGCAAAGCCTAGTGGTGCTACCTCCTTCCAAAGTTTTGTTAGATGGGCTTCGGTCGGTCCAAGACTACTGGGTGAGGCCATCAAATCTTCTTTCTATATTAATTAACCAATATCACTTGTATTTAGAGACAATAATTGAAAATTTTAGTTTCCAGCAGTCATATTGACCAATGGTCATATAACAGTCAAAACCCAATGGTCTCATTTTAATTATACTCATGTTATCAAATGAAACAATTTTTTTGAGTATAAAAAATAAAATAACACCCAAAATTAGGAAACAAGATTTATTCAAAATTTCAGGTCGTTACAATCTCCCCCCTTAAGAAATTGTGTCCTCACAATTTTTAAAATTGGGTTTTGAAATTTCATTGAAAGTCCCACATCGGAAAAGGAGTCATTAAAACTATTAATTTAAATGAAAGAAAGGTAAGTACAAAGGTCACCTGAGTTAACCCACACTAGGATTCCATGTAGGAAAACATGGACATGGAGGAGAAAACAAAGGGTCAAGTTCTGATGGAGAGTGATAGAAAACATGATTAGGAGAAAGTTAACCACGAGAAAATCACAAACATATGATGTATGTAAATGGTATTTGATTACCTAGTAGGAAATGTAAACCAAAAACGTTTTTGTTTTATGTTCCTTTTCATAATTTTGAGGAATTCATCTTCTACATAGAACAAATACAGAAGGAAATATACCTACCTTCAAGTAGAGTTTCATCCTTTAATAAGTTTCTACCAAAACTAATCTTTTCTCTAAACGATGAGCATTCAAAAAAACGTGGTCTCATCAAAACACAAGAATCATCTTCTTGAGAGTCACATAATCCACAAAATATTAACTATCAACTTCTTCTATCTTTAAAAATTATCCCAAAAATAGAAAGGGTTAGATAAAACAACTCTTCAAAAAGAAAGAATCCCATAGGAAGGGAAACTACCTTTAAATCTTTAAAGTTCCATGGTACTACCCAAAGTTCATCATAGAACATTCCATAAATAACTTTCCTTAAAATTCCTCAAAATAAACCTAACTAAGATTGAAACCCAATTATAAGAACGATCTCATAACATAGTCTTCCAAGATAGAATTTATCCTTCATCTTCAAACAACATCAACCACTCTTATCGTCTTATAACAAAAGTAACTAACATAATCACATTTACCCCAAGATATTTTAATCATTTCCATATGTAACCTAAATTACTATAAGCCTGCCTTAAATTAATTGATTCTTCAAAATATAAGTCAACCTTTACTCCTCAAAGAAAATACTGTAGTAATCTATTTACCTCGATCAAATAGGGTTCCCAAAATAGTGAACGTCTTCCAAAATAATAATCATCTTTTAATCCCCTAATCACCCTTTTTTTAAGAAGAACAACTTCACTACATCAACATGTGGTACATAACAATAGATGTTATCCTTAATGATATAAAATCATCTTAGGTAGTGACTCAATGATCTGAGAAAACATAAAAGATATGCTCATAGAGCATGAACTAAAATACAACATGACATAGAAAATTATTATGAAGAAGTTACATGTACTTCAGTCATCATGATCCATCCCAGTATAGGACTTGCATTGGTCCCTTGTCCTCGAAGATTTTTGATGCTCATCATGCTTCTCATCCATTCCAAGAGAGAATTGCCTTGGATAATGTCTAACTTCTCCACATTTACGAAATTGAAATTTATAAGGTACATTAGATTGAACCTTATCTCCATTCATCACATTATCCATTTTTTTAAAGAAATTGGATACTTTATGCCCTATCTTCCCACACTTAAAAAATCTCCCGGTTCCTTTGTGACATTCTCCTTGGTGCCTCTTCCCACACTTTTTACATAAAATAAATTGGGTCTTCTTTCCCTTATCAACTTTATTAGATGAACATCCTTGAGACTTTTTCTTCTTCTTCCTTGATAAATTTGGGCATTCAACTAGGTACCAATTATTAATTGTGATTTTTAATAGCTGGTTTGGCATAATCACAATATGTTCAACCTGATCTTTCGTCATCTCTGTCACATTAATAGGTAAATAATCACATTTCCTCTCACATTGGTTGTTGGGACATGCTCTTCCATTTCCGGCCATTAACTAAGAAAAGAACGTATAATTAGGGGGCATAAATACTTAGCCAATAAACATGAAAAGGAAACTTAAAGCATAGAAGGACAAAATAGTATAAGAAAAGTATACCATAACTTGTGATCCCCTAGGTCCCAATCTAGGTGATCCATGATCATATATTATTATGTGAATCTTTATTTTATTTTATCTTTGTTTCTTTAATAATGGTTCATACTAAGCTTATGAATTTACCAAAGCATATCCCCCGGGATTGTTGTAACCAAGAGTGCAGTAAGACCCGTTGTCGTGTACCAGTTCCCGTTCGAGTATTGCTCAAAGCGGTTTTTCGGGTTTTACCCCTATGTACATATGTGCCAGAGCCACCTCTACCTACTTGTATCCAGACAAGGATGTATTTTCTTGGCAACCCCTTACTCAATACTCACCAAAATACCAGGAAGATTTCCTATATTTAAACTTTTCTATAGGGTTCTTCCTAAAGTTTTCATATCCTAATTTCCACAAATAACTAAACCATCCTTTGATACCAAATATATCATCCCGCATTTTTATCACATAAACCTTCATTACATTTTACAAAACCGAGGATCTTTATGGTTTAATGTCTTGGAAACTAGGAACTTAAAACATGAAAACATAAAACATTATTCTTAAACAATTGAAAGGCTTCTCCTTATGTTCATCCTAGGTTCATTACTGAATCTCATAACCTGGGGACATACATCAAAAGAAAGGGTGAGCAGAAGGCCCAGTAAGGGAAACAAGGGGAAACATTTATCCTGTGAACTTGAGATACATCAAAAATGTCATGAAAAAGAACTTTAAGGAATCAGAAAGAAATCATGAGGCATATCATAATAAAAATAACGTATTTCATAACTTGAATATGTGACTACAACATTTAATATTGACAATAATTTCTGTTTCACCACGGTCCATTCCCAAGGTGTCATTAAAAATTACCAAGGTTATTCACCAAGGCGTCGTTAAAAATGGTCATCTCTAGAGATTAAGTCTTTACCCAATGCATTGGAGTGCTATTAGGGCGCACCCTTAAATTTTACTTTATTATCATGTGATCCAAATATATCATCATCAATAATTTCATAAACAACACATATAGCATAAAAGAAATGTGTTTCATTTCATAGTCATCATATTTTAAGAAAAACTGCTTTAAAGACGTGATCCTTATGTCACTTTAAACCCACGGAAAAAGGAAAGTGGGTCTCATGTATGTAAATCCCAGAATTAACATAGAACATTTTGATATATATTTGAATACCCTTATAGAAGAAATATCTTTGAGTATTCACTTACTAAAATAAAATAATTTGAAAAAAGAGAAAGACATTTTGAGACAAAAATTCTGCAGCATAACGGCTATGATACATGGTTTTAGAAAACATTGAAAAGATAGGGGACATGAATAAAACACTCATAAATGATACATAAAATAGTAGGGGAACAGAATATAAATGATTTAATAACATGTTAATGAAATTTGAATGATATACCATATTAAATGAAGAACTTGAAAGGAAGATAAAAAAAATAAGATTTCTCTTATGAGAATTCGGCAGCCTAACGACGTCACATAAAACTTCCAAAAAAGGATTGACGAGATAAAATAGGGTCTCTCATAATATGAACCTAAATGATCAGTATGATATATATAGAGATCATACCCCATCATAATAAAAAGTAACTTGAAATACTTGACCAGAAAATAGATCTTGAAAACGAGAAGGGTGAAATAATCCCTTAAACATTTGGCAGCCTAACGGCGTCACTTAAACATCAAAAAAATGAATTGTCGAGATCAAATAGGGTACCTCATCATATGAAAATAAAATATAAGTATGATAGATATAGATATCATACCCCAACATAATAAAAAGGAACTTGAAAGACTTGACAGGAAAATAGAACTTGAAAATGAGAAGGGTGAAAGAATCCATTACAAAAAATTTCAGCAGCCTAACGGCGCCACTTAAACATTCATAAAATGAAATGATGAGAGTAAGAGGGGATCTCTAATCATATGAAAATGAAATGGAAATTAAGAGGAATATAGAAGAAAATCCTCCAACATAAGAACATGGAGCATAAAAGAAATGACTTAAAAGGGAGTATTTGGAAAGAAAGAGAGAGGTTGGATCCCTTACCTTAAAACGTAACTCTTAAAACTCAAAGGTTGAGACCTTGAGAGATTGGGGGCACCTTGGGAGGACTCCTTGGGAGGTGATGAGACCAGATCTTTGTTGGGGGGGAGATGGGAGTCTAATGGATGAGAGGATGGCTTGGTATTTATAGGGAAAGTGAGGGGACAAGGCATTAATGGCCAAGGGACACCTCGTTGGTGGTTTTGGAAAAACCATGGGCTTTCCCATGGTATTTTCTCTTGGTATTGGCCAATTGGGACACCTAATACCATATCTTACTATTCATAAGTTGAAAATATTGATTACATACATAATACATCATTTAATGATGTCATTAAACACCCGTAACTTAAAAACTGTATTTTCACTATTCATCGAAAATTCAACTTTCTCAGAAAAATCCCAAAATTTTACTTTAACCAAATATAGATGCTCTGATTTTAAAAATGAACTCCATTTTATAAAAATTATTTTATAAATAATTTTAATTTAATTTTAAAATAAATACACTATTCACCGAAAATTCAATTTTTATAGAAAATCCCCAAAAATTACCTTAACATAATATTGATGCTCTGAGTTCAAAAATGAAATCCATTTTATAATTTTATAAATATTTTTAATTTAATTTTTAATTAAAAAACACTATTCACCTGAAAAAACTAATACTTGACTAATAATTTATGAAACCGTTATTTAACCATTTTATTGAATCACATTACTTAATCAAGGTGCTTGGATTATATTAATACTTTCATTAAGTGAGATTACTAATCCATTTGGTCACATTACTAATCCTAAGCATAAAATCACTATTCATAATTTACTATTCATCGAAAATTAAGTTGATCTTATTAGACTCTAAATTTCGTACTGAACATAATTTTAGAATACCATTTTTTGAAAATCATTACATAATTTTAATTATTTAAGGTTTACATAAACATTTTTTAAAATATCCTTTCTCTAAAATTCACCAAAAATATGCATACTATATTTATCCAGACATTTGAAAATTCATAAACTTCATCATAAGAAGAAATCAAATTTTTTATTTAAAATAAAGGATTACACAAGGCAGTTACGGTCTCCTTACATAGCCCCTTATCACACCAGCATATGACCTAAGTGTAAGGTGTGCTAAGGTGAGAGAATCCGAGGGAGGCTTGGCCAACATCACACGAGTAGTAATTTCTATCAGATTGAACTTCTCGTGAAGGAGATTCCGTTCTAGCTTCACATGATGAATTTCAGCTTGGGTTTGGTCCAGAGCAAAGCCCAATGGTGCTACCTCCTTCCCAAGTTCTGTTAGATGGGCTTCGATCGGTCCAAGACTACTGGGTGAGGCCATCAAATCTTCTTTCTATATTAATTAACCAAGATCACTTGTATTTAGAGACAATAATCGAAACATTTTGTTTCTAGCGGTCATATTGACCAATGGTCATATAACAATCAAAACCCAACAGTCTCATTTTAATTATACTCATGTTATCAAATGAAACAGTTTTTTTGAGTATAAAAAATACAATAACACACAAAATTAGGAAACAAGATTTATTCGAAATTTCGGGTCGTTATAGTACTCCTCCTTTCGAGTACCATAGATCTACCACGTCACCAAGCGCACTCCCCACCGTGGGTCTGCAGTGTCACCAAGCGTGCTCCCCCTCGTAGACTGCTGAGGTACCTCTCCTGTCGAGTACTATGGGTCTGCCACAACCCCAAGGCACTCCCCACTTTGGATCTACTGCGACACAAAGGTGCTACCCACTAGGATAGTCGAGTCACTCAAAGTCAAAACGGTCAGCAGTCGTCAGGTCTCAGCCAGCTACTAGGTCTCCACACTATGCTTGCTCATCTTCGGAAGGATCCACTCCAAAAGATACTAGTATATACTCCTAATATCACGACGTCCCATGAAGAGGTATCTCAAGGGTCTTCCACGTCATACGGATCTCAATGTAACAGATGGCACGTCAATCGGACACCTGGTCTATTAGTTATTAGCCTTTTTGTCTCGAGTGCCCGTTTGGATTCGTGCTCAATCAAACTTGACTATTTCCCACCTCAATCCAAAACTCAATGGGGTATCTCTCAAAGGGACCGTATCTCTCCATGAATTCCAGTACCACTGACGGTTCTCCAAACAGACGTTCGATGCCAAAGATGTGGCCGAAGGAGAGTAAAAGGGGTCGTAGTGGGCCCGGGTCTGGTCCATCCCGGCCCGACCGGGCATGGGTCGACACAGTTCTAATCAACCCGTCCCTACCCGCTGGGTTAGGCTCGGCCCATGATGCGGCCAAATCTATTGGGAGGTCCGGCATGGCGCTAGGGTCACGAATCCCGCGGGTGCCGTGAGGTGGCATGGTCGTGGGGGAGCCGCAAGGGCGTGGGGCCGGTTCTGCTGGGGCAATGTGAGGGGCGTGGGCCAGTTCGGCTGGGACTCCGAGAGGGAGTGGGAGGGTTTGGTTGGGGCACCGTGAGGGGCGCGGGCCGGTTCGGCTGGTGCACCGTGAGGGAGCGGGCCAGTTCAGCCGAGGCGCTACGAGGGGCGCATGCTGGTTCAGTCGGGGCGCCGCGAGGGGAGCAGGTAGGTTCGGCCGAGGTGCCGTGAGGGTGCAGGCCAGTTCGACCAGGGCACCGCGAGGGGTGAAAGCCTGTATGGCTGGGGCACCATGAGGGCACAGGCTGATCTGGACAGGGCGCCACATGGTCGTAGGCCGGTTCGGACGGGGCACCTTGAGGGGGGGTGAAAGCGGCTCGGCTCAGGGCGACGGCTCGGCTCGGTGGCTTGGCACGGTGGCGGCTCGGCTCGGTGGCTCAGCACGTCGGCGGTTCGGCGGTGGCATGGAACGACGGAGGCCACGGGTGGCGGAGCACCGTTACCTTCATCACCTTCATCGTCTTCTTCGCCTTCCTTCATTCCGAAGATCTCCACAAAGAAGAACGACAGAGGGGTCGGGCCATGTTTGTTGGGCCTGAACCCTTCGTGTTTAGAGTGGTAGCATTTGGCTCAACAAGAAATAAGAACGATTATCTTCAAACATTTCATCCTATGCAACAATTCTTTCCCAAACCGAAAAATAAAACAAGGATAGTACTACCACACAAATAAACCCCCAACCTTAGGTTGATACGTTGACGAAGTCGTGAGAAAGAAGACGAATCATTGGAAAAAGTCGGATGTCGGGGTCATCGGCATTTTCCTCGATCATCGGGTTTTGCGTCGGTTTGTCATAGTCGATGACGTCCTACGTTGGAGGAAGTCTCGAGGAAGAAGTTCAAAGTCGGGGTTGGCGTTATTCATTGGCGTTCTTCGTTGGAAGAATGCGTTCTTCATTCGGAGAAGTTGTTCTTAATTGAAGAGATTTTCTCCCAAGGCCCCACCAAAATGAAAATGGCCATGTGATGTGTTTCCCCCAACTTTAATCATTGGCACAAATTCAAATTTTCCTAATTAAACACTTAGTTTGGAACAATTAATGGTATGTTCATTGGCACAATTAATGGGGAGAAATTCAAGAGGCTTCTCCACATTAATAAGGGGGGATGAGAGGTTTTTCTCAATTAAAGGGGGGTTTCAAGGGGGGTTTAATCCTAGGTGGTCCCCACCACCATATCCTCTCATGGGGGGTTATGGTTTGGGTGGTCCCCACCACCAAAACTTCCACATGGAGTTTTAGTTCTGGTAGACCCTACTTCCCAACACCCACATGGGTGTTGCAAATAAAAGTAATAATGTCATACACTTTTGTCTTTATTTTATTCTTCCACGAAAAATCCAAAAAAATAACTTTCACCCTCGATCAACTGTCGTCGAGGTGAAAGTCTCTTTAAGAGAATATCGGCGCAACAAGTTCAACGGTGCCCTCTGATTTCAAATCTGAGTGCTGTTTTAAAAGTTAGAAAAACTCACTCGCATGTTTACTGAACGTAGCCAAAAAAAGTTCAGAAAATCATTTCGGGAACTCCGGACCACAGAATCACGTGTCAAAAATTTTCGAGGACTCGTAAAATTTCCATTTATTTAAAAAAAATACTTGGAAATTCCAGGTCATTACATATTGGGTAAGTAATGAGATAATTATAATTTATTTTTTTTGGAAAAATTTATTCTACATTAGAAATTAGTTGATTTTGAAATGATTTTTTAAATATTAAGACAACAGTAAGGGGGGATGTTATTATTTATGAGGATAAATTTACAAAATTAGAAAGGCTTGTCGCACACTATATACATAATAAAAAATGGGTCATTGTGAATAATTATAGGCTATAATGTTGAAATATAACCATCCAATTTGTGTTATAGATGTTTATATATCCTTTACGATATTTTCATTTTTTTAGAGCTTGGTAAACCTGTTTTAACAGTAACTACAGTAATTAATTTTTACTATTTTTAATATTCATTATCGTGGAAAATTATATTGATATTATTAAATAAAAAAAATTATTCTTACTAAAAATATTGAATCCATTTTTGAAAAAATCCATTCATTCAATTTGAATAATTAAATTTAAAATTTAACCCACTAATATGTTGCAAAAGTATGTTTCTAAAGAGAAAATTTTCATAAGATCGTTAAATTTGTATATAAATTCAATATTAAAATGACTAAAATTACTTAAATTAGATAAATAAATATATAATTTAATTACTTTTAATTATAATACTAAATAAAAGAAAATTTATTTTTTAAATTCATTGAATGCAAAGGTAATTTTAAAAAAAAAACCCAAACTTTTCACTCCTAAAAAAATTATATTTTAAAAAAATAATAAGAGAATCACTCCATGATAACTTTGACATTATGATTTAAAAACTTATATTTATTTCTTATAAATTTTTTTATAAAATATTCCAAAATTAGTATTGAAATTAGTTCAAAAATTTCAAGAGAACATCCTTATCAAAGAATACTATATTTAAGAATAAAATTTGATTAATTCTTATCTCATCACTAGAAAATGCATAAGATGAATTTGAAACATTTTATAGAATATAAAAGGTAAAAATTTAATTCAATAAATTATCCAAAATTTATATTTACTATTTATCAGGGCAAAATGCATTTGTGAGTATAAAAAATAGTTTTTTTATTAATATATGTCCTTTATTTTTAAATTGTTCATTTTATAGTTAAAATTAGCTGGTCACTAAATAATCCATTTTACATATATATCTAAATCATATATTTTCATAATTTATTTAATCATATTCCTACCCACCATTCCAAAATCATGGGGTTGGTATCATATTAAATAATATAAGTTAAATATTATGTCAAGTTTTATTAAAACATGGAGTTCCATGTAACACATTCTATCTTTGAAATAATATTTTTTTTGAAAAAAAATATTTCATAAAATCATAGGCTCTTACAAAAATTCCCAATTTATTTTCAAATTTTTTTTACATTGATATAACCTATAAGTATTTTCTTCCAGGATTTTTTTTGGATATTTAATGAAAATATGATTTTTTTGAACTTCTCTATCAAGACAAAATATAATTAAACATTCCATCTATTCCATTAAATTAAAAATACATTAAAATAGTTTTTAATTCCAATGACGTATATCTTTTCTTCCAAATAGTCTTTCTGGGTTCAAAATTTCAAAATTTATATTTTTTAAAAGAAATTATTTAACTCTAGGAACATATTTTTTGTAGACAACCAATCATCCAATAGTATGGAGGAATGTTTTATAGATATTCTAATGATTTTCCCCATTGTTATAACCGAATATTTTCCATTCTAATATGGTGATAAATCATTCTCATTGTTAAATTTTATAATGAACAAAAATTAAGTTGAAAAATAATATATTTTAATAATTATGATGACAAAAAATATTTAATACCTTTTAAAAGATTCCCTTTATTTATAGGTATAATGTTAATTTTATAAATAGTGAGGAAATAACAATGAAATACATTTTTATAATAATGAATTTTTGAAAAAAAGATGGATTTATTATTATTTAATAATAGTGTAAACCGTTATATTAATGTTAAAAATATTTGTAATATATTATATATTAATCCCATTAAAAGGATTCATAAATAATGATTAATTTAATTTTTTTGATAAAAACACATAGAAAAAATAAAAAATGATTATCATATGAACTTATCTTTAACCATCAACTAATTTTATTTTTATTTTTAACAAATTTATGACCAGTATATTCATTTTTGAAACGTGTTAAAAATTATTTTTCATTTTTTTTGTTTTTCTAATTCATACCTAATATTTCAATGGGTAGGAAACAACTATCACATTAAATAATAATAATTTAATTTTACATTAAATTTAGTTTAACCGAAATGTTTCATGTAAATAATAATTTCAAAGAAATTAATTTTTTTAAATAAAAAATTAAAATTTATTGTTATATTTTATAGTAGTATTAGAATAGTTGTTCTCACCAACCTCCTTTTCAACTACTTTAAAATTTATTCACATTAATTAATATAAAGGATCACTAATTCCTTCTAATTAAACATTATTATCAGATTAGATAGACATGAGAAATACCGCACAATGAACATATTGTATCCTAAAAACCTAATATAACTACAAATATAGTTCATCCTGATTTTTCAGCTTCATTGTTCAATAAATTTATTTATTGAAGAATCCATATATATACCCTACCTTATGATTATATAACCCAAGAAGGAATCCTTTTAAAACCATAATTCACACTTGTATAATTTAGCATACAATTTCTTTTTCCCCAAGGTCTTCAACAAAATCTTCAACTATAATGTATTCACTTATTTTTCATTCTAATATATAATAATATAATCAATAAAGACAACCACAAACTACTCATGGTAATATCTGAATACATTAATATTTAGATCCACAAATATTAACGTATAATTAATGATTATAAATTATGTCACTATAAATTCATAATGATAACACCTAATATGGGAGGATTTATTTGGAATATCATCCTTATTGAACATCATTTAATGATATCAAAAATGAAGGAAAACATTGTAAATTTATTGATCTCGGTGCAGTTGGTCATAAAATTCATTAATACCTAGTAGTGGGTACTTGTTACAAATAGTGATCATGTTATGTACTCAATAATCAATGAAAATGTAAAATGAAACCAATATTTTTTTAACAAAAACTTTAGGTTCACCCCATGTTGAGGAACTCTGGTTTATGATACCATTAACAATATTCGTCTGAATTTTCTTCTTTAATTTCTATAACTCAATCAAGGCTACTCTATATTGATTCATTTAAATATGTGTATCACATTTTATGAGTTATATTGAAAATTCAACATCATTATTCAGGGAGGGGGGGACTAGAAAAACTATTATGAAACACATTATTATGATCCTATACTATAGGAATATATTTGATGTTTTCTTTCTCCAAAAACATTTGAGTTAAATAACCCTCATGAATAGATAGCAATACACAAATAATGGAACTAATTTCCATTGTAATTTTATATTGATCCCCTTAAAAAATTTGAAGATAAATAGATTTATAATTCCAAATGTGCTTTCTTTATTCTATAAATCCATATGGAATCTATGTTGATTGATTTAATTAATTCTCAAAATCGCATAAAATTACACTAAAGAATGACAAATAAGATGTGTATAAGTAAAATTAATATTATATATAACATTACATCCCAAAATCTTGAGTAGTGGATAAATGTTCATTATATATATTGATCCACTATAATGATTGAAATAGTATATACCCTTATATTGTCTTAGAGATATACCCTAGATTTTGGAATTAACTCAAATAGTTCCCAAGATTCCCACAAAAAATAAATTAAAATATGTATAATATATTAGGATGAACATAATTTACCTCTATTGAATGCTTATTTTTTCCATTAGCAGTTACATTCTCTATTCCCTTATTTCTACGCATAAAACATCTCTTCATTCCATTGATAAACTACACATGGTTCTTCTTACCAAATTCAGAACATGTATAAAGCAGAACTTTAGATTACTCGAGGGTCTTCATAAACTTAAAACCCATGAAACTCAATTTTTCTCTTGTTATGTGTGAATGGAAACTCATCCAAGATAAGGTTGTAATCTTATTTAGATAGATACTGGTTGGAATAATCATAAGGATTCACATTCTAGATCCCATTTAATTGGGATGATAATGAGTACGATCATTTCATTGTTTATCACATTCAATGTTAACATGATTCCTTATAATTCAAACAATTTACTAAAAAAAAGTACCACAATGTTGAAAATAATAATCATAGTGAGAAATCATGTAATCATGAAAAACATTCATATTATGTATAAATATGGAAACCTTCCTTACAACATATGACACATTTTGTTAACCTAGGTCATTTATAGTCATTATTTTAAAAAAACCCTTAATAGTAGTTCTAAATGAAATTGTCAATTGACCCATGAATATTCCATGGTATTATCTATCCATTTTTTTGTAGTCTTTGGCGCACTAATAATGCTCTATTGGGGATCGACTTGATACTGAATTCACCCCATTATTAGTTTTCACCACTCATTGCATCTATTTCACAACCACAACCACATTATAGTATCCAGATGGTGATTTATTTTCTATGAAAACAAAAAAATATCTATAATAAAAAATCATCATGAATTTTTCCTATACTTACAAAAATACATATATTTTTCCAAAATGATTCCATCTCCAAATATCAGAAAAAACTATGCAATAATCTGATAAGAACTGATGTAACCCAACATAACATAAATAAATATGACATAATTTATGATTAATACTAAATAAATCCCAAAATAATACATACATAATTACCTTAATTGTTTAGTGTAATTATATAGTAGTTGTATATTCAAGATATTTAATAAAAACAACATCAAAATATCCATCAATGAACTTCACTAAAAGTACCCTTATTAGTAATATAATACATAATTACATTCATTTTAACCAATGTATAATTAAAAAATAATAAATTGAAATCTTATATGGTTAATAATAATAATAATATTTGTTATAAATCAATTATCATAATAGATAATATGTATAAGGGAATATGAAACTGATAAAAACTTACGAAATTTATACCCAATCAGTCAAATATATCTAATCAAGGATCATGGAATTAGGTTTTCTGAAGACATATGTTATAAGAGTATTAAATCATCTATATTAAATCATGTTCCATTAGAACATATCGCATGAATAAGACATATGTTTTTGGAAAACACCTAAGCATCATAAAAAGTTTCCATAGTCAAGGATCACTAGTAAGGCTATCATAATGGTTTGGGTTAACTACTCATTCCACCATTTACAATGTGAAGGTTTACTCGCCTAACTATCATAATAGAAATATTTTCATGCTAAACTAGGTTCCCTAAAAAATCCTTGTATTTTATTATATCATAAGATATGATTTTTTAACAAATACATTGGAGGGATATATACTTTTAGTCCCTCTTTTCATAAAATAAATATTATGAATATGTTTTCCAAGGTGTCATAAAGAAGTAATTATAACATCATAGCTTAACCCATGGAAAAAATGATATTCATAAATATCTCATCATCACATAATTAAAAACCATTTGTAGAAAGGTTGGTGTTGGTATCAAAAGAGCATTAATTGTCTCATTATAGCTTGATTAACCCATGTGAATGAAATTAGTTGCATATAATTATCCTAATATCATCACCTTCACGATTCATCCAAAAAATAGGATGGAATTATAAGAGAATATCCCCAGTGAAACATAATAATCCTAAAAGGATGTTGAAATTAATGAAAAATACCTTATAAAGAACATTCAAACGTTCATTTGATAACATGAAAAAATACACTTCTTTTGAAGAAATTTTGACATATAATTTCCACAATATTGATAATATTATTTTATAACAAATTAAACATGGAAAATATTTAATTAATATTTAAATAAAAAAACATTCATATTGGTTGGGAAATATTTTCATATTGTTTACATTCAAATAAAATATTCAATTAAAGCTTCTGTAAAGATTAAAAAACAAAATGTTTTAAAAAACATTAAAAATATCCCCTAAAACATTTTAAAATAAATTAAAAGGTGATAAAAATTTACATACATGGACATTTCTATAATAGGTAAACACTTCTTTTAATCAATTTTTAAGGGATCACTTCTGGAAGAAAAAGTTCTTTGAGAAAGGGGGAAATAAGTTTTATATTTATTTGAAAACATTTATTGATATTATATATCAATGAAGTGAGGAAAATAGTACTAACACATTAAAATTTCATTAAGTAATTACATTAAAATAAGATGAATCATGTTTAAAAGTATATATATATATATGTACATTCCTTTAATATATATTTATCATAGGCAATTTCGAAAATAAATGAGATTGTAACATAAAACCTTAGCTCAATTATCATAATTATTTATACATATTCAAAACTCATTTATAAATATATATATTTATTATGAACATATTTTAGATACACATTCATATATAATTTCATTTTTATCATTCCATTATAATTTCAAATTATCCTATTATTTGGAATTTAATCCTTAAAGTTAACATTCATTGGGAAACAGATATATTTTCCATACATGATTCAGTTTTATGGATCCAAAATATTAACCATGGTCATTATTTGATAATATAATGAATATTATTAATTAAATAATTATTATATCTACTCATTATATACAATTTTATTATTATTTAATTAAATAGGTGATGAAAAATGAATTACTCCACATCCTGGAGATGGTAGTACATACGTATGCACGAGTGATGTTAACACTTATTTATGTAGAAAATGAAGGAAAGGAAAATAATAATTCAAATTTTATGAATAATTATTATATAATAATTAATATATATATTGTTTAAATCTAACCTTATTACCATCCATTAAAATTAGAAATGAAAAATTAATCACATTGTTTCATGGAGGTTGTAGTCCACACACACACATAAAAACATTACTATTTTATATAGGATGGGAATATAATAATATAGATAATATATTATATATAAAAAATTATTATTATTTAAAATATATTATATATAAACATTAAATCCTTCATAATAACCAAACATGATAGATGGTGATGTAAAATGAATCTGATTCATATGTGGTGGTGCTTATCAACATGTACATGTGACTGATACTTGAATTTCATATTAGATATAATGTTGGAGGAAAGTTGGTATAAAATAATCATAATAACATATTTTTTAATACTTTAATATTCATGTTTTGTTTCATAAAATAGATTTATATGAATTATAAGATGAAATAATCCTTGAAAGAGTCAGTTAATGTGATTACCTATACTTTTAGAGGCCCCCTTGGCATACACCTTATGGATTATTAGGAAGATATTTGTGTAATAAGAAGATTTCAAAAATCAACGAAAGTAATATACTATGTATTTTGAGTTTTAATTCTCTGGTATAGAGGATTAAAATTGAGTGAACAAATGAGAAGAATAAGTTCACTTTTATAAGTGAGGGTTGGGAAAACATGGAATTACTTAATTATGACAATAAATTATATTTTCCATAATATGTTATATTAATTATTATTATTAAAAATATTTAATCTATTTTAAAAGGTTTATTTCATATAATTTTCATAATTTTATTTTAAAATATGTGTGCAAAATGAAGAAAAAACTTTTTATAAAAAAATACATTTTAAAAAATAAAACTGTACTTACCTTATTTCCATGAAATAAAAACAAAAATTAATAGGTTGTTAATATATTTAATAGAATTTATTATTTAAAAATTTATTAAATATAAATCACTAATATATATTAATTTATTTTATTATGATTAAAACACACTATGTGTCTCGGTAAGATCATGACGTAACCCATTGATTCTATTTCCTTTAGGTCCCCATCCACACATCCATTCTCTCAAGTATCCTCCTTAGGTGACTCATAAACCCATTCCAGAACTATGTGTACTTTTATTCCCCATAAATGGGATACATAAGAAACCTACTTTAGGTTCAAGCCCAATCCTGTGACCTTCACATAGGTTCTCAGATCCATGCCCATTCTTTCCACCCTTAGACACTTCATACATATCCATCCTGATTTGACCTAGGCAACCAAATCCTAGTGAACTCATGCCATCCATACGGTCTACTAATCATGTGCAAGCCCCATTCACATCATTTATCTATGTGACACCCGGGCTACTAACCATGTTTAATCCACTGCATTCTTCCAGGTTATTTTTAGTTTCATACACCCCGATCACATGACTCGCTGATATCAAAATAGTTGGGTTTTGATCCCAGTCTCCAAGACAAGGTATGTAGGAATACACTATGAGGTTCAGTCCCAACCAATAGAAAACCATGGTTTCCCCGTTTTAGGGTCCCATCATCTTTCTTTTATCCTCTGTTTTTGGAGTCCAGACCAGCCTTCATGGTGTAAAATCATCCCCATTTAGGATACACCACACCATGGTCTTTCCTCACTTGGAAGCTTGATCCACCCATCCCGTAAACATTCTAGATAATACCCCCAAGGGATTTACCCATCTTATTTATTTTTAATAGTGTTCTAATTAGTATGATCCCTCTCTTTTAGGTGTTTAACTAACAGTATACTCCATTTTTAACATATAATGTAGAGGAAAACCTTCGAGACATGTCTCAAGCATACAATTCCCCTCATTTGATGTGGGATTCCTCGGGCTTCCGCAACCTCATGAATCCCTATCATAAGGGATAATCCTTGTGTACCGGTGTTTTACCATTCATACACACTAGATATTACCAACCTGACTACTCTCCTGACCGAACGTCACTGCCTAGATTTGACCCCTTAGAATTACCTGACAGAAGCAATGTAATAATCCTGCATCAACAATAATATGGAACCAGGATGTGTTTCACAAAAAATTGCATAGTCTTTACGGGAGCCGTGGACAAGGTCATGAATTCTATAGAGTAATCAACGAATGAAGGAACCAATATCCCATAATACCATTTTGATCAAGGATAATACATCGTTGAAGATGTTATAGATGATTCCTGCCATTGGAAAGCGAGAATGTGGGGATAACAACATGATCTATCCCCATGGAAGGATGCACATTCCCGAAATAAAAATCATTGGGAAAAACATTATGAACCAGACATGATGTTATTCTCATCGAAATGGGAATTAGAAGAATTCAGGGAATCAATAGATGAGCTTGTCACTGGATCCAACTATCTAATGCCTATCCCCAAGAAAATAGTGGGCCGACTATTAAACAAACTAGGATATTGTGAAGATAATCATTGGGAATCCTGATCTGTAATGTTATCGATCAGGATATTTTTATCTACCCATGGAAGATGAAATGACACTAGAGCACTGGTCCTTACTTTTATACTCTCTAAACTAATGGTTGAATATTCATGCTTTGAAAGACCCAAGATACAGTTGTAGGAAACTAATCACCACCCACCCACAGACGTAGGGGCAGTGGTATGGGAAATACCAATTTTGAAATCCCTCAAGGCTCCACCTCTTCCACTACATCATCCACTACCACAACTACCAGGTGATCATTCCCTATCTCAAATTCTGAAATTTTACAAAGGAGGGTAATAGAAATTCTTGTTCGTCGATACGAATAGGAGGGGTTCATCCTGACGAGCGATATGTCCTTTTAATATATGAAGGTCTCAGTGCACCACCATCTCCACTACCCCCAAGGGACATGTAGTGAGCAGTTTCTCCCCACTCAAATTTTCAATAATTCTGGGATCCTATCCCTAGAACAATCTTATGACTCACCCATTTATGCCGAAAAAGTATGTGGTGAACGAGTCCTCCTGACTGCGACTTCTTCCATGGTTCCACTAACGAGGGATCCCACATACCATGTCTACGCCACAAGCTAGTCCCTCCGACCAAAGGGCAGGTGGTCCATACCCCTGCACAACCCTCCCTATCTAGGACGACTCAACGTCAACATCATGTGAAAGCTCATGAGGATTTATTCCATGGGGCATCATATTCTACGGCTTTTGTTGAATGATCCAGCATTGACATGTGCTATCACCTCACTATTAACACGGAATTGGGGACCTCTTCTCCAAATTGGGATTGAGGTATCAACCACCCCATGCGAAGGCTAGGATGACTCTCTTGGTCTCTGGTGTAAGTGTTGGAACCATGGTATTCTATGAATGAATTGGTGTATGGTTTGTGTTTGTTGAAAATCCATAGTAGAAGTTCAGAATGTGTAACAGCAAAGTGATCATATAGTTCAAGTAGACAACAGTATTAAAGGTGGTGCCGTTTCCTAGTGTTTGCCAAATTTTTGGGCCTGAAAATCGACAAATGGAGAAAAGTGTTTTTGGAAAATAGACTTGTAAGCCATGTACTTGAAGGTGAGTGAACTTGTGCGCCTAGAGTTTTTCAAGATCAGAATGTGGAAAAATGGAAAAGGGATAAGGGTCACGCAAGTATTGGTTGGGTCGCCCAAGTGACCTGCGCGCCGAGAAGGGACTGGCGTGCCGGTGCCTAAGAGGTCTGAAAAATTGCGTGCCTATTGTTCTTCATGATCATAACTTCAAAATATGGAAAAGGAAAGAAGGTCATGCAAGTATTGGTTTGGTCGCACAGGTGAGTTGTGCGACAGAGGCTAGGGCAGATGGAGCTGCGCGCCGGAACTTGCGCGCCGAGAGGAGGCTTGCGCACCACCGCGCAAGGTGTCATTTTTTCTTATAAATAGAGGACCACCCCTCCTCATTTGAAACGCAGTTCAAGAAATAGATATTTTTCGAGCTATCGTCGCACAAGTGGTTGAGTAGTGCAAGTGGTAGTTGAGTCGCGCAAGTAGAGGCTGCGCGCCGGTTGTTGGCTGCTCGACCAATGCGGTTTGGGCGTTAAAGGTGAAGCATCGTGCAAGTTTGGAGTTGAAATAGGTAGTGTCACGCAAGTGGGTTGGTTTCACCTGCGTGCTGAATTTGTACCGTGCAAGTGACTTGCGCGCCATTCTTGAAACTTTTGCGCTGGGCTTGGAGAAGCGTGCCAGGAAAGGTTGGAGTACGCTAACCTTTTTGGAGCTGCACAAAAGGTGGAAGATTGCCTGATATCTTCGGTGAGAACTGAGATTAGTCTACGAGTGAGAATTGGACTTCAACAGAGAATCTACACACAACAGAGGATGCAGTCTCTTGCAATGATGAAGAGATTGTCATGTCTATAAACTGAGTGTGACTTCACCAAGGGCAGTGATCTAGGGGGAGTCAACGGGAGTGACCCGAGGGAAGCAGTGAGCTATCCCAGAACCTTTTGTAAAGGCAGTGAGCCTGGGACAGAGTGATTTTGCCCGAGCCTTTGTAATCCACGACTAGTGAAGTTTAGTGTAATTTGGTATGACCAAAAATCTATCGGCGTATGCTCATTAGACGTAGCCCTTAGTGGTGAACCAAGTAAAAAGTGATGTGTCTTCTCTCTGCATGTGAATTCTTTCTTTCTGTTCATTTCCATCACACAGGTTTAACAAGTTCCTACCAACGTGGGAATAAGATCCATAGCTTTAAAAGAAAAAGTTGACACCTTGATTCAACCCTCCCCTCTCAGGGTGTCCTGGGGTCCTTCAAGTGGTATCAGATCCATGTTGTTGGTGTTGAATCTTTCCTTTGTCATCATGGAGAATGCAGTCAAAGTCAGGGGAGTACCTCTCTTCGATGGAAGTAATTTTCAAATCTGGAATAACATAATGAGATCTCATCTAAGATCCCTTGGAATGGATGTTCTGTTTTCCACTATGAAAGGTATTAATGTTTCTGATCCAACAAGGCCGACTATGAATGATACAGATATGAAAATTCTTGATGCAGATTCTAAAGCACAGAATGCTCTCACTGCATCACTTTCTGATCAGATCTATCTAAAATTTATGAGTTTCACCTCATCTAAGTCCATGCGGGATAAACTTGAAAATATTTATAAATGAGACAACAAAGTGAAGGAGGATAAACTACAAGTGCTACACAATAGGTTCGATGATCTGAAGATGCATCCTGATGAGAATGCAGGCTCCTTCTTCAATCGAATTACTGAAGTCATTGGAGCAATTTGGGGCCTAAGAGAAGAAATCAGAGACATTGACATTGTGAAGAAAATACTGAGAAGACTACCACCCCAGTACAATGCAAAGGTGTCAGCCCTTGAGGAAATAGATCTTTCCAAACTTTCTTTGGATGATCTATTGAGCAGCTTGGTGGCATATGAAATGAGGGTCAAACTAAAAGATTCTACTACATGAGTAAGCATGGAAATGGAATTCAAATCCATGGAGAAACTGAAAATCTCAAAAGATTGTAGGGTTGAAGATAAAGAGGAAAAAGAAATTATTTCTCTCATTTCCAAGAAGTTCCATAAGGGAAAAGGGAAATTCAAATGGAAGTTACCTCTAGCTTGCTTTCGTTGTGGAAAAGTTGGTCACATTGCTTCTCAGTGCTTAAGAAAGATCGATGATGATGATAGCAATGCTGAAAAAGTTGAGAAGCCTCAGAAAAGGTTTTTCAATAAAGGAGACTTCAAATCTAGAAATAAATTTATGAAGAAGAGTTTTGTCTATGAAGAGGAAGAAGATGATAATGAATTCTATGATGAAGAAGAACCAGAATTTAAAACTGAGAAACATGCTTCCATGATGGCCACTGTTGAAAAATCAGAAGATACTGGTGGAGAAAATCAGTTAAAAACTAGTGTAGATCCTGAGTTGAAACTTAAGGATGCTGTTAGAAAGATTAAGATTAAATGTAATAGTTGCAATAAGTGGAAGTCAATGGTAGAAGAATCAAATAAATATGTTAATCAACTTGAAGCTGAAATTGAATGACTGGAAGAATCTGTGAAAGTACAGTCTAAAATTCTTGAAAGAAATGATGATGTAGTGGATCTGAAGCTAATAATTGAAGAGCAGGCAAAGGTCATCAATGACCTCACCTCCAGACTAGAAGAAAAATCAAATACTATTGAGGTTATTGAGGAAGAAGTTGTTACTCTCAGGAGTAAACTTGAGACAAAATCAATCTCAAAAGAATCAAAGAATAAAATACAGTTTGGAAGATTCTTAAATGTTGAATTACTAGCAAGAGCCCAGAGTGGTTCAGATGGGGTTGGAAAAATCTTGAGTGATCAAAGACCCAATTTCATGGGAAAGAGTGGAATTAGCTGTGAAGCTGACACATCAACTGCTAGAAGTATAGAGAGCCAAAATAAAGACAAGATGAAAGTTGGACATGTTGAAACGTTGCTTGAAGTGCTGAAAAAGAATCCCTCAATCCAAGAAAAAAGGAGAACTGAAAATTATCCTCAAACATTCATAAATGATTGGTAGTTCAACTATTCTCCCAAGGAAGAAAGTGTGTGGAGAAGTTCAAGTGAGAAGACATTTCCTCTCATGAAGTGTCAGTTCTATGGCTATCTGGGCCATACCATGTCATATTGCGAAGAGGCAAGGAGCTACCTGAATGGGGAAGATCTGGGACATCAACAAAGGAGACTGACTTCATATCCTCCATCTTATAGAAGAAATAGTTTCTATAGATACTATTTTCGTTGCTCTAACTTTGGTCACAAGGATGTTAATTGCAGGCAGAGAAGGGACATGGACACCTCATACCGGAATTCAAGACAAGTCATATCTCGTCGACAAGATTGTGTTGCTCTTTTAAACAAGTTTTCTTATCTGGAAGAAGACTTCAACTATGAAGAACCAATGTACACAGATGAGATAATTGAAAGGCCATCAGTGCTCTATACTCATTCCAATGTCTCATGGAAATAAAGGAAGAAAATTAAGAAATCCAACCTTGAAGAGGTGGCCCTCAAAGCTACAAAAAGCAACAGTACTTGGATTCTGGATAGCGGTTGTTCATCCCATATGACAGGTAATGTTGTCCTGTTAACAGATATCAAAAGGAAGGTTGATGGAACAGTTCGATTTGGTAATGATGGAGCTCTAAAAATCAAAGGTAGTGGAAGTATGGAATTAGCTAATGGAGAGTTAAAGAAGACTGAAGTCCTTTACGTAGATGGACTACGTCATAATCTACTCAGCGTGGGTCAACATTGTGACTCAGGACTTATTGTTACTTTTAATCAGAAAGGCTGCACTATCAAGGGAAAGACAGGAAATTCACTTATGAAATGATGCAGAACAGAAGGCAGCCTGTATCAAGTTGATAGTAAAGAAAATGTTTTCTATATGACTATTAAAGAATAAAAAAATTTGTGGCATATGAGACTGGGTCATATCAATCAACAAGACATGGAGAAAATATCAAAATTGAGGATTGTCATGGACATTCCTAACCTAAAGCGTGAGTGTGAAAAATCTTGGGATTCTTGCATTCGTGGAAAGCTGATCTATAGTTCATATCATCCAAACAAGAAAATGAGATCTTATCTTCTTGATCTAATTCATACAGACGTTTTTGGCCTGATAAATGTTGATGGAACTCATGGGGAAAGGTACTTCGTCCTTTTCATAGATTATTACAATAGAATGGCATGTGTAATGGTTATATATAGGAAATGAAAAGTGCTTGATTGCATGAAGACTTATCGGTGAATTGCAGAGAATGATACTAGATGAACAATCAATGTTTTTCGATCTAATAATGGAGGGGATTACACATCCATTGAGTTTTATAATTACTTATAAAAACATGGAATAAAACATGAGGTAGATGCTTCGAGAAATCCATATCAAAATGGAGTTATTGAGCGTCGAAATCGACAGGTCAACAACATGGCCATGACTATGCTGATTGAGAGTGGTATCTCCCACCATTACTGGAAGGAATCTGTTGAAGCTATAGTGCACATTCAGAATTTAACAGGGCTTTATATGGGAGAAACGAAGACACCATATGAATTATGGCATGGAAGGAAGGCTTCGTTGAAATACTTTCCTATTTTCGGAAGTAAATGTTTCATTCGGAATAAAGAAGGAAATCATGGGAAGTTTGGTGACAATGCTGATGAAGGAATTTTTCTTGGGTATCCAATGAACAGTAAATCCTACAAGTGTTTCAACAAGAGATTAGGAAGGATTGTAGTAAGATATGATGTTAAGATAATTAAAGAGAAATCCATAAATGCTTCAAAAAAACATATGCTGTTGTGATCGAAAGTGAGGAAGAAAGTGAACATGGAGAAAATAGAAATAAAAAAATAGAGGAAGATGTACAAAATACTCAGCATTCACATCATGAAGTTGACTCAGAAGAAGAATCTGAAGAAGAATCTATGGCTGGAGAAAATGAAACTGAACCGCACAAGAGAAATCGTAGAGCTGAGATTGATTCATCTAATATAATTGGGGACAATAGTGCACCCAGACAAATAAGGAGGATGAGGAATAACACGCAATCTGAATTTTTGTCAGTTGTGGAGCCATCCTCATTTGAAGAAGCTGCAAAGGATGAATCTTGGGTGAAGGCAATGAATGAGGAGCAAGATCAGATTGAAACGAATCAGACATGGGATCTTGTCTAGAGACCCGAAGGTCACAATGTGATTGGTACAAAATGGAACTTAAATTTTTTTTTGATGACCATGGAAGTGTTATCAGAAACAAGGCTCGACTGGTATGTAAGGGGTATTTCCAGATTGAAGGTGTTGATGTTGAAGAAACCATTGCTCCAGTGGCTAGAATGGAGTCAATCAGACTTTTCCTTGCCATGACACTCCAAAGAGGATATAAATTATATCAAATGGATGTCAAGACAACATTCTTGAATGGTGTAATCGAAGAAGAAGTCTACATTGAACAACCAGTGGGTTTTGTTCTTGGTACTGATGAGACAAAGGTCTGCAAACTGAAGAAATACCTATATGGTTTGAAGCAGGCCCCACGAGCATGGAATTCCCGCCTGGACTCGTATCTCAAGAAGCTGGAGTTTAAAAGAGGAGGAGTGGATCAAAATCTATATCTGAAGAATTCTCGAAAAGATCAATTCATGGTTCTAGTCTACGTTGATGATATCATATTTGGTGGCAGCAGGCAGAAATCAGTGGATGAATTTTCCAATCATATGAAATCAGAATTTGAAATGTCTATGATTGGGGAGCTCACATATTTCTTGGGAATACAGGTGATTCAAAAGAAGGATTACACTTTCATTTCTCAGGAAAAGTATGCAGGAGAGCTGATGAAGAAGTTTAATATGCAAGACTCCAAACCAATGTCAACTCCAATGCAGTTGGAAATAAACTTGGAAAGCATGAGGATGGGACCTCCGTAGATCCCACCATGTATAGGAGGATCATTGGGAGCCTACTGTACCTGACATCGACACGACCAGATATTGTCTTTTCCATATGTCTTGCGACCCTCTTTCAGAGTAATCGAAAGTAGGAACATATGGAGGTATTCAAAAGAATCATGTGGTACATTCAAGGTACACATAACTTTGGGTTATATTTTGATGCAGGCGGGGACAATGAATTATTAGTGTTTTCTGATGCTGACTGGGCTGGTGATGTAGTAGACAGAAAGTCCACCAGTGGTGAAGCCTTCTATATTCGGCAGAAATGTGTTGGCTGGTTGAGCAAGAAATAAGAAAGTAATTCTCTTAGTACTAATGAAGCTGAGTATATATCCACCACAAAGGTATGCACTCAACTGCTATGGATGAAGCAACAATTAAAAGATATTGGTGATGAGGTAAAGCATCCAATGGTGATTTACTGTGATAAGAAGAGCGTAATTGATCTTACGAAGGATCCTGTTCAGCATTCTCATACGAAACATATTGAAATCAGGTATCACTTTATCAAAGAAAAAGTTGAACACGGGGTGATTAGAATGGATCATGTGGGAACTGATGAGAAAGTGGCTGATATCCTTACCAAGACACTGTCAACGGATGTGTTTGAGAAGCATCGGTTGAACCTCGGTGTTCAGCCACCTCCCAGTGCATAAGGAGGTTACGCAATACCCCTCTCCCCAAATTATGATAACTGTTTTTATCTGTTTATGGATGTGATGTAGGTTTGTGGGGGAGATACTATCCAGGGGGAGTATGGTTTGAGTTGAACAATGAAAAAATTACCGGTCTTTGGGTTTATTGTCAATGGGGGAGAAAGGAATAAATTCAGGCATGTTCAGGCATGTAATGCTTATGTAATGCTTCTTGGGAGTCATTGAGAATTCAAAAACTGGAACCCAATTCAAGATTCCTCTCTTGTTTTCTACACCGATAATTGCTCACGTAGACTTAGAGTGTTGGCTGAGTTGATCTTTTATTTTTGTTTTTCACATGGATGGGGATCTATTGAATTTATTTTCTGATTTCCAGCAAACCCATATGGGGAGATTTTTGGAACCATAGTCTTCTTATGCATGAATTAGAGTATGGTTTGTGTTTGTTGACAATCCTCAGAAGAAGTTCATAATGTGTACCAGCAATGTGATCATACAGTTCAAGCAGACAACAATATTGAAGGTGGTGTCGTTTCCCAGTGTTTGCCAAATTTTTGGGCCCCAAATCGACAAATGGAGAAAAGTGTTTTTGGAAAAGAGACTTGCACGCCATGTACTTAAAGGTGAGGGAACTTGCGCGCCAAGAGTTTTTCAAGATTAGAACGTGGCAAAATGGAAAAGGGATAAGGGTCACGCAAGTATTGGTTGGGTCGCGCAAGTGACCTGCGCGCCGAGAAGGGACTTGCGCGCCGGTTCCTAGGAGGTCTGGAAACTTGAGTGCCTATTGTTCTTCATGATCATAACTTCAAAATATGGCAAAGGAAAGAGGGTCACACAAGTATTTGTTTGGTCACGCAGGTGAGTTGCGCGACAGAAGCTAGGGCAGATGGAGCTGCGCGCCAGAACTTGCTTGCCGAGAAGAGGCTTGCGCGCCACAACGCATGGTGTCCTTTTTTCCTATAAATAGAGGACCACCCCTACTCATTTTCAAATCAGTTAAAGACTTATAGAATTTTTGAGCTTTCTTCGCGCAAGTGGTTGAGTCGTGCAAGTGGTAGTTGAGTCGCGCAAGTAGAGGTTGTGCGTTGGTTGTTGGCTGCGCGACCTAGGCGGTTTGGGAGTTAAAGGCACAACATCGCGCAAGTTTGAAGTTGAAAGAGGCAGTTTCACACAAGTGGGTTGGTGTCACCTGCTCGCCGATTTCGTACTGTGCAAGTGACTTGCGCGCCATTCTCGAAACTTGTGCACCGATCTTGGAGAAGCGCGCCAGGAGAGGTTGGAGTACGCCAGTCTTTTTGGAGCTGTACGAAAGCTGGAAGATTTCCCGATATCTTTGGTGCAAACTGAGATTAGTCTACAAGTGAGAATTGGACTTCAACAGAGAATCTACACACAATAGATGATGAAGTCTCTTGCAATTATGAAGATACCGTCATGTCTATAAATTGTGTGCGACTTCACAAAGGGCAGTGAGCTAGGGGGAGTCAACGGGAGTGACCCGAGGGAAGTAGTGAGCTATCCCAGAACCTTTTGTAAATGCAGTGAGCCTGGGAAAAAGTGACTGTACCCGAACCTTTGTAATCCACGACTAGTTAAGTTTAGTGGAATTTGGTACGATTGACAACCTGTCATCATATGCTCCTTGGACGTAGCCCTTAGTGGTGAACCAAGTAAAAAGTGATGTGTCGTCTCTATGCATGTGAATGAATGCTTTCTGTTCATTTCCATCATACAGGTTTAACAAGTTCCTACCAACGTGGGAACAAGATCTATAGCTTTAAAAGAAAAAGTTGACACCCTGATTCACCCCTCCCCTCTCAGGGTGTCCCGGGGTCCTTCAGTAAGCATCTTCCATCATGGGTTGACAAACGATGATAATATTTAGTATAAACATCATATTCATTCCCACTATCCCAGGTGTGGAGGTTTTCCCCGTACTTCGGGTCATAGAAGTGATTTTCATCCTAGCATCCTCAAGAACTCATGTTGGGGCCCTCCCTGTGGTGGAATTAATCAGAGTGGAGGTCATACTCTCCCTATCACCCATTATCATGGATGTCACCCCATGTTCCATTAGATATTTTTTCGGGTCCCCCCACACCCCATCTCAACCAAGCATGATTCCACCCCGCTCCAACAACAACTACCCATATGGAGGTCCACCCCTTGTCGAAAATCTACCCCTCCATGAAGTATCATCCTGGGGTAGGAGGGCGGGTCGTCACTACCAATGGAAGAATCCTAAGAAGGCTCAGGTCGTATTCAGACATGTCCTCTTTTTAGACTCTGAAGCGGAGTGCGACTCGATGATGGATCCCTCACCCAATCCTCTGGATCAGGGTACAAGGTTGGAACTCAGTGTGTTAGCTTCGTCCTCCTAGAATGAAAGATGACCTGGTTCCCTGAATGTCTCTGCATATACATACATGATAAGGAATATTTTGATCCTTTCCTAGGCCTCGTTGTTTTATCCTATCTGTCATCAATATTATCATTCTATACCTCGAAAAGAGATCATAGAATATTGTTCGTGGGACTTTTTGATGATGAGAACTATCCTAATCCACTTCCTATGACCACCACCCCTGTACGGTATGTATTGGTTAGTAACCCATCCAATAGGGATGTGGTTATACTGTCAGTGAATTCTCTAGATGATATCTCAAGATGCAACATTTTATTAGCCCACACACCATACTCTCCACTGACTAGTCTATCACTAAAATAGTCCACATCAGTTCCATTATCATTCCCTCAACAACCCCTAGTTGATGAATTATGAAACAAAGAATCAAATCCTAAGTTTGATCTGAGAGTTTTGTGGGACATTCTCACATAGGACTATCTCCCCAAGATGTTCTGGCCAATCACAACTGTATGCATCAATATTAAAGAGTCCCTCACCCAGGATGAGGTTGTGTGCTTCTTCCAAACCTTAGGGATGATTAATTTACTTATAATTTGTCGATGATTATCTTACCCGAAATGTTGGGAACACTTTGACGACATTGGAAAATAGTGCAACACAGTAAAGTTGGCCACACTCAATGTTGCTTTGCAGCCTACATCACTTTGTTCTAATTGGATTCTCCAACAATGATTCATCTGGATATTTATTGTTCATGATAGAGTAATTAAGGAGGGATCCCCACATGTCTAAATTTTTTCCCAGAGTATTTATGATGCCCTGCTTTTCCGTCCTATCCTACACCAACCTAAATCACCTATCGATATCAAGGATATGATTTCAAGCATAATCAGAGTAAACATGGTCTTGGTAATATATACCCAAAAAGGGGAATCAACCTACGGTCAAGTGAAAATGAAAAGAACACTTGGGAAACCAAACACCATCTGAACCTATAGGGTTCGACACTCACCAACAAAGGAAAACTCTATGCCTTAAAAAACAATCCATGTCATTGAATATTAGTCAATATCCAAGCAAGGGAAAAGCGAATGTATGGATAGTCATGTCCTCTAACCCATATGATTCTGTGGAGAAGATATAAGATGATCCAAAAAAGGGCCACACTTTTCCAATAGCTCTTGGAATAGAGAACCATTGTGGAAGAGGTCATTGCTGATCATGCCATGGAACAGTGGCCAGATTATGAAAATCCCTGGTATGATCACAACCATCATCCACCGGGGTAGTAGGGGAAGGAACATTCGCCCCGGTGAATTTCTACCAGGTGATATCGATATCCCTTCCCATCTAGATTGGGTAGAGGCCAATGTTCATAGTAAAAGACCATGGTATGAATCATTTAATCCACCTTATCTTCACAAAAAAAACATTTTAGAAGACCCAGCTCAGGTACCATTGGCTAATTGTAGGTTCCACCAGCCACTCTATACATTCCTCTAGACGAGCCTTGGGTTAATACACGAGTTGCTCCATGAGCCACTCAGCCATCGTACCATGTTGAAGAACCTGTCAAGTGGTTGGGAATCGTTGATAAGATAGAAATTCTCATTAAGATGATCTATTGGATACTCTCATCGCTTTCCATGAGGCTCTTGAAAGCCAACAGGTTATGATCCCAATGGATGGAAATCCATATCTAACATGGTTTCATGATATGCTAGCACCCTTGGGGTTCAGGAAGCCTAACATCTCCCCTTTTAATGGGATGGGAAATCCACTGCAATATCTTTCCCACTTTCCTTAATGTTTCATACCCATGATGGGAACTCCATCACTATAGGAATCCACTAAGCACTGTTGTTTCATACAAACACTAGAAGGGACCCCATGTGTCTGGTACATCCAGTTAACCATTGGATGTATAATTATCTTGGAGGATCTCCATAGGTTGTTTCTGTAATAGTTTAGTACCAACACCAACAAGGAAAGTATTATTGACCTCTTTAAGTGTAATCAATGGATGGATGAGCGTGTGGCAGACTTTGTCACTAGGTGGAAGGGCCTCACATACTAACTAGATACGCCTCTAACTCAGGAATAACTGATAATGATGTACGTAGGTAATGTGAAAACTAAATTGGTTCTGTCTATCATCACTCAGAACATCCCTTGTGGATTCCATGATGTCTCTAACAAGGCTCAAATCCTAGTTAAATCTTTGTAGCAATCCAAGAAGGCATGCTCATTGCCTCCCACAGCTCTAGAGAGATGATCCTCCAAGTATGTGACCGCTGTTGTTTCACCAATAGAGGCACCAAAACATCTAGAATTTTTATCGGCATGTCCACTTCCATATCTGTTCCAAGGGCCATCACCTCAGGCTTAGCCTCTGGATCAAAATCTTCTGCCTAAGAAAGGGTAGGTTCCACAACATAGTGCACCATGGTCACCTTGGTGAGACAACAAGGTTTCAACTCCTCACTAGTATCCATCCACTCATGAGTTTCAGGATCCCAGAGTCCCTTTCCTAGATAAGAGAAATAGTACCTACACATTCAATGAATATAAATTCCCAATATATTTTTGATGTGCCTTCGACAAGAGAAATCTTGCGGTTACTAGAGTGTGGGAGGCTCGAAGAGGAATATCTCATCGATCTCTCTAATTACTACCCAGATTGCTGGTTCCTATGAAATACTCTCAATCAGTGTTATGAATTTAAATACTATCCCCATGACCAGGTTGATAATAACATTGTCATATTGGGTTCATTACCATAACAGGGGCACATGTGTTTGCAAATCCTAATAACAATTGTGGGGTTGAATGTAAATAGGAATCTGGTCGTTGGTCTCAGGAGTATGATAGTAGGATTTCATTAATGGGAGTTTCCCCTTCCCATGGTTTTATCCGGGAATGTTTGAATCAACACGAACCTCCCAGAGTCGATGTGTTACCCCTAACTACTACTTCTACATCAACTTCTCTCTTTTCACCACCTCGGGAGGGCATAGGCCAAATACACAAGGAGAAGCAAAGTCCTTTCCTGGTGCAAATTTCATTTGATATTCTTGGTGATTTCATTCCATCAAGGATGGGTATTTCCCCACAGTTATCTCAGAAATGGAGGATTCCTTATGTGATTATTAGGAGTTCACCGCATTGAACACCATCAAGCTAGTGGACCCATACATGTTCCCCGAACACATGAATTCTAGGAAGACCATCATAACGTCCCTAGGAGATTCCCATGTCAATGAAACCATAGATACATGAACAATCAATTTTATTCTTCCAATGATAAAAATGAAGTTGTGCACACCACTATGTCCAAACAGCAGGCTCAATGTAGGACTCAGCATGCACAATACTCTTACCCTATTTCAACAAATCCACTTCCCCCACTATTTGTGTTTCATGAACAGGAAATAACTTCTAGAACATGATATGATCATCCACATATAGTTGAGACCAGGCCACAATCATTCGAAAATCATCTCATAGTCATCATATGAAATTCACATAGTGAGCAGCTAGATACCCCAAGAACTAGCCAAAATTCGCCAGTCCATTCTATAGTGTTTGCCATTCCTCCATCCATAGAGCAACCTCATATTTTTAGAAGTGTCCACCGGACATAAAAGTATTACGTGATCAAGAAATTTTCATTCATTCTTACCAAAACCTCGATTCTCAAGGCACTTTTCTTGTTTGAGTATATGTGTGAAGCCCTTACGGAGGCTTTGTGGACCCCCACCCCCCAATTTCAAAAAGAGGCAGTGGATGTAGAGGAATTTTGTGATGAGGAGGAAAAAATTTTAGAATTTTAGGAAATCATCTCAATACTAGTATCCTTAATATACTAGCATGTTTTATTATAATTATTCAACCTTCTCTATCACACAACTCCATCTATTGGATATAGAACATATTGTTACTGTGTATAGAAAACTAATCCCTATGCTCTTATTATTATATGATTAAATAAAATAACCAGTATCCATAGTATAATACGATATAATTATTCAAATTATTCATCCATCACAGACAAACACATTCATTTGATTGATATAGAACATATTATTTATCTGTATGGTTAACTACTGCCTCATGAAATGATGGTTGTTCAATTTTTTCCTACCACCTCTCATGGTGGCCATTATAATGGAAGTTTATTTATATATGATATATGATATTCATATTTTCAATATGATTCTTTAATATTTAATTATAACATACCCTTGGGATTTTCATGTTGTGTAAATAAGATAATTTTATTTTAGGAAGCGTGGACTACCACCCCTCAAAGTAATATGAATTTTTTATGCAGTACATGAAATGTATAATGGATGATGTTAATGAACCTGTGTAACATATATAAAATAGATATTATGATGGAATTATAATATACATATTTAACATTTATTTTTTATTCTTTTAATAAGAAAAAGAAATGAAAGTAGTGTTCATGAGTACGTAGGGATTACCGTCTCCATGAACTGGGAATTTCATTTCATATCTCCAAATATTATGGAATATTATAAATAAATATATACTTTATATGTATGACATTTAAATCATGTGTATAATTATAGAGATGATGGAATTATGAATATATGGATAAGTTACACAATAGGAAGCTCATATTCGACTCAAGTACCGAACATCTAAAAAACATCTCATATGAACTTAAATAATTGTGTAATTTGTATAAGATGAATAATGAACTTGAAAAAGGATTTGATGTTAGTATAAATTACCCTATTTTTATTATTTAGTAAGATAATGAATGAACAAGAAAAGTTAGACGCGTGGTACGGGACTATGTCTCAATCTTCTTTCATTGAGGAAACTTTTAATTTATACACAACTTTATTTTATACGATGTATATTCAACCACTTTGACATTATATTTTATTCAATATTTTTTAAATGGAATATTTTTCAACAATGTGTTTTACTAAATAGAAAAAATTAATTTCTTTAACTTACATGGAGACAGTGAGCTTTCCACCCCCATGGACATTATTTGGTTTTTGGATTCCTCTACAAGGTGTAATGTTATTTAAAAGAATAGTAGATACCATATTACTTTTTAGGTATTTTTGGTAATGAAAATGGTTTTAGGATTGGATTTATTTTATCCATATCTTGAAATTATGTCATATTATTGAAATACTGATATTAATTTTTCCTTTATGCTTGTTCAGGTGTTATGATTATGTTACGGTTCATTGGACTTGATTATGTAAACTGGTTTTTCCATGATAAACTGAGGGCGGGTGAGCCCATGATAACTCTCCAAAGAATTTTGTAATGTGATGGAGGTAATCATTTAGGTTTCTCCTAAGAGATGTAGTGAATATACTGTGATGGGTATTCCAAACGTAACCATGAAGGTCACTCCCTATGTATCTAGGAAAGATAAAATATAAGTATGTTATGAATTCCATAAGATACCATTATGATTTATGATTTCTATGAATTTTTGAGAAATATTATGATTTCATGAGGTATGATAATGAGATTATGTTTTATGAGTGAAATTTATGATTGATTGGTTTTTTTGTTTTCATGGACTAATGATTTATTTCCTTATTTTATATCTCTTACTGAGATTTTTATGCTAATCCCAAGAAATTGAAATGTTTTTCATAGGGTATAATGATGGGTAAGAGAAAGGAAGAATTGATTAATATAATTATAAAAAAACATGTTTTATTTTTAAATGGGGTTCCTTTGGTGAAAAATGGATATTGTTTTGATTGTATCCTCTTATATGATTACGGGATAATATGTATTAGTTTTTATTAGTAATTTCTTAATTATCTAAAACTCTAAAACATAAAATATCATCGATGTGAATGAAATCCAAATTATTGATGTATCTCATGATTATTTATTGTTTTAAGGTTGGGGCCATATAGTTGGCAAAAAAGGTGGGTTTAAATATCTTTAGAGGTTAGGATGTTGTCTGGGTGTATATTAGTGATCATTTATAACCATGGGGGTTATTATCCTATAGAATATTTTCGAGTATTATGGTAATTAAATAGATTTTATAAAGCCATAAATCAACTAAGATATAAAGAGTTTTATGGATTTGATTATTATAAAATGTTTATGATGTTATCTTTACTCTATAGAATGTTCTTCTTTTAATAATTCATTTCACATTTATGTGCTTTTATTTTCAGAAGATTAAAGTTAAATTTTCATGAGGGAAAGAAAGAGATGGTTCAAAATCTTCTTATCCCACCCGGACTATTTTATCATCAATATTATCACCAAATCTTGATCGAATTAATTTGATATCTTCTGGAATATTCAATTCACATATATAAATATGTTGGAGTTATTAAACTCCTAATAATTTCTAAAAACAATTTATGGGTAATGGTAACTTTTTTATATGATTTCAAGATCCCAGATTTTTAACTCTACTGAGAAGATAGATTACATATTTGGAGTTAACATTTACTTTTTAAATGTAAGACAACATGCCGAAAGAGAAAGAGAACATAAAGAAAATCCTGATATCTAGATTCAATGTCTGATTTTTTTATCTTTAAAAAATTAATCATTGATATTTATAAATAATGAGGATATTTGATATGATGTAATAGTGTATTAATAAATAAGGTGTCAATTCATAGTTAATGGATTATGAAGAGCAATGAATTATTTAGATTCTTACAAGTAAAGTAATAAAGAGTTATGGTAGACTTAAGAATGAAGAAATGTTTAAAATATACTAGTACTCTTTTGGTGGTGTGAGTAATTTGTGGAGATTATAATTGATTTTGATTCATCCTTATGTTTTCATAAATATTTTATTTTAGGAAGAATTATCTTATGTGGAAAAATTATGGATAACCTTTACGGCTCATATGATCTTTTATTTGGAGGTAATTATGTTTATAACTTTTTGGATGTCGAAAGAATAGTATTAGATAAAAATTGACGTTAAAACATGTTATGGTTATTTTGTAGGACTATATCATATTTTGGATTTTTATAAGAATTATATAGTTTTAGAAAAAAGGACAACCCTATGGAAGTGTGACAACTCGTTGCATTCGGCAAGGCCCAGGGGATCCAACCCAAAACCGAATGGTGGAAAGGGTGCATCTCCTACAAGTAACCTACATGAATTTCTTGGGTTATATGAAATTATTTAATGTTATACTAGTTAATGGAATAAGAATAACATGATTTTTGGAACATCTATTTTATCAACTGGATATCGTTTTTATTGGAAAATGATTTGGGGGATATGGGATAAAATTTATTTTGGAAAACATTCTTTATTTTGGTAATCCTTTATGAGTAAGGAATATATAATACGATGAGATTATTATTTGAAGAATAATGGTTGAATTTTATTTTGGAATAATCAATGTTTTTATTGTGGACTTATGAAAATATAGGTTATTTATGTATATGATTAACATATAATGTAGGATATGTGATTAGGATATTTACTTTTTGGTATTAGTCTTTAAGAGTGGTTGATGTTATTTGGAGGTAAATTTTATTATTTATCATGGAAGACTATGTGAACAAATCCTGCTGAATTTTTGGCTTCAATATTATTTTGTATTATTTTGAGGAATATTAAGCACATTTTTTTGTTTAATGGTCTATGTAGAACTTGGTTATTACTATTGAATTTTGGAGATTAAAAGTAGTCCTTCTCATTATAATAGATTATTATTTTTATTGGATTATCTGATAGTGTACTTAATATTGTGGTTTTCATTAATGTTTAAATACCTAAGAAATATGTGGTTAATCTTTTGTGAATTATGTGATTCTCTAGATGTTTATTCTTGTGCCTCAGGTGTGGCCAATTCATCTTAGACACTCATGAATTTGGAAAAAAGATGAGTTTCTATTAGAATTTGATTAAAAGATGAACCTCTACTTGAAAATTAAGTATGTTCCATTATTTTCTTATTCTATGTAGTATGATAAATCCCCATATTTATGAAAATGATCTAAAAACCAAAAAAAATCCATTTAAATTTTATACAATGAAATCAAATATCATTTAATGCATCCCAAGTTTGTGGTTCTCTAAATCATAACAATATCCAGATCATTTTTTCTATCAATATTTATATGAACTTGAGGATTAGTTTTTCATCCATATCTATGTTGTCATACATGGAATCCTATTATGTGTTATCTCGGGCGACTGTTGTACTTCTCCTTCATTTTTTAAGTGGTTGTTTTATTGAACATCATTCCCAGGTGGATTGAAATAAAGGTATTTTGAAAATTCATACCCTAGTTACCGAAACCAAATTAAAATTGGGAGGATGTATTTTACAAAATGGGGGAGGATATAACAGGCCAAGTTTTTTGAAAAAACACTATGTTCAATAGCATACATGATACGCTACATCCAGCTTAAACGAACAAAAAAATATTATTATTTAAATGTAACCATTATAACCAAGTATTTGGAACGATAGGAATTAATAGAATCAATTTAATTATGAATACATGGTTTAAACATGTTTATATAATGATTAATTGGTTACCAATTTTATTATAAATGGAAATAAAAAATCATTGAAAATAAAGGATGTGTTTTTATGAAAACCTATTTAAAAGAGAATAGTTGTGTTTATAAAATCATATAACTCATTATAGATTTTTACTTAATGAATAATATATTTTATATATTCAATGTAATGTTTAATGTTCTTCTTATATGTTTTCTAATTATGATATAAAAACGATGTCAAATTTTCAGAAAAAAGATGTATTAAAAAAGGCAATTTTGTTGCCTTTTGATGGAGAAATTTTCTTAAATATATTTTTTGTATCATTCATATGTTATACTTGAAAACATTAACTTCAACTTTAGAATCATGAAATAAAAATTTATATTGGTTTAATATTTTGTATTTTTCTGTTAAAATTCACATTTTAATGAATATTAAAAAATAATGCATATTAATTTAAAAATGCATTTTCATCTGAAATATTTATATAGTTACGTTACCATATTAATTGTTTTTAATGTTTAATTGTATTATTTTTTTATATTTTAACCGAATTTTGTTCATTAGAAGTAATTTCTCATTTATATTTTACATAAACACATGTCAATCGTTTGATAGTTTTACATCTTAAAAACCTGATTTATGTTTTGACAATGGGAATTAATGTTAAATTAAATAATGAAAACTTATGTGTTTTTAATTTGGAAAAATGGATTCCATATTTAGAATATAAATTTCCAAACTATTTATATATGTATCTTTTATTTTTAGACATTATGAATAGTAACTTAAGTTATTATTTTTCTTACCACGGTTAAGGGGTAAATTTTGTAAATAACTGTAAAAATAATATTATATTAATATAAAACTACCCTAACACGTGTCCTAATTTTATTGTCTGACTCATTGGTGACCAAAAAAATCCTTAGGCCAAATTTTCTGCATTTTGGAGCCAGTTTGGTGTGATAATGACATGTTATAATAATTAATTTAATGTAAAGAGAAATATGACATAAACATGTATCTTGTTACAATTTTTTTTAAATAATGAGTAATATAATTGATATCATTGAATATAAATTGTAATTATAAATCTCAAATGATTTCCTACATCATGGTAGTTTATTTATATTTTTTAGCAATTAAATAAGATAAATTATTTATGAAACAATGATTACTCAATGATTACCTTATTAATGAAAGATTCAAATATATGATATTACAAATGTTCTAACAAATGTAATTTGAAAATTTTTATGCCAACCAAAAATTTTATTGATGATTATGATATATTTTTTCTTTTATTAAATTTTTTTTTTCAAATTAATCATGTTGTTATGACTTTTAGAAAAAACAATTACTAAATATTGTTGAAATCGACAAAAATGAGTTTTTAAAAGAAATACTATTTTATTAAATGATATAATAGTAATAAAATTCAATTATTTGTGAAAATAACTTATATAATGTTAAATAATTCATTAATTATACATTTAGGTTCTTTTAAAAATTTATAGTAACTATATTAACCTAATAGTATGAAAATACAAGAAGAAATGGTAAGAGTTAATTTATTTAACTAATGGTAAATGCCAAAATATAAGGTTAAATTTGGGAAGTAAACTTTTCTAAAACATATTGGTTGAGTGAATTTAAACCCACCCCCATTTATCCCTGAAATATATCACTTTTGAGAAATTATAATTTGAATTTCAATTTAAAATAAAATAATATTTCAAGACTTTCCTAAATTTCCCCTTCGCCTTCTAATAAATGGCCACCACCTCTACCTACTTACTCACACCACTAAATCCTCTTGGGTAGTAAAAATTATTCCAAAATAAGTTCCAAAAATACCTCCCTTAATCCTAGAATCCATACCGTTGTAAGAAATTAATTCATGAAAACCTTTTGGATCAAATCAAGAGGCATTACCCGATTTAGAGGGAACGTCTTCTCTCAAGATCCTTTCCTTTATTTTCCTTCTCCACTCCTTATGATATTCTTATTCTATAATTAAATAAAAACCAGTATTATATATATATACTAGGATTTATTTATGATAACTATTCTTCCTACACTCTCACACACTTTCATCTAATGGATGTAAAACATATTGTTTCTATGTACGCCAAACTATTGCCTTATGAAACGATGATTGTTTAATTTTTCCCTAGCACCTATCATGGTGTCCATTATGTTGTAACTATATTTAAATATTAAATATATTATATTTATATTGTCTTTATGTTTATTTAATTTTTATTTATAACATACCTTTATTCATTTCTATTTATGTAAATATGATAATTTCATTTAATGAAACATAGACTTCAACCCCCTCAAGGTGATATGACTTGTTCATGTCATAAATGTAATTTATAAAGGATGGTTTTAATGAACCAATGTAACATATATAAAAGTGATATTATTCTGGAATTATAATATACATATTTTTCATTTAGTTCTTATTCTTTTAGTGTTACAAAGAAAAGAAATTAGTGTTCATGTATACATACGACGTATGGTCTCTATGAAAGGTGAGTTTTATTTCTTATCTGAAAATATTATGGACTATTTTAAATACATATATAATTTATATATATTATATCTAAATGATAAATATCATTCTGGATATTATGGAATTATTACTACATGGATAATTTACATAATAACATGCTCATTTTCTACTCAAGTACAGAACATCGACAATACATTCAATATGAACTTAAATAATTTTTTTAATTTTAATAACATGAATAATGGACATGAAAAAGGTTATGAAGATAGTATAAATTATCCTATGTTCATTAATCAGGATGATAAAGAACCAATTAGACAAGTTAGACTCATCGTAAGGGACTTTGTTTCAATCTTCTTTCATTGAAGCATATTTTGTTTTATACCCAACCATAATTTATACGGAGTATATTCAACCCCTTTGACTTTTAATTTATTCAATTGTTTTGAAAATGAATCTTTTCCTATGAATCATTTTATTAAATGACAAAAATAAGTTTTTTAATGTATATAGTGATAATGATCTTTCCACCTCCATGACCGTTATTTGGTATTTGGATTCTTCTATAAGCCTTAATTATTTTAAAAATAAAAGTAAATACCATAGTCCTGTTTAGGAATCTCAGTATTGAAAATAGTTTTTCGAATGGACTGATTATATCAATATCTTGAAATGATGTCTTATGATTTCAATGTGTAAATTTTATTTTTCATTTATGCAAGTTCATGGGTTATGATTATGTTTAGATTATTGGGAATTGATTATGTAAACGAGTTGTTCCGTGATAATTTGAGGGCTGATGATCCCATGATAGCTCCCCAATGCATTGGGTAATGTTCTAGAGGTAAACATTATGGTCTCTCCAATGAGATTTTGGGAATATACTCTAATTGGTATTCCAAATGTAACCATGAAGGGTTACTCACTATATAGTTTTGAAAGAAACAATGTAAGTATTATATGAATGACACAAGTTACTTTTATGATTTATGATTTTTATGTGTTTTTTAGAAATTGTAAGATTTCTTGAGGTATGTTAAAGAGCATATGTTTTATGGGTGAAAATTATGATTCATTGGTTTGTATGTTTTGATGGACTAAAATTTTGTTTAAATTATTTTATATACCTTTATAATCTTTTTATGCTCATCCCATGTTTTTGAAATGTTTTTCATTGGGTATAATGATGGGTAAGAAAAAGGAAGAATTCAAGAATATTTTTATAAATAAATAAATACTGTATTATTTTCAAAAGGTTTTCCTTTGGTGAAAAAATGGATACTGTTTTGATAGTATCCTCTTGTATGAATTTGGTATGATATGTAGTAATAATGGAATATTTATCTAAAACTCTAAACCTGAAAAGATCTATGATGTGAATGAAGTTGAAATGATTTAATTATCATAATATTATGTAATGTTTTAATTATGGGGCCTTATAATGTGGACTTCTATTTTTGAAATTCTAGTTGGGTTTATAATAGCCACAACATTTACCCCCTATGGGATATCCCTTCTAATTTGCATATTTTACGCATGATGTAAAACTTCATGGAATTCTAGAACTATGTGTGGATTGATTCTCATCCTTATGGGATATGTAGGAACACCCATACAATCCATCTTTGGTTCCAACCCTATGTTCCTCAACCTTTTTCACTTCCTCCCCCACCACATGGTTAAAGTTATACAACCGTAAACTAATATCTCTCTCATTACACATGAAGAAAAATTGTTCTATCCAACCATTATGACTTTTCAACTTGAATGTATTTATGGTCCCTTATACATGACCTTAAAAGGAAAGTACCCCTCTATTCTGCACAATGTTAAATAGCATGAAAATTTTCCGATGTCCCTCTCTTTCATAATTTTTGCATGATTTTTCTCTATGAGTGGTGTGTGGTATGATGTGGACATCTTTTTTTCATTCACCCTGAGTTCTCATTACCATACCATGCACACCCCCTTTGATACATCACCTCCATTTTCTCTTACCACATATGGTTAATCTGCACAGATCTTCTAGAACTATGTATGGATTGAATCCCATCATTATTGTATATGTAGCAACACCCAGACACTTTGTCTTCAGGTCCATCCCCAGGACCATCAACCTACATTTTCCCCTTTCATCCACTCTTCATATGGAGTTTTCTACTCTTAAATGGGGTCCTTTAACATATTTTTTCCCCATAAAATCACTCACATGCACTGTGGTCTAGGTAATACGGTGTTTTATTCTACATGGAGATGATTTCATTCAATTTCCATCCTACATGAGTCCATTTATTTGGGTTTCCATCATCATTCACATCTTAAAGGACCCATGATGGTATGAATGCTCATCCTTAAGGCTCACCTACCATTTTCCGCCAATGCCCTAGAGGATTTTGAACAACATTTTGAGACTGGTTACACATTTCTAAAACAGTTAATGGCCGACACATTGATGTTTGTTCCCACATCAGGTCACATAATATGTATTTTTTTCATTTAATATAGTTAATAGTTATTCTCCATCTTTATTTCAACCCATTAATTCCATTAATATTGGATTCTTTATTCACATTCCATTCTATTTCATCATGTATAGTTGGAACTTTAACACCCTTTGTGTTATACCTCAGTGCACAATTTCACATTGAGAGGAAAAACTTGTATTGCAGGGTCACCCATGACTCTTCACCTTCATTCCCTATTGTCTAATTTCATGTGTTGTAATGTTATTATCCACCCTTGTTTCACACAATTATCATGGATCATGTGGGCTTAGTGATTCGGTTCTTGTTTTTTTATTACTTGGAATAACCACACATCCCTATGGTTCGAGCTCTATATAGATAAACTAGGATCTCGTGTATCCTTACAGTATGACGTTAAAGTATGACTATTACATCTAGGTTGTGTACTGATATACTACCCAACCATATGATGTCTTCTTTAAAGAAGATGGTTCCCCTTCGGCATCTCCCCTCTTCCATGCCATAATCCAAGAACGATGTGTGTCTTGATTGACACCCCTATGAGATATATAGTGATGCATAGGTATTTTCCATCCTGATCTAGCCATAGTGTCATGAACCTTTTCTCCCCCTTCTTAGTATGTGTTTTCTTTTTTCTAGAATGGTGTGATTTGGTGTGGAATTATTTTATCCCCATTCGTGTAAGGTTTCCTCATGATGTTATACTATACCTCTTCTCCCCATATGGTTTAAACTATATGACCATTAAACTATGACTTCCAATGTCCTAGTTCGTATGACATTATACTTAGTAATAATTACGATTTCCCTCAGTTGAGATGATATCTCTCCTTTTGGTATTTTACATCTTCCATACCATTCTCATTAACTATGTATTCCTTGATTCTCATTATCATGGGATATATAGTAATTCCTAGACACTTCGTCTATGGTATCACCACAACACCTTTCATCTATCTAGACTCTTATCCTTATCCCCTTTTCTGGAAACTGTGATGTAGTGTGGACTTCTATTGTTTCCATTCAAGTTGAGTTATGTACCACACCACACATTTCTCCTTTAGGTTTCCCACATCCTCACCAATGATGCTAATATATTCATAATTTTTGAACTACTTATTTCTTTATTTCTTCCCTCTCTGGATACGTAGTGATGCCCAAGAATATCTCCTCAGTCCCAGACTTAGGTTCATTAACTTTTATATCCAATCTCTAATAATTAGGGTTAAAACATAATAACCTTAAACTAGAAGTCTACAGTCCATATAACACAACTTTAAACTATTAACTAGTGTCTTGGAAGCACAACCATAAGCTATGTATAACTTCCTAACTTTATGAAGCTAAACTATGTGTTCTTCATCGGCATTTTCAAGACATAAAACTGGAAGGAATCTTAGGTCCCCACAAGAGAAGTCTTATATGGATTAGGTTTGATCTTGATTCAGATTGATATGCTCACTCAATGTTATTTCATCATAGTGGAATAATTTCACGAGTGTTTGACTCTTTTCAAATAGCATATTCCTCTATTCATGCACCTTTCACACCCCTTATTTGGATCAACGTCCTCTTTATCATCCAACGGGCCCCAATGTTATGGATGATCATCCTCAAGGCTCGCCTACCATTCTAGTCCAACGTTCCATGAGTCATCGATGAAACTATCAGTTATAGCCCTGTGTTTCGAATTTGGTTAGTGGAAATCTCATAATTGGTTATCCTAATTCTATGATAATGAAATATGGATAATATGTATTGAACATAGGTTAATAGATATACTATATCATCATTCTACAATCATTGTATTCCAAATTTTGGGTATCATGATACACAATTCTCGTTCCCCTCTAATAGGATTGATTCAAACACCCCTGGTATTATCCCACTTGTGTGCTAGATAATGATGGGAAAGGGAAATTTGGATGCTCCAAGAACTCTATTCTCAAGTCACGACACCCTTCTCATCTCCCAAAAACTCCTAGTGGTTTTACATTACCTCAGGTGTCTGGTAATTTTATGGAAATCTCGTGTTCATGGTGAAAAATTATGTGGTCATCCCTTGATTCTCACACAAGGCATGGCCTGTGTGACCTTAATGATTGATCACTGGTTGTTTCAAAAATATGATTGTGATGTAGTAATGAATGTAGGTAATGAGACCCATGCATGAAACCAAAAAAAGAAGATATCATAAATGTGTGTTTGTATGTTCATGAAAACATAGCCCCTACAAATTTTATTCCACAAGGTAGCACCCTAGTTTCACTATTTTCTGACATGTGGATTCCAGGATTACATCTTTCCTATTGAGCTCCACTTACTTGCCATCATCCATGAGGTGAAGTTCATCGGCATGGATCTGTATTCAGCCCCACTCAACTCAAAGTTTAGCTAATTAATGGTTTACTCATGTAAAATTCTCATGGGCTTCCACTAGTTGAGCGTCTAGATGTCTGACTGGCCATGTCTTTTTGAAAATAGATTTTAATAGCTCTCTTATCTGTTCGTCGAGGTGTTGGAGTGCCTGCTCAACCTTTTCACGTTTCTAAGTGTTTTAGGACTTCTTTCAGCACAAGGAAACATTCATCTTATATCTAGTCTCTTGAACCTTCTCAGAAATGTATTCTCAAATAAGAATATTATGGAATTGGGCATCCACTCATCTGGTTAATAGTTCACGTAGTCAAGGGTGATGTTTTCCCATACCTATTATCCACTCTGATTTCAAGGGTGTTATGTATGAAGCGTTTGATTAGTTTCCATGACCAGGGGTGGATATCCTTACTTTCCCCTTCATTAGAAGAAATATCATCCCGATCCTCTAGAACACAATGATCATACTCACAATATTCATCTAGGAGCACAACCAAATGATCATCTTCAAGTTGGCCTTCATCTTTTAATTATACTTCAATGATGTCTACCCGACCAACTCTAAACTCTATCCCACCTACTTTATCTCTCATTTCCATAAATTTACCATAAGGAACTATGGTCTAGTCATCTTGGGTACTTAGCTTCATATAGACAGAAGTCCCTCTTTGGAGAGGACTATCGGTCCTCCAATCATTCACACTAGCAACATTCGTGTGATCTTGAAAACATTGTGTATGGGTCAGGTTTGCTAGTTTAGTCAATCAGGATAATGGTATAGCTCTAAAGCATGAGTCTTACACTAGTAAGCCACATGATCCTACCTCAGGCCTATCATTGTTGTGATGCTATGGAGTGGCGCTCCATAAATGGTTTTGGACTCCGAAGATATCCAGGAGACACCCATTTCATCCCAGCACTTTTGAACTGTGAAACTATCTTCTCACGGGTTGTGGGAACAATTGTTCTGTACTCTACACCTATCCTTGGGACTTCATTTACATCTGTGGGTTCTTTAGGTTCAAGATCTTCTTACATAAATAGGTGTTATTTGAGAGACCAGAATAAAGTAAGAATGGAAATGACACAGTGAATATGACCCCATCTAAGGCCACTATTTCACCTTCCTCTAGAGAGGACCCCTTTGAAGTCACTTCCTCCTCACACATCCATAGGTCTTCCTCACCATCCTCTTCCTCTTAAGATATATCTTAGTTTTTAGGTAGTTGAATGAATTCCTCTAGTTGAGTCATCGACTACATTGGGAAGATGGTCTTGTTCAACAACACTCTCATTTGATCTATCTATGGTCTTAGGGTACCTTAGGAGTATATAAGTGTTTCAAGATTCCATAAAAATGTTCTTCCCTTATTTGGATATGTGTTGAATCCATCCTTCGTAATATTGAGTCCCCCAATCTCCATTTTATACATTTTTATGTTTTCCAAAAAACTATTAGTACTGAGGTAACGTTTCCATAATTCCATGTCATTCCATGTATCTAGATACATAGAATTAGAATGAACCACTACATGGCGCACCGACTCCCCTAGGGCCTGAGGGGACTTCCCACGGAACCCCCTTGAGGATTCCACTCTCTCTTGGGTTCTTCTAGTTAGAGTAGTTTGGCTCATCCTTGGTGATTATCTTTCTTCTCCTTCTATTGGAGTAGGTTTATGGCTCACTATCCTAACTACTATAGCCACGTCGCCATGATACACATTGGAACCACCCCAATTATATCCCTGCATCATCCCTTTCTGACGTCAAGGTATAAAGACCACTGCTTTTCTAGATTAGATAGTTGGTTTCTTCATCATCTTACTCAGGTTGACAACTTCCCAACATAATGCATATCTGTGAACCAAACCGAATGTGGTGGTGTTCTGTGGAAACTTGTTCTACATCTTACCATCCTCTCATGAAAACATCATCCACAACTTTCTAATAAATCATGGGTGATTCTCATGACGCACCCCCATATACACCATTGAGGTCAGTCTTTGTATGAATATGAATTATCTCCCAAACCGGTGTGGAGTGTACATCTTGCATATGGGTTCATAATCTACCCAAACCAGGAGAACACAAACTCAGAAGGAAATTAGGCAAGATCATTTCTCGATGGTTTCTATGCCATAATTAGTATATTCTCTAGTCAGTAGAGGGAATGGGTTGAAGGCGAATTGTACTACCTACCCCATTTTACCCAACATAGTCGCTGCATCTAGTTTTAGGGGGGAGAAACCTACGATATTTAGATTTTCTGGTCGAAAGTGGATCCAAGGTGGATCGATGGGGTTGAGATATTAATATCCCCCCATATTAGATGCAATCTAGATATAAAAGAAATGGAATGTCCATCATACTCACACAACCTCTCTCCCTCACTAATGTGATAAAGTAAATGATATAACTTCGCCAGTACTGATATTCCTAGTTGGAAACGTTCTCCACTAGCCAGTTTCACCTCTATAATATATGTGCTCAGTTTTACTCCCATGTGAGCATCTATGACCAGTAGAATCAACCCACAGATCAATGCTGAGATGAATGTGTCCAGCCTAACTATTGGCCGCTATTTAGTCTTAACACTGTAACCCCATAGCTTCCACTAGATATACTCTAGGATTCGCTAGTATAAATCCTAGTTTCCCCATTGTGATCCTAATGGACTTGTGGGGTCCTTGTTTTTAGTGTATCTTCCTCTAGCAGGAAGTTTATAAAGAAGATGAGACACCTCATAAAGTAGGAATCTATGGTGTTCTGCTTATCATCATTTGTGCCTGGTACTAAATTCAGTAATGCCTTCTCTATAGGCGTCATCTGTTCTGCATCCAACCAGACTTTAACAAAAAAAAGGAACTCAACATACATCCCTATAAGTATTAGGATGCAATGAATTTGATTAACATCCCAGAGGCTGATACCGACCTCCCTAGGGTGCTAGTCAAATGTGTTAGTATCTAGAGAACATGGTCTTAGCAGTTCCTGTATGAACTCCTTCAGTTAAGAAATGCTAAATTTGAAATCCCAGGCTATGTCGTATAGGCATACTCTCCAAAACACAATCTCGAACTATTCACATGACACACATTCCTAGTAGGAATAGTCACACTAATTGGGGGAAGTTTTCACCCTGGTGCAGATCCATGATATTTATCAATCCCATATATGGATTCTTCATCCACACCTTGATAATGGTCCTATACAGAGATAGAGACATCTCTTTCTCCAATGCCTTTCCATCGATGTTGTTGACGTGGTTTTAGAGGCAGTACGCTGTGATATGAGTATGATCCTTTCCATCATGTCTATCTATATCACTATGCCATTTATATTGTTCAGGTGTGCTTATGAACCAGTAAGCTAGTTCATCTCTACATTCCTCTAGGATGAAGACATGATCCTGAAAGCCAAATACATACATTGGAAAGTGATTCTGTAGAAGATATTACTTATGTTACTATATCCACAAAACCTTAAATTATTGATGATCAAAAGTTCTCTGGATGTGTTCCCCAATTTGTACTTGGTTTTCCATGGTCTTCCACCAAGCATCGTCAACAAAAAACTCTCGGAAACCTCATGACCATCCATTAGTCTAAGACTCAAAAAATTTTTCTGGGTAGGTCATGAAATCGGTCGCAGAGACCCTTTCGTGAATATTGTTCACAAAGAGACAAACAGATGATAAGCATCCTCAAACATGTCATGCATCATAATAGAATTAGTAGTTCACGACACACCAGTTCTCTAAATCATTCACAGAGCACCATACCAAAGAACCCAGTTTGCGTAGTCACGTTCACAGGGAGGATTTCGTTATGAGGAGAGATAAACAACAAAGTTTTTTTTATGTATACCCATTTTCAGATAAAATACACATGTCCAAATATTTATAAGCATGGTCGGCCCTGGCTTCATAGTGACATGTGCCTGAGCTTTGTGGTGGCTATCACCTATGCTACACAGTTCCCTACTTTCAGTGCCACTTCATGATGTTTCTTCTCAATCGCGCTATGCGATCCAACATTGTGATATGTATTCTCTCAAACCTTCTAGTTTTTTGACAAAATACACTTAAAATGTAACCCACTTTTCCTCGGATCCCATTTTGAGGGGGGGGGGTTTGTTGGCACTAAAATTCATGCCACATGATGTACAAACCAAGTCATAGACAATAAAAAGTAAATCTAGTCTCAAAATCGACATAAAATATGTAAAACATATCCAAAAGGACTTGGTTCATGAAGACCTCCACAGGACCATCCGAGTTATACGAATGTGAGCATCCGTGATAGACCCCCTGCGAGTCTAAAAGATCTTAACACCTTCACAACATCACATTATATCTGCCTCCCAGTCCATGGTGGAAGCCTCAATGATCCCCTTCATGGATTGAAGAAACCTCAGTGAGTCCAATGAATTCCAACAGTGCCATTCCACTCCATAGAGTCACTTGTTCTCCATGTCCAGCTCTGTGATTGCAACATTGATGGACCCTATGTGTGTCTGACTGAGTCTAATGCTTCCCCATTGGCTTCCTGATTTCACCTCCTCAACAGAGTGGCCTAATTTTCTCCTCGGTGATCTCTGTGACCCCCTCCAAACATCCTAACTAATAAATATAAGTCTCACCCCCATTAAAAAATGTTCACTCCTCCCTTTCTCCTTCAATGATCATGTTTCCCAAATACCTTTGTGAAGTCAATAAATTGATTGCCAAAAGTACTTCTCCTCTATGAGTCATGCCAATTTTTTTTAATCATAGCCCCCACATATGGTGGGGATAACCTTTGTGAAGACCTACTCTCTTCTTAAAAGAGGGAGCCCCGACGGGGTACTCGAGGTTTCCCAAATCATTATGCCTTTGCGAAGTACTCTCTAAATAAATAGTCATTTTCTATGCTGAGGCTTTGCTCTGTTGAAAACCTCCCTCTATAAAGCATTATCCCTTCACAAAGACCCTTTACTTCATCAATACCATCATATTCGGGAAATAGTAGAGATTCATGATTACCATCCTATTCATGATGCACCAAATCTTTTTCAATGACCATCCTCTTCGCAAAGAACCAGAGATTCATGAATCCACTCTTTTCAAGGTCTCATAATTCACTAACCCCTTTCCCGCGAGTCCATCCATGATTCTACAATGTGATTTTAAGGTACCTTGAGGGATGATTCCTGATGTATTTCCCTACCTTTTTCTTCTTCACATAGGCATGATATGGACTATTGCTTCTTCCCCTAGCCACGCTAACATCGATCCCCCTATGGATCACTCAACAAACCATTAATACATGGCCTTCATTGTGCCTTCACTTCTCTATGTGAGTGTTTGTGTTTGTTATGTTTCTTCGAGGAGTGAAGAGTGAGTCCTAATAATCCGATCTATAGGATGATAAACTAAAAAGAAACCCTTTTCCTCAACACACATCGTTAAAATATGATTGTTTCATGTGTAGCGAGCTTGAGAATACTATAGAGTGGATTTGAGTGGGAGACTTCTACTTCTGCCATTTCAATTTTCCTTCTATCTCCCTCTACACTATGTCTCCATGTGCATCTTGGGAAGTCTTCAAATAAGCCCCGATCCACTTTGATAGTGTGTCCCCTGTGTATGGACCATATTTCCCTAATATGACTAGACATACTTCTTGGGCTTCCCTCCATGAGTAAGTCCCAATCTCCTTCTTCTTTGGATGCTAACAAAGATTTAGACCATATTTCCATTTTGGTCCTCTAGACTTGAGTAATCCCCGCATCACCACTCATGCTAACATCTCTCATTATGTGAACATCAGGACCCTTGCTGCCTTATGCTTCTCACACTGAGCATTGAACATGTGAGCTTAGCATGGGCATCGACCATGAAATCCTCCTACGTTGCCTTAGAGTGTAAGCCTCATTCCTCTTTCCACTGAACTACATGGTCTTTCTTCCTCTCCCTTTTCAATAAATGCAAGTAGAAGGCCTACCTAATGTTCAATCCTATCACCCATCGGTCCTAACCACTTTATGTAAGTTTACCCCCATCCTGCACGATGTTAACACGTATTCCCCATTTCATCATACATGACGATAAACCCTATGCTTTCGAACTATGAGGGTTTTAATCCCTATCTTCTAGATTGGGTACATAGGTACACTCTCAGAGGTTGAACCCCAAAAATAGTAATCTTATGTTCCCCATTGTTGGGACCCACATCCTTGGTCCACCCTTTAGTGGTGTTAGAACTATTCCTTGGCTATTGCAATACAAAACTCTCTCAGTCAATACATACTCCTCCAACAAAGAGTTTCCCTCTTATGATGGGATACAAACCACCTGAGATCCCTAAGCATGTCTTGGGGTCGCTATCCTTTGTGAAAACCTCGATTCTATGCCCCATCTTGAACTATGTGTACTTTCTATCAGGGGGATATGTAGGAAACCTACCGGATGTTCAATCTCATCATCTGTTTCTCGTCAGGGTCTCTCCCTCAAGCCATTATGTCTCGGGAAGATCACTCCTTAACTCGTTGATTACATTTCCTTCAGGACCCCTTCCACACGTCCATTCTCCCAAGACTCCTAATCAGGTGACTAATTTACCCATTCTAGAACTACATGGATTTTTATTCCCTACCACTGGGATATGTAGGAAATCTCCCTGAGGTTCAAGACTAACACTTTCATCTTCACACGGGTTATTGGTTCCATCCCCATTAATTCCACCCTTTTACACTTCATCAATATCAATCATTATTTCACCCAGGTCTCCACATCCCAGCGATGTAACTCTATCCATATTAAAAGTCAACCATGTGTATTCCCTATTCACCTCATTGTTATTTGTTGCACCTAAGCCACTAAACATGTGTATACCCTTACATATATCTGAGTTTTTGTCTATTCCGTACACCCTAATACTATAAATCACCCATCTATAACTATGTGGTTTTTGATACCTATCTCCAAGACAAGGTACATAGGTAGACTCCATGAGGTTCAATCTCAACTATTGGTAAACCTTGGTGTCCCATTTGTAAGGACCCATCATCATTCTCTAATCCTCCCTTTTTGGTGTCCAGATCACACTTCATGGTGTGAAATATTCCCTTTATTGGACATACCACTCCAGGGTCCGTACTCATCAGGCATCACGATCCACCATCTGGTAAAATTTATAGGTGATTTCTCTAAGGGATGTACCCTTCTGATTTACATTTATATGTATTCCAGTCAGTCTGATCTGTCTCTTCTAGATGTTAAACTGGCATCATACCATGTGTTAATCATGGGAAGCTGAGGAACTCTACAGAGACATTCCTATGTCATACAATTTCAGGCCATCGACATTGGATGCATCAGGATTTCACACCCTCAAGAAGCCCTATCATATAGGATAATACATGCATGCCAATATTTCAATGTCTAGACATGGCAGTGATGCCCAATGTGACTACTCTTTCGAACAAAGGTCGCTACCCAAACTTGCACACATGTAATTTCCTTACGGATTTAGTTTAATTAACCAGTGTCCAAAAATATATGGCCCATGGAAGGGATTCATGAATAACATCATAATTTTAAAGGGAGACCTAGAGTTGGTGAAAAATTTAGAGGAGGAATTCATAGAAGTAGGAAACAACATACCATCATCCCGTTTTAATTAAAGATAATACATAGTTGAAGAAGTGATGGATGTCACCTGCCATTGGAAAGGGGGAATGCGGGACAGACAAGATGCGGTCCCCATGGATGTACGTGCATCCCTAGTAGAAAAAGAATCATAAAAAACTATGATGAATGATTATGATCTTTTGAAACACATGAATATAGATTTCCTTATGTTATGTTGGGGAACTTTATGTCTCCCCCAATTCATTGGGTAATTATTTATATCATAAGAGATAGATTGAACAAAAATGGGATACGAACACAGTTCAATAAGATAGGGCTAGAATGGGGATCAAAACCCAATTTATTAAAAGACAGTGTTATCTTTGACGATCATGCGAGTAAACCTTGACAACTATGATGTCATGTGTCAATATGATTGCTTGTTCATAATGTTAATTTAGAACCTGATTGCATGTAATCAATGTTGTGAGTGATCCTAATTAAATGTCCACGATGATATGAGTGGGAATGTTGTTTATGGACATAATTTTAGCTGTGAACCTGATTAAATATTCAAAATTTTAGGCATCAACATTGTTACGTGTCTATCACCTAGGTATTTCAAAATAAAACACTATGCATTATATCATACACGATACACTACATCGTGCTTAAATAAAATGAAAAAATATTATTATTTTAAAATGATAGTTATAAAAAATAAATTGGAATGGTGGGAATAAATTATATTCAAAAAATTGAAAACATATTTTAAACATTTTTATAAAAATAATTTATTTTGTACAATTTAATTAAAAAAAACAATCTTATATAAAGGATGCGTTCTTATAAAAAACAATCTTATACCCATTGTGACATTAAATATTAATAAATTAGATTAATCACAATTAATCTAATATACGAATAATATTTATATGTTATATATTCAATAAATTCATCTTAAATTGACACATTATGTTTCATAGGCAAAATATGATTATAAATGCTCTCATAAGAATAAAAATCTATATTTCTTGAAAGGAAATTTTGACGCCTTTTGATAGCACATTTTTTTTAAAACCAAATTTTTATACTTATATAAATTTTATTTTGAAAAAATAAAATAAATTATTTAAATAGAAACATTAAAATTAACATATGGTTATGTTTTGGTTTTTTTCTGATAAATTTTATTTTTTGATGAATAGTGATAATGTATCATTTTATTTGAAAACTACTTTTTCATCAAATTTATTTAAATAGTTAAATTATATTTAAAATTGGTTTTAAAGTATTATATTTCGAATTATACATAAATAAAAACCATTTAGGTCATTTTAATTAATTTAACAATAGAATTGGATAGAAAAACATCCCAAACATTAGAACATTAAATTTTAATAACCCACCTTTTCAAATTGTATTTAGGATTAACATTAAAATTAGTTTTTCCAGTTCATTGAAATAAATTAGGTAAAATGGATACATATTTTGAATCATAAGTTCCAAATTATGTTTTAGTTTTATTTTAATTTTTATTCATAATTAAATTACCTTGGTAAAATAACTATTTACCACAATTTAGGAAAAATAATGAATTGGGTTTAAGTTAAAAGGTAATGGAAAAAAATACTTAGAAAATAGAAAATTAAATGGGGTTTTTAGGTATTTATTGACCCTATATGTCAATTACAACGTAAATTATCATAAAAAATCGATTAACTTGAAGCAATAACAGTGTAGTTGGATTTAAACATAAAATAATCATTATTTGATCATTTAAACCCACATATCCTAAAGTATAAATACCACTCATCACCACCCCATTTCGACTGAAAAGTATTAAAGGTAACAAATTATATGACAACCTATCTCCTATTAACTATACCCAAATATTTGTGCATATTTTCTCACAAAAAGACTAAATCCAATGATCTCAATGGGTACTTCATGGAGGTGGTATCAAGGAAGTAATTTTTTCAAATCACCTCGCTTATTTTCATTTATTCATATATTTTCACATCACATAATTATTCCATAAAGTAATGATAAATCCATATTCATGGATTCAGTTGTGTGTTATGTTAATTTTGTAATGTCTAATATTCAACCTTATTTACCTTCTCTTATTCAAATAAATCAAAACACTGTCCAAATTATGATAGTAAATTGTCTGTGGATAAGGAGTTTTTTCCATTACAGTATTCATGGAAGGTGATAAAAGTATCATTCATGTAAAATAAGATTGAAAGAGGTATATTATAACCTCTTTCATGGTATGTAACTAATAAATAAAAAATATTAAATTAAAAGAGACTAGTGAGGGGTGTTCAAAAAAATCATCAAATTTAACGAAACATTTGTCATTAACATTATATCAAATGAATCATCCTCAAAAAAGAAAAAAAATGATATATGAGACCATTAATAATTTAAAAAGTTCATTATTACTGTTTAATTACAGTTTTAGGTTTTTAATCAATTTATTACTGAAAAATCATAATTATACAAAAATGAACCGATCATTAAAATTTGAAACAAGAGCACTTGAAACAATGAAAATAAGGAAAAATTAGTAATTAATGGGTCAATATCTGTTATAAAAAATCACATATGGTCTTATATAAATTAATATAGTTTCATAATGTGTAAATAACATTAATTAAACCATTATACATGAGTTTTAATTATGTGAATATAATGGAAAGTGTGAGGTAAGGTATTTCTTAACCCAGTTACCGTTAAATGGGTAAAACATACATTTATGTATTTTTACATGATAATATTATGTATCAAATGACTTTTTAATAACATTATATTATTTTAATATTTTTGTGCAGAATTATAGTGGATACATGTATTTGATTAATTATATTTATTCTCATTTCCATGATATGATTAATATAAGGGATTCTTTATCCAAAATAAACTATTTTAATTGTTTTAAAGAAGAGTTTTCTAAATATTTCTATTTAATGTACATGTTTTAAAAATAATAATTATTAATGTATTAACGTGGAAATTAATGTTTAAAAAAGTGAAATTTCTAATTTCTATCAAATTCTTTCAAAAATGGATTTTTTATTGTATTATATAACGGAAACTCTTTTAAAACTCTATTTTAATGTTTATATTCCAGTTATTGTTTTGAAAATCCAAGTGAATGTTTTTAGCATATAATGAATGAATTGTATTTCCACTTTCAGGATGCTTTAATGTTTTGAAGAATTATTCACGCATTTACAATGTTACATTAAAATGAAACCTTTTCATTTTTTATTGTATTCTTTGTAAAAAATGTAATGTTATTTAAAAATGGAAAATTTCCTCTCCTAAATAATTTTTATTTATTGAAATATTTAGGTGTTATGATTATGTTATGGATTGAGGATTTTTTATGAGTATTGTTGGTTATTTGGTAAACCTAGAGAAGTTTATCCCATAATAGATCTCCAATTCATTAGGTAATGTGAAAGAGTGAAACAATTATGTTTATCATAAGATATTATAAGAATAATAATACAATAATTATTCAAAATGTTACTCTGATGGTTACTCATTTTTTAGTTGAGAGAACATCAATATTTGTAAGAGTGAAATTAGAAATGATGTCCCATGTTACGTAATTAACTTTCAAATTCATTATTATGAGTTTTCATGAGAATAATTTAATTTTCAAATGGAAATATAATGATTTTTTTAAATGATGAATCTGTTTTTCAGATAAAATCAATATTTTAAAGAAAATGTGTCATGGGTTTTCAATGAACTAATAATTTACTTTATTTCATTTCCCATAAAATGATTTTTTTTCTCATCCAATTTTTATAAATGTTTTCATAGGTATTAATTATTTTTATGTACAATGAAGATGTCATGATGAATGTATTAATGTTATTTCATGAAATGAATACACATTTTAATTACAAAGGGTTTCCTTTGTTTTTAAAAAAATGTATATTATGTAGAAGTTTGAATTGTAATATATTGGTTGTTATGTATGTTTTATGGCCTAATTCTATAAAACACTAAAATAAAAATATTATTGGGAATGTATGAATGTGTATTCTGGTTGAATTAACAATATTATGTTATTTTAATGTTTATTTCCTTAAAGTTGGTATCATAGAAGTATTAGATAACATTATTGTTTAGGCTGTTATTTATGAATAAGGTGAAAGTAATATATAAACCTAACAGATAACATTGTAGGGAGATTCATAATTATTTTTGATCAATTAAGTTAGTTTTAGATAACATGAATAATATTTCTTAGTGTTTTTCTTCCCCATAAGATGTTATATTACGATTTAATTGATGTGATCACACTAAATATTTGGTTTTAATGAATAGATAGATCCATCAGGAACTAATGTAATAATGCATATGATGATAAATAGAGTGGTTTTATGAATGAGAATGAATATTAATTAGGATACATAATGATAACTATTGAGGTCATTATAAACTGTCTATCAAGAATAATTATTAACCATATAAGCATTTTTGAGTTTCCTAATGAATCAAATACATGAGAAATATGTCCTAGTGTATGTTTATGTGAAAATTACCATAAAGATAAATATATTCAATGACCAATGTGTTATGAATGTGGAAGGAATAACATAGTTAAATTCCTTAAAAGTAAGGGAAAATGTTTTAAATCTGGTAAAGGATTTCATAAAGCAATAATCAATAATGGGAAAAAAGAAGCATTCAGATAAATGCATGAAAGGGAAATAAGTTCTTCCCGAGTTACCAATTGATGCTTTAAATTTCGGGAGTATGGCCGTTATGATGATTGATTCTATAGAAGGAAGTATCATGAATGGGATTATCAGGATGGGATATATAACTATTTATTATTACCTAATGAATTTAAAATTGAAGATGTGGAATCATTAAATGACATATGAAAGTTACGAATTATTTATTATCACTTGGTTTTACATTGTTGAATCATAGTAAATTATTAATATTTATTTTCTAAATGAATGATGTGTTTGGTAATAAGATGGAAAGGCATGGTTATTAGATTAATAACAATGATGAATAATTAAGATGTCTATATTTAAGGGATTTGATAGTCATGGTAGATTTAATAATGATTAAATGTTTAAAATTATTAATACTCATTTGACGATGGGATTACTTTGAAAAAAATTTATTGATATTATGTTATAATAAACCCTTAATATTATCATGTCAAACATTTATTTTATTAATAATTATGCATTAATTTTTTTGACCAAATTTTATAGTAATTCATAACATTTAGTATCTATATTGATGAGCCAAAGGATGTAATTATTATCTTTTATTATAGGAATAAAATACAAATAATAAGATAAAAAAACATGTTTAATAGTTTATGAAGGAAGTTAAATGAATTATCTATTCATGTGTTGGGTTTAAATTTTTTGAAATAGTGGTTTTTTTAATCATTATAAAAATCATGTAATACCTAAGAATTATTCAATAGTCAGTTTTTAATAAAATGGAAACAATAGTTACATGGACTCGATACAATTGGGAAGTTGTAAAATTTTCTAATATTATAGTACATGTAAGCCTTAATTTTAGGAAATGAAAAAGATTTTTTATGAACAATACCTTTAATTTTGGTGGAAAAAAATTTAATGGAACTCATAGTCTTTATTTGTTTATATGATCTCTAAATTTATTGTAATTATGGGTTATTAATTTTTGAGAGGAAATTTGTAAAGTATGTGATTATATTTGCACTTCAAATATATTAAGGTTATTTTTCGGGGTGTTTATGAAATTTATATAATAAATATGGGTTATATTAATATATTTTTATATAAAGGACATCCCACAGGATGAGTGACAATGTATCTTGTCTGGAAAGGCTTTGGGTATTAGACCCAGATCCAAAGGGCAAAAATGTTGTATAAACTTCTATAGGCCTACATGATTCCCTAGTCATTATAAAAAATAACTTATTAAACTATCTGATAGATAAAGGTTATTTTTATTTGGGGAATATATGTTTATCATGTTGATAACCATGGGATTAGAAAATGATTTGCTGATTATGTAATTAATGTAATTTCATAATATGATCAATATATTGGGAAACATATATGATTAATGTAAATAAAATACTATGTGATTTAAACTGATAAATAAATGATGAATTAACTTTTGAAACTATATATGATTTAAGGAAATTTCGGGTTTTTATTGAAATGATTTCTATATCATGAAGATTATATGATTAGAAAAATTTGATACTGGTATAATATGTTAAAAGTTATTTATATTATAATAATATTGGATGAAAATGTGACTAAATCCACTTGATTTCTCGGATTCAAATTCATTTCCATAATATTGTGATTAATTTTAATTATAGTTTGTTTTTGAATGATCTATTTTGAAATTTTCGTATTACTACTAAATTTTGGATATTAAATTAATTTATCTAATGTTAGAAAATTTCATTATCTTGTACCAAGTGTTATTATTTTCATTAATACTGAATGATAAGAGAAGTATATTGATATGTTCTTGTGAATTTTTTATCTATACGAATTTGATTGGAATGCTTAAGGTGTAAAAAAATATTACTTAATGCTCATGGTTTAGAGGAAAGATGAGGATGAAATTATATTTTTCAAGTAATTAAAATTCCTAATGATCTTTTTATAGGTTTTAAAATAATACTTCAATATTGAGAAAATTATTTTGGATCAAAAATTTATTTCGTTTTCTTTTACATATATGAAAGAAAAGAAATTTTTATCCCTCATAGATTTATGGTTTTGAAATGGTTAACATTATCATAAACATGTTATCTATAACTCTCCATCATAACATGATAGTTATTTTTCTATTCTATTTCCATTTTTCATACATGGTACCCTTATAAGTTTTATCTATAGTGACCTTTTACATTATTTTCTCTCTTTTAAAATGGATGTTTTATTCACCCTTTTTCCAATGTGGGATTTAAACTAAGGCATTCTGAAAACCCACACCCTATGTTTTTTTATCCCAAGTTAAAATTGTGAGTATTAAATTTATTAAAAGGTGGTCTATTATATAACACCAAATGATGTTAAAAAAAACTATATACAATACCATACAAGATACATAACATTGGGCTTAGAAAAATGACTAAATACTATTATTTAAATGTAATAGTTATCACCATGTCATTTGAATGATGGAAATGAATAAGATTATCAAAATTATGAAAAAATATTTTAAAAATGTTTTTATAATTAATTCATTTGTTACAAATTAATTACTAATGAATATAAAAAAACCAAAAATAAAATAACTATTTTTATAAAAAAAGATATTACCATTATAAAAATTTAGCATTATAAATTAAGTTTTTCAGTATTAGTAAAATATATTAAAAAACATTATATGTTCTATATTCAATAAAATGTTTTTATATTCCTTCAATTAGTTTTGTAGGCTTAAGATAAGTATAAATCCTCTTTTAAGCATAAAAAACTGTATTTTTTCTAATAGGTAATGTTGTCTCCTTTAATGGTGCAGTTGTTTTAAAACAGAAGTTGTAAATATTTATAAATTTTATATCAAAAAATTAAAAATATTTTATTATATTTAAATATGAAAACTAATTTAGGGTGAATTTTTGGTATTTTTGGATAAATTTAATTTTTGTTGAATCGTGAAAAATACTGTATTTTATTCGAAAATTATTTTTTATCTAATTTATTTATATAGTTAAATTATATTTTAAATTATTTTTGATGTATGGTTAGTTATATAATAAAATTAATTTTGATAAATTTATCATTGATATTTTATATAAAAACATTTCAATCATTGGAACTTTTCACATCATAAACCCGCATTTGGGTTTTTTCTGTGAGACTAATTTTAATTTTTTTTCAAATTATATGAGTAGAATTAGATGAAATGGATTCAATATTCTGAATTAAAATTTAAACATTAGGATTTATGTTATTTTTATTTTTATGCATAAAAAATTTCCTCTTGATAAAAAAATATTTCTCATAGTATATGTAAAATAATAAAAATGGTTAAAGTTAAATGCTAAAGGGTTAAAATACCAAAAAACAATAACATGAATATGACTATTGAGGTATTTATTGACCCCAACCAGACAATACAAAATTGATGATCACCAAAATTCTATTAAATTAATGCTACCTCAATTTGGGATAGCATTAAACATAAAATAATAATTATTTATTCACTTAAAACAACCTCCCCTCAATTATAAATACACCCCTTAGTGCCCCATTTTGACTCAAAAGTGATTGATATCCTAAACGTTGTTCAAAAAAATCCATCCTCACTCTAACCATTACTAATTTCTACTAGTATTACCAAAATTCAAAATCCATGTTCCTCAATAAATCCTTTAAGGAGATGATATAATCATGTTATTTTCTCAAAGTACCTCTCTTATTATATTTTCTTATTGTATTTTGTACTTACCCTTTTTATCCATCTATTAATTATAAATAAATAATTAAATTTATATTTTATTTTTAATTCTATTATGTTATATCAGATATTCATCCTATATATTTCCTCCTCTTCTTCGAAGAAATGATACCAATCCCCAAATTTTTGCAGTTAATCATCTCTATGGAAATTGGTTTTTCGTTTTCCATTAACACCATAATGTCTAGTCATAAAAGTATCATTATAGTTAAATAAGACATAATTAGGTACATAATAAAAAATTAAATGTTCTATAACTAATAAATACTTATAATATTACATAAAAAACTTGATCGGGGTATTCTGAAAACACCCCCAAAATGACCTAAAAATTTATCATTAACATTCTATCAAAAGTATCATACTCATAAATGAAATAAAAATGATTTATAGGAAAATTAAAAAACCATTTAAGTTAATTAATACTTTTTCATTACACTTATAGAGTTTTAATCCAATTTTACAAGAAAATTCATAATTATATCCATGTTTGCTGATTATGAAACCACGAGACAAAACACCCAAATCATGAAAATAATGACATATTTTTATTGAATAGGCCATTATATGTCATACGATCATCACATAAGGTATTATAAATATGAAAATATTTTTGGAATGGGTTAATAACATTATTTGACCAATTATAAATAATTTTATAGTACTAAAACTAATAAGAAGCTTGTAGTAATGGATTTCTTAACCAAATTTCGAATCTTTAGGTTAAACATATACTTATTGATTATTTCATTCAAATATTATGTGTGAGATAAATTTTATATATATTATGTTCTATTTTCACTTATTTTATATGGATTTATAGTGGATACACATACTATATTTATTTTATTTATTCTCACTACCACAATATTTAATTTATAAGGGACTCATTAACGAAAATCCCCCATTTAAATGTTTTAATTTTTTTTCTATATCATTATATTTCATTTCCATATGTTGAATATTGATTTTATGAATTTATTTTTATGGTAATAAATGCTTAAAAATTCAATTTCTAAATTTCTCTTATTTTTTTTGAATGTAATCAAATTTATTTTCTACCCCATATTTTAAATACAGTCTTTTATCTGTTTTTAAAAAATCAAAAAAATAATATCTTTGTCATATTTACCATTAATGGAATTATAAAGATTCTTAAAGATTTAAATTTTTTAAACATCCATTAAAATAATAAAATTATACTTTAAAATAATATATTTTCATTTATGAGTCGGTGACTTTAAAAAAATAATTTGTTCATTCCAAATGGAAAATATCTTCTCCTCAGTAATATTTCTTTTATAAAATATTTAATTTTTTGTTATTATGCTATGGTTATTTGTTATTTATATATGTATAGTTATTTCCATGAAAATCCTAGGGTTGTTTATCCCGTTATAGATATCCAATTAATTGGGTATTAAGATGAAGTTAACAAATTAATTATCTCTTAAAAGATTACAGGATAAATATTTTTGACAGTGTTCCAAATGTAACTATGATGGATTATCCCTATATAGCCAATAGACCTAAAATATTTGAAGTAGTGATTTGGGAAATTATGTCCCAAGTTACATAATAATCATTTATATTCCTAATTATGATCTTTTAGTAAAATTGATTAATTTTAAAAAGGTATGATAATGATCTTTTTGAAATGATGATTACATTTTTTGTGTAAATGGTATGTTTTTAAGAAAATGTTATATGTTATTTCACTAATATAATGATTTCCATTAATTTATATCACATTCTAACCTTTTGTTTCTCATCACTAGTTTGAAAATGTATTTCATATGTTTTAAATATTGGTATAAAGAAAGAATATTTCATGATTAAATTACTGATGATGTTTCACGAAATTAAATTTTGTTTTATTTTAAAAGGGTTTCCTTTGATTGAGAAAAAATAGATATTTATCAGAAGGGTATAAATTTTAATATATGAGTTTCTATGTCTGTGTTATGATTCATTTCTATAAAACTATATATTAAAAAGATCTTTTAGAATCAAAGATATTGAAATCCGGTTGAATTGAAAATACTATATATTGTTTAATGGGTGTGTCCTTTAAACATGTCCACAATGTTATCAATGGGAATATCTTCCATGTCAGTAATGTTGTTTGTGGACTTGGTTTTAGTTTTATATGTTTATGTGAGGTTCTTATTTTAGGTCCTTAACTTAATGTGTGATGAAGTTTATATTTATACATGTTTACTGTATTATGAACTGATTTTATGTCACAAATCTATGTTTTATAATAATTCTAGAATCCATGGATCTAGTTTTTGTATTTTATTATAATTCTTGAATTAAAAACTACCATTATTTATTCCATTACTCATGTTTATGGTCTATGATATGTTAGGGGTGAACGTTTAATGTTTTTTTTCATTACCACATACCCTTATTCTTGTCTAATGGTTTAATATGATTGTATAGTTATATGTCTTGTGTTTACAATTACTGAGCATATATGATCACCCTTTATTATGTTTCCTTCTACAGGTAATGAAGAAATAATTTTTAAGGTTATATCTAAGAGGAGTACTATATAATAATATATTAGTGGGATATGTTGAAGATCATTCTCTAGATTAAAATATTATGATCCAACATTACAATGGCATTGGACTATTAGGGTCCTCGAGCATGTGTTTGTGTAATGTAATGAATATTAATCTAAAAATATTTAAAATCAATTTATGAGAATCTTGGGTCTCTATAATTGGTAATAATGTAATGTTATAGTAGAAATTTGGAAACTAGAATGAGAAAAAATTATTTAGATACCTAGAGAAAATTCTAAGAATATTTCATGGAATGTATTTTTGAATAAGTCAAATGAAGAGTTACACCACATGAAAATGTCCTAGAATTTTGTTAACGGATTGAATGAGTGGGATCGTAGAAACACATCCCAATCTGGATACTAAAAGTGAATTTGGATCTGTCCCAGATGTACATAGGAGTCATTAACCATAAAACACCATATTTAGCTAAAATAAATTAAGAAATAGTGCATGACAATGAGACTTGTTATATACATGGTTTAACACTCATGGGAGATATTCTTTTTCAAAAACTCTTTATGAATCATCATGAAGGTTTTAAATGGATTATGACTATGAATGACATATGTAAAACCTATGTTTACTTTGACTAAAAAATAAAGTGTCATGATTTAGACATCCAATAAGTGATTCTCATCATTATCTAGTTTCCCATTATGATGGGAGTTTCTTACAACATGCCTTTTGGTTTTAGTAAATAACAAGAACTATAATGAATTAGATTTATATTGAATGGGGAGAATAATTTTCAAGTCTACAACCAAAGGGAATAATGGATGGAGTGAAGCATATTTTCATTATACCTAATCAGTTATAATATAACATGATAAACAATTTCTCCATAATAAACTCACAGACTCACCAAATAAGAGAAGTATAGAGTACATTGAGAGTTCAGGTAATATAGACCATGAATGATAGAATATTCAATTTTCGATATTTCATTAATGTGGGAAAAAGATGTTATGGTAATTCCTTAAAGTAATTAGAAATTTTTTTATGTGTGGATAATGGGGACCCAATGTTAAATATTTTGGAAAAAAATGAATGTTTAGTTAATGAAAAGTATGGGATTATTGGTAACAATAAATTTTTATCAATGGATAAAGGTTTCATATTTATAATGTATAAGGATGATGAAAATATGTATTATAAATGGAATATGAATAAAGATAATCATCAATGTTATATGAGTAAAGGTTTTTTTCAAGGTAGTCGAGACTACAAATAATGTGGGAACATTATGAGAAACTCTAAAATTTTATTTATATTATACATGATAATCATGATTAAATTGAGGATTATGAGTGTTAACACCTAACATATATATTTTAAACTGTAGGAAAGATGTATTACCGAATATGATAATGAATCCTAGTTAATGACTTCAGTATAAGGTAGAATAATTTTTTTTATATAGAAAAATAAATGAATGATTAAATATATAAGGATTGATATATATATATATATATATATGATTTTCACTGATAATTTAAAATAATATGTTCATTGGTACAAATTAACTAGAAGATTAATACAATAGAAATGTGATATATGGATTATAGGAAGGAAACCCTTAATATATTTTATATGTGGATAAAATAGTGTATAGATTATATAATGAGATGATTGATATGGATAATGTAAATTCGATAGTATTGATGTCACCAGAAAAGATAAGTGATTTGTTGAAAATGTGGTTTATTTTACCTTTAATGGATTTTATATCCTTTATTGATTTAAGGAATATATCATGTAATATATGTTAAATTAAAGGAATGTTGAAGCATGTACATTTTCACTATGGTTTATAGTAATTCAGGTTATTACAAGGTTCTAAGGGAATACATAATGTATTTATTCCCATTTGGTTATGTTCCAATCAAGGGACACTTTTTTATATGTGTGGGTTTAATGTTAAGTTTAGTTTTAAAATTTAGTGATCTTCCTTTTAAATTTTGAGTGTTGGAAGGGATATAATGCCTATAATTTACATAATGGTTTATATTAAACAATGAATTAATTTTATGTGATTAATGTAATATTTAAAAATGTGGATATTTTTTCATATTGGATAACCTATTCCGACTATTTTTTTGTTGATTATAAAAAAATATAAGCACAATGAAATATAATTTTATATGTGGAACTTATGATCAGTTTCTCCATCAGGAATAGAAAATTCCCATTAATTTTCTTGATTAATAGTTGAAGTGGAAATCAACCAAGGAACAAACATAGGGTGAAATTGTGATTATGAACTAGAATGAAATCATGTCGCTGTATATTATCATGAAAATTATTCAAGGATAAGAAAATGGTCTTGAAATAAAATGTTTCCATGTTATCATCAATTTTTCTAATATAAATGAACATTTTCAATACTATTTTGTTTATGATTTTTTGATCATTAAAATTATCCTTACGATGTTCTCAATCACTCCCCATAAATATTTGGGTGTTATTTTTCTCATACATGTCCATGTTTTAACTTCCCACCTATGTTCTCATATTTGGAATCCCAATATTTGTTTTTCAAGATGACATTTTAGCATCCCAATATCTTTTTCAAATGGATTCATTGTAAACAATTTTGTGGATGTGGGATTCTATGAATTGATTTTCAAATTTGAAACCATTAGTGACCAAGTAAAATTTCAAAATAGGGAATTTAATTTTATAGGGGGGTGGGGAATGTAAGACCCCAAGATTTTGGGATATATTATTTTCCAAAATTAATTTAATATTTTTGAAAATTTCAATTACACTAAAAACTATCTATGGTTTTATTTACATGAAACATTTATTTTTTCTTTCATTACACACAATACTGGGAATAGAGAAAATTTCAATAAACACAATGATTAAATGAAATGTGACTTATTATTAAAATATTATTATTTAATATCATACTTTTCACCTAGCACTTGTAATGAAGGATGTGAATAAGATAAAATAAATTATGAAATCATGGTTGGGAAAATTATATAAAGTGAAATATTCGATAACAAATTAATTAGAAATGAATATAAAACCCTTTTTAAAATATAAGGAAGACAATACATGAAATAATATTTTAATATGGACAAGTCTGTTTCACATAAACATTATAACTAATGAAACTTTGGTTAATTATTTTAATTAAATTTAAATATTATATATTCTTTAAAATAATTAACATTTATATTAGATTTTTCTTTAAATAGTTAATAATAAATCCAATTTTATAAACAAAACACATATTTTTCAAAAAAAAGTTTTTTCTCCTTTTCATGGTGCACATATTTTTAAACTAAATTTTCATACTTTTATAAAATCAATTTTATGAAATTAAAAAATTAATATTGGAATAACTAAATAATTATAGGGTGATGTGTTTCATTTTTTTAAAAATTAATCATTCTATGATAATAGTGAAAAATACTGAATTTTTATAAAATGTTCACTTTTCCGCCTAAATTATTTAAATTATAAAATTATATGTTTTTCTTGTTTTAAATTATTATTTGTTAAAATATATTTCTATTAATTCAGTTTTATTCATTCTAATCAATTTCAAATTTTTGTTCTAAATACAATTTTTGTAAAATTTTGAACATTTTCACCTTAAAAACACGCTTTCTTGTCTCGTTTAGGGGAAAATTATTAAATTTAATGATACCATTTATATGAATGTAAGTTGTAAAAATGGATTAAATATTTTGAATAAAAATTATTATTATTATCCAATATATTAAAATTAACTTTTTATCATAATTATATGTGAAAACAATGAAAATTAATTTCTATGATTAAGATTAAAATTGTGGTTTGGTACTACATGTGTTTGAGGCAAAATTGATTTTCTACACACATTGGATTTTTATGTAATAAATTGGATAATTTATCCAAAATAATTAGTTATAAGTTATATAATTAATCAATTTTTAATCTTAGTATTAACTGTTAAATTACCAAGATAAATAATGATCTATAAGTTACCATGGAAAAAAAATAACCAAAAAATTGAGTAAACATAAGGACTAAAGAATGAATTGATAAAAATAGAATTATTTTATGTTTTGGATTTTTTATTGAAAAATAAATACCTTACATACATTATAAATCAATTTTTTTATACAAATTAGGTTCGAAATACCTCCCTATAGTGAAAAATGTTGGCTATTTATGAGAATTCCAATCCTCCTCAATTATAAAATAAAACTTACATTTCCCCCTCTTTTCATATTTCATTTCATTTGATCAAAAATAAACTACCAAAAACACTACTAAAATTCCCCCCTCAAATAAAATAATCATTATTTTGGTCTTAAATTCGTCTTAGGAAGGGATGAGTGAAAACCAAATTGGGATACCTAAAGAAGAGGTAATGTTCTTCATTGAGAATCTTTATTTTATCTAACTATCCACGCCCTTCAATTCATGTAATACAATTCATATATAAAATCATAATTTTTTTAGATATAATTTTTTTGTTATATTATTTTTATAACCGATAAAATAACAAACTTCCATAAAATGGGGTATGAAATCATCATTCGTGTGTACGGAACACTACCACCTCGTTAACTGATGTCATTTTGTTTTCTATTACCTCCACTCAAGGTTGTAAATAATGATTTACTTGTGGTTTAAATATGATATATATGTTATTTATGATGTTATTATGATTATAGAATTTTTATATTACACATAAATTCATGGTTTCTAGTTTTTGGGAATACGATAACGTTATTCCAATATACGGAGGACTACCGCCATGAGAGGTGATGTGATTCGTTCATGGATTAAATAGAATTTATAAATTATGGATTAAAAAAATTTCTGATATATGTGAAAAAAATTATAATTTAAGTGTAACATATATATATATCATATAGTTTTATTTCATTCAAAATGAAACAATGGAAGCATCATTCACACTTATGTGCGGCCTACTATCTCCATCAACAGGTTTAATTTATTTACAGTCACTAAAATTTAAGGTTTTAATAAATTAAATTTTTAATTTATATATATGATATTTATATGTTGTATTAAATTATGGAGATGATTAAAATGTGATCTATGTAAGAGGACCAAATATAAAACTAAGTCCAAACATATACAAAAATAAGCAGTTATTACCTAAAACAGAACTTTGACAAGGAATTGTATATAAATGAGTAATAAAATGATTATAAGAAAATAATATATGGTAATATGTATAATTATGATTCATTATTAGATTTATAAAATCAAATATTTTTTATACAGGTGGACTGAATGAGTTTAAATGAATTCAACACATAAGGTAAGATATTTTCATCTCACATTTAACTTCGGTGATACACATGTCATATTCCCCACTAATTTCTTTTATGTGTTGTATATATTGACCATTAATTTATGTTTTGATAATTCTTCAGAAAACTATTGGTATTTAAAAATACATTTTTGGTTCTCTCTTTCATGGGTTTTATACATCAAAAGACACCAAACTAGTTAAGTATATTTGCCTCAATTTTCATTCTTTGAGATGTATGTTATGGTATGAACCTAAATTATTTCATGAAGTGAATATACATTCACTTTTAAATGTAATATCATTAATTAATTCATACTCATGATATTTAATGATTAATTTTACATTATTCATTTATCAGGCTTATGATTCAACATTACCAATGAGGTAATGATTTTATGAGACAATCTCATCATTAATCAAGATTGTTTATTGTTAAGTATCTAATGTGGAAATCTCATGATCTACAAATCATAAATTTTATATACATTTATTTTCATATGGTTATTAATTATATATTAATGCGATGGTAATATTTTTCACTCTTTTTTGCATAATATTATTATGAAAATGTTATAAATATATAACATTATTTCTCTCTTCTGTTAGAAATATGATTTCATCGGAAACCCTGATTAAAAAAAAATGTTTTCATAAATTGTCTTCAAGGATATATTAAACTAATTTTTAAGTAATTTTCTTTTAAAAATTATTCATTCTTTAAAAAATGTCGATAAATATTTTCAAATATTCCTTTATAAGTATTCGAGTATATTTTCAATGATTTTTTTGAAAATGTTTAATATTTAAAATGTAGTCAAAATAATTTTCAAAGATTCATTTATAAGTATACAAGGTTATATTTAATGAATTAGATTTTAAATAATATTTTATGTTTTAAAAATTAATTTCAAGAAAAATCTATTTTCCAAATGAACTGTTTCATATGAATTTTTAAAACAATCTTTTTTAATAAATCATGGTTATTTTCTAAAATATGGATTTTAAAAAATGATATATGTATTAAAAATGATGTTCAAGTAAATTTTTTTTCCTTAGTAAATGTTTTAAATAATCTTAAGAAAATATTTTCAATGTAATATTTCATCTATTGTTGTTACAAATGCCTTTTTGGGGAGACAATCTAGGGATATCATTCTTACTCTATCTCTGAATCAATTGTGTTTATGATAAATGGTTTTTAATGAACCCAAATTATATTATATGGGTTATAAAACTATAAAATTATTATGAATCATGATTAATTTCATGGGTTATTATATGATTAAATTATTATGAAACATGTCTCTTTTCCATAGGATATGATATGATGAATTTTTTTTAATACCCATTTAATTTAAAAGGGTATGATATGATGAACGTTTATGATATTTTAGAACACATAAATATGGTTTTAAATAAGTGAGATATGAGACCGATATCTCACTCTAATTCATTTGGTATATATTCATATCTTAATAGATAGAGAGAAATATAATATAAATTGAACTCTGTTAGGTAAGATAAGGTTGTAATATTGAGTGAACCCACTTCAGTATGGGACATTGTCTGGTATATTTGTTTTTATAGTGATCATTGACAACTATGATGTTATGTTTGAACATTATTACATGTCCATAATGTTAACTTTTAAACAAATTAAATATTCACATTGTTTTATCTGAACCTGATTACATGTTCACACTGTTTCGCATGTACCTATGTTTCATGTACACAATGATATGTGTGAACCTAGTTACATGTTCATAATGTTATGAATCATCCTAATTTAATGTTCACAATGTTGTTAATAGACATTTATTTCTTTTAAAAAATGTTATGTGTGGACCTGGTTTCATATCCATATGTTTATATGAGGGTATGATTTCATATTGTCATCTTAATGGGTAAACCTTTTTCTATTTATACATTCTCACAAAGTTTTATGATGATGTGTATGCAATAAATCTATTTTTTTATGACCATCATATTCTCTCATGGATCATGTTTTTTGATATTTATAGGATTTATGTCATATAGCTTCCAATCAATATGTTATGACTCATGTCTGCGATCTATGACCTGTTGGGTGTGAACATGGATTGTTTTGTTCAATATCACATACCTTTATGATTATCCTTTACTTTCATATGATCAAATATTTATATCCCTTATGTTTACAATTACTTATAATATAATATCTCCCTTTCTTATGTTTCCATTCCCATGTTATGATGAAATTTTTAAGAAGGGTTTTCCTAAGAGGAGTACTATGTGAGAAGATCATAGTCAGAGATGTCGAAGATACTTCACCAAATTAGAATATTATGTTCAATGATTTAAAATGTCACTAAAATATTACACTCATAAATTTTGTGTTTTTGTACATTAGGGAATATGGAAAAAAAATGTAATATCCACATATGAGAATCTTGGTTGAAAATATATCTGGCCTAGAGTGTATGAAGACTAGAAATTCTTTTAATTTTGGCAAGACTTCATCTGATTGGCCTTTATCTCCACATGGTTCTCATCTATTTTGTAATTTTATAGAAGTTACTCGGTGCCTAAAAACAGAGGTAACACATGATGGACATAATTCTACGTGTTTCATTATCCCCATGGTGACTAGTATGTTTTATACCATTAAATATATGTATAGATGTCCCAGGTTGATATGTGTTGTGGATGATTTTTTTCAACATTTTTGACCTAACATAGGATCAATTATGAGCATCTTAGGAAATTTGGGTTATTACATACACTTCCCATTCCAACGTAAAAGTTAAACAATATCTCTATAAATTTATTCATTGGACCAGATCATAATCTGAGTGGGAAGGATTACATATTAATTATTATTGATCATCTGATCAAATAAATCCATTTTTACCCATTAAAGAGTCTATAAAGATTTAGTACCTTGGGTGCACATATGTTCAAGAGGTTTTTTGACTTCATGGAGTTCCCTCGAAAATAGTGTCAAATTAGAATTCCTATTTAAAACCTCTCTTTTAGAAGGGACTCTAGGAGGCATTGGGACACCTATTGAGGTTGGGCACTACATATCACCTATTGATGGGTGGCTAATATGAGTAGAATATCTAGACTCTGCAGGATATATTTTGGGAAAGTGGGATAAATTTTGGTAGTTCATAGAAAATAAAATAGTCATTATTCATATTTTCATATAATAATTGATACCATTGCGTGATCAGGGAATCCCTATTTGAGGCATTGTATGGGAATTCTTTCCAATCCTCATCATGTTATGCTATGGTTGGAGAGTTTTATTTTGATGGAATGAGCCTCATATAAGAGATAAAAAATATGTTTAAGTGGATTTTAACATGTCTAGAAGCTTCATAGAGTCACTAGAATTCATTTTCCAACCATCATCATAGTCCCTTGATGGTTGTACTGATCATTTTGAGTTTCATTAGTTATTAATACTACTGGGTCACCATCATTCAAGAAATAATGGAATTATTTTATGTGTAATGTAAGGTCATTTAGTTTTTTAGAGATTATTGGTATGTTATCCTACTAGTTGGATATTTATGATGTCATGCCCTAATTTCTATATGCTACTGGCCAGATCCAATTCATCAGATGACCTTAGGCATGCCTCTATATACGTGATTGAATGTTGACTAGCAGGGAGGGTCTAATATGTAACATGGGGAGACTATACCCTCTTTAACAATGAATAAAAATAATTGAAATAAATAAAAAATATAAAAATGATAATAATATGAAATGAAAATGAAAATGAAACCCTAATAAAAAACTATCCAACATCACATGATCAGTCGAAAACATGAAATGTAGACCATAAACCAAAGTACTAGGTATGTCATTTCAAATAAGTTTAATGTGTAAAACTAAAACCCAAATAAATACACAAAACAAATACCAGGACGGTATAGACATGAGGACAAAATCCCTCATCCATGGTTTATCACAAATCCTATCTCCAAAATCTAACATATATTTCTTTCCCTTATCTTTTCTTACAAAAATAATGTCTATTAAGGTACCAATCAAGCATCATGGGAAGGCTAGGATTTCAAATCTTCAGGCCACCACCAACAACATCTAAAAAATATCCAATCTATAACAATATATGATTTTTTTATAAAGGAAATATACAATAATAAAATAAATAGTTTTTATATTAAATTATTCTTTAATTAACGACATAAATTCCCAAGTTCATAGTGAAACTCGAACCAACAATACTTAATTCGTTCCATGTTGATACCTGTACATACACCATATGAATTTAAAAATTCATTCAATAACGGGATATCATTATCTAATTAATTCCAATTTCAAAAACAATAAATGGGGGCCAACTGTAGTACCATAGAACCTGAGGGTAATTTGGAGCATTAGTACATATCCCACAACTCAATGATATCATTATATTAAATACATATCTTGGTGTCCTATAGTGGTAGTGTTGAACCTGGTGGGTATTTGGAATAGTAGTACATGTCTAATGAATCATTGTTCACATCATTTGAAATATCCCATATTATGGTTACACATTCATAAATCATTTTTCAACCATGTTTATAACCCATTATTAAAACAATATCACTATACCAATATTCATGTAATTTCTTAATCACATAGTAAAAATAAATTATGATTTTAAATTGAAAATAAAGGCAATTTCCTAATATGTAAATTGTGATTACTCAATCACATACATAAAAAATATTCAAGACTATGCGAATTGAAAATATAGACCACCTACCACAAGATCATTTCCAAGCATTCTCCAAAATGAAACCCTCAATTTGATGTTGAATGGTCAATTACACAACAATGGAAGGGATATAGGGAGAAACCCTAGGACTAACATAAAAAAAACATCCATCAAAACCTAGATCTAAATCCAATTTTAATGGAGGAAGTAATCCCTCAAAAAGAAGAAGGAAGGTTGGCATAGAGAAAGGAATCAAAATGGGAAGATATCACATAAAAATAGAAGGGTATAATCCATCCATGGGATCAACTATTCACACTAAAGGGGGTTTATGGAGCCTTCAAATCCATCCAAGAGCCTCCAGAACTGATATACATCATATTAGGTTTATCTGAGAGGATTATGAATAAACATCATTGGTTCAAAAAGTTTAATTAAATTTTTGGGGAGACAGAAACACATGGACATTGTTTCCTTAGATGATACATGTAGTGGTCTAAACCATGAACCTTAATAGTGTTCCCAAACTCATGGGGTGCATGGTTTAACATAATAGAAAAACGATATGAAAAACCAGGTGTCATCCATGAGAATATTCATTGTTTGAGGGTCCATGATTTGGGGAGGGAAGCTGTATGGTTTGGAAAAACTATTCGCCACCTCCTATGGATCTAAAATGTGGTCAACAGTTTCCTAGGGAAAACCTCTTGGTTTACCCTAACTGTGTTCCAAACATGAATATCCCCATTGGAAAACAAATTTCAATCATATTACCCATAAAATATCAAAACAAAACCCAACAATGGTATAACCAAAACTACAGTAAAAGAGTACCCAAAAATGACCACGAGTCATCTAAAGAAATATCGAGATCATTCAATCTCCCATTCTTATAATAAGGAAGAATTTAGTTTTACTCCCCATCACCTCTATGATTCTGAGAAAAAATGGTGGATCCAGTAATCTAGTATAATAAGTCATAATTTAGTTTTACTCCACAATGTATATGCACCAGTCCAATCCTCTCCACAATCTCAAAAGGTCCAACAAACCTAGGAGCAAACCGGGCCTCCCCCTGAATCCAATGGGGACTCAATCTTGGATACACCCAAAGGATGACATGATCACTCACTAAAAACTCAATATTTCATCGACGTTGAATAGAAAATGAATTCTAACAACTTTGGAATCTACCCATACATTCCTAAATTATATGAACCTACTCTAGTGTCTCCTTATTAAGACTTGGTCCCAAAAACTCTGACTCACATACCTCTATATACTATAGAGGTGATCTAAATGGCCTACCGAAAAGTGACTCTTGAGGTGCCATATGGATAGTCTCGTGATAATTTTTTTTTGTTGATCTCATTTAGAACTAATATTTTCTCTAAATACACACAAAAAATTAGGACTCATGGTCGTAGCATGTCCTCTAGTACCTAAATTTTATGCCCTGATTAAACATTTTTATGATGGTGGAAATATACAACCAGAAACCCCTAGGTACCCAATTATTTATTTAATACCTTCCTAAAGTGATAAGTAAAACTATATCCCCATTTGAAACTATGTTATGTGGAACCTCATGAAAAATGACTATCTCTTGTTGATTCATCTCAACTAACAAGTCCACATTTAAATTCACCTAGATAGGTAATAAGTGGGTTAATTTTTTCAACCAATCCATAATCACCCAAATTCTTTTGAAGGATCATTGGAATACCCATCACAATGTCCATGGTAACATAATCCCACTTTCATTTTGGAATGGGTAATGGCTACAAAAAATTACTTCATCATTGGTTCACTACCTTAACTAGATCTAGTATCATGTTATGAAACAAACAATGTAATTTTTCATGACCATACACCAATTCTTTTAATGTAGTTCATAACACATTTTGGTCAAACTAGGATGATCCTCCCACTTTGATTCATGAAACTTTTGCATCATTTCCTCAAACATACACAAAATCACAAAACACTATTCCAGGAATAGATTGTCTCATCCACATCTACTATCCAATAAATGGTGTGTCCTAGGCATTGAGGAACACCCTAAAGGTCAAACAGTCTTGATCCACCCAATACATCTCAATTATCTAGCCCAAAAGTGTGGAATCAATGGATAAGGAAACACGGATCATCTACTATTCACTCTCATGAACCAAAATATGCTTCTCATCCATCATGGTCATTATCTTCTACATAGAACCCGACTTTTGAACTACCTATGTATATGTCTTCTTGATAAAAGGGTAATCAACACTATTCTCTATCCTCAATGTATAAGTGATCTCAAAATCAAAAGACCACATATACCCAACCCATCTACACTACTGAAGATTCAAATATCACTATTAAAATATATAATTTAAGATTTTTTGTTCATTATAAGCATTAAAATTTTCACCCAATAGGTAATGCCTCCAACAACTAAATTAATAAATCCCCACTATTAACATGGGATGATGTATAGGCTAATTTGGTTCATGTATCCTCTACTGTCATGACCTATATTCCATAACTCAATTTTCCAGCATCAACACAGCTCCATATCTGATCCTGAACACATAATAAAACATGGAATACTTCTAACTAAGACTAGGTACGTTCAAGATCGATAAGGTATCCAAAAACATCATCAAATCCTAGAAATCATTCTCACATGCTCCAAACAACCAAATTATAATTCAATTCTTTTTTAAGCCCAATAATGGTGATTCCAAATTGCAGATATCCTTGATAATACTTTTATGATATCCCAATTAACCCATAATCCTATGGATATCAAAAAAAATCTTGGGATTTTCCTAAGAAACAATTTCTTAAACTTTCTCTTTGTCCACTAACACACCTCCTTCATAAATGATGTGACCAATGAAATGTACTTTGTCAACATTGAAATGATTATTAGATAGTTTGGCGTAAATTCTATACTCTCTTAGTGTACTAAGGATAATGTCAATTTGTGGGTCATAATCATTATGAGTATTATTTTACCCCATGTATTCATCTATTAGAACCCACAATATGTTCCTAGTATGGGAAGAATATTCAATTCTTCATGTCCATAAACATATAATAGGTTTTTTTATCCCAAACAACATCACATAAAACTCATATAGGCCATACCTACTTTTAAAATTAGTATGTGGTATATTATAAGGTCTAAATATCAACAGAAAATACCTCTACATTAACTCAATTTTAGGGAACACAAAAGGTCCTCACAAGTGGTCAAAGAGATCATCGAAATGAGGAATAGGATATTGATTCATCACTATCATTAAGTTGAACTTCCGGTAATCACCACACAAATGAAATGTGCCAACATCCTTCTTAGAAAATAAATCTTCACAAAGACAATGAAATGTACTCAAATGGATAAATCCCTTATCCATAAATTCTTCAAACTGATTCTTATGATCATGAAGATATCTTGGTTCTATTTAATATGGAAGAATAAAAACATCCTTAGAACGATTCATGAGATCAATTATATTACAAACATATCTCTCATGTGACAGTACTATAAATTACTTGGGAAACACATCTTAAAATTGGTTCATTGTAGGTGGTAAGACAACATACATTACTGCCTCATCATTCAATAGATGACTTGAACCATAGGCAATGAGATCCCCCTATTGCTGACATATTGCACCTGAACACATAGTTTAGATATCCCACTATCAAGGATGAACATAAATATTAACCTCATGAGATAGAAACATCACCCTCTTATGGAAACAATCAATATGGGATCGGTATGATACGGAACAATCCATACCCAAAATCGATTCAAAACCTGACTTTTCAAGTATGAAAAGATCTCAACTAAAATGATATTCCACAATCTTGGGAGAACACCCCTTACATAAATATATGTCCCTCAACCATACTCTCAACGGGGTTTTAATTTTCATAACCCACTCAAAAACTCCACTATCAAACTCAAATCATTCAAAATATGTATAGATATAAAATATTGAGAGGATATTGTATCAAAAAAGCACTAGGATGTGTAAAATCTATAAGAAAGTCCTTCTAACTGCTGATTTTATAGCCCCACTATCCATATATGCAGGATGAATGACATGAATGTATGCATACTATATTCCCTATGATATAGTATGAGATACCTAAACTGCACCAATATTCATATAAGAGCACTCATTCATACTATATCATATCTTTTACATCGACCACCATTAAAATAAGAACTATAAATCCCAAACTAATATGGGGTAGAAGATCCCCTTACAATACTCAAATTCATCCCGGATCCTCCATCACTAAACATCAGTATAGTTTTTTCTAAAATACATCTATATAATCCCCGTCCTTCCATTTGATCACCACTCCACTAGTATCCATGAACACTAGATATGAATGTGACCCGAACTAATACACTGCTGGTAGTATATTTTATTACAACACTGGGTAATCGATACTTATCCCAAAAAACAATGTTATCCATTTACCATCATGAAGTGGTAATATAAATTATTCCAAATGTCGGAAGATGTACCTTATAGTCATCAATAATAAGCCACCAACATTTTAGTTGATTCCACCATTTGTTTTCCCTTATAAATGAGAGCCTCATTCACCACCTCCTAAAAATTCTCCAACAGAAAAATGACATCCCTGGACTTAATCTCACATTATATTCCATCCTAAAAATTCTTCACTATATTAGCCTCATCACCACACAAATCATGGACAATGTATAGAAATCTATGAAGTTACATCATAGTTTATCATGGATATCATCACATGGTTCAACTGCATTAACTCTACTGCTTTCTCCCACGTGATCCACTATGGGTTAAAGTGTTATAGAATCTTCTTCTGAAGGTCTTACCATACAATGTTTTCTATATTCTAATGACATGTATAATTATCCCACTAGTGTTTTTTTATTAATTGAATATATACAAAAAAAATTTAACTATCCACTTCACATGAGTCTCAAAAAAGTCAAGGATCATCCTTAGAGACTCAATTCATAAATCATCATCCTCAGGTCTACCTTATATAGTGATGTTTGTAGGGTGATAAAATTAGAACAACCAAGTGAGGTTAGACATATTCCACAAAACACACCTTGGGTCTCTATCTAGGAACTGCATAAAGTACGAAATGTTCTCATAGAAGTGCTCTACATATCCTTCACCTGTATCTATGAGATCCTCTAGTTTCACTACAGAAGGTACATTTCGATCCATACCCTCTTGTAATATTATCAAATAATGACTTCATAGAGGAATTTTACATCAATCCAAATATCACATACCATTTTCCAAAATTTACACCACATTTCACAATTATGTTTATAACTGGTTATTCAAAAGAAATCAAAATTCCATTATTCATCAAATTTATTAATCACATAGGAAATTTCATTTAATTAACTATATTTCAAAATTTTCTAATTTCCAAACAGGGTAGTTGGTATATCATAATTACATACACAAAATCATAATCCAGACTATGAGAATTTGAAATTCATAACACCTCCTTAATGATCATTGATGAACTGTTTCCAAACCATAACCCTCAATTTGATGTTGATAAATCAAATACACAATGAAATATGAAATAGAGGATCAAAACCTATGGCCAATTCCCAACTAATCGCATCCTTTAAAGCCTATAAATAAACCCATTTACACGTAAGTAAATTTTCCCTCCAAACAAAGATAAAAAGATGGGAGATTGAAAGGAATCCAAAAAGGAAGAGATCACATACCAGATTAGTGGTAAAATTGATCCAAATGATCATTAATTTTCACCCAATGGGTTTTATGGATCATTGGAATCTTTTCGTAGCATACATGTCCAATGGAAATCATATTAATTTGATCTGAGATGACTAGGAACAAAAATTTGGTGGGGTTTTGGATTTTTAATAAATTTTTTTTGGGGATTAAAATAGGAATGAAGGGTTTTCCTAGTCGTAGGAATATTAATTTCAAAAACACTCACCATAACCATACCCTCATACTCATGTGGTGCATGGTTTCACCTAATTAGTGCATAGTTTGAAAAACATGTTCCAATAGTGAAACTCCCCTCTGTTTTTGGGTACATATTATGGGGAGGGGGACCACATGGTTTGTCCCAACCATACACCAACTCATGTGGTTCCAAAATATGTTGTGTTGATTCCATGGGAAAACATATGGTTTTCCCTAACCATGCACTAACCATGGGTAGACTCATGGGATTCAAAATTTCTCAATTTCACACTAAACATCCCAAATAAACCCAACCAACGTATAACCAAAAAGGGTAAAAGAGTACCAGAGAACAAGAACAAGTAATATCTATAAGGGTTTGGAACATAAAATTTTCAACCTTGGCTAGCATTATATAATGATTTATTCCACATTTCCTAGATGAAGAGATACCATCTCGTCCCATATCATGATTCTGTGTGGGAATAATTGGACATAGAACTAGATGCCTCCATTGTAATGTAGCACAATTTTTTTACATGGATGTTCATAATAAGGTGATATATAGGAAGGTGATTTGTTAGTCCATGTGACCTTAAATCATGGTGAAAATATACATGACACATCAAACAAGGAATTATGGGAGCAGGAGCACTGGCCTCACCTGTTTTATTCTATTGATGACTAAGGACTTTCTAGGGGAGATAGTCATATATTGGAGAGTTTATGAAACATTCTTACTCATTAGATCCCAATATTTTTATTTTTATTTATCTCTAGGTGTGTTCATGTAGTTAATAGTTTAGAAAGGTTAATATTGGGTGTTCATGAGAGACAAACTATGTTGCATGATTTTTCCATAGTTTTTCTAAACCGTGCATAAACTGTGTGAGGGGTGCTATAGATTTTTATAGTGATGTTTTTCATGGTTTGAGAGTATTTATTCAAACTATGTGACACCCTAGAAAATGTAGTGAAACCTTTTTTGTGTGGAAAATGGAACCAGTACAACTGGCTCACTAATTTCCTAACCATGAATTCAAACTGTATAACCCAATCCATCTCATTAAAATGTGTTAATATAACTTTTTCCTAGATTGGGTTTTTATATTTAATTATTGGGTTATTTTATTTTCCCCACACATGAATCCCTGATCCATTTGTTTTTTAAGATCTCCCCTCCTTCTATGGTGAATTTATCCTTAGATTTTTTCTGGTTTGTCTTAAGGTAATTTAATTTATACTTGATCTATTCTTATTTTCCCCTCCTCAATATTTTTTCCTCCATTTTTGTAGAATTTCATAACCTGAGAAGGGGGAGTTGTCTGAAACTAATTGTTTTATGGGTAAATTGGTTTATTTCATATGGTTATATTTTTGAGGCCGTATTCTACCTCATTTTAGTTGTATTTGTTAGAGGTGATGATATTTAGACCGAATTTGTTTTAGGTGTCTCTATTTATGGGATTTTTTAATGGAATACCTTTAATATTATTATCACAATGGGTTTGTTTTTTTATATTTCCATTATAATGATTTTATTCAGGGTGTATATTCCATGCTTGACGAATTTCAACTAATGGATTTTATTTTTGTGTGTGTTTAAAGTGGGGTTTTCCAAATTGGTGTCGCATGTATGCCCACCAAGTATTTGATAAAATAGATCAAATGGTTTTTGATGTTATAAAGGAATTTTTAAAATGATTTCGGAAATGATTTTACCCCAGAAAGGTTATATTGTTAAAATATCCATGTTTTCATATGAATTGTCTTGTTCTATGGAATGATTGATATGAAAACATGTTCATGAGATGTTTCTATGGATTTGTACATGGGATAACTAGGGTTTGAGTGAGAGGTTTTTTCAAGGGATCATGTGAACCATCAAGGGGAGGACCCTGTGGGCCTTCATTTTTTTTCAAGGGTACTATGTTATCCTTTTGGTCAAAAGACATTGTCAACATCCTTATTTATTATTGAGATATTGTGTAGGCTATTAGTGTTAGTTATATGAATGATCATGAGATCTTCCATTATATAGAAATCATAACTTTTTACTCATGCATGATAAGTATTTTTGTTAGTGCACCATGGAGAAAATTACAATTTCAAATTAAGTTTATATTCTTTATAAATTCTACTAGTGGCATTTGATGTGATGTTATGTATTCTTCCCTTTTGTTTATTTTTAATTTATATTGTTTTATAATGATAATATTTTTCTCACCTTTATTATGAACATTGGTTATGTTTGAGGATGTTGGTCCTTGTGGACCAATTTATATTTTTATTCCATGTTTAGAAATTTTTTGTGAAAAATATGATTTTGTTTCGAAAAGTAAAACCAATATGGTTTGAAAGTATTTCATGATTTGTTTTTATTCCAAATTTAATATTTTTTATATTATATTCAAAATAGTATATTTGTTTGAATGGTTAAAATGCAAAAATATATTCATTGTTTTACCTTATAGACCTTTGTTCTTACACCCTTATTGGGGGGATATGGTGTATATGTGGATTTCATTTTTTAAGGAACAAATAAAGGAAAGGTCACCATGTACTAGCGTGTCTTTTCATGATTACCATCATCCAGTGTTTTTTGGAGTAGATGTGGCCTCCTAAGGATGGACTGATGTGGAGTCATAAATGGTAATTTTTACCATTTGGGTTGTACTAGGGTCTTGTTTGGTATTTCTCCATTTATTTTGTGTTTGGGATATTTATTTTGATCCACCATATATATATCATATTAAGGAATGTTTGTACATTAATGTATGTTGTTTTTTGTGGTTTCTTATTATCATTTGTTGTTTACTATGATGATATTGGTGTGTCCACACCAATTCATAGATGGTTCATTTAAATTTACATGTGCTGAAGCTATTCCCACGTGCTAGTTTTTAATCCTCTGTTCTTTTTCTATCCCACCGAGATTAGGAATGCACATCAGGACTTGTGGTAGACCATCTTGGGTAACAGGGTAGTCCCTCCAAGTTTGGATCAAAAAAGAATAAAACACATTTTCAATAATATTATAATCAATTAAAAATATTAAAATTGGATGGTAATTAATTAATACGATTAAATGTTAACAGTATTGTTTTTCAATGAAATGTGTTATCAAATGTTGTGTATTTTATCCAAATAAATAAAAAATATCAATTTTAAATTATATTTATGTAAATAAGTAATATTTAAATATATGGACTAATATATTAAAATTTATAAATTAATTAATTCTTATAAAATAAGATTAAGAAGTATTTATGTTTAAACGGTATTTTTTTCTATAAAAGGAGTTTCTTATTATATTTTTAATTTTCATATTAAAGATATATTTTAAAAAATTTTCTTCTATAGTTTATTTTGTGAAATTTATTTTTTTAATTACTTATGTGTAAATTATTTTAGTTTTAATATCTGATAATTATCTAAATACATTCATTTTTATGTGAATAGTGTAAAATATGATTTTCACAAATACTGTGAACTTTATGAAATCACTAAGATATAATAATGAATTAAAAATAAATGAAAGAAAAATTATTTAATAATTAATATTATATATTTAAAATATTATTTCTAACCTAGATACATATAATTAATAATTTTCATCCTATGTAATATTCTTTCTAAAAACAATTATTATGGGTTATACAATTGTTTTTTGTAAGTAATTGTTATAATTTTATAAATTTTAATAATATAAAACAATTTTCATATTTGGACTAATATTATCCAAATTATTAAATAAGGATTATTTTATTTTTGTTCAAAAAATAAGCAGATGAGGATACAAAATGACTTGACATGATAATTGTAAATTAGTATAAAAAGTTGAATTAATTGGAAAATAACAAAATATCTCCAAAACATATCACTTATTTGTGTGTATGAGAGGTGGAGTGACCAAGATTCATCACCATTCCATTACTTTACACAATTTATTCCACATGCCTTTTAATGTTTTGTTCCATTAATATAAATTTGTGATTATTTATAGAAGTGCAACACCTCGCAAATAAAAAAGGACCCCTTCACCACAACAAATTTCAACACTCCACTAGAATTTATGGTTAACCAAATTCTTTTAAAATATCATTAAAAAACATATTTTTTAGTTTAACAGACACATTTATCAAAAAAAAATACCCATCTATGAAGGCTTAAAGAGTTTCCAAGATGAGATTGGTAAACACTCCTAATAACTCTTTCCCATATCAATGATTTTAATTCTTCTTCTACAACCATGAAATATATTCTAAATATAATTATATAATTATATTATTATATTATTATATTATTATAATTAATTATTATTATGTTTTTGGAATAATCATTTTCTACCTTCCTCCATACTTTTTAATGATCAAAACCTTATCCGTGTACAGAAGATGATTATGGGATGAATAGACGGTGTGTTTCATTTTTCATCATCTCCATAAATTGATGGTATTAAGAATATATGAAATAAAAAATCTTATATTAATGACATAATTATGACTTTTTATGATAAATCAGTAGATTAATTCCATTATTCTCTTCCACTATAAAATGGAATCTTTATTAGTGTGTACATTCATACTACTACCTACATAGTTGATGTGAATCATTTTATATCAACACCATACATGAATAGTTATAAATATATTATATATATATATATGATATTAATGAGTGATATATTTCTTTAATAATATTATTAAAGGATAGTAGAAAACATAAATATCATTATATTTTAAGTCAATAATATTGACCAATTACCTAAAATAAGATGGTCATGGATTCCATTTTCCCAAACCATATACATGAAATTCCTAGAATAAAAATAGGAAATTATATATAATTAAAAAAATATATTATAATATATTCAATAATCTAATTATTTTTAAATTTTTAACAATAAAAAAACCAAAATCACAATTTACAAACAATAATGAAATAAAAAAATATTACCATCCAATAACGAAAATAAAAACCAAATAACTAATATATGTTCGGTGAAGGAATATAATTTATTAATATAACTAGTATTATATTTAAATAAGTTTCTCAATTTAGTTATTAATTTGTTTTTGTTTATTTTAAAAATTTATAAATATCTTTTTTCTAATTAATCATTAAAATGTATTGGGTCTTCATCTAAAATTCCATTTTATGAGATATATTTAATATTATAAAGCTACTTTAATTTATATCCTTTATATAATATTGAACACTAGAGTATGGGGTTTTTTTTCTTCATACTTTTATATATTTGATTTTTGATGTCCTGATCTTGATGGATTGAATTCATGTGTTGGAGCTTAGAATGTTATATCATAAAAAATTAATAAATTTATTATTGGGAAGTTCTGGAAGCTATATTGAATGAATGATTCATAAGTTGACTCTATGGAGAAATAATAGAACTTTTCTTCACATAAAGATCACTATTAAGACCTATTGGATGATATTTGGCTATTTTAAAGAGATGATTTATTCTCTTTGAGGAATCACATATTCTATTTGATAAAAATATAAAACATAGATCTAAAACTAAAAAATGGAAAAGTCCTTGTTCGTAACAGTTGATGACTAAATAGAAAGAATCAGTATAAATAATTAATTTTACAATAAATTTTTTTACCGAAGAAAATAAGTGGATGTGCCCATAAAAATAAATATTTTCAATATAATCATAAGTCTTTGAGTCATAATGTAAAGCATAATCATTTGATTTTGTTGACATTGTATGCCTTTTGTATGGACCATAAGGCTTTAACACTTTGTGATATTTTTAATTTTCTTCTTGGTGAAAAATAAAGTTTCACTATTCAATTTAAATATTTAAATATAAATTCATAATATTGAGGTAAAATTATCTTTATGGATAAATCTAAAAGATAAAATACATGACTATTATTCATGTTGTGGTAATGATTAATCCATCCATAAAAATAAGAGGCTGATTTTGAGGGGGTTCCACAACACATGATATAGGATCCATGTAACTATGAATATATCAAAATTTCAAGGGAACTAAAGGATATCCATGTTGTGGAATATATTTAATAATTAAAATCATATGATAATTCAAATAGCACATTGAGGAAACAAACTGAGTCTTCAACTGCACCTCTAGGTTGTTTTTGAATAAATTGTTGAATCAAAGATAAATAAGAAAAATAAGTCTATATGATCCAACATGATTCAAAGTGGTTTTCAATATTTGGGTAAGTAAATATTATACACATAAAATTTTTATATATATAATGAAATGAGAAATGTTTCAAATTTATAATAAATGCAGTAGATGCTTTACAATATAAAATAAGAAGAAGAAACACTAAGAACAACCATTAAATATTTAAACAAAATTAAGAGGATGTAGACCATAATATGGACTCTATATCGTGGCCCAATCACTCATCAGTGGTAATTATTCATATGGAGTTATCTAGTTTTTTTTGTGTTTGTTTGTAAGTAGGTGGTCCCAAAAAATTTACATGTTCTTATTGATAATAACAAGGGGACAATTTGTTTATGATAATAACAATGACACACTAGGGATTTAGTCAACTATTAGCTGGTGAACCTATTTGAAAAAAAATTCTTAATTTTATAAATCAATGAGTATCTTCAGTGAGTTATGTGTGAAATCATGAGAGAGATTGGAATTTTAAACTAATATACACAATTATTCACACCAATCTCATTGTGTATCATTATTCTTGTGATTCAATAATTTGGAATCATTGTACATGTATAATATATTTTCTCATACATTAATTATATGGGTCAACATAATTCTATTAACATTGAAGGATTGAAATTTTTTTAAAGAAAATATTTAAAATCATGGAATAAGAGAATGGTAGCTTAAATTCATTATCTAGGTCCTCATGCACATGATTCCATTCAATATATAATCAGTTCTCTGGATGAAATCTTATTATGGTCACTAACAAATAGAAGAAATATTATGGATGATTGGAAGCATATAAATAAATTATTATATTATTCATTATAAAGTGAACTGAAAATTTTCATGTTCTACATGAGTGTAAATTATATTTGGAAGAAGAATCATAGTATATATAATTGAAAAAAGGTAAAACAAGAAAATCTATATACTAGTTGACAATTGTTTAAATATGTAGAAATAAATTAGGATGAATAAACTTTAGAATTTTCTTCCATGTATTATCTTATTTTGAGGAATATTATATTGTTTATGGAAACCCTTAAGGACTCAATACTTAAAAAATGATGATAATATAAAGAGAATAATTTGATGCCAAAATTTTTGCACTTGAGGATATATATATTGAATAATTTACCATTAATGAACATCACATTTACCATATCAATTATGAAATGATAAAAGGTGTTTCACTTAAGTGAAAATATAAGAAAGAAAATAATTGTTATTTTAATGCTTTCTAAGGTATAATTATTAGATAATAGTAAGCCTGTTTTATTGAATATAATGAAATCCATGATTATGTGGAACCTATTAATTTCATTTCAAGGAATTGTAAAAGATGTGTAATATGAAAGTACAAAGGTAAAATACCTATCAAATTTTTTTAACTATGTAATGGGGGATCATTTTACTGATAATATTCTTATAATATTTTAAATATGAAATTATAATGAGGAATATTCAAAAACAAATCACTACTATATACCAATAAATTACCCAATAAAATGGGATAGATAATTTATTACCAAGTTCACTCATAAGTAACATTCGGTCAGTCGAATATGGTGTGTCTAATAGTAAATATAGTGGTGATAAGGATGCTCTATGAGATGCCTCTCAAATAGTGATCTTGGAACAAGAGGAATAAGAGTTAAATATACCATAGAATGAATCTCAACAAAATGGCGAGTATATATATAAAGATAGAGATACGGATAAAAACCACATCATGATAATGTGGATCAATACATGTTGGAAATAAATTTTACTGTAGAGAGAAGAAAATATCGGTCGAATGGAGTGTCTTAAAATCTTGAGAGAGAAGTTTAGATTCTAAATCTTGATACTGAAAAGGGGATAAAATCATTAATAATATTACATCCACCATTACAATATGAGATCAAGAAATGGTAAACATATAATATATAATATGAAAATTAAATTTATCATGAAAATGGTTTTTAGAGAACATGTGAAATTTCCTTTGAAACATACATTAAGTAGAAACAACGAAAAAAAATCAATATACGAAAGAAGAAACTATATATATTTTCTAGTGTAAAGGATTATTCCATTTAATAAAGAATGATATAATATAATTATATACGTAAATTTTGTATTCCCTAATGAATTTATAAAATTTAATCATATCTAGATGGAAAAAATATAGACAAGAGTCTAAATTAGTTACTAATATTAATGTAATAACTCCATAATAAGAATTTAAATTATGAACACATTTAATGGTAGAAAGTATATAAAGATAGAAACACAATAAAAAGGGAAATTTATAAAATATTTTATTTTTACTGATTATATAGTAGTATTTTTTTATAGGGGTTATAACAGAAGGTATAATATATATCTTCTTGGATGGATAATAGTGTAATAATCAATAGGGGACTAAAATAATATATATGAACTAATCCAAGACATAAATGGTTTGAAAAAAAATGATTATGAAAGAAAAAATTATGAATGATTTCTAAAGATGTATGGAAGGGGTGATCAATATGGAAACACTTCAAATGCTTGTGTTACATTCTTAAATTCTCAATTATGTATATGTTAGTGGTTTAGGGATGAATAAAATTAATGCCAGATCATGTAATGTGATTTTTTTATTTCATTAAATGAAAGAAAATATGATAAACTATGGGTCATGGTTAGTGGGTTCTCACTCCACGTGATAGGTGATTCAGAAAACCATATGAATATTTAGAAATATAAAGGATTAATTTTTATATTGTTTATTGATATTTCACTTAATATCAAAGGTATTGGTAAATAAAAAATTGAAACAATGAAATAAATTCCTATAGTGTGATTTTTGTTGATAGATTAAATCAAAACTTCATGATTTCATCCCAACTAAGTCATGGGGGAAATAAGTTCATATTCTATAAAAATGTATAGATTGACCAAATAATGTATGATGGGTATATAGTTATAAGTGGTATTAGAACCCCTAGAAATCTATTCCAAACATGGAAATTAATATAATAATTTTACAGAAGTAAAAAAGTAAAAAATGTGTTATGCAACATAAGGATTGGTAATATTGGCCAATATAATTTAATAAGACTAATATATGAAGAATATATGAGGATTTTTACATTTATTAATGAATCATCTGTGACATTTTAAAAAATATAAACAAAGGGAAAATGTTGTAAAAGACATATAAGGTATTTGAATTTCAAACTTCAAATACACTTGAATGGATCCACACTAATGTATTTGGTTATGAGAATAAGAAGTAAACAAATTGAAAATTATATATTACTATTTTTTATATATAATTTCACATGGATGATGTGCATCATGTTCCTATCACAAAAATATGATGCATTGGATATATACAAGAGTTTTAGAAGACACACAGAGAAAAAATAGGGTTATACATAAAAAAGTAGATATCAAAAAATGAAAGTTAGTATTCCAATAGATAGTTTATATAATATATTAAAAAAAATTTATTCATACATGAATATAGCCATCCTTATACTCATCAATAAGTGGAATGGTCAAAAGGAAAAATAAAATTCTATTTGATATAGCTAGAACTATGCTAGGTAAGCATGAAACCTTAATACATTTCATTTATATTCCATAATAAGAACTACAATAATTCAGAACAAGTATTTCTTAATGAAAAAACTTGAAACAAAATTAATGAGATGTTAATAAATTGGAATCCTAGTATTAATTATTTCAAGGAGTTTTTTTTTCTTTTAGGAATAAGAAAAATGTATGATGTGGAGAAAAGTTGGATGATAAGGTTGAGGATTGATTTTTTTTTCGATAAAAATAAAATGGAAAATGATATATTTCTAAAAAAAATGAATATAAAATAATTATTGATGGCGATGATGTTATGTTTTTGGAAAACATAGAAATAATTTTGAAGAAAACCTTTGTGGATAATGAAGATGATGATTTAATTTTAGAACCTATCAAAAAATATAGAAAACAAATTGGATTGGACAATGTATCTTGGTTATTAATTTTCCAGTTAGTTTAATTGATAATTGAAATCTTCTAAAACAAATAAAATGCTAAAAACCCATGTTAATACTGAGAACATTATTTTGGAAGAGAATCAAGGTCTGTAGATAAGAAATAATTTCATTTAAATTATAAATTATAGCCTTCTTTTAAAAGTTAACCTAGAATAAATGAGTAATCCATTGAATGTAAGAAATATATTTAGACCATAAATGATGATCTAGATTATACTGAAATGAATAAATCACATGAAGTTTTACCTAGAACCCCTAAAAATAATTTAATTTCATGCAAACTGGTTTTGAAAAATAAGATTGATAAGGATTAGTATATGGATGTAAAAAATATAAACATTTATAAATGGGATATTCATAAATTCAAGGGTTGACATTGAGGAAACATTTTACCCATTGGCCAAAATATTTTCCATCATAATATTCAAACCATAGTTGAAAAAAAATCAACAAAATATTTGAAATTGAACTCAAATAGGTATTTCAAAATGGTGATCTTAAGGGAAAAGTGTATATGGGACATCATAAAGTAATTATTCTTGATTCATATGTAACTATAGTATGTCGTATAAATAAATATCTGTATTGTTTTATGTTTTCCCCAGGAACATGGAATTTATGATTTATGAGTATTGAAAAAGAATTATGTTTTAGAAGAGTTTTGTGAACAACAACATATTTGTATGAAAGACCAACACCCCATAACATTGTGTGATTTTGAATGTTATTTGTATTATATATTATAGAATGGAATAAATCATCGGTTGTAACTTTGCGACCTTAGTAACCCATAATTGGTGCTTTATTACATAACATTGGCATGATCACAAGGGATGAAATCCCAAATTACCAATCAGTTTAGTATCCTTGGAAGTACTATATACATACATAAGTTTTAACTTACATCATGAAATTAAGAAAACAATACTGTGTACCCTTTTAAAACTCTTATATCCTTTATCCTATTCATTCAGGTTAATCTTAATATACTTCTTCGCATCCTGGAAAAAATAAAACATAAGAAAGGGGTAATCTCAGATGCTTAGTCCGGATAACAATATAGCGAAAACATTCATAATTTAGAGTAAACATTTAAGTAAATGTATAAGACTACAACATAATCCTTTTAAACTTAAACTTCATCATAATATGGAAAAGATAAATCAAATAATTCCATTTACTTATTCACATGAATATTCTACTAGTCGAATAATCACATGTAATATCAATAGCCAATTTTATATTGATGGAATGCATAATGCAAGACTTCCTAACCACATAGACAAGGAATCATGCCAAGACTATATATAAGATTATCTCAAGGCCTTGAGCCAAGAAAATAGTTTGTCTCATGTGACCTATCGATGCATCAAGGAGTTACAGCGGGCTCCACCCATCACTTACTAAGTCCAATGCATTCCTCATATGTAAAGGTAGAAACATAACATAAACATTCTTATTAAAAATATCATAATAAATGTTAATAAATTAACTATAAACCATGAATGGTATAAAAATAACATATTCACAGTCAAACATATCATAAAACCTTCAATACAATCTAGAAGATTTGTATCTTAATAAATCAACATCAAACTAGTGTAAAATCCATCAAAGGATGTTAACATAGATAAAATCATTACTATTTAAGAGAAATAACTCTTTCTATTTTGAAATAATTTAATTTTCAGATAATTAGAAAGGAAATAATTTATTTTTAAAATTTTCTTATAAGCTTGTGAGGGATGTTTTTACAATGTTATAATGGTGGAAAATATCTACACAAGCCGTATATGTTAAAAAATACATTATTACCTTAATTTCTCAAAAAGGTAACAAAGTACCTTATATGGAAAACGATGGAATTATTCCTTTATAAACATTTTATAAAAAGTCAAAAAAGGGTATAAATTAATTTAACCAATAGTCTAGGAAGTAGAAAAAAGGTTTTGAAATAAATTTTTAAGAAACACTAATGTTGATGATAAAGAGGTCATAGTATATACTCATGTATAAACAACCTCAGATAATGAAGAGATTTAAGAATTTACCCTTACCTTGTACTTTTACTAGATCAAGAGTATGTTAAACTCTTGTATAATATTTAAATCATAGTTATTAAATTTTACAAGAACCAAATAAATAAATATGATATCATATATGACCATCAAATATTAATTTGTAAATAATATTTCTATAGTATAATTGTTTTGGATGTTAACTGATTCATTTTCCATTATATGCTTGGTTACATAAACCTTTTTTGTTATGGATATGATTTATTTGATTCATATCCAAAATTAAATTAAGTTATTAAACCTTAGTTTTAATCATAAAATGAAAATTAATCTTGAATGATCATGAAAGTGAATGAATCTTATCGCGTTCATGGAGATGGTAATTCGTATGTACACACAAGCGACAATATCAATCTATTGATGTTAAAATAGCATTTAATTGGATGTTATATCATATATAAAGAATTATTAAAATGTTATATTTATTATTTACATCAGTTATACTCATTATTATACCCATCCAAATAATGAAGATTTTGAATAACAAACTACAGCACGATGTGGAGACAGTAAGTCATACGTACACACGTATGGTGACTTGTCATTCATAGGATAGATGGAATAATGAACATGGTTGTACCATATTTATAATAATATAATAGTATGTATAAGGTACTGGACTTATTATTTTGGTATGGAAACGACAAAGAAAGAGGAAGTGGAAGAAGAAAAGAACTTTGAAAGAAGATGTGAAATTATATCCTCTTCTTCGGGTGTTTCCTTATGAGTTGATCAAAAGGGATCCATAGGATGGATTTATGACAAACAAACGGCCTCTAGGTAGAATTTAGGGTAGTTGGGAGGATATTTGAGTAGGGTTTGGCCTATCCAAATGGCTTTGGAGGTGTGATTTTGAGAGAAGGGGAAGTACACTTTTATAAGAGAGGTGAGGGTTACTTTATGAAAAGCTTGAAAGAGTATTTTATTATATCATCATATTCGGTTAATAATTGCTCCAAAATAAATTTATTTCAAGGATAAGGTGGATATGGTTCAAAGACCTATCAACCAATAGGTTTTAGATAGGTTTATGTCACCATATTAAACTTATCATTTAGATTTATCTCCTAGTTAAATAGTTTAACTTTTACCATGACTCATTGTATCTTTATATTATATTGTTAATAAACATAATATAAAATGCCAAAAGAACACCAAGTGGTTCATTGACGACATTAATATTATTATATAAGTCCTTTGTCTCAACCATAGATTTTTAGATCTATTAAATCATTTAATAATATAATATTTGTTTTAAAAACTCAATTATGTCAATTTTGATACTATTTAGTATTTGATTTTTTTAAAGTCCTAAAAAAATTATTACTTCTAAAAAAATTAATTTAATCAGCCATAATATTCCTTATTAACCTATAAAATTCGTGGAATTGATCAAAAGTTGCAATTCACATTTATTTGGAAACATATAATGTCAATTATATTAATCTTTCATTAATAAGGTAAATAATGCATCCTCACTGTGTCCTAAATAAATCTAAATATTTAATGTTTCAAAATTATAAATAAAATACCATTATTTATGAAATATTTTTATCCTTCTAATAAATATTTGTATAAGTATTTATCTTAATTTTAACCCTATATGAAATTTTTTTCGCTATAAAACTTTGAATTTAACCCCTTTAACTCTTCATTAAATAAAATAATAATAAATGTCCTAATATAATCCATGTGGACCAAAAGAATAATATTTTATTATTAAGGTTTATTTGGGTCTAAATACACTTATCTAATAGAATTAGGACATGTGTTAGGGTAATTATAATATAATTTTTTACCTTTGATTACCCCATTTACTTTTAAATGTTGTAAATAAAAGTCAAAAGTTTATATTCACCAAAAATTATTTTCATCTTATAGAACCTCATTCTAAATACTAATTTAAACCATTTATTTAAGATTTTTAAAATTAAATTCACATAAGAAGTGAAATTACGTTTTATGCAAATTTGTAAATGCTCATAGAAGGTGGGTAAAAGATGGTAAAAAGTTCAATTTTTTTATATCTAATTTTATTATAAAATGACTCCAAAGAATTAAATTGAAATAATATAGGTATTATGTATCTATTTTTACTTAAAACAAATTTTAAAAAAATAATTAATTATTTAAATAAAAGGTCAGTTTTAAAAATAACGCATTGTTTTTCACTGTTCATCAAAAATTGAAAGTTTTTAGAAAAATACCAAAAATTCACCCTAATATAATTTTGATATTCCTAATCCAAAAATGAAGTCCATTTTGAAATATAAAATTTAAAATGTTTCCAAAAGTTGGTATTACTATTCATAACGACTAGTTTGATTGTTCGTAGTGTGCTAGAACTCGATGGTGCGTACAACACAGTCTATTGTATTATTCAAAAGGAATCATACCATAGAAGCATGGGGTTTTAAATTCTCCCACCCTTAAAATAATTTCATCCTCAAAATTTCTAGAAAACTAATTCATAAAAAGACTCGAGTGGTTCTAAATCATAAGTTCCTCATGTTCCCATGTTGCCTCGTCTATCTTATTATTTCTCCATAGAACATTTACCAAACGAGTCATTCAGATTATCAGCACTTGTTCTATGGTATCAAGGATCTTGATGGGCTCTTCACAATAAGACATATCGGGTTCCAGTTCTATTTCATCATAGGTGAGTACATGAATTGGGTCAAGCATGTATTTTCTGAACAGTGATACATGGAACACATCATGAACTTTGGAAAGACTTGGCGGCAATGCCAAACGGTAAGCTACAAATCCAATTCATTATTGAATTTTGAATAGTCCGGTGTACCTGGGACTCAATTTTCCTTTCTTATTGAATCGTATAACACCCTTACATGGAGATACCTTCATTAAAACATGATCTCCTTATAGGGATTCCAAATCATTCCTTCGGTTATCGACATAGATCTTTTTCCTACTTTTAGATGCTTTGATGGGAGGGTTTTGATAACATTCACCTTTCTCATTGTTTCCTCAATATATTCTGGGACTATGAGTTTTCTTTCACCAACATCATCCCAACAAATTGGTGTGAGACATCTCTTTCTGTATAACGCTTCATATGGCACCATCCGAATACTTGAATGGAAGTTATTGTTATTGGAAAATTCTACCAAAGGTAAATAATTATCACACATACCTTGAATTTCATGGGAGAAAGATCACAACATGTCTTCTATGGTTTTAATAGTCCATTCTGATTGTCCCTCAGTTTTAGGGTGGTAGGATGTTGTCAAACAAAGTTTATTATCCAGGGCCTTCTGAAGACGTTTCCAGAATCATGATGTAAAATGGGGATCACAATAAAAAACAATCGATAGGGTTACTCCATGTAGACATACAACTTCATTAATATATAGTCTTGCTTAAATTTATAATGGTAAATCTTCTCTTATAGCAATAAAATGTGCTAACTTGGTAAGATGATAAAAAATAACCCATATTTCATCATTTATTCTAGGATTCTTTGGTAGAACCATGATAATTTCCATAGTAATATCATCCCATTTCCACTCAGGTGTGGGATGAGGTTGCATGTCTCCTCCATGATGTTTTGTTCCAAACTTAAGCTGTTGAAAAACCATAAATCTTGACACATAATCAGAAATATCTCTTTTCAAGTTGTCCCACCAAAAACATTCCTTCAATTATCTATACATTTTAGTGCTACCAGGGTGTATAAAGAAATTGGAGCAATGATCATAATTCAACAATTCTCTTTTTAGATAAGGTATATCTAGAACACAAATTCTTTTCACAAATTTCAAAATTCCATCTTCATATACAATGTTAATAAATCTCCCAACATTCACAGATTTAATTTACTTTTGAAACTCTTCAACATTAGTATGATAACTTTTTATCCATTCTAGTAATGATTGTTTGGAAAACATTTGAAAAAGTATGGATGTTTCACCTTCCATTATTATTACCATATTAAATTTTACTAGATCCATGAAAATAGGATAAATTTCAACTCTCATCATGTTCAAAACTCCATGATCATTTCTGCTCAATGAAACATCCAACTTATTTGCCTTCCCCGGGTGGTAGTGTATAGTGAAATGATAATCCTTGAGTAGTTCAAGCCATATCCTTTTCCTCATGTTGATTTTTTTGGGAAAATATACATCAAGATTCTGTGATTGGTATATATATCACATTTTTTAACATAGAGATAGTGTCTCTATATCTTCCAAGAAAATATTAGAGATTCTAAATTATGATCATGGGTGGGATAGTTTTGTTCATGAATTTTTAGCTATCGTGATGCATGTGCAATAACTCTATCATTCTGCATAAGGACACAACCAAGTCCTTTTGTTGAAGCACCACAATAAATAATAAACCCATCATTCCCCAATGTTAGTGTCATGATATGAGCATTGAATAATATTCTCTTCATTTCTTCAAAAAATTCATCACACTCTTTTTTCCAAACAAATTTAACCCCTTTACATGTGAGTTTTGTTAATGGGTTATCCAATCAAGCAAAATTCTGGACGAAATGCCGATAATAACCTGCTAAACCAATAAAATTGCATACCACAATTATACTCATCGGTGCTGTCCATTCATGTATTGCTCTTATCTTAGAAGGATAAACAAATATTCCATCCATAGAGACAATAAGTCCAAGAAAAGAAATCTTTTGAAGCCATAATTCACACTTGCTAAACTTCCTTTATTATTCATTTCATCTGAGGGGTTTCAAAATAGTGTGCAAGTGATTTTCATGATCTTAAAATATTTTGTAATAAACCCAAATATCATCAATAAATACCATTACAAAGTCATGAAGATGTTCCTTGGAAACTCTATTCATTAGATCCATGAAAACAATGGGTGCATTAGTTAGTCTAAAAGGCTTTACTGTAAACTCGTAATGCCCGTACCTGGTTCGAAATGTTGTTTTCGGAATGTCTTCATTCTTCCCACACAACTGATGATATCCTGATCGAAGGTCAATCTTGGAAAAATATTTATCTCCATGAAGTTGATAAAATAAATCATCAATGTGAGGTATGAGATATTTATTCTTTATTGTTATATAATTGATCTCCCTATAGTCAATGCACAACCTCATAGATCCATATTTCTTCTTAAAAAAAGAATAGGGGATCCCCATGGAGAAACACTAGAGAGAATAAATCTTTTATTACTCAATTACTCTAGTTGTTTCTTTAGTTCCACTAATTCCACAATGGCCATTCTATATGGGGTCCTCAATATGGGCCTTGAACCAGGAATTAAATCAATGGAAAACTCAATTTCTCTTTCAATAGGATGTCCATGTAAATCCTCTGGAAACACATCAACATATTATTGTACAATATGTACATCCTCTATTCAAACATTATTTTCCTCTCCCATCGTTATTTCATTCTCTTCCTCCCAAATAATTGAATTTAGTTAAGCTATTGGGGGTGGATCTAGATAAGAATCAGATGGTGAAATTTCGGCTCTAAAGATAATATATTCCTTATCATCATCGAAAATTGTATCCTTATTCTTCATACAATAAATATTTGCATCATGGTCCGAAAGCCAATCCATATCGAGGATTATATCAAATTCAATCATGGGTATGATGATGAGATCAACAGATAAAGAAAATTTATGTACCCAAATGGGAATTGATTCACAAAAAATTGTTGCAATTATAATTCCCTTAGTATTTTTGACTCACAACTCCCTTGTTAAATCAAATTGGAAATATCTAATTTTCTTAGAAAACTAGGAAGATATGAAACAATGAAACGATCTAGAATCAAATAATGCATTGGCTAAACTTGCGGAAATAATTAAATTATCTTCCACCACGTATTTCATATCTTCAACCTCAGTAGTAGTTATTACATAAGCTTGTCCATGCTCCCTTTTCATTTTATGAGTTATGTTTCCTTGGAATTTAGGACATTCAATTTAATAATTCCCCATTTCTAAATAATTGTAACATTCAACATTTATAGCCTCTTTCCTTTGCGTGAAATCATGAGCTTGGTGGCCTTTTTCACCACAATAGTAATGTAACATCCCAAGTAAGTAATGAATAATAGATATTTTTATATATGTCTATTAATGAATTAGATAGTGTTTTAGAGGCATAAAATGAAAATAAATCCAATCTTAAGCATGGAATACACTAATATTCTTAAAAGATTGTTTTACTGCCTTTTAATGGATAACCCTTTTTAAATCAATATTTTGACAATTTTATAATCTATATTTGTCAAAATAAACATATTCATTATTATTGGGACATTTTATTTTACATTGGATAAATTTTTTGTATTTTTCTGACAATGTTAATTTTTTAATGAATAGTGAAAAATATTGCATTTTACATCAAAACTGCTTTTTCATTTAATTTAATTATATGGTCAGATTATATTTTTAATTTGTCTTAAAGTGTAATCTGAATATAATTTTACCATTTAATCCAATGGTGGTCATTATGATTAATTTCACTTTGGAATTGGTCATAAACTAATGCCAAACTTTTCATAGATATTGTTTCAAAAAAACCCGCTATTTGTCATGGCAGCGTGAATTAATTATTAAATTAATTAATGTAAATTATATGATTTTAATTTTTTAAAATAGACATCATTTTTGAATTCAGAATATCAAATATAGCTTAGAGTGAAGTTTTGGTATCTTTCTGAAAAACTTCAATTTTTGATGAATAGTGAAACCACTAAGTGGTACTTATAAAAACTGATTTTTCCGTTTAAAAGAAATTTTGCCATCATTGTGTTTTGAATTTAAAAAATCCAACATACATGGTTGTCATTAGGAAGTAAAATGTGGTTCAATGAGATTAAAATAATTTTTAGTGAATAGTAACTTATTAAGTTCTTAATCGCGATTAGTGGTAATTAGTGTAGTTTAAGGTACAAATAATGTTTTAATAGTCTGAGATGAGCTTGACACATGTCCTACCCTCATTGGATGTGTCATGGCCGACCAATAAAATCCATGGGTCAAATTGGGGACCCCATGGAGCCACTTTGGTTGGGAAATGACGTAAATAACTTTTTATTTAATGTTAAAGTAAAAATGACACAAACATGAGTTATGTTACTAAAAAAAATTTATATGGGGTTATACAAGGCATATTTTTGACTATGAATATTAATTAGAAAGATAAAAATATTTCCTACATCATAGTATTTTTTTTATATTTTTTAGACATTAAATAAATTAAATTATTTATGCCATCATGATGATGCAGTGATGACCTCATTATTTAACGATTTAAATAAAATGGAAAGATAATGTAAAATCTAAGACCTAAACATGTCCAAAACCAATTGTATGAGTGTATTTAGAACCCTTATCACCATATCCTCTAATTATTTCAATGTGGGACCTTTTTAATCCGAAACTCATTTTAAAATAAAGTAACTTACCTTTACTTTCCAAGAGTGCCCCTCCTCTCCTCTTATAAAAGGCCCCCACCTCTACCTCCTTACCCACACTCCGAAAGCCTTTGGCTCGGCCAAAACCTACCCATTTTGGCTCTCCAAATCCCTATATTACTCCTTTAAGCCTCACTTTGGGCATAAGTCTTCCCAAGGAAGCCTTTGAGCTCAAATCTAAGAGAGTTGCCCGATTTTAAGGTAATGTCTTCTTGTGAGTCCTTTTGTTTTATTTTTCTTCTCCAACCCCCTAAACTCTTTTTATTATTTTCTTTTGTAACAACTCCAGTATCCTAAATATACTAGGATGTTTTTATAATAAGTATTCTAGATACACTTACACACACCTACATCTAATGGTTAACGAACATACTGTTTCCGTGGATGGCGAATTTATGCCTCCCGAAACGATGATTGTTCAACATTATTTTAACACCTTAAAAGGTGGACATTAAGATGTCACTATATTTATATATGATATATAATATGTTTTTGTTTTCTTTAATCTTATGTTTTTTTCATTTTGGGTATACCTTTATGGTTTCCATTATGGGTAAACGCGATATCTTCATTTAAGGAAGTGCATACTACCGCCCCCTCAAAGTGATTTGATTCGTTAAATACCATATGTGGGATGTATAAAGGATGGAACTATGATATTATATATGATATTATACTAGAATTATAATATACCTTTATATCATTATGATTCCATTCTATAAAATACGAAATAGAAATGAAAGTAGCGTTCATGCGTACGTACGACTTACCATCTCCATGAACGGTGCATTTCATTTCTTACCTCTAAATGATTATTTAATATTATAAATGCATGCATGTACTGGATATATATGACATATATGATATATATATCATGATTATAATTCTGTATATAATGGATACATGAACAACTTGTAATTATAAAGGGTTTATTTTTGACTCAAGTACCAATGATCGTTAAAACAACCATTATTAACTTAAATAATTACATAGTGTTCATGACATGGAAATAAGTGATATAAAAGGAATAATGAACTTGAAAAAGGTTCTTAAGCAAGTAGAAATTAACTCAAGTTTATTATTCAGGACATTAAAGAACGATCGAGTCAAGTCGGACCTGAGGTATGGGACTTCGTCTCAATCTCCTTTCATTGAGGCATATTTTGTTTTATACACAACCTTATTTTATACGGTGTATAAAACCCTTTGACTTTTACATTTATCCAAAAGGAATATTTTTTATACGAAGCGTTTTACTAAACGAAAAAAGGGAATGTTTTTGTCGTACGTATGCGGTGACAACGACTTCTCTACCGCCGTGACCGTTATTTGAGTTTCGGCTTCCTCTACAAGCCATACCTTCTTTTTAAAAGAAAAATAAATACCATGTTTTAATTTTCTTTTATTTTGGTATTGAAAATTGTTTTCATAATGTTTTTATATCAATGTGTTGTATTGATATCTTGTTATTGAAATGTGGAAATGTTATGTTTCCTTTATGCATGTTTTATGTGATACGATTATGTTGAGGTTCTTCGGCATTATTATGAAGACGGGTGGTTCCGTGATAAACTAAGGGCGGGTGAGCCCGATATATCTCTCCAATGCATTTGGTAACGCAAAGGAGTGAAACATTAAGGTTTCTCCGAAGAGATTTTGGGAATATACTGTGATGGGTATTTCAAACGTAACCAAGAGGGTTACTCCCAACGTAAGAATGTTATGAATGCCTCAAGTTACCTTTATGTATTATGATTTATATGATTTATTAATGATTTGATGAGGCATGTTAATGTGATTATGTTTTATGGGTAAAGTATGAACTCATTCTTATGTATATATGTACCCATGTTTCCTTTCCATATTTTTATATCCCTTACTGAGCTTTTTATGCTCATCCCAAGTTTTTTTGAAATGTTTTTCACAGGTCAAGGGAAAGGTACATGATATGATGATATTGTCAAGGAAGTGTCAAGAAATAATCCATGTTTTATTTTAAATATGTTTCCATTTATGGGAATGAAGATTACTATATTTATGTAACCACTTTGTTTATATGTGGAATGTAATGCAAGTTTTATTATCTAATTCTCTAAAACTCTAAACCCGAAAAGATCCTCAATGTGTAATCTTGTAATAACTCAAGATTAAGTAAGGTTTAAGGCTGGGGCCTTATAGTTGGTATCAGAGGTCGGTTTAGATAACTTTAGGAGTTAGAATTCTATTAAATGATTATCCAAAAATATTTTTTTATGGTAAAATTGAAGTGATATAGTATTTGAAGATTACCATGTTGCTTCATCTAAGACATGTTTGTTCAGAATGGTTTTCCGCAGAGGAAACAGGGATGCAGTGCTAGGAAGGCATGCAGAAGGAAATAACCTTCCAAATCAGCATCTTGAGATGGTCAGAATTGGAACTGAATAGTTTGTTGTAGTAATGGCACAGTTGACTAAAGCGATAAATGGCGGTGGTATCCATACACGAGATCAGCCAGATCAACCGCAGAGGAACATGTCAGTGGTGGAACATTTGATGAGGCAACATCCCCCATCATTCAGAGGATTATCCAACCCTGTGCTAGATGAAGGGTGGATTAAAGTACCGGTGAAGATTTTTGATGTCATGGGGTGTTCAGACAATCAAAAGGTTAGTCTTGCTATTTATCGTTTGGAGGGTGAAGCAGATCAGTGGTGGTTGATGGTTAAAAATATCAGGGACGCTGATGAGATTGATTCTCTCGACTGGGATGAATTCAAAGGTATGTTTCTTGAGAAGTATTTTCCTAAGGCTGTTCGACTTAGGATGGAAAATCAATTCTTGGAATTGAGGCAAGAGGAAGAATCAGTGGCTGCCTATGAAGAAAGGTTCACTCGATTGGCAGAGTATGCTCCAAATTTTATCCGAGACCTTGATAGTAAAATCAATCGTTTTTACTCAGGATTAAAGCCAAAATATCGAAGGGCATTAGCTTATCGTGAGTTTAAATGTTATGAAAAGCTTGTTCGATGTGCTGAGAAGGTGGAAATGGAGTTTGTCGATGATCAAGTGTTCTATAACAACCAACAGAAGAAGAGACCGAGGTGGCAGGAGAAAGGTAAGAATTCTTCAAAAAAGTCTAATAGTAAGAAAACTAAGTTTCTAGTTTGTGATAAATGTGGGAAAATGCATGCTGGGGAATGTATTTTGAATTCTGGAAAGTGCTACCGATGTGGTAAGATGGGACATAAGGCTCGTGATTGCACTGAAAAGGATCAACGTGAAGGTAAGACCAAATTTGATTTACAGTTAGTGAAATGTTATAAGTGCAATGAGATGGGTAACTATGGAAACGAGTGTCCGACAAAGAGCTTGAGTGATGGGAAGCAGTTAGACTACAAGCAGAAAGGGGTGGTGAAATCCTTTGAAACTACTTCAGCAGATGTCGGGCCATCAAATGAATTTGTATCAGGTACTTTGTTTTTTCAGATTATGCCAGTTTGTTGTTTGATTCGGGGTCTACACATTCTTTCATCTCTAAAAACTTTTCTAGTAAAATGGGAATACCATCTCAAGAAATGACTCCTGAAATTTTGTTAAAAACACCTGGGGGGAATGTTGAGGCAAAAAAAATTTATAATAATCTTCCTATCCTTATCTGTGGAAAGAACCTACTTGTAAACCATATTGTTCTACCCCTAGTAGAGTTTGATGTTATCCTGGGTATGGATTGGCTCTCTATTTACCATGCTAAGATTGACTGTAGAGATAAAGAAGTTTCTTTTCAGAAAGACTTTCAGTTTGTGTACAAGAATGAACCCTTACTGTTGATAACTTATCAAGAGGCCGAGAAACTTGTAAAAGATGGAAATTAATGTTACCTTGCACACATCGTTGAAAATAAAGGAACTGTTCAGGTTAATGATGTTCTAGTGGTAAATGAGTATCCTGATGTTTTTCCTGATGAGTTTCCTGGAATAATACCAGATCGGGAAGTTGACTTTACTGTTGACTTAGTTCCTGATGCTAATCCAATTTCAAAACCCCCTTATCGAATGGCTCAAATTGAACTTTTAGAGTTGAAGGAGCAATTGCATGATTTATTAGAGAAAGGTTTCATTCGACCTAGAACATCACCATGGGGTGCTCCTGTCTTGTTTGTTAAAAAGAAATATGGTTCAATGAGACTTTGCATTGATTATAGATCCTTGAATAATATCACTGTTAAGAACAAATATCCTTTGCCTCATATCGATGATTTGTTCGATCAGCTCCAGGGAGCTCAGTATTTTCCAAAGATTGACCTGAGATCGGGGTACCATCAGCTGAAGGTAAAGGAAGAAGATGTTCCGAAGACCGCGTTCCGTACAAGATATGGCCACTATGAATTTTTAGTAATGCCTTTTGGGCTAACCAATGCACCTGCTGTATTCATGGACTTAATGAATAGAATTTTCCATTATTTCTTGGATAAGTTTCTGGTTGTTTTTATTGATGATATTTTGGTGTTTTCTAAAAGTAAATAAGAGCATGAAAGAAATTTAAGGGTTATCTTGCAAACCTTAAAAGAAAAGAAATTGTATGGGAAATTCAGCAAGTGTGAGTTTTGGTTGCAACAAATTTCTTTCCTTGGTCACATTGTTTCTAAATATGGGATAACTGTGGATCTTGCAAAAACAAAAGTTGTGGAAGACTGGCCAAGACCCACAAATGTAACTGAGATTCGTAGCTTCCTTGGTTTGGCAGGCTATTACCGAAGGTTTGTTAGAAATTTTTCACGGTTATCTTGTCCAATGACTAAGCTAACTCGGAAGGGTGTTATGTTTATCTGGACAAAAGAATGTGATGATTGTTTTCAGGAATTGAAAAGAAGATTGGTGAATGCTCCAGTTTTGGTACTACCTTCCAGGAATGGTGAGTTTGTTATATACAGTGATGCTTCATTGAAAGGACTTGGTTGCATCCTAATGTAGAATGATCAGGTAATTTCTTATGCTTCACGACAGTTGAAAAATCATGAGGTAAATTAACCTACACATGATTTGGAATTAGCTGCTGTTGTTTTTGCTTTAAAAATTTGGAGGCATCATTTGTATGGAGTAAAGTGTGAAATATATACCGATCACAAAAGTTTAAAGTATATATTCACTTAGAAAGAATTGAACATGAGAAAAAGGAGATGGCTAGAATTAATCAAGGATTATGATTGTACAATTCATTACCATCCGGGAAAAGCAAATAAAGTGGCTGATGCTTTGAGTCGAAAAAGTAATGCTTCATTAGAAATGTTGCGTTTGGAACGTGATCCTTTGGTTAAGGATTTGATGAACTTTGGCATAGAAGTTGTGGGTGCAGGAAGTTATTCTGTTTTGTTTCAGGTATCAGTGAGATCATCTCTATCAGATAGAATCAAGCAAGCATAGAAGCAAGATAGTGAGTTGCAGAAAAAGGTAGAGATGGTTTAGAAAGGTAAGTTTCCTGAATTCAACATTGATAATGATTGCGTTTTGAGATTTGGGAAGAGATTGTGTGTGCCTTGTGATTCACAGTTGAAGAGAGAGTTGTTATGTGAAGCTCATAGTTCTCCATTTTCAGTTCATCCTGGCTGTACTAAGATGTATAGAGATCTGCGGGAGTATTACTGGTGGGAAGGAATGAAAAGAGATATTGCTGATTTTACTGTGAAGTGTTTGACATGTCAACAAGTTAAAGCAGAGCGGCAGTTACCGAAATGGAGGCTTCAGCCTTTATCAGTGCCAGAGTGGAAATGGGAGAATATATCCACGGACTTTGTTGTGGGATTACCGAAGACATCTCGAGGTAATAATGCAATCTGGGTTATTGTTGATCGCTTGACCAAATCTGCTCATTTCCTTGCTATACGAGATACTTTTTCCCTAGATCAACTTTCCCATTTGTATCTTAAAGAGATAGTCAGGTTACATGGAGTTCCTCTCTCCATTGTATCTGATCGTGATCCCAGGTTCACTTCTAACTTTTGGAAAGGCCTTTAGAAGTCGTTGGGTACTGAATTAAATTTTAGTACAGCTTTTTATCCTCAATCAGATGGGCAGTCAGAACGAACAATTCAGATATTGAAGGATATGCTACGTTCTTTCTCTATGGATTATCAGGGAAGTTGGTACCAACATCTTTCTTTGGTTGAATTTTCATATAATAACAGTTTTCATTCCAGTATACAGATGGCACCATTTCAGGAATTATATGGGAAGCGGTGTCAAACTCCAACTTTTTGGGATGAAGTGGGTGAAAGGAAGTTGATGGGACTAGAATTGGTAGAAGAGATGGCAGAAAAAGTTCAGCTGATTCAGAAGCACATGAGAACAGCTCAGAGCAGGCAGAAGAGTTATGCGGATAACCGGAGGAAGGATCTATCTTTCGAGGTAGGTGATCATGTTTTTTTCATGGTTTCTCCTTGGAAAATTGTGATGAGATTTGGTAAGAAAGGAAAGCTGAGTCCAAGGTTTATTGGACTATATGAAATTCTGGAGAGAGTTGGATTAGTTTCTTACCGAGTGGCTTTACCTCCGAGTTTATCTCAGGTACACAATGTTTTTCACGTTTCGATGTTGAGAAAGTATATGTCAGATCCATCTCATGTTTTGAGTCCGGAGGTAGTTCAGCTAGAAGAGAACCTATCTTATGAGGAACAACCAGTCCAGATTCTTGACAACAAGGAGCAAGTGTTACCGAATAAGGTGATTAATTAGGTAAAGGTTTTGTGAAAAAACCACATGATGGAAGAGGCAACATGGGAATCTGAAAATGCGATGAGGGATACATACCCCCATTTATTTGATAAGTAAATAAAATGCGGGGACGCAATTTTCTAAAGGGGGGAAGGATGTAACATCCCAAGTAAGTAATGAATAATATATATTTTTATCTATGTCTATTAATGAATTAGATAATGTTTTAGAGGCTTAAAATGAAAATAAATCCAATCTTAAGCATGGAATACACTAATATTCTTAAAAGATTGTTTTACTACCTTTTGATGGAAAAACCTTTTTAAATCAATCTTTTGACAATTTTATAATCTATATTTGTCAAAATAAACATATTCATTATGATTGGTACATTGAATTTTACATTGGATAAATTTTTGGTATTTTTCTGACAATGTTCATTTTTTAATGAATAGTGAAAAATACTGCATTTTACATCAAAACTGCTTTTTCATGTAATTTAATTATATGGTTAGATTATATTTTTAATTGGTCTTAAAGTTTAATCTGAATATAATTTTACCATTTAATCCAATGGTGTTCATTAGGATTAATTTCACTTTGGAATTGGTCATAAACTAATGCCAAACTTTTCTTAGATATTGTTTCAAAAAAACCCGCTATTTGTCATGACAGCGGGAATTAATTATTAAATTAATTAATGTAACTTATATGATTTGAATTTTGTAAAATAGAAATCATTTTTGAATTTAGAATATCAAATATATCTTAGGGTGAAGTTTTGGTATCTTTCTGAAAAACTTCAATTTTTGATGAATAGTGAAACCACTAAGTGGTACTTATAAAAACTGATTTTTCCGTTTAAATGAATTTTTTCCATCATTGTGTTTTGAATTTCGAAAATCCAACATACATGTTTGTCATTAATAAGTAAAATGTGGTTCAATGGGATTAAAATAATTTTTTGGTGAATAGTAACTTATTAAGTTCTTAATCGCGATTAGTGGTAATTAGTGTAGTTTAAGGTACAAATAATGTTTTAATAGTATGAGATGAGCTTGAAAAATATCCTACCCTTATTGGATGTGTCATGACCGACCAAGACAAGCCATGGGTCATCTTGGGGACCCCATGGAGCCACTTTGGTGGGAAAATGTCATAAATAACTTTTTATTTAATGTTAAAGTAAAAATGACACAAACATGAGTTATGTTACTAAAAAAAAATTTATATGGGGTTATACAAGTCAGATTTTTGACTATGAATATTAATTAGAAATATAAAAAGCTTTCCTACATCATAGTATTTTTTTATATTTTTTAGACATTAAATAAATTAAATTATTTATGACATCATGATGATGCAGTGATGACCTCATTATTTAACGATTTAAATAAAATGGAAAGATAATGTAAAATCTAAGACCTAAACATGGCCAAAACCAATTGGATGAGTGTATTTAGAACTCTTATCACCTTATCCTCGAATTATATCAATTTGGGACCTTTTTAATCCGAAACTCATTTTAAAAAAAAGTAACTTATCTTTACTTTCCAAGAGTGCCCCTCCTCTCCTCTTATAAAAGGCCCCCACCTCTACCTCCTTACCCACACTCCCAAAGCCTTTGGCTCGGCCAACACCTAACCATTTTGGATCTCCACATCCCTATATTACTCCTTGAAGCCTCACTTTGGGCAGAAGTCTTCCCAAGGAAGCCTTTGAGCTCAAATCTAAGAGAGTTACCCGATTTTAAGGTAATGTCTTCTTTTGAGTCCTTTTGTTTTATTTTTCTTATCCAACCCCATAAAATCTTTTTATTATTTTATTTTGTAGTAACTCTAGTATCCTCAATATACTAGGATGTTTTTATAAGAAGTATTCGAGCTACACTTACACACACCTACATCTAATGGTTAACGAACATACTGTTTCCGTGGATGGCGAATTTATGCCTCCCGGAATGATGATTGTTCAACATTATTTTAACACCTTAAAAGGTGGCCATTAAGATGTCACTATATTTATATATTATATATAATATGTTTATGTTTTCCTTAAGCTTCTGTTTTTTTCATTTTGGGTATACCTTTATGGTTTCCATTATGGGTAAACGCGATATCTTCATTTAAGGAAGTGCAGACTACCGCCCCCTCAAAGTGATTTGATTCGTTAAATACCATATGTGGGACGTATAAAGGATGGAAATATGATATTATATATGATATTATACTAGAATTATAATATACCTTTATATAATTATGATTCCATTCTATAAAATATGAAATAGAAATGAAAGTAGCGTTCATGCGTACGTACGGCTTACTGTCTCCATGAATGGTGCATTTAATTTCTTACCTCTAAATGATTATGTAATATTATAAATGTATGCATGTACTGGATATATATGACATATATTATATATACATCATGATTATAATTCTGGATATAATGGATACATGAACAACTTGTAATTATAAAGGGTTTATTTTTGACTCAAGTACCAATGATCGTTAAAACGACCATTATTAACTTAAATAATTACACAGTGTTCATGACATGTAAATAAGTGATATAAAAGGAATAATGAACTTGAAAAAGGTTCTTAAGAAATTATAAATTAACTCAAGTTTATTATTCAGGACATTAAAGAATGATCGAGTCAAGTCGGACCCGAGGTATGGGACTTCGTCTCAATCTCCTTTCATTGGGGCATATTTTGTTTTATACACAACCTTCTTTTATACGGTGTATAAACCTCTTTGAATTTTATGTTTATCCAAAATGAATCTTTTTTATACGAAGCGTTTTACTAAACGACAAAAGGGAATGTTTTTGTCGTACGTATGCGGCGACAATAACTTCTCCGCCGCCGTGACCGTTATTTGAGTTTCGGCTTCCTCTACAAGCCATACCTTATTTTTAAAACAAAAATAAATACCATGTTTTAATTTTCTTTTATTTTGGTATTGAAAATTGTTTTCATAATGTTTTTATATCAATGTGTTGTATTGATATCTTGTGATTGAAATGTGGAAATGTTATGTTTCCTTTATGCATGTTTTATGTGATACGATTATGTTGAGGTTTTTGGGCATTATTATGAAGACTGGTGGTTCCGTGATTAACTAAGGGCGGGAGAGCCCGATATAGCTCTGAAATGCATTGGGTAACGCGAAGGAGTGAAACATCAAGGTTTCCCCGAAGAGATTTAGGGAATATACTGTGATGGGTATTCCAAACGTAACCAAGAGGGTTACTCCCTACGTAAGAATGTTATAAATGCCTCAAGTTACCTTTATGTCATATAATTTCTATGATTTATTCATGATTTTATGTGGTATGATAAAGTGATTATGTTTTATGGGTAAAGTATGAACTCATTCTTATGTATATATGTACCCATGTTTCCTTTCCATATTTTTATATCCCTTACTGAGCTTTTTATGCTCATCCCAAGTTTTTTTGAAATGTTTTTCACAGGTCAAGGGAAAGGTACATGATATGATGATAGTGTCAAGGAAGTGTCAAGACATAATCCATGTTTTATTTTAAATATGTTTCCATTGATGGGAATGAAGATTACTATATTTATGTAACCACTTTGTTTATATGTGGAATGTAATGCAAGTTTTATGATCTAATTCTCTAAAACTCTAAACCCGAAAAGATCCTAAATGTGTAATCTTGTAATAACTCAAGATTAAGTAAGGTTTAAGGCTGGGGCCTTATAAGTAACATACTCTCATTCTCTTTAGGATTTTTTGGGGTGTTTCTTCTCACATTTACCACATGATGGAAATTCATCTTTTCCATACTTCCCTTATGTACATTTTTGGAGTGTTCAGTAGATCTATTCTTCTCTTTCTTTGCATTAAAATCGTAAGAAATAGAGAATTAATTTTCTATCTTGATATCACATGAGACAATATCTTAGTACGATGAGAAGGATTTTGAGACTAATGCTTGACAGAGAAATGGTTTTTACCCATCAAAGAATTGATCAATATTTCTCCTTGGGTTACGTATATAATCTGCTGCATTCCTTGCTATCCTTGTAATGTTAGCCTCAATATTTTTGACATTATCATCATCATTTAGCCTCAGACATAGAAATTGACTTTCGATATTTGCTCGATAGTCATGAGTTGAGTATTTTTCTAACAAAAGTTCATTAAACTGCCTCCATTTTATATTTTATATCTCTTCATCCTCCTTTGTGTTTTAAACTAATGATAATCATTGATCTGAATCTCCCGTGAGGAGATAAACTGCCATGACAATTTTTTCCCTTCCGATACTCCCCAAAGGATGAAATATTTTATTTATTATTCTTATCCATTACTCAGATACAAATGTATTTTTAGTCCCATTGAATTCTGGTAGTTTTTTCCACATGAAGTGGTCTAAAATTGATCCTTCGCGTTGTGGATCAAGGTGCTCCATACGGGTAAGGTTATTATTCATAACCTGAGTGAGTGGTCCTAGTATGGTGATTAGCTAATCAACACTAGTTTCATCACTAGCTCCATTATTATTATCTTGAGTAGGAGGGAAATCCCTACATGGATTACGTGCATTGATACAGTTTCCATTCCATCCACTAGGCACCATTTCTAAACAATGTTACATAGTAGATTAGTTTATGAATCAGAATACATAATTCCAAACTTGTAAAACACTTTGCATAAATAAAAAAGGTTATGGATATAATCCATAACCAAAAAAATTTCTTTGGGGAGGTATTTTCTCATAAATACTTCATAATTATTTGTAAAGAAAATTTGAATTATCCTAAGCATATCCCACTGGAGTGTCGTAACCAATAGTGTAGCAAGGCCAGTTATCGTGTACCAGGATACCCCAGGTCATGCATGAAACTCTTTCTCATATTATTCACTCCTACGTACATCTGTTCTAGAGCCGCCTCTACCTGATCATATCCATAAATGGATTCATTTCTCGGAAAATACATGAAATATCTACATTACCAAAATTCTAGGAATTTCTTTTATACTAGTCATCAAAGCCTATCTTAGGGCAATCTTCTCTAATCATAGTTGTTCTAAATCTAGTTTCCATGGTTTCTAGTAAAATTCCTCAAATACCAAATTTTACTCCCCAACTTTAGTTACCCATAATCAGTACATTATTACATAAAATTGGAATGATCAAAATGGATCAAATCTCGAAAGACAGGTCAGATTAGAAGCCTTGGACATACTAGATATATACATAAGTTTTACATTACATCATGAAATTAAAAAAACAACATAGTGTCTCCTTTTAAAACTCTTATATCCCTTATCCTATTCCTGCTGGTCAATCGTAATATACATCATCGTATCTGGAAAAAATAAAACATAAGAAAGGGGTGAGCTCAGATGCTCTGTAAGGATAACAATATAGTAGAAACATTCATAAATGAGAATAAACATTTAAGGCATTGTATAAGACTAAAAAACAAGACATTTAAACATAAATATTAAAATAATATGGCAATGATAAATCAAATAATTCCATTTAATTATTAACATGGATATTCTACTAGTCAAATAGTAACATATAATATCAATAACCAATTTCATAATGATGGAATGCATAATTCCAGACTTCATAACCACATAGTCATGGCCTCATGCCAAGACTACAAATAAGATTTTGTCAATGCCTTGTTCCAAGACACTAGTTTGTCTCATTAGACCTACCGATTCATCGAGGAGCAATAGAAGGCTCCACCTGTCACTTACCAAGTCCAATGCATTCCTCATATAAAAAGGTTGAAACATAACATAAACATTCGTATTAAAATTAGCATAGAAAATGTTAATAATTTAACCATAAACCATGAATTGTATAAAAATAACACATCCACAGTCAATCATCTTACAATACTTTCAATACAATAAAAAATATTTTTATCTTAATAAATCAACTTCAATCAAGTGTAAAATCTATCAAAGGATGTTCACTTATATAAAATCAAAACTATTTGAAAGAAATATCTCTTTCTATTTTGAAATCATTTAAAAGTTAGAAAATTATAAAAGAAAACATTTATTTTGAAAATATTCTTATATTCTTGTAATTAAATCTTCGATGAAGTTATAACAATAGAAAATAGCCTCACCCACCGTATAAGTTAAAAAATACATTCTTACCTTAATTTATCTAAAAGGGAATAAAGTTCCTTGTTTGGAAAATGACGGAGAGATTCATTTATAAAATTTTTATAAAAATTCAAACCCATGTATAAATGAATTAAACCCATAGTTATGTAAATAGTAAACATTTCTCAAAATACATTTTTAAGAAACATGGATGTGGATGAAAAAGGGGTCCCATTAGATACTCACCTATAAAAAACCTCGGATAATGAAGATATTGTAGAATTATCCATTACCTTGTACATTTCCTTGATAAAGTCAAATTCATCTCTTGTATAATATTTAAGTCATTGTTATTAAATTATAAAATAACCACATACATAAATATGATATCATATATGATCATCTAATATTGATTTTTTAATAATAATATTTCAATAGTATCCTTTTTTTGGGAGTTAACAGATTCATTTTTCTTTATATGATTAGTTAGATAAGCCATGTTTTTTATGGATAAGATGTATTTGATTCATATAAATAATAATATTAAGTTACTAAACATTATATTTAATCATATAATGAAAATTATTCTTGAAAGATCATGATGGGGAATGAATCTCATCGCATTGGTGGAGACGGTAATCTGTACGTACACTCGAGGGACAATATCATTCTATTGATGGTGAAATCGTAGGTAATTGGATGGTATATCATAAATAAAGAATCATAAAAATGTTATATTTATTATTTAAATCATTTAGTCTCATTATTATACTAATTCAATTAATGAAGTGTTTGAATAAAAAACCACACCATGACGTGGAGACGGTAAGCCGTACATACGCACATATGGTGACTTTTCATTCATATGATGGATAGAATAATGAACATCGTTGTAACATATATATAATAACATCATTGTATGTATAAGTTACTGGAATTATTATTTTTTATGGAAACAACAAAGAAAGAGGAAGTGTAAGAAGAAAAGAACTTTGAAAGAGGGGGTGAAATTATTACCTCTTCTTCGGGTGTTTCCTATTGATATAATCAAAAGGGATCCTTAGGATGGCTTTATGATCCAATTAAGGACTATAGGTAGAATTTAGGGTAGTTGGGAGGATATTTAGTAGTGGTTGGCCAAGCCAAATGGCATTAGAGGCATGTTTTGGAGAGAAGGGGAGGTACCCTTTTTTAAGAGAGGCGATGTTTACTTTAGAAAAATATTGAATTATTATTTTATTATACAATAATATTCTGTTTAAAAAGTATCCAAAATGATTTATTTTGAGGATACAGTGGGGATGGGTCGCAAACATCTCAACCAATAAGTGTTAGACAGGTTTAGGTCACCATGTTAACATTATCTTTTAGATTTAACCCTTGGTTAATAGTTTAACTTGTACCATGTCTCCTTGTATATTTATATTATTTGATTAATAAACTTACTGTAAAATGTATAGAGAACCCCAAGTGGATCATTAATGACATTTATATTATTATATTTTTCCTTTGGCCAATTGGTAGATTCTTAGGACTATTAAATTATTTAATAATATTGTATTTGTTTTAAAAACTCATTTCTATCAATTTTGACACTATTTAGTATTTGATTTTGATTATATTCATAAAAACTTGATTACAAAAAAAAATCATTTAATCAACCCTAACAAGTCATATTAACCTATAAAATTAGTGGAATTCATCAAAAGTCTAAATTTATATTTATTTTTATATTTATAATATCAATTATTTTAATCTTTCATTAATAAGGTAATTACTACATCATCATTGTATCATAAATAAATTTAATTATGTAATGTTAAAAATTATAAATTAAATTCCATTATGTAGGGAATACTTTTATCATTCTAATGAATATTTTTTGTTTAATTTATCTTATGATTAAACTTATATTTAAAAAATTTTAACTATTAAACTTTGAATTTAACTCTTTTAACTCTTCTTAAAAAATAATAATAAATGTACTAATCGAATACAAGTGGACCAAAGGGATAATAGTTTATTACTATGGATTATTTTGGTCTAAATACACTTATCCAATAAAATTAGGACATGTTTTATGGTAATTATAATATCATTTATTACCTTTAATTACCCTATTTACTTTTAATCGTCGTAAATAAATGTCAAAAGTTACTGTTCCCCAAAAATTATTTTCACATTATTGAACCAAATTTTACTTACTTATGTCAACAGTGTCTCTTAGATTTTTGAAATTTAATTCACAGAGGTGGTAAAATTATGTTTTAAAAAAATTTGAAAATGCACCTAGAAGGTGGGTAAAAGATGGTAATAAGTTAAATAAAATTTTATATATCTAATTTTATTATCAAATGACTATAATTATTACATTGAAATAATATACGTATTATTTATCTATTTTTACTTAAAATAAATTTAAATAAAATAAATAATTATTTAAATAAAAAGGTGGATTTAAATAATAATGTAGTGTTTTTCACTATTCATCAAAAATTGAATGTGTTCAGAAAAATACCAAAAAATCACCCTATGCTAATTTTGATATTCCAATTCCAAAAATGACATCCAATTTGAAAAATAAAATTTTTAATGTTTCAAGAAGTGGGTATTACTATTCATAACGTCTAGTTTGATTGGTCTTGGTGTGCTAGAACTCAAAGTTGCATACATCATAAGCTATAGTATTATTCAATGATAAATGTACTCTGGAAGCTTGGGGTGTTACATATGTGATGTGTTATCAAGGCACATGAAAAAAGGATTGAAAAATTGATGTTCGGAGAAATAATGTTCTTCTTGGGACTTCAAATTGTGTAGGTTATATGCAATATTTTTCATTGTATTAAAAACATTAAAATGAGATCTTGAAAATTTTTAGTATGTAGGAGCCTATAGAAGTTTTTACACAAATATTGGTAGGGAAAAGATGATCAAAGAGGATAAAATTAAATCTATTAATGAGAATCATTATAGAAATATTATTTGATTTCTCTTGTCATTGATATCCTCAAGACAAGAAATTTTCTATGTTGACACACATTATTCTAGATATTAATAAATTCTAAAGGAATAACATATTTTAAAATGAAAAAAGAACATTAGACAGCAAATTTGAGGTGGGTTATGTAATTTTTTTCATTCTAACTCTTTTCAACCTTCTACTCACAACCCTAGAGTTCCTTTTACTGATTTTTGATTACCAACCATCATTCTAAATGGCTAGATAATTCCCTTGATCCCTAGAAATTGGTTTTAGTCATGTTTTCCCACTATCTCCCTTTGTTCTTACACTGTTGTGGTGAACTAATTTGACTGCATGAATTGATAGCGTTGATCTTGACCAAGATTGATCTAGGAACCTTCACTGATCATTTCCACCATCATCCTCGATGGGTTATTCTATTGGAAGCATTGTGGGATGGTCAGTTAAAGGTATGCGGTCTAAATCATAAACCTATGGATTGATAATTTCAATGTCTATAAAGTAATGTGATTGTTCCAACGTGATGTGTTCTCAAATAAGTTAAATAATAATTGATATTATTCTTTTGAGTCCTTTGGTTTCAATTGGAATCTTCCCTGGCACATGGCTACCTTGTGGGTGAGGGAACCATGATTACAATTGAATCATTTAATGTCATAAAGTGTGTTTATCCTGATATGATACCTCAGGTTATTTCTTGACAAATAATCCAAATGTTATGCATTATTTCTTATATGTTAGTATGTTAATCAATTATGATATAATTGAATGTGGTATATAAAGGACAAATATCAATTCTCATAATTAACTATTGATATTTATGATGTGATATTGTTATATTAATGTAATTTTATAGGACTTGTGTTCCATTATGAAATGATTATATATGATGTTTGTCCCTAGAACATTCACACATATATGATGAAATGATTATATTGAGTGGTCTTGGATTATTCCCATGATATAATTGTTATAGATATCGGGCTCTTCTGAGTCCCATATTGAAATGTGTATAGGGTTTTGACCCTAGATGTTTTAATTATTATATTAATTTGACCCAAAATATTATGATCATACCGTTGATATATGGTGTTCGTTATCATGGTTATAAGACATGCTCAGAGATATTCCTTCATGGTACCGAATCAGGTTATTTTATCATGATTAAATGATTTTGGTGGGAATTGTTAAAATACATTATAATAGATATACTGACATGGAACCGAAACAAAATATTGTTTTATTTTATTAATTTTTAATTAATTAATAAACCAATTTATCACTTTTTTGCATACATTTATTATCTGACTTTTTTGTTTGGACGAGATGGTTTTGACCTACGTATTTAAACTAACATCCAATTTGGGTCATTTTTTGGTACCTGAGTAGATTACATTGATATATATTTGGACAAGGGTAATTGACTATGCCATTAATTTTTTTTCTTGATTTATGGGATCGAGTTTTGAGGTGGGGATGACATGGGGTTCTGGATTAGGGAATTTTGAGTATTTGATTGAGTATTATAGTATATTACATGTATTATTTCAATGTTGAAATTTAGTTACATTTCAACGTTTCATAACTTTATTCTTTTTTTATTTATAGTTTTATTATGATGGCTTTTATTTTATGTTTTCACTATGTATATGCATTTATTTATTTCCATTATTGGGTTTAATTATATTTTTATAACATTTTATACCTATAGGTATAACATCCCCACAATACATTTCACACCCCTTGAGTTAGTTAGATGACTCTAGCATATAGGGAAGCGCTCTTGAGGTCTCATAACCAACAAATTTTGTATGATCTCAGACTTCTAGTTAGGTGTGTCCATGTTTAAAATCTGGTTGAAATTACATTATTATAGTAGATTAATTTTTTACAGGGTGTGTTAGGAGGCTATGAGGTGTTTCTTGGGTTTAGGACACCGAATAAAGAAAAGAAACCATGCACTGAATGTTACACTATTGGCGCAAGGTTAGAAGTAACCATGAATCCAAAATATGATATCCAAGAGGAGGATTTATCAGCTATGTAAACAATGAATGGGGAAAGTCCAAGCCATGAAGGATTTAATAAAACCACTATTCATGTTTTGTGCATCATTTGTTATACTATGTGGGATCCCCAAGAAACTGTGCATCCTATCCCCTCTTCGAAAGAGGCTGGTCCATGGTTGTCACATGATTTTACAGACAATGTAGCCAAACTGACCACTTTATTAAAAATATTATTTTACCCTTTTACACTATGGTATTTTTGAGTTCCCACCCAATATTAATCCTCATTTTACATCCAATAACACTAGTGATGACTCAAAATTCACCAATCTTTCCATGGGTTGATCTCATTCATTTCAAATCTGTTTGGAGTGTCATTGGGTACAAATCAAAGATTTCGGCAAGTCTAGCACTTTTCTCTGATCCTTCTTTCATATTAACTCTTGTATATTTTTTATTATATTTTCAAATCACTAAAACCCCATTTTTCAAGCAGATCATAGGTTGGGTCTTTGATGGATGTTTGAATCCAAGCCAATGGCCATTTTTGAGTGTGTACTTGTCTTTCTAATTGAAGTATTTGGTCTATAAGTTGTATCTCATAGTATTCATTTTTTATTATGTGTATGTGGTTCAATTTTGGGTTTTTTGTAGATATGAATTTGATGATTCAGTATGAATTTAAAAAAATTTATTCTGAGAGTTGGATTGAAACCCTCATGGTTCTCATGGGATGCATTGATAATGATTAAAACCATTATAGGTCCACCGATGGGGTGTGCCTTTTACCAAACATGGATACTGGTAATTTTATGAATATAATTGATATTTGATGAGTTATATCCCTTGATCAATATGTTGAAATATTGGTTTTGGTTTTCAAATCGAACATGGGTAGTTGTGTCTAGTTTTTATCATAGAAGAAGTTGTTTTTTGGAACATTTTGAATTGGTTAAATGAATTACTGTGAATGTGTTAAATAAATTATGGGTTGAAATTGAAACATGTAAGTGAGTAATGGAATATAAATGGGAATTTTTAAATGTTCTAAGGCATAATATTAATTTATGTATTAAATTAACTAAGAATTTTTAATGATATGTGTATTTTTTTTATGGTTTATTGAATTTTTTTATGTAAGTAATTGTTATTGAATCACATGAACAAGGCTAGGTGGTGTGTGGGATATTATACTAAGGCTCCTCCCATAGGATGGGTTGGACTAAGGATCTAAACCCAACCCATAGAATGCAATGGTTCAGGAGTTGTAGTGTGGCTCTTGGCCCCTAAAAGTTGCATTGGATGAGACAACCTTGATTGAGTCTCCAAGGTAAGATTTATGTAATTGATTATGAAATGGTTTCCCTAGTGTGATAGGGAAAATGATTTATTCACTTATTTAAAGTAGTTGAAATCTATAATCAATTATATTATAAATTAATTTCATAATCGATGGATCAAATAATGAGATGTTTTATGTGAATAATTTTAATTAATAGAATTTGGTTTACATTTTATTAATCTTGTATTCTTTTAGAACAGTTATACTATATCTATTCATATTTGAAAATTTTTAGACACCATGGGTGGTTTACTACTCATTTTCACTCAAACCATGTAGAGGATGCCATTGGGTACCTGAGAATATTTCAAGGATTCAGGTCACGGTAAAGGAAAAGGCTTGGTACTAGAGGGTTAACTTGGGAATGTGATGTGTTTTATGTAGGGGAGAAGAATTGGTTTCAGAACCTATAATTGGGATTATTCAATTTTTTTATTTTGGTTTTTTCATTACACATAATAATGTGTTGACATTACAAAGAATTTTCACTTTTTTTGTGGTTTTACACCCCGTTTTGACAAATTTTGGTAATGCATGATCATTGATTATTGATTTTTTTTTCATCATTTATTTCATGTTATTTGTTATATATTACTCTAAAAAGTATGTTATAGTCTCCCCACATGAACTATTAGACCCTCTATTCTAGTCGGTAGCCTTTGAAGTAATGGGTTGGGAACCTGAGATTATGTGGTGACTCGACCTAGCACACAAGTTTAGTGGATTTTGGGTTGGGGAAATTAAAATATGGTATTAAATTTGTTTTGTTTTGTTTCCATAATATTTATGAATGGAAGACATTAGATTAATAGTTTTAGTGTCTCCGTAATGATCTCAATCATGGGATTAGATAACCCATATATGTGGGGAAACTGAACTACCCAAGGTGTGATTGTTTTTCTTGATGTGTGTTGTTTTAATTGAATGATATTTCACTATTTCGTGATTCAATTAATGTGCGATGTATCTATTTTAATATTTTTTTTCATGGATGTAATGGAAAATGGTTTTTTATTCATTCATTTTTTAGGTCCTTAAGGATATAGGTTTCATGCATTATGGTTGGAACATAAGGAGAAGATGTATATAAATGTGAGAGATACAATGCATTTCTTTTTCTTTGAAAAAATTTGAATTTGAAGAAGTTTTTTTCAATAAATATAATGAAAATGGGTAAATGGAAATAATGTAAATGAATAGTCAAATAATGGTTTCTAATTAAGAGTTATAAATTGGTTAAAATGTGGTCAAGGTAATTTTGAAAATGGGTAAGGTTCCAAAGTGAGAAATATTTATGTTTTGACGGTAAAATGGTTGAAATGGGAGTCTAATGAAGACATGTTACTATGGCAGTTGGTTTACCCCATGTTAACTATGAACCATGGAATGGGTGGTAATCAATAGTGAAATTGGTGGGATTTTAACCTTTGGGATAGTGTTTGTGTAATGGGATATTGTGGCTTATGGAGAGACCTCTTTTGTGTAGATTTGGATTATTCGATGTATGTGTTCTAAGGTACATGTTTGGCATTGTAGAATGTTTCCACAATGATGTCATGTTCCGTTTGGGTTACAACATTATTTCACTTAGTATGATCCTCCATAATTGGAGAAAAGAATCCTAGTGAACCAGGGTAAAAGGGGAGATGATTAGTCTCATGAGAACATTTTTCATTTTATACTAATGGTGGAATGGTACATAGGGCGGGTTCTGATGAGAATGTCTGAGCTAAATATGGAGTTTTAGCTATATCACCATACATCTTTTTTGGGTGATGGGGGACCTAATTCACCCCAGTTTTGTATAGAGTCTATTCAAAGAATTCTTCAACACATAGAGACTCCCCCAGATAAGAGATTCATGATGGTCGCATACATGTTGTTGGTTATAGCATAGAGATGGTTGTATGTTATAGTTCAGACATAGTGGGATGATGGTATGATCTAGAAAGACTTCTAGTAAAACTTTCTAAAACATTTCTACATGGATACCTTGAGAGAAGAGAATCCTATGGGGTTTATGAGGTTGAACAAGGGTTCTATGTTAGTGAGGGATTATTATGGCTTCATTAATGACTTTCAATGCTTCATCCCGGAAATGTTAGGGTATGAGGAAGCAGCAAATAGATGTTTATAGGATGGACATAGAGAAGTCATTATGTCTGAGGTGAATATAATCCATTTGAAGGGGTTTTTTAAAGTGGTGGATTATGAACTTATTTCCAAATAGAACCTCAATTATTTTTCTGGAGGTGGTCATGAAATTCAATTCTTCTGATTTAGTGGTGCAGATTCTGAAATTAAAAAAGTCAAATTCTATATTGTACACTAGGGAAGTGGTGGAAATATTAGTCGGTAAGGGGATCTATCCTTAAAGGGTAGTGATCATTTTTTCCTATTAGTAAGTAAGGTCAGGGCACATGTGAGGTCAGTTCCCCTAAACACCAATGGAGTTCCACGTGTGAAAATTGTTTGTTCATGTGAATAGGTTCTTTCTGAACCCTCAACATATGTGTATATAGTGAGGATCAAGGTCGGTGCTAATTGTGGGTAGGGGTTGGTCACCCTACATCAAGAAGGAATTTGGAGCTCTACAGGCCGTATCAGTCGGGGTGGTGGACATGGTACATTGAGAAGAGATTTTTTTATCAAAATTGTAGCAAAGAACTAGAATTTTAAGATGGATTTTAGGATATAGGGTCATGTTAGCGTCATGTAGTTCACCCAGCACCTGGAGATGGTGAAGACGAACCATTAACAATTATAAGTTTGATTCTTATATCATCTACTCTTTATAGAGATTTAGTTGATAGTTATGCTTCTCATTCATTTATAACTACTCACTTCATGAGTGTGATAGTCCTAGATGTGGAACATGTGTGTGGGGTCATGTCAAATGATACACCGTTTTGGTGAGAGTGTAAAATATATTTCTTTATAATGAGTATTCTCTCATGGTTGGTAGGTTCCATTTCAGGTGGAACATGTTTGTACATTAAATATCATGGTTTGATATATTTTTGTGGATGGATTGGATAGTGTTTTACTAGGCCCATATCTTCTGTTACCACTGTAGGGTAGAATTTATTTCCTTCTAGGGGAATATTATGTTCCTCACGGGAAATGGGATGTCCAATAAGAATGTGCAAGGCCACTTTTTAAAATTTAGGGGAAATCACAGCCCAAGTGGCTTATCCTATGATCGATGATATAGGAGAATAACATATTTTCATTCCTTGGGTAGTGGATCAATTTTAGTGCATGTTTGTTGACGATTTCTCTGGGCTTCCACATGAGAGGGTTATTGAGTTCATAATATAGTTGTTGTTAGAGGCAGAACTTTCTTCCATTCCACCATAATGAATTCCACCAGATGAAATCTAGAAACATAAAACTCAATTGGAAAAAATAAAGAACAATGGGTTTATTCATCTAAGTACATCACCTAGGGGATATCCATTTTTTCTTTGAATATTGATGGGTACTTTCTATTTTGTGTCTATTATAGTAAGTTGAATTAGATGGAAGTTAAGAACAGATACCCTATTCATAAAATTGATGATCTTTTTTACCTTTGGAGTGGTGATTTAGTGTTTTCAAATATTTATTTGAGATCAGGGTGTCACCAGTATAGGGTAATTTCTTTTGATGTATGGAAGACTACTTTTAGGATAAGGTATGAGTTATATGATTTTTTCATGATTTCATTCATGATGACCAATGTACCAATAGTTTTTATGGACATAGTGGGAATAATATTTCACCCATACATAAATAAGTTTGTACTTGTCTTTGTTGTTGAAATCATAGTGTATTCCAAGGATGATGAAAATCATGTAAAACATCTTAACATCATCCTGAGTATGTTAGTGGATCATATGTTATATTTCTGGGAACACAAGTGTCATTTTTAGATCGAAGATGAATATTTCTTGGGTTACATCATCTCTAAGGATGGAGTGTCTATAGAGATAGAGAATGATAATTCCTTTTTATCTTTGGAGAAACCCAATAATGTTTTCAATTTATGAAGATTCCTAGGTTTGGTGGTCTATTATCAAAGTTTTATCATGTATTTATCCCTCATGGAACCATTGATAACATGTCTAAATAATAAAGTAATACTATTTTAGTGTTTTTGAACATGTGAGAGTTCTTTTCATGAGCTAAAGAATAGGTTAAAAATGGAACCAATTTTGGTCCTACCCAAGATAGGTTAGGGGTATACCTTATTTTGTGTTTCATCAACTATAGGGGTTTGGGAAATGTTGATGAAGAGTGATCAGGGGTTTGTGTATGGTTCACGGTAGTTGAGGACTCATGGACAAAATTACCCTATGTAGAATCTTGAATTGGCTGTTGTAGTTTGTGCCTTAAAATGTTGTGGGAATTACATTTTGGGAGAGAGTTTTACTCTATATACTAATAAAAGAGACATATGTTCATGTTATCATAGTCTGATTTTAATATTTGGCTGCGAATATTGGTTGAATACTTGTCAGAATTTTACTTAGAGCTAGTATATAAAATGAAAAATGGAAATAGTGGTTCATATGACTTGAGTTAGAAGGCTCAAAATATGGCAGTTCAGGAATCCTTTTATGAGTGGAGGATGACGTGGTTATTTCCGGAGATTCATCTGGAGGTAAAATATAGGAAAAGGAAAATTACGCTTTTATCCTTGGAAATTGATCCAACACTTCTAAATCAGATTAATGATATAAAATATGAGGATATTGAGTGTTTGGATTTGCGGTTATGTGTTGAAGGTGGGGAGAATCGATTCGATTACAATATTGGTGTTGATGGTATTTCTTATGTTTGTGGTCATGTCTTAATGCCTTCATGTATGCGGGAATACATGAAGTGTGAGTTTCATGCCTCAAAGTGGTCGGAGAATCTGGGTTTGAAAAAAAATTATTTTGATCTCCATAGAAAGTATTTCTTTCCAAGGATGAAGAATTAAGTCATAGGTTTCACGACACATTGGTTTACCTCTCATTAGGTAAAGGAAGAGCTTCAATGATAGGTTAATTTTTTTATCCATTAACCATTCTGAAATGGAATGGGATGAAGTGAATCGGAAATTTATTTGGGGTCTTCTGAGGAAACCTCATATGAATGATACGATATAGGTAGTTGGGAATTGGTTTTCCATGGTGTTACTTTTCTTACCAATTCGACAGACATTCAACACTGATCGGTTGGGTGAGTTGTATTACTGGGATATTTTATGGTTCCATGGGATGCCGCTAACGATAGTTTCATGTCATGATATTTTTTTTACTTCACACTTCCTGATGGGGTTACAGAATGTTCTTCGTAGCCAGTTGTTTTTTAGTACGGATTTCCACTCATAGACACTATAAAATATTTCACTTTTTCCAATGGAGATATATCTGTTGGTAGAAGTGAATTTTCTTTTGGTAAAACATTTTACCAATATATAGGTCCCTTTCACTATACTATTGTAAAAAAAATCTGTCTCTAAATGTTTTTTCATAGATAAAATTGTTTTATTGAAATTATAACTATGCTAAAAGATAATATATATGTCGGTAAAAGTGTTTTGCAACAGGTTATATTCATAAATCTATATGTTGGTAATAATATTACCAATATTTAATATATATTTGTTTATAAATTTATATTTAATAATAATTATAACTTTTATTATTTCAAAATACCATATTATATTTATAATATTATCATATACAATACATAAGTTTTATTTATTAAGCCAAATATGATTTTAACACATATTTAATCATAGAATAAAATTTATTATATTAATCATGAAATATTTTATAAAAAATGCTATATCCCCCAATCCCCAAATCCCCCCTAATGCTAGATCCCCCAATAGGATCCACCCCCTACTGGTGACCCAACCATGCCATTCAGTCAGCTCCAGCTCTAATTCACCAACCAAGCCAGTAGCCTATCCATGTCATCTAGTCATCTCTAGTACTAGGGCCCCAAATACACCAGTGGCCCATCTATTCCATCTAATCACCTCCAGCTCTAGTGACTTGCTATTTATAAAATCATGTTTAACATATAATCAGATGTTTTGGTATAGTCTCACACACATCCTTATCCACCACCTTATTGGATGGACCAAACACCTTGTCACACTCCTATAGAATCCATTTAGTGTCTTCCACCACCAACCTACTTCAGTAATAACTATGATGAAAATTAGTACATTACCTAATTATAATGAATAAAAAATCTACAAAAAAGAAACTCAAGATGTACTTCAAGATGTAAATTCGAAATAGAAACTCAACCAGTAAAAAAATAGAAACCCATGATACATCTCAAACACCTCCATCATCCATCCATGATTATTCAACATATGTTTTCATTATAGTGATTCACATAGGAAACCAATTTCTCTCATGCTCCTAGTATTGTTACCTTCATAGTTACAAACTACAGACATTTATATACAAATGGAATATCATCATTCAATCAAAATCCAATTTAAATTAATTTAAAATATAGGTTCTTCTTTGATAGAAAGACATACATTTTTGTAAGTGTGGAAATACCTGAAAGTGAAAATCACTCTTACAAGAGAGAAAAAATATTTAGAAATTCAATTATTTTTGAAAAGAAAAACATTGTTAAAAACCATGTGATAGATAAAAAAATAGTCAAGACATAAAGAATGAAATTCTAACCAAGATGACTGCACTGAACTGGAGCATGAAACATTCTTATTGTACGTCACCATAACACTAAAATAAAATCAATTAAAACCCCTATAAAGAAAAACATACTCAACTTATAGTAGCTTCCTTCCATAAATATCATCATAAGGCTATCATACACACAACCATCTATCTTCATAACATTATATCAGTAATAAATTAAAAAAAATTCTAGATAATCTATCACAAAAATAAAATCAATATTTTAGTAAACTCAACTCAAACCTCTCCTAACATATCAAAAATGAGACCACAAACATCCAAGATGATAATATGGAACTCTGAGTTGGGTATGTACAAGAATATTCGATCAAGGAAAAAATATATAATAATGTGGAATCCTGAAAACCATGCAGACTGTACCTGGGAAAACACTCCCCTCACTTGAAGACGTAATGCATATAAAAATTCCATATCCACCTCCAGATTCCCTACTGTATCAATGATCAAACACACATAGGACTAAGGAAATACATATTACTCTACCTTTATTTTCCCTTATCATCACATGGATTTTGAATCCAAATAATAGTCATCTTCTATAAAAAACATTCCAAATTCAGCAACATACTCGAACACTATTATGGGCTTTATCAAGTTACAAAACCTACTCTCATTTTCATAATAATGCTAATAAAATTATTATAATTTATACCATCATGAGGATATTCAGATTTTCCTGAATCCATCCATCGTGTTGCAGAATGATCTTGGACTACTTTTAAGATTCAAAGGGAACACCAAGATGGACAACGAGTTATAGCCATACCAAAAAACTCCTATAATCTCTTACATGTCAAAACAAAATACCACATCCATGAATCCATCTCTTGAAATCAAACTCCACATCAAACTATAGCGTCTACATATAGACATTAGTTTAACCATTTAAGAACCATATGCAATCTATAACCAATGGTGAATCCAATTTTGAAAAACTAATACATACCATAGCAAACGACTACAACACTAACTACAAGACATACTAAAAAAATGATTGCAAATGAATCATATACTGATCATTTTATTCAACCTGATACAAGACACATTTTAAACATTAAAAAATCACCAACCTACATTATTTGGAATTTTTAAGAAATAAATTTCACAATGATAATTCCTAGTCAAAAGAATAATAGAAAGAGGATGAAGGGTGATATGTGTTGCACTGACCATTTACATAGTATTCACATCATGGTCAAGGAACTTGATGTTTCAAATAATAGAAAAGTTAATATGAAAATTTACACAGTGTAAACCATTTTAGGAAACATGATGGAGAAAATTAAAGAATAATTTATGAATATAGGAATGAAATAACATTCTTAAACCGTAGGCTATCACTGTAATGTTTTACACTGGTATCCCCATAATGAGTGAAACCCATTACCATAATCTATCACTTTTGACAGGGGTGACACTGGTAGTGGGGTAAACAATTTACCTTACACTCATGTAAACTATAACCATAATCTATCAGCATCATCGTTAAAAAAAGTTATTATGACCATTTACACAATTGAAACTCTTAACAATGTTAGGGAACATATTGAAGAAAATTTTCACTCCATAATAAAAAATTTGATATATATTACACTAACCATACAATAAATTTTCACGAAAATAATTTAAAGTGCAACATGGCCTTTAGATTATTGAGATATAAAAATAATATTTATATGAATGATAAATTGGGAGTTCTAGATGATTACATGATGTTGAAGAAGGAGGAAGAAGGCCTTATATGTAACGAGATATACCAATTTTATGAAGTCCGTTCATTTATATTTCACTAATCACTATAATACGGAAAGCAATATTTTCAGATCAACTATGATAAATTTAAATTATCAACATTTTATACTTAGATTCTTTCCATGGCATTTATAAATAAAATTTAATTCAGTTCTATAAAATTCCTAATGTATTAGATACAAATGGAAGATACTTGAGCTGGCTTAATAACTGTATCAAATGGAATTTATGAGTATGGAGGCTACTAAAATCCATGCCACAATGGTGTTATATGGCATGGGAATACCCATTGGATGTTGTGGAAACACATTCCATCCTGGAGCATGTAAAGGAGTGTAGTTTATAGAAAGGATATCCTTTGGTAGTGTTGTTATCCCAATTGAGTATTCATGATGGGATTGTCCCCTAGATCTAATAAATAGAACATGTGTTGTGATAAAAGGATATGAAATTCATTTTTGATTACTCAAAACAAAACTAGAAGGATAATCTTGATGAGAAATAGGCTGATGATGTCCTATAGTAGGTAATAATGTTGGTGTTGATCCTAAAATCCCTTAGCACACTATTTAAATGAAAATATATTGTAGATACCTGATAATAAAACAATTCACAATAAAATTTCATAAAATAAATAAGAAAAATGATGACATGATTTATGATAATAAAACATAGTATACTGATCAGTAATACATTAAACACATACTTTTATGGGAACTAAATAGTTTATTTGTAACGGAATTAATCATTGACAAAAATTATTGTTCACATATATAGAAAAAAAGGAAAACACAACCAGTGAATAATGTTAATGTTGCTGAAAAGTTTCATTGATATGAAACCCCAAAAATATCCAAGGGTTTATAATTGAAGACATTTTACATTGATTCTTGTACCACATAACACACATAAGTATTATAATTTGACATCATTTCTGGCTATCAGTTGCAAGGTTTCTGTTATAAAATTTGTGCATTTAGTAATATAATGTTCATTATGTCTTTTCACTATTAAAAACATTATTATTATATTTTAGTACCATTTATAATATAATTTCTTTCATACTATCACAATTTTATATAATTTTATAACATGCATTAACAAAAATAATATTATTTATGAAAATCATCTGGTTAGGGAATTAAAAAGATACTATAAAAGTATTTTTGATTTGACTATATAATTTATGGATGAATCTACTTACTTGAATAATAAAATGTGTAAATGGTTTTCAAAAAAGAAGAAATAAATTTTAAATATTCATTTACTGAATAATAGTTCTCTTCCATTGTTTTTATATCCTAAAATTTGGAAAACATGCACACACAATTGATGAGTATTTCTAGATTTCCATGTAATTTTTAGAATTAAATTAAAAATTTTATTTTCTATTGTATTCATAAATCTTACCAACATGAAATTATGTACAAATGGATTGGGCACAACTGACCATGTGAATCTCATTAAAAATTTATTGAACGAAGATAAAAATATCCCTTCTGATTATTTGAAAATCATGTCCCTACTTTGATATACAGTTCTCTTCATCAAAATCTAATATACAAATCCTAGGTTTCCCTATAAGAAATTGAGATGGATTTAAAATTCCAAATAAATAAATCGAAAAATTTATCTTCAAATGTACTCAAAATAAAATAAATAAATGTTAAGTATATAATCTTTTCCTACCAAGTTATGGTTCCACAATAACCATAAAAGCTTCCATACATGCCACCCATTGTGGTTGGATTTCGATGTGGGTGGGGAGATTTCATCCAAGGAGGATATTTCCATAGAACATTAAAATTTCTATGGGGGATTTTGGTGGGGAGAGAGGTATAGTGGCCAACCAAATTTATAAAAACTAGTATTTTTCTCGCACATTTTCACGAGATCGTAAATATAATCATACACTAAACTATGTACAATATATTTGTAAATTCAACTATATACACTCATTTACAGAATTAAATTTATGTAAATTTTTACAATTATATACGTTGGAGTTCTCTCATAAGAGATGGAGAAACTCAATCCCATGTCATGGTTACAATTGGGCACCATAAAAGGGCACAAAGAATTAATAATCAAATAGATATTGGTGAATTTAAGGGTTATAATTTTGATATACTCATTCCCATAAAAAGGTGTTGAAGATGTTTGTTGGACGGGCGCACAAATTAGGTGAAAAGTTTCTATGGTATTCTTGTAGGGATGGATCTTGAATGTGCTCTACCAGATGGTTGAGATTTTCCTTACACTATACAAGTTGACGCCATCGTCACTGAATGCATTAACTCATCAAAAAATTGGAGGGAATATATATGTTTTGAATACATAAAACACACAAATACACCAAAAACATATATATATTTTTTGGAGAGATTGGTATAAAAATCGAAATATATAAGTTGTGTGTGTGTGTGTGTATAACCCTATAATATATGAAGACACACACATAAAAAAACATTTTTTCCCTAAGGATGGAAAAATTGGAATATACAGGGAACATAAAAAATATGTCTAATATTTGGGGAAATTGGCATACATAAAAAATTCAAGACAGAGAGAAAACAAATGCATGATAAAAGAATTCAAGATGAAAGACGTTGGAATGAATGGAAACTACAGAAATAAAAATTATTGAATACCCGAGGGCTTAGACATGGGAATAATATAGATGAGTAGAGAAATAATATTTTCAAGAACATTCCTATTATTAGTGAATCATGAATGTGTAAACCTAGGTATGTGGAGAAAATTTCATTGAGATGCCTAGATAAATAAATATTAGAGTTTGACGTTGAAAGTAATTAAAAGTGATTTAGAATAGATTCAATTAAACATGTTTTTATATTAAAATTAAAATGAAATCCTAAGAACACATTAAGGAATTTCCTTAGCTACATTTAAATATTTTTTATAACATGCCTATCATCAAGTCATGCATAAAATAATATGACCTACACTAACTGGTATAGTGGTAAAGGATCATATCCATAAGAAAGGGTTTATATTCAATGCATTTTTTGGAATTTTTCCAAACAAAATAAAACAAAGGTGAAGTAAAAAATATGTAAGAAAATGGAAAGATATGGGAATGTCCAAACATAACTAATTGGATATTTAAAAATTATCTTCATTCTATAATTATGAGTATTTCATAATTACTAAATTATTTCATATATTACTAAAATAACATTTTCATGCTATACTAATTATTTTCCTCTTAGAGTATCTTCCAGCGCATTCTATTTAACATAAATTGAAGAAAAAGGGTTCTTGGATAACTAATAGAATTAAACAATTCTATATTGAAAATAGTGGAATCAAATTTAAATATCCAAGTAAAATGTTGCAGAAAAATGCCATAATAATCATGAGATGTTATGGAATGGTCAGTTCAATTTTTAAATCCTCTATTGGTTTTATATTTCAACAAAAACCATAGAATAAATAATTAATATTGAATTTATTAAAAATACCTATGTTTATGCAATGATTCATCCTCAGATTAGAAATAAGAAAGGACATTGGCAAACATTCCTAAAAAATTAATTAAGATAATTCATATGTTGTTACCAGTCAAACCCATCGTCAAAAAATTCTCTCTTAGAAAGTGAGTATCTTTCTCCTTAGAGATGGAATTCCTCACCCAAAAATATACTTCCTCTATTTTTAAGTATCCTATCCATCACTTTTTTAGGATTGAAAATGAATCAAATAAAATGGGAAATCCATAACCAATATGAGGTTGTATGAAATTTCCTCTATATAGACAACTCAGCTTCCTCTCTAGCAAATTCTTCCCACTAAGAAATTCTATATAAAAGTTTTGTTATTTTGTTCATCTTCAAGAACTGGTGAATCATTTTATATCCTTTATGTTGTGGGTATATTATTATCCTCATACATAATTGAATTTCCCAATTTTGGAAAGATGGATTCAGTCAGGGATGTTGTTTGGTTGAGCGGGTTACTATGGTATTTTTATGACTTGGTTGAAAGATGATCCACTCAACTTTTTTAATCACTATTATTGGTACTTGGAAGATTTTTAAGGCTCCATGGATGATCATAATGGTTGGAGAGATCTAGGATGGAGTTGTGCTGGGATTAGTGACATAATAATCTACACAGGGGAAGGCTGCTAGAAATTTAGATATTTCGACAAATAGGTGATGTGAATCATTTAGGATATGTTGAATTTATTATATGATTTCTAAAGATTACTAATACTAAATATCATTTTGAAGTAGTATAATTGGCATGAATGGTGTGTCTCTCATCTTTGTAAATCTGGTATGATGAACATGTGTGTCTCAAAACGGAATATGGGATTTCTGTTTGATAATTGGTGTTATTGTACACATTTGGGAGGATTTAATTGGGTAAAAGGATTGATATGTTGCAGGTGGTTCTAGAATTGGATTCATGCTATAGGAAGGGTGAATCCTTGCGCTACACATTGGATCAGTAGGTGGAAACTCGACAAGGTTTATCAGGGACATCATAAAATTATGATGTAGATGTATTTTCCTAGAGATTGAAAATTTCCCATGGTTTCGATTAAAATATTCACTGAATGTCGATAGATTCGAATACATATAAAGAAATGTATATATGAAGATGTGTGGTTGAATTATATAAGAGGAATACCTAAAACAATGATCTAGGAATAATATGGTTAGTCGAGGAATGATCATATATGAATGTGGTGAGATATTACAAGTTTCGAGAGGGCACTATAAATCGAGATACGCTAGTGGATTCATCATGAATGAAGACTGATATGTTTTCGGAAAATCAGAAATGGATCGGAAGATAATGATGGGGGAAATAGGCTAAAACAGTAAATATGTTAATTGAAAATTGAATTAATAAGTAAATTATATATTAATTTTTTATTTAATAACACTAAAAGTAATATAATAAAAATACCATTCAACACAGGCAGTTGTTTAATATGATTTCAATTATAATTATTTGTAAAAATTTTATTAGCAATTATAGTTTTTTTGCAATAATTTACAATAAAATTTCAAAATGTAAAAAATATTTTTAATAAAACAGTATTAATAAATAGTTTTTTTATGTTTTTTTATTTATTAAATTTATATTAATAATTTCATTTCTTTGTGTTGACTAGTTTTTTATTGTTTCATGAATTAAAATATAAAAACTAAATTACAATATAAAGAATATTATTTTAAAAAACAAAAAAAAAGATAAATTGAATATTAACATTATTCTTAAAAATCATTATATAATAATTTTTTTTCTAAATTAGTTATTTATAAAATATGTTAATTTAATAGTTTATTGGAAAAATATTTTTTCTGATGTTAAAATGTTTGTGGATAATAATGGTTATTAACAATATATTCATTTTTTAGTAAAAACATGTTGGTATTGATATAAGAAATTAATATATTTAATTGTTAGTAGAAGAATTATTGGTATTCATTATTAATAAAGATAGATATTGTTAAAGATATTTGTTGGAATATTGAATTAATTTTAGAAAACATGTTATCTAATAGAGATACTCTTATTTACCAACAAATATACTATCTTTCCTTGAATTTATGTTGGTATAAGTCACTTTTTGTAGTGATATTGATGCGATTTTAGAGAATAATATTTAGTTTCTAGAGGACATGTTGGGGTCATGTGTCCATGATTTTGGTGGATCATGGTAGAAGAACATGTGGCATGTTGATTTCATCTATAACAATAGTTACCATGTGACCATTCAAATTACTCCATTTTAGGTGCTCTATAGTAGTCCGTGTGGGTCACCATTGTGATGGATGGAGGCTGGGGAATCCAGTTTTTTGGACTAATCCTCAGGACGAAGACATTGAAACAAGTTATACGGATAGAAAAATGGAAGGCTATGACTCACAGTAGGCCGAAGTCATATGCGGATTAGTGTCAATGAAATATTGATGTTTTTTCCTAGGTGATCATATGTTTCATTGGGTGTCTCCCAAATAGGGTCACCATTAGATTTGAAAACATTTTATGTTAGATCATAGGTTCAGGTGGAAATTTGAGATTGTGGAGAGGATTAGACCATTGGTATACTGATTGCATCTTCTACAATGGGATAGTGTTATGAAATATATTTTTCAGGTGTCAGAACCTCAATTGTATCACCCCATCACATCTTATGTGATTGATGTTCATATTTAGGCTAATGTGTCCTTTGAGGAGCATCTGATTCATATTGTATATTGTAGTAGGAATGATTTTTGGGTAAATGTTGTTCCATTGGTTTGTGTATTATGGATGCTTGGTAATTCCATTTAAGAATCTTAGGATATAGAGATGGATATACAAGCCCAGTGGCCCTATATTTTTACATTAGATGGTTAATGATTCTTGGGAAGAGAGACTTGAGGATGAGTTATTATAAGGTGGGGAGGTTTTATGATCCAAGAAATCTACTGAGGTATATCCTTATTTAAATTCTAGTTTCAATACCCTAATTATGGATAATGAAATGTTTACTAAGTATATGAGGAGTATTGGTGGTGTTATGGGTTTTCGGTGAAAGAATGAAATGGAAAATTGAAATTTTGAGCATGTTTCATAGTTTGAACATGGTTAGGAGTAGTTTGGAACCTAAATTGTGGTATCTAGGTGGAGGGGTGAACTGTTAGGTAAATCATGTAGGGAAAAAGGGAAAACAGTGTGGTATCCCCAATAAATCATGTGACCTAGTGCCTCTTGGATAAGAGATGGTGCATGGATGGCGCACAGTATGCCAAACCATGATCATCATTTTAAGTAGGATCTTACCATTTTCTCCCTTTTCTAATTTTGACTTATCACCATATTTTATCCCTCATTTCATATCTTGCAACCCCAGTGATGATAAAAAATTCCCAAATCCCTCAAGGGTCAATCTCCTAAATTTGGAATCTATTTGGAGTGTCATTCAGTGTGGATATAGGCTTCATGTAATTATAATGATTCTCTTTTATCCATTAAATAATATATTTTGGAATGTACATTTTTTATTCTTCTTCTCAATCCCTAAATTCCCCTTTTCTAGTGAATTATAGGTTGGGAGTTTAAATTATATTTGAATCAGAGTTAAGGGGCAATGTTGATTTTGTGGTTGTCTTCGAAATCTTGGTAGAGTGTCTATATGTTATATCCCATAGTCTTGATGTGTGGTTAATGTGTATATGGGTTTGTATTTTCTGTTTTCATATTTTGAATTATATTCATTATTATGATTTAGAAAATTGAATTGCTATGGGATGGATTAAATCCATCTTCGTCCCCATGGGATGCATTGAAATTTATTAAAACCATTATATGGACAACCATGAAGTGTTCCACTTACTAAACATGGAAAATAGTAATGTCAAACATTAAATTGATATGTAATTAATTAAATCACTTGATAAATTTATTTACATGTTTTTTTGGTTTATGAAATGAAATATGTGTAGTTTTTTTGGTTGTTAACATAGAAAAGAGATTTTTTTGGAACATTGTGAATGCATTAAATGAATTAAGGTGACTCTGTTAAATGACTTGTGGGTTGTAATGGAAATATGTAAATGAGTTAATGAATATAAATGGAAATGTGTAAATGGGATGAGGCACAATCATGGGTTTTGTATTTAATGAACTTTGAATTGTGAATAATGTGTGTATTCATTGGTGATGTTTTATTGGTACAGTTTGTATATGAAATTGTTATTAAATCTTGTGCACATGGCTTGGTGGTGTGTAGGATATTAGAATGGGGATCTTCCCACAAGTTGGGTTGGACTGAGGCTCTAAACCCCACCCTTAGAATTCATAGTCAATGGAGTTGTTCTAAATCTCTAGTCCCCTAACAGGTTCACTGGATGATACTATCTAGAAAGAGTATCCATGGTATGGGTTATTTAATTGATTGTGAAATGGTTACCCTAGTGAGATAGGGAAATTGATTTATTCCCTTATGAAAATTAGTTGATTTTCATAAGTGGTTGTGTTATAAATCTATTGTCTAACCAATAGAATAAAGAATGAACTAGTTTGAGTGTATAATTTTAATTAATGGAACTCATTTTATCTTATATTTATCAAGTTATTATTTTAGAACATGTATACACTATATATTTTGGGTGAATATATTTTGTAAATTTTTGTTGGTTTCCTACATAATTGTACTTGCACCCTTCTGGGGATACCACTGGGTACCCAAGTAGATTTCATATTTTCAGGTTAGGAAAGGATCAAATTCTTGATGCTAGAAGGTTGATTTGGGCATGAATTTTTATTAGTGGAGGGAACCAGACTTCTTGTCATAACCCGTTTACATAATTATTTATTTTTTCATCTTTTCAGGTATTATTTAAATTTTATATTGTGTTGAAATTACATATAATGTTTACTTTTGTTTATGGTCTTGTACCCAATTTTGTGAAATGTTTTTAGTTCATGTTCATTGGTTATTGATTTCCATTTGCTTAATATCATGTTATCTGTTGTTTCCTACTCTTAAAAAGAATTCATAGTCTCCACATGTGATCTATTAGACCCTCAATGCTTGTCAGTTGCCTCTAGTGTAAGAGGAGGCATGTCTGAAGTCATGTGGAAACTCGACCTAGGGCATTGATAGGGTAGCCTATGGGTTGGATATGTTATATTTTTTTCCACTAGAGAGAGTTTCATATTAGAGGATTTCACAATGTAGTATTAGAGGGAAGTTTTAATTAATTAATTTATTTTTTCATTTTTTATAATGTTTTTAAGTTACTAGGATGTTTTGAGACATGGTGATGATATTTTTCATAGGAGTAGCTAATCTATGTATGGGGGAGAGTCTGAATTCCCAAGGATGGTGTTTCTATTTGTGTTGTTCTCCTATTACAGTTGATGTTATTTCATCTTCTCTAATTCACAGGATGTGTGAGGATATTGTTTCACAGAGTTACAATTTCTGGTGGTTTGAACACGTGGTGAGGTATGGAAAGATATGATAATACATGCATCATAATAGGAAAATAGAGATATATTGAAATGCATTTTTCCTAATAGGGGAATGTCTATTTTTGAAAGTGATATATACATGTGTGTTATCCTCTGATGCAAAATATCAATTTTGTTGGATAAATTAAATTAAATGATGTATCATACTAAAACACTTGAATTCTATGTTTAGAGAGACTAGGAGTCAGTGGTACTCTATTATAGTCACATGTTGAGGTTGACTTATTGCAAGCCAATGTTCTAAGGTTTTCATTTTCATTGTAGATAATTTGCATCCTCATAATTTTCTACATAGTTATTAGGATGGCTTAAATAATCATGGATATAATGAAGATAAACTAGGGAATACTAAATATCTAGAGCATCAGATGGATTTTTAGATTTTCGATAGCTTCTGGAGAGTCATGTGATCCATACAAAGGGTGGAATATTCTTATTTTTACATAAATTTCTGATATGATAAGAGATTTTTAGTTGTTTCATCCGCCAATATTTTCAGGTGAAGGTGGAACCTAGGAATCCATGTTTCTGATAATGATATTACATATGATCTTAAAACATTTTGAGACCCCTATGGATAGAAGGGTGAAAATTTCTACATATATGTCATGTGGATATTCCAATTTTGTGGGATATTCTGGAGGAATCTAGTCTATGGGATGGCCTATCATGTAAGTACATTGGGACTAATTTCCAAATCCATGTCTATCCAAAGAAATTGAGGGATGAAAAATATCATGATTTAATGTATCTGACGCAGGAGGGAATGTTAGTTCTTGACAATGTTGGTTATTTCACTGGCTTGTAGTGCTTTACTCCATCTTTGATAGCTTATGAGATCTCCAGGTGAAGACATTTTTTGGATGGAATTTTCTATTAGATTCGGTCATAGATAATTTTTTTTCACTTAAGAATAATTGAGAACGTGATGATCCAAACCCTCATCATGATAGTGAATCTGAGAGATGCCCATGTAATGCCCAGGTTGGCTCATCATAGAGAAATATGATGTATTCATTGTGTGGAATGAGGCACTTCTTGGACAATTGTTTCTAATCATATAGTGGGAAGTGTAGTCAGGGTAGTGGAAATCCATCTAAATACTGTGTTATATCATATATCTGTTAGTGTTTAATGTTTTAACAAAGGTTTCTTCTTTTTCCTTCACCCAATCTCTAGTTTCAGATATATTTCAAAAGGGGTCATCTTCTGAGTTTCTACATGAATTATACACAATGTAAAATTTGTAGGTGACTTTATAGAAACTAGAGTTGGGAAGGGGCTCAGTTACCACTCAGTAGGCTGGTATCTTGAGTTCCAGAGGACATTCAGGATGAGGAAGGGAAATTGTTAACCTAGTGACTGATTTGAAGTACCAGGAAGGGGAAATAGCTAAGGGTAGTCAGACTAGTGCACAAGGTAGATATAAAATTCAGATTCATGTTATAAAGACTAATCTATCTATCATTGATATAGGACCTTCTTCTATCAGAGGTCTGATTCTTAAATTATATACATTATCTTATTATTTTTTTGGTACAAGAGCGTCACATTATTTTATATATTTTATTTTTCAAAATGGTTTGGGTTTGGATTTGGAAATATTTGATATAGAACTGAAAATTGTCACGTCGTTCGGAGTGTGTCCAGAAAATATCAACCATTCCAAGCGGTGTTCTCTATAGATTGGTGACTACCATTTCTTTTGGGAACTGGTCATTCTAGAAATTATTGGCATTAATTTGACTCTTTCTGTATATTTTTTAGTTATATAATATCCTTATATTGGCAGTTGAAGGAGTAAAATTATCATTATATATCCTGGATGAGGATGTTATTATTACTAATGTTAGTGGGATCTTCAGATTTTCCATGCATGACCGTTTTAGTGTATAATGGACTGCATCATGGATCAAATAGTTGGAAATTATGTAGGTGTTGGTGGAAGAAAAAAGGATTATTTTACTTTATTGGAAAATGATTCCAAATATGATTTACCAAAATAGTTCTAAATCTTACCTCCAAAGTGATAGATTGAGTTCAAGCTTGTTTTGGTGTTAAGAGTATAAACAGTTTCATTCTTTCCATACAGAATGGAACTCTCTGAGATTTAGGGGTTGAAAATTTAGTTCAAAGATCTAGAATCTATAGGATTCATATTTCCTAGTACTTCCCCATAGGGTTCTCTAGTTCTCTTCCCAAATAACAGTTATGGGTCCTTACACTTATGTGTGGATTATTGTAGATTTTGAACAAGACGATGGTCAAGAACCTGTATCCTCCTCCACATATTGATGAATTATTTAATAAATGTTTTGGTGCTAATGTATTTTCCATGCATTATTTGAGATCATGTTTCCACATTTTTAGGGTGAGACTAACAAAAATACCTCTAACTACATTTTAGAATATGGTATGGTAGGTATGAATTTGTGATGATGTCATTTGTGTTGACTAATGTAAAGACTATATTCATGTCCATCCTGAGTAGAACCATTTAAAGTTTTATAGATCAATTTTTGGTGGTTTGTTTCTATGATATCTCATTTTACTACCATTCAACATATGATCATTAAAAATATCTAGAAATCAACCTGATTATATTAAAATAGAATCATCTTTATGCGAAGATAACTAAATGTAGTTTATAGATCAATAAAGTGTAGTTCATTGGAAATTTCATATCAGAGGTACAAGTGTTAATGATCCTAGAAAAAGTCAAAATTGTGGTTTCATAGGATGAACCATGAAATTATTCAATATTTGGAGCTTTTATTATTTAACAGTTTATTATTAGTACATTATCTAGAGTTTCTCCCATTTAGAAGGAAAAATTACCTTGTTGACCAAGAAATGGGTGATGTTTTTTGGTATGATTATTGAGAGTGATCATTTAAGAAGATGAATGAATGGATGACTTCCGCACCTATATCACTTTAACTATATTGGTTAATGTATATATCATGTACTATGAAACATCCTGCGTCATGCTTAGAGAAGTTCAAATGAAGGAGGATCAAGTGGGTTCTTATAGCTCTAGGAATCAAAGGCTTCATGAAAGGAATTACCCTATTCATGATCTAGAGTTCTTAGCAGTGTTACATTACTTGAGATATTGGAGACACAATATCATGGGTGAGAGGTTTTTGGTATACACAAACTAGAAGGTCCTGAAGTATATCATTTCTCATCAAGAGTTGAACCATTGGTAGAGGAGGTGGGTAGATTATCTACAGTCATTAAAAATTGAATTAGATTATACACCAGGAATGAGAAACACCATTCATGATTCATTTATCCAAAAGTAGAAGATTGAGGTAGTATAAGAGACTTTTGATGAGTGGATGATAATTTCCATCTTATCAGGAATGAATTTGGATGTTCAGGAGACTCAGGGATGAGTATCTTTGACTTAGACATCTGTTATACATGTGATTTTCCACTACATTAAAACTGCTATGTTGTCCAATCTGGAGGTATCATTTCTAAGAGATATATTATCATATGGGGAGACACCATTTGGTTGTTCTCTTAGCAATGAAAATTATATTATTTTCAATGGATGATTATGGTTTCATATGAGCTTATGTGAGGAGGTGATTAAGTATTTTCATGATTGTATATGGTCCGTTCATCCTAGTTTATTAAAGATATATCATTATATTCATAGGAAATACATATGGTTAGGAATTTTGAAATAACATGAATGAATTTTGTCAATATTATTCACATTTTTTCCAGTAAAATTTAGGCATCAGAGGATATATGTCTGTTTGAAGCCTTTTCCAATTTCTAAGTGGAATTTGGATGACGACACAATGGATTTTGTGATTGGATTACCTAGGAAAACCCATAAAAAGACTCTTTATGGGTGATTGGGGATATACTAACTAAGGTAGAAAAATTTTTACATATCAGGGACTCCTTAACTATTTTTAATCTGGCCATTCCTTACACTCTTATGGTGGTTTGGGTTCACGAATTTCAAAGGAGTATCATTTTAGAAATAAATTTTCATTAATTATCACATTTCTAGAATTTTTTAAAGAAGGATCTAGGTTCATGGGTTTTTTTGACAACATGCTATCATCCATAGAATGATGGTCAATATTATTGGACTATTTAGTTTTGTGAGGATATGTTTTGAGACTAAATTTTGGATATTTCTGGTGCATGGGAGAAACATATGGAACTCATTGAGTTATCATATCATAATAGATTCTATAAATTGATCAAAATGGAACATTTTTATTATTTTTATGGAAATTAATTCTGTATTTAAATTTTTTTGAGAGTGGTAGGTGAGTCATCAATTTTTGTCCCTTTCCTCATGCATGAGATATCTGAGTAGGTTTTCTTAATGTGACAGTGGTTTGTGACCACACAGTACTGGAAGAAATCATATTCTGACCATCAAATAAGTACTCTAGTATTCATTATTTTTCATCATGTTTTCCATCGGGTGTCTCCCTGATTAATGAAATTTCATATCTGGAAATTGGGAAATCTAGAACATAGATTTTTCAATATATTTCATATAGTGAAATGATCATTCTATTAGTGTTCCATCTAGCCCTTCCATAGGAAAATAGTTCCATGCAGAACATGTTCCACATGCTGAAATTGTGGAGATATCATCCACACCCTTCCCATGTGAACGAAAAAACATGTGTAGAGATTTTTTTTACTCATCCATTAAGGATCATCTGATATGGGTTATGGGTACCAGTGAGGTATATCACCAGTTTAGACAATATCATTCATTCAAGTGTAGTGAAAGAAAAGGTGATATTTGGAGGATATCTAAGATAGAGAGTTTGATATTTAAATACTTTGTCTAGAATTGTTCACTGATACCTAATAGTGATGCCTGTAGAAGATTTGGGATAAGATATTAAATTGAGGAGATTTTGTAAGAACCCTTATTTTTTTAGGTATTTCTCCATCTAATTTTTTCTTTAACTGTTCTTTGGGGAATGTTTTTCCTCATAATTAAAAAAATCATTGGAAAGCCAGAGTGGATATTTATAGTGAGTTTTAATGGGTAAAATAACTTAAATTATATTGATTTATGTTTATTTGAATTAATGGACTCTGATTAAATGGGTTATGTGTCTCATGAGTTCATGGCTAGTTGATAATAATTAAATGGGGATGAGGTTTTTAAGGGAAAATGTGCTACAAAACCATCTATATAAAATTCAAACATTATGTAAATAGAATACAACTTCTTTAATATTTAGGTGTTTTAAATAAATAATATGAGTTGATGGGGTTTTGAACGTATCACATTACAAATTTTTTCCCAATGTGTAACTACATTAAATAATATGTAATTCCCTTACCCACTATCTTAAAGTATGTTATGTAGTTTAGTTTTCATTCTGACTCATAGTGACCTCCTCCTATCTATCCTAGTGCACTATCAAGATGATTTTAGTGTTGTAATATTCATTTTGTACATCCAGATACTGTATCTGATGCCTGGTAAGTGGATTTGGTCCATTTTATCCATTAACCCCTTTGTTCTAAACCACTGTGGTATAATTCTATTACAAAGTGTGTTGTTGGATTTGATCTTGATAAGTTTTTTACATAGAAACCTCTTAGAGATCATTTTCACCTTCTTCACTATGGTTATTTTCTATTTGAAACATTGTGGGATCAACAATATAACACAGGGGGTCTAAATCATAAACCTATGGTTTTATAATTTCCATGTTAATGAAATATTGTGACTGTTCTAATGTAACATGAACCAGAATAAATTAAATAAATGATGGGATTATTTTTTAGTTATTCTGTTAAATTGATTCTGACCTAGATTATGGCTTCTTACTGCAAGGTAAAACCATGAATATAATTGATCAGAGTAATGGATTAATGTGTGTTTATCATGAAATGAGGTCATAGGTGATTTACTGATATATAATCACTATGTTCTTGATTATTACTTATTATTTTGACTACTAATCAATTGTGATATAATTGAATGTGATATAAGAAAGATAAATGGTAAATTGCATAATTGATCACTGATATTTATGATGTGATGTTGTGATATCCATATTGTATAAGAGGACTTGTGTTCTATGTTTAAAAGCATATATATCATGCTTGGCCCTGTAAAATGCACACATATACGATGTAATACCAATATTGAGTGGGATCAGTGTAGTCCCATGATGTAATTAATATAGAGATAATACTAGGCCTACTACCATTTGGTAATGATTGTAGGGATTTGACCAAGATTATGTAATGAATATAGGTATTTGGCCTTAATTTTGGTGATTATACAATAGTTATATGGTTTTGGATAGCATGGCTGTAAAAAAATCTGAAACATATTCTCACATTGAATAGAATAAGGTTATATTCCCATGGTTATATGGTTATTGTAATCATGGTTCTAAGTCATGATCAGAGACATTCTGGCATGTAGTCGAACCATTTTTTTTTGTATTTTTTAATTTTTGACTAACTAATACACTAAATTATCTCTTTATTCCATACCCATCTTATCTATCTAGTTTGTTTAGACTTGGTGGTGTTGAACTACTAGTTTATACTCACACCCTATTCTAGCTATCATTTGGTACCCTATAAGATTACTTGGATGCAGTTTTGGATATGTTCAGAGGACCATTCTATTGATTAGTTATTTTCTGGATGGGTTGGATTTTTGAGGTGGGATAGACATGGGGTTCAAAACATTATAATGTTGAGTATTTATTTAATCCTTTTATTCTTTTAATTATATCATTCATCACAAGATATTTCATTAAATTCAATCACATCATTACATTATTCCTTTATTAATTATTTTATTATTCAATCATAATTCATTGTTGGTTTCCTCTATGTATAAAATTTAATTACTTTAATTTATATAGTTTATTTATATTTCTATGAAACATCATACCATGGGGTATAGTCTCTTAAATAGACATTTCAAACCCCCACTACTAGATTATAGCCTATTGAATATGAAGAGGTGTGGTGGAGGTCTAAAAAACAACCCTTTTTATCCTCATGAGAGAGTTTAAAATTAGTGGATGTTATAAAACCTCTTAAAAGTAAATAGTTCTATTAGTTAAGGCAGTAAATGGAGGAACAACCCTCCCCATATAAATGATGTATATTTTCATTCTAGCCTCTTAAATTATTGTTTCTTTACCATATCCATAATGAGTTGTTATTTTTATGGGAGAAATTTGTTTCCATGGTTTTTAATTTCATTAATATGTGTTATGAGTTGTGTAGTAAAGAACCTAGGAAAAAAGAGCCAAGTTTTCAAAAAGATCTGACATGTTTGAGCTAATTTCATTATTGAAATATTTTATGATTATTTTAATAACTCTTTTTCCTAAAATTATCTATAAAAATAATACATATATATGATTTATTGATGAATAATTTTCTAAAAATGTTTAATCATTGTAGTTTACCTCTTTGGTTTTTTTCAAAAAGGGGGAGAGAGGTATCAGGTATCGGAAAAAATACAATGGGGTAATTCTTCAACCCTATATCCAAGTATTGATTATGTTTATAATTTATGGTTATGTTTGATGATTGATTTGAAAGTATTCAGGTATTAATAATATGTGATGAAGCTGAAGAATTATTTTCTATAAGATTTTGGAACGAACATGTTGAGAAGTTGTTTTCTCTTTTCTGAATAGATGATGAATAATATGAAGCCATAATGATTTCACCCACAAAGTGTAATGCTAGTAGGATATTTTAGAACTCATTGGGTGATGTTTTGAAGTGTTTAAGAATGTATTATTTCACTTTAAGAATCCATGATTTCATTTGAAAAATTTATTTTACATGGATCTAAAATTGGAAAATGATAAATACATTGATTATAAAACTTTGAGAATTAATGTATTGAATTCTGAAAAATTACTAACTAAAATTTTTAATAATTTTATTTTGAATGATAAAATTTTAAAGGTCCCTAAAAAATATTATTCTCCATATAATATTAATTTATTGATCTACAACGTAAAGCCTCATTATAGGAATCTCCTAGAATTGTATATCATTTTCACTAAATGTATGGCTTAAACAATTTTTATAATTTTGTGGTCCCTTCTCTTTGAAAAATCATGTCTTTAAATTTAATTATATGAAATAATAATTAAATCATACAATTCACCTATGAATATCTTCAAGGGTAAATAATCATGATCAAAAACATGACCATGATTTTGGATAACATGATGGTTGAACCAACTACACAAAGAAGATGACGTTTCTTAAGGATTTAAACATCACATACTATAAGAGTAACATCATGATGACTACAATGAAATATCATGTGAACTAAATGTACTAGATTTTTTAAAATCTATTGATGAATGAAATCCTTACTATAATTTAAATATCACAAAATGGAAACAAGCTAAGTCTTTATCAGGAAATCATGTATGTTTTTTAAAAAATAACTAATATAGTGATGAAATATGAAAAGAATTCATTGTGAGGAATAGAACATCAATATGGTTTTACATAACTATGGAACAAAATATTATTCAATAAAAATATGCATACATAAATAATATGCAATGAAAAATTTGATAATTTCGATAATGTGAGATGATATTCCACTATATCAAAGAAGAATAAGAGACACTGAGAAAAACAGTTAGAGACTTCCACAAAATTAAGAGTAATATGATCAGAATTTGGAGTTTATAAGGAGGTTCAAACACTCATCAATGATCATTATTCACAATGAGTTTATTGTTTTTGTTTTCGAGTGACTGTAATTGGTTGGTTATAAATGTTAAGTTAGTTCATAGACACCCCTTTTCAGAGGTTCCTTTTAATAATTATAAGGTGATTATGTGTGTGTAGGATAATAACCACAATACACTAAAGATATATTTATCCACAAGGAGGAAAACATGAGTAAAAAAAATGTTCTTTCATTATTATTTTCCAAAAAAAATAGTATATAGAGAGTGGTTCTAAAAAGTATTGGGAGTGGAAGGGTTTTAAAATTGTAATACATAATGATTCACCCATATCAATGTGTATCACCATTCATGTTGTCCAAAATATGTTACAACATTCACATGTTCTACTATGAATATCTTTATCCATGGTGTGGAATGATTTATTTCATGTTTTCTTTTACAATTTATTATTATTCATAATTTAATGAGTCCATAAGGGTTTCTTTTATAGTCTCACTTCTTTGGGGTTTGAAATCATTCTACCCCATTTTTATATTTTACCTTCCACCAATGATTCCCTTAGTTATTTTTAAATACACTTATTTATTATTTATTCTTGCCTCTTTTAAATTTGACATTGTATTATACATTTAATGATGAGGCATTCAAAAATGGAAATTTGAAACATTTTTCCTGCCATATCTTTTATCGTCCACTATAAATAAGTCTAATTAGACACTGTTTATTTTTCAAATTACATTTTATGTATGGTTTATCTTTTTAAATAATGTTTTAAAAATCCTATAGTCATATTTATGAAAATTATATTTAAAAGTCCATTATGAATTCATTTTATTTCCAACCCTATCAATTTTATTTAATTAAAATAAACATTAATTTTTCATGGTATTCCAATTAAATTTCAATTCTTATTTATTTATGAAATATTTTATGAAAATGGTACCAAAAATGTAATGGGTATTTCATCTTCTATTTCTGATTAAATGTTTAATGATCTTATCAAGTATTCTTCATCTATTTACACATCCATAAAATTTTTCAATATTTTATTGGGGTCAGTCTCTAATGATATCATCCCCCATCATTCCCTATATGGCCTATGATGATATTATTTCATTTATTCAATGAGGAATGTATTAATATCATATATGATTATTATTCCAATATGGATGTTTATTTATTACTAAGAAATATTATTATAAATTGTGTTTTTTCCATTTCATTTATATGGTTAAGGAATAGGGAATAATTAAGTGATTGATGGGTCCCAAAAGTATATAAACCCTCGATGCATTGGAATGTTTCAATATTCAAAAGGATTTAATATTTTATTTATACCTACCCATTTATTAGTAATGCATTTATTATATAATTGATAGTAAACATTATGTATGGATTATGACTTAATAGTAATATTAAGATAACTAATATTACACATTCAATCACTATTAAGTTAGTAATTATTTTCCCTTGTATAATTTATATTTATATTTTTTTCATCAATATAATTCATTCTTCAATTATTGATTATATGGAAGATTTACTAATTATTAATTCTTCCATATTATTTGTGACTTCAGTATCACTGATAGCTTCCATTATAAATTTCCTATTAATAAGTATCTAAGATCACCCATTTATTTTTCCCGTCCCCCAGGTAAATTGAAGAGATCATTGATTGAATTCAAGGATATATATAATAATTTTTTCAAGAAGTATATATTGTTTCATATTTATGATTTAAATGTAATAAGTCCAAAATTCTTATATCAACACTCCCCTGACTACAAAACTATGTGATCCTTTTTTATGAGATCTACTTTCTCATATGACATTGTAATGAAGTAACCACCGTATCTATATTACTATATTATGGGTTTTTACATATCAATTATAAATTATTGAAGAAATCATGTTAAAATCATATCCATATTCTAGATTTATACTCGTATCAATGATCAGATGCAATCAAATAATATACTTCATTCAATCTCACCAAATCTGATAGAAACCCCATCCAAATATATTCACTGAATACTAATCATTTGTTAGCAGGAAATTTTCATAATTAATCAGTCATTTAACCATTTCACATATATTATTATAATATCTTATTGATCAATGTTACTTCATTAAAAAAGTTAGGGATATTTACTCCCCCTTATACTATATAATTGATAATGTATGTCGCAACCCTACTATTACTTGATGCTTTGTCATAATGTTTTAAAGGGTAATTGATAATACCAAAATGATAAACACATACCTATTGAAACCAAATGGCTAAAATTATTATCTCAAATAATGATGCATTTTTCACTCTTGGATAAACAACAGAAAAAATATTAAATTCATAAAACACCATCACATTAATTCTCCATGGAAATAATTGTTGATGAAAATGTCCCCCTTTTTAACTTTGTTTTGAAAATCTCAATGTTGTTCATATAGAATTTATCTTAAGTTGAGTATATTTTAAGTTATTCTTGTATTACTTATTTCAATTCTACATCACTTACATTCCAATGAACTAAATATAAAATTTATATTCTAGATCCTTGTGATGTTTTCCAAAATAAGATTAACAAAACAAATTTATATTATTATGATGTTTTTATAACCGAACTCAAAAATATAATAAGAGTAAGTTATATCTACATTTATAAATTAGATCATGGGTTCAAGAAATGAATGGTGAGAAGATATGTAACATCCCAAGTAAGTAATGAATAATATATATTTTTATCTAATTCTATTAATGAATTAGATAGTGTTTTAGAGGCTTAAAATGAAAATAAATCCAATCTTAAGCATGGAATACACTAATATTCTTAAAAGATTGTTTTACTCCCTTATGATGGAAAACCCTTTTTAAATCTATCTTTTGAAAATTTTATAAACTATGTTTGTCAAAATAAACTTATTCTTTATGATTGGGACATCAAAATTTACTTTGTGTGATTTTTTGGTATTTTTCTGACAATGTTCATTTTTTTAATGAATAGTGAAAAATACTGCATTTTACATCAAAACTTCTTTTTAATATAATTTATTTATATGATTAGATTATATTTTGAATTGGTTTTGAAGTGAAATTAGAATATATTTTTACCATTTAATCCAATGGTGGTCATTGGAATCAATTTCACTTTGAAATTGGACTTAAACTGGTGTCAATCTTTTGATACTTATTGTTTCATAAAAACACGCTATTTGCTCTGACAGCGGGAATTAATTATTAAATTAATTAATGTGACTTATATGTTCTGAATTTTTTAAAATAGACTTCATTTTTGAATTCATAATATCAAATATAGCTTAGGGTCAAGTTTTGGTATTTTTCTGAAAAACTCCAATTTTTTATGAATAGTGAAACCACTAAGTGGTAATCAAGCAAACTGATTTTTCAGTTAAATGAAAGTTTACCACTAATGTGTATCGAATCTTGAAAATCCGACATACATGGTTGTCATTAGTATGTAAAATGTGGTTCAATGGGATGAAAATAATTGTTTGGTGAATAGTAACTTTTTTTCATTAATCGCGATTAGAGGTAATTAGTGTAGTTTAAGGTAAAAATAATGATTTAATAAAAGGAGATGAGCTTGACACATGTCCTAAACCTATTTTTTGTGTCATGGCAGACCAAGAAAACCCATGGGTCGATTTAGGGGACCCCATGGAGCGACTTTGGTGAGATAATGACTTTAATGCCTTTTTTTAAATAAAGGTGAAAATGACACTAACATAAATTGTTTTACTAAAACAATTTTTAGAAGGGGTTATACTAATCATATTTTTGTCTATAAATACTCTTTCGAAAGATAAAAATATTTCCTACATCAGGATATTTTTGTTATAATTTTTAGACATTAAATAAATTAATTTAATTATGACATCATGATGATGCAACGATGACCTCATTAATGAATAGTTTAAATAAAATGAAACGATAATATATAATCTAAGACCTAAACTTGTCCAAAAACTATTGTATGGGAATATTTCGAAGCCTTATCATCTTATATTAGAAATATATCAATGTGGGTCCTTATAAATTCGAAACACCTTTGAAAATAAAATAATAGTTTCATGATTTCCAAAAGTGCCCCTCCTCTCCTCTTATAAAAGGCCCCCACCTCTACCTCATTTCACACACTCCTCAAGCCTTTGGCTCGGCCAAACCCTAAAACATTACTCTCTCCACATCCCACTCCTCATCCTAGAGGATTCCCTCTGGGAATAATCCTTTCAAAGGAAGCCTTTAGGCTCAAATAAAAAGGAGTTACACTTTTAAAGGTAATTCATTCTCTCATGTTCATTTGTTTTATTTTGCTTCTCCAACCCCCTAAACTCTTTTTATTTACTTATTTTGTAACAAAAACAGTATCTTAAATATACTAGGATGTTTTTATAATATTTATTCGAGCTACACTCTCACACAACTACATCAAATTGTTAAAGAACATTCGGTTTCCGTGGATGGTGAAATTCTGCCTCCCGAAACGATGATTGTTCAATACACATTTAACACCTTCAAAGGTGGCCATTATGATGTCACTATTTTTATATATGATATATAATATGTTTATTCTTTCCTTAAGCTTCTGTATTTTTCATTTATGTCATACCATTATTGTTTCCATTATGGGTAAACACGATATCTTCATTTTAGGAAGTGCAGACTACCGCCCCCTGAAAGTGATTTGATTCGTTAATAATATATGTGGGATGTGTAAAGGATAAAGTTAATGATATTATATATTTTATTATACTAGAATTATAATAGACTCTTATATCATTATGATTCCATTCTAGAAATACGAAATAGAAATGGAAGTAGCGTTCATGTGTACGTACGGCTTACCGTCTCCATGAACGGTGCATTTCATTTCTTACCTATAAATGTGATGTAATATTATAAATACATGTATATGATGAATATATATGATATATATGTTATCCAGATCATTAATATCATTCTTGATATAACAAACCTTTGACCAAATTAACAACATGTAAGTGTAAGAAGTCTATTTTTGACTTAAGAACCAAATACCGACAAAATGAACATTATTAACTTAAATGATTACATGATGTTCATAACATGGTATAAAACGAATAATGAACTTGAAAAAGGTTCTTAAGCAAGTTGAGATTAACTGAAGTTTATTATTCAGGACATTAAAGAACGATCGAGTCAAGTTGGACCCGAGGTATGGGACTTCGTCTCAATGTCCTTTCATTGAGGCATATTTTGTTTCATACACAACCTTCTTTTATACGGTGTATAAACCCCTTTGACTTTTATGTTTATTCAAACAGAATCTTTTTTATATGAAGTATTTTACTAAACGACAAAAGGGAATGTTTTTTTCATACGTATGCGGCGACAACGACTTCTCCGCCGCCGTGACCATTATTTGAGTTTCGGCTTCCTCTACAAGCCATACCTTTTTTTAAAAGAAAAATAAATACCATGTTTTACTTTTCTTTTATTTTGGTATTGAAAATGGTTTTCATAATGTTTTTATATCAATGTGTTGTATTGATATCTTGTTATTGAAAGGTGGAAATGTTATGTTTCCTTTAGGTATGTTTTATGTGATACGATTATGTTGAGGTTCTTGGGCATTATTTTGAAGACGGGTGGTTCCGTGATAAACTAAGGGCGGGTGATCCCGATATAGCTCTCCAATGCATTGGGTAACGCGAAGGAGTGAAACGTTAAGGTTTCTCCAAAGAGATTTAGGGAATATACTGTGATGGGTATTCCCAACGTAACCAAGAGGGTTATTCCCTACGTAAGAATGTTATGAATGCCTCAAGTTACCTTTATGTCTTATGATTTCTATGATTTGTTCATGATTTTATGAGGTATGTTAAAGTGCCTATGTTTTATGGGTAAAGTATGATTTAATTCTTATGTATATATGAACTCATGTTTCCTTTCCTTGTTTTTTTATATAACCCATACTGAGCTTTTTATGCTCATCCCAAGTTTTTTGAAATGTTTTCATAGGTCACGGGAAAGGTACATGATAAGATGATAGTGTCAAGGAAGTGTCAAGAAAGAATCCATGTTTTATTTTAAATATGTTTCCATTGATGGGAATGAAGAATACTATCTTTATGTAACCACTTTGTTTATATGTGCAATGTAATGCAAGTTTTATGATCTAATTCTCTAAAACTCTAAACCCGAAAAGATCCTCAATGTGTAATCTTGTAATAACTCAAGATTAAGTATGGTTTAAGGCTGGGGCCTTATAAGATATGTACTATATGAATTTAATTTTTTATGTTGTATATTATAGTTATCCTTTTAGTGAATACTATTGTATTAATTTTAGTGTTTTTTTATTAAAGATTCCATTTGTGAGGATTTTATTATAGATAATGTTATTTTTCTTCCTATAATATTTCCTACTGATCATTGGGATTAGCGAGGCTCTAGTGATACAAACCTCCGACATATATATAGTGAATTTTAATTAATCTTGTGGTTATTCATGATAATACAAATCACAATGATCAAAAAAAGACTTGGGGATAATGCTGCCAAAATATAATGGGTTTATCAAAGTGGATCCAGATGTAGAATCTATATCTTCTTATTAAGGATAGATCAAAAAATATCCTTGTTTTGAGATATTATACAATGGTTTTAGTTACGAATCATCATTCCTGTTTAGGATAAAATTTAAGAGTTCCTATGAATATGTATTATAGGTAGTAATACCCTTTTGAGGAGATTCTATATTATTAGTTAGATTTTATTTTTTTATCTAATTGTTCTTAATTATTTTTCAATTTTTTTGTTTAGGTATTTAACATCAAATTTTTTAATATTGGATTCATAAATTATATTTTTATTCTATAATTTATTTAGTGTTTATAAGATCTATATAATTTATTTTCTAAAGTGGGAAAATAGTAAGTTTTTGTTTTAATTTTAATTCAATCCTATTTAAGTGCTATATTACTTGTATTATTTGGGACAACATGTAGTATAAGTTCCTATATCAATTTTTTTACTTTCAAATATAATTCATACCAAAATTTATTACAATAATGTGTTGAAGATGAAAGATCATTATATTTTATAAGTTAAGAATCATAATTAGATCTATTATGAATTAAAATATAAGATGACATCCAGTTTTTATTCGATATGACTATGATTATAGGAATGATCATATGAATATTTATATTAAAAATATTTGTGTGAATCACTATTAAAAGATTATATTAATTAATAGAATTCTAAAAATGAAATTTATTGGTTTACTCATGAAGAGAAACATGAATATCAAGAAAATGAAAATGTGAGGAACACTTTTCTATGTTCAATGACATGTATCATATGTAGTTATATTTTTTCATGTGATAGAGTGATTAGAATTTGAGGAAAATGGGAAATCATAAATTTCACAACATATATGGTTCTATAATATATAATATTGATTCTCCAAAATAATTATCAACCATTTGAATTTAGTCTAGATGAATATCTTTCTTAAATGAACTGGTACTTTTTTATAGTCATATATATTATTTAATATCAAGTAGAAAATAAAATTACGAATGATTAACTTGATGAAATAATTATTGATACTATTCAAAATGAATAGGAATAAAACAAATACTATTAAGGATTATAAGATTCTAACAATTCATATTCTTGATTATTTACATTTATTTCTCACGAAATATGAATATTTGTAAAAATGAGATATAAAAAATAGATGATAAATAATGGAGGGGAATATTATTCAATAAAAATACTCCAATCCCTATATCCCATAGATAGTGCCATTAATTATTACATTGGTGTAATATTCAAGGAATATTTATCCGAAAGGGCCAAATAATATAATATATTTGGAATCCCAAAATAATAATTTAAGTTTTATATTCAATTTTAATTGGAAAACAACATAGAAAATCTAATTAAAACACATATAAGCGCCCGGATTATCTCTGGAATTCATTAAAAATATAAATCTTTTCATATTTGGAAAAAATATAAAAAATAAGGGGGTGATCTCATTTTCTCAGTAAGGGTACGCAATACATAAGAATATATCATTAATAAACCTAAAAAATAAGGCATGGTGAAAAACTTAAAACACATTCCATTAAAACAAATTCTTGATCAAATCATGGTAGGAATAAAAGATGATTAAATAATACCAAAAATTTACACGATAAAAAAACATAATCATTTATATTCTTATAGTAATATAA